>CM074614.1:28466851-29115422 GCA_037305975.1 Chrysolophus pictus | reverse complement strand
ATAGTGATAAGACAAAGGGGATTGGTTTTAAACTAAAGAAGGGAGATTTAGGTTAGATGTTAGGGGGAAGTTTTCCACTGAGAGAGTGGTGAGGCACTGAACAGTTTGTCCAGAGAGGTTGTGGATGCTCTGTCCCTGCAGGTGTATAATGCCAGGCTGGGAGGGACCTTGGTCAATCTGATCTAGTACTCGATCTAAGTGGCTGGCAATGCAACCTGTGGCAGGAGGGTTGGATCTTGATGATCCTTGAAGTCCCTTCCAACCCAAGCTATTCTATGATTTTGTGATAAGGTTGTTAAGGTATGAGATATCCATTTGGCCTGTTTGGATCAGCTGTATCATTTCTCAGTTTCTTGTGCAACCCCAGCTCCAGACTGCTGGGACAACATGAAAAGCGTAAAAGACTTGACTGTCTGTACCAGAAAAGCTTTGTTGGGATGGGGCAGGAGAGGATATCTGGGAACCTTGCAAAGAATGGCTTTGGATATGCTGTGGAACTCATTGATGTGGGGTCCTGAATGGCTTCCAGGGGTGCTTGGTCTGTCTGTGGGGCTGTCATTTCAGTTTCTAACAGCCCAGGGATCCTGTTAGCCCTGCAGCCGTTGGGCCTCTCTGCTGTAGTTGTTTTCAGTCACTTCAGTGACCCAGACATCGTAGTTGAAAAGCAAATGTGGAATGCTCAAAATAATGTGGCAATACAAGTTCAGCACATGTAAATTTCAGTTTTCTCTTTATTAAAATAAAATGAATTATTAATAAAGAAATAGTCATTTTTCAAATCTGACTTTGATTATGGCTTCCTAGACCGTTGAAGTGTGCTTTGGAGAACTGGAGAGGAAGAATGAGGAGCTAAGAGGAGGAAATGCATTAATCATGGATAACCAATGCTTCCAAAGTAACAAAAACAAGTATTCTTCCCTAAGGCAGTTCAAATAATTTGGTATGGTATCTGAATTTCAGTGCTTGTTGTAGAAATACAACATTAAAATGCAGGACAGTGTTTGACATAAAATATTTAATTTACCATTGAAATAAAATCTTACAATTTAGGGACAGGTGAAAGGGAAAAAAAAAAAAGGAAATAAATTTTAGAATCACAAGGAACACTATCTGATAAAGTAGTATCTTAAATTCTTTTTAAATGACAAGATTCAAATAATTCACTTTGAACATTATAGTGTAGATTGTAGAGGACTAAATTTTACTTTACAATATAAAATCAATTTTTTTTTTTCCCCTTTAAGACATTTAAAGTTTATTTTCCCATTTTATTACAAATCCTTTTTTATCAGGTTATCATTTATACAAGAAATTTCAAACATATTAAATTCAAGAGGAATCCGAGTGTAGTACTAGATTTTGTGATCATCTTTTATTTCTGACAAAGTTTTGGGTCCCAAACAAAATGATGAGCATACATAGATACATAAAATTAAGAAGTATAAAAATGTATCTTGCAGCCATTTTCTGACTCTTAAGCAACAAAGCAGGTTTATACAGCTCTACAAGGGAAACGCTAGGGGATTAAACAGGAGCTCTGCTTTCTCACAGTTTGTTTTTATTCCCTCTCTCATTAATTCTTGCATATCCACTACCCCTCTAGATATAATCTACAAATGGTTTCCTTTAGCAGAAAATCTGACTTTTACAGAAATTACACTGTAGGGGAAAAAAAAAAAAAGCTTTTTAAAAATAATTCAGAAGGAACAACATTTTCCAATTGTGCTTTTATTTTAGGAACTGTTTGGATTTGGATAGTGAGCACTCTTTGAGATTTAGTGGGTTGAGATGTATCTTTTACATATGTACCTTTGAATAGATAAAACTTCCAAGTTTCTCCTTTCATCCAATTCTGTAAGCTTAAATAAATAAAAAGAATGTGAGAGGAGAAAGTTAAAATCCTACAGTTAAGTCATAAATATATTAATCTACAAGAGTAGTATTCAAATGATATAAACACATTCACAATTTCTATTAGCAATCCTAAATAAAATCAATACAGTAACCTATGTGTAATAAAAATTTGACACCTTGTACAGCAAAGAACTAAGATGGCACAGTTAATGACTTTCAGAAATGGCAAATAATGTAAGATATCTGTCCCTAAATGTAATAGCATCTGAGTAAATGCCATAAGAATTTCTCAATAAACATGGAGACTTTATTGTGTTCTGCTGATATATGTGTAGATAGGGACAGGAAAAGGACTCATCTGGGAAGTATTTCTCATTATTTATGCAATGTCGAATAATAGAACTATGAGGAGAAGGAAGTGGAGTGAAGAAAATGAATGATGAAATTAACATCCATCACATATGTGTCTTTCATACTTTAAAAATATCTGTTTGCCTTCTAGAGATTTCAAGATCCAATAAATGCACCTGCATAGTAAGTCTTGTCCATACATGTGCTACAGAAATAGAAGAAACAACAAATGACTCATCTGGCAAGGAAAATTGTAGATTTACTGGTATTTTCAAGCTTGATCATAGCTACCAAACATAAGTCAGATTGATTTCTGGGTTCAGTAAAAGGCCAAATTTGGGAATGCCTGAAGCAGTGGTCAGCATTCAGATATTGCTGTTATGTTGTTTCTATGCAGACAGGGAAAAATAGACAAGGGAAAAGTAGACAAGAATGTAGGCAGAAGTAGCCAATAGTATCCAATGAATGGGTCCTGTCAGGACGCTGAGTGTAAAACACACCCTGTGATTTGCATATTGCACTGCCACCTGGTGATTAAAGAATAGAGAAAAAGTAAAGATAAACTGATATTATATACAAAATAGAGCAAATTTCTGCTGCATAAATAGACATATTTCTGTAGGAAACAGAGAAATCAAGATCCTAAAGATCAGCTTGGGTTCTGCTGTTCTTGTTTTTATAAGGGGAGGGCAACTAAGCTGATGGTCTTTTTTAACATTCACATTCAAAAAAAGTGTTATTACTAAATGTGTGGTTCTCTGCTTGATTTTACCAGATTTTTCTGTCCTCACAGGTCCTGTGCTTAGCTTTCCTGTATTCTTTCTTCTTTTTATTTTTTTTTCTTGACTATATTTTTGCTATTTGCTTTACATTTACAAAAGGTTTGATTTTTCTTGACATTTGGAAATTTACATTCAGTTGCAAGAACACTGGATATAACACTTAAAACCTATTAACTGAGGAGCTGATAGTGTGCTGTTTTGCTGCTCAAAAAATAATTTTTGTTAGTCACTTCCTTAAGTTTTATATATTTTAAAATCAATTTTACATTAATTTATCTTTCTTCTCTGAATTACTTGGCTTTTTTTTTTTTCTTTTTTCTTTTCTTCTTTTTCTTTTTCTTTTTTTTTTCCCTGAAAACTGCTGGCACTTCATTTTTTATTAGCAGTTGTATAAATTCATAAGTATTTACCAAACATTTTTTCATGTTCCCAGATGAAAGCACTGAAATCACTGTGGCAAAAGAATTTGTAATGGGAATTGAAAAACATTCTGACGTATCCGAATTGCAGCTTTTGAATTATATCATTGAAGAATACGCCAGCACAATTCTAAAATCTTGAATGTTCCCCTAGGAAAATCATGAATTCACATGATGATGATCTATGATACATGAAGTTTACTTCATTTACCAATACAGATCCATTTCAAAATAGAAAGCCAACAACCTTAAAATTCTAGGAGCAGTCTCCATTTATGGAAAATAATTCAAAAGTGAGGCAGTTTATATTCTTCTCTTCTTTGCATAAGCATTGCATTTAGCTTTTTTCTCTTGCCTTCTTTTTCTCCACATGATGTATATCAACATACTTTTCTATGAATGAAACTTCCATGAAATCTGAGAAATTAAGAGCCACCCTTTATTTTTTACAAAGACATCTTGTTTTGTTCTCTCTACAATTCAGAATTTCTGAATTTTGCTTTCCTGAAACCAGAAAGGTGATTCTTCTTTTAGATCATCCCTTCAATATGCAGTGAGCGCAGACATAATTTCACAGGATGACAAAGTACTATTTGAAGACTTTTCTACTATGGCTTTACAGCATAATAGTTCTGTGCAGACACATGCAAAAAGTTAAATAAATAAATATTGGTACTTACTCCAGAAAAAAATGAAATCAGAGGGAGAACTGTGTGTGATATAGATACGTGAGGCTGACTTCAATAAGTTGACAAAAGGGCTGGAAATAGGAAACTGTGTAGGAACTTAGCTCTATATAGGTGACCTGTGTGGCTTTTCAGCCTGCACGTTTCTCAGCTAACTCATGTATGAGAGAAACATAATGAAAGTGGAGCTGTAGTACCTCTTATATTTAAACAGTCTCATGCTGAACTGGTTTCAAGATATCCACAAATATCTTTTTTGTGCTGCATGACTTTCTCACTGGCAGACTGTTTCACATAAGGGCTGAAATCAAATTCCTTCAATCCTATGGTGTTTAAGCAGAATACTTTCCTTCCATAAGCATCCATTTTACCAAGAGCTTAGCTGTTTATATAACTACTATATAGAACATCTAAAATTAGTAACAGTGTTGAAAAGTTTGTCTTCTTTTTCAAATTAAATGTCTTGTTCAGATTCATTAAACTGCAATTAATTATTTTTAAAGCCTAGTACAGAGGAATTAACTGAAATAAATTTAAAAAATCTCTTGATGAGTAACAGTACAGTGTGAAAGAGAAATGTTCTGCCTTTCTTTGTGCTGCTTTTTTGAACTTAGTGCTCTTATGTCAGTAATCATGGCAGAGAATCATAGAATCATAAAATATCCTGAGTTGAAATAGACCCACAAGTATTATCGAATCCAACTCCGGAATCGATCAAAATTAAAGCCATATTTCTGAGAGTAATGTTCAAGCCCTTCTTGATCTCCAGCCAGCTTGATGCTTTCTGTGAAAGCTATTCCAGTGGCTGACCACTCTGTTGGTGAAGAACCTTTTCCTGATATCCAACCTGAACCTTCTTTGATGCAGCTCCACTTCATTGCTTCAGGTCCTATTGCTGGTCACCAGAGAGATCGGCGCCTTGTACTCTGCTCTCCTTTGTGAGAAAGCTGTAGGCTGCCATGAAGTTGCAAGAATATGTGTATTGTGTATACTTTATATACATATTTGTACAGATAGTATGCTATTGATACTATACTATTACTCTCAATTATTTTAGAAGCAATGCATCTGAGGAGTGAAAACACAAGAGATCCTTTCCACAAGGAAAAGAAAAAAAAGAAAGAAAGAAAACTCCTTGATATGGTCCCAAAGCCTTTGTTATGGCCCTTCTTGGAGAGAGTTAGAAGGGTGGACTGTTCAGTGGGTAAAGTAATGATTGAATGGTCTCAGGAAGAGGTCTGTGATCAATTGCTCCATGTCCAGGTGGAAACCTGTGATGAGTAGTGCTCCTTAGGGGTCCATCCTGAAATCAGTTCACTTCAACATCTCAATCAATAACATAGAAAGTGGGATCAAGTACTTAAAAGGAGTATATAAACAATATACAGACCAGTTTTTTATGTGGTCTGATCATGATAAGGCAAGGGGGAATTGTTTCAAACTACAAGAGGGAATATTTTGCTCAAAAGCTGATGAGGCAGAGGAACACATATGTCCCATCCTTGAACATATTCTAGGCTAGGTTGGAAGAAGCCTGAACTGTTCTAGTAGGTGGCATCCCTGCACATGGCAGGGGAGTTGGAACTGGATGGTCTTTAATGTCCCTTCTAACCCAAGCCATTCTTTATTTTTTCTGTGATGATGAAAACCTCTTAAGTATATGATAAAATAATCACTGTAAAATTTGTGTGATAACAACTTAAAATTCTAATGGTGTGGAATGGTGTGGAATGAATAGTGACCTTTCCTTTTTTCCTATCAGAATTTTCCGAATGAAGATTCTTGTTTCTTAATTAAATGAATATTTAAAGTCAGTAACAATGATGAAAAAAAAGTGGGTGAGTGCTGAAAAAATACACTGTTCTTATATTGCAAGTTTTCAACAAAAATTTTCATGGAGAAACAGTAATAAACGGTTTTATATATATATATAAATAAAAAAATATATATATATATAAATAAATATATATATGTGTATAAATATAATGTGATATTTCAGTATCAGGGCTTCATGAATAAGCCTTTGGGAAGCTTTTTACTGACACTCTCCAGTAAGTCCTGTAGAGTTTCCTTTTAAGTGCGTTATTGCTTTCTCTCTCTCTTCCTATAATAAAATGCAGCTTTCACCTATATTCTATATTCCAAGCTTTTCTGTCTTTTTAGTGAATTTCTAAAACATCTTCCCTATCAACAAAAAAGTACAGTCGACATTCTGAGAGTTATACTTCTCCAAACAGGAGAAGCCTCTCTCATACAAAGGTAAAATGGAAGGAGTAGTTGTGGGATGGCATTTCTAGAATATAGCTCAGGTAATGGGGGAAAAACTCAAATGCAGGTGCTGACCTTGCCTCTTTAATTGGTCCCTCTGGAACTGGAAAAAAAGCAGTTATTGTAGGAGTGTTAAGTATAGAAAAAATGCCATTTTCCATCATGAGTATTTCAGATTGTTTTTTTTTTTTCTTCTTTTTTTTTTAATGAAAAAATAATGATGGAAGGATTTAATTGGTTGTTTTTTAATATTTTTATTATCTTTTTTTTTTTCCCCTGAAAATTTTACAGGCTCTTGAACCTCCCCTGCTCTTCATGCAAAATTATCTGTTAAGAAAATCTACTTACATGCTACACTGTAAAAGCATAGGTAGGATGTAATTGCATGTTGTCTTATGAAGTAATGATGCAGTAATGATCATTCAGAGTATATCTGGGCTAGGCTATAGGGGATTTTTGACAGAATGGTCTCAATGAAAAGATTATATTCCTTCTCAAAGAGTAATTCTATCTGTGAATGAAGTTTACAGTATATCAGAGGAGTCTCAGAGATGATTTCTATACAGAAGCTGTGAGCTAACTGTCTGGCATCCTCTGAGACACAGAAAGACAGCTGAACCTTTCTTCTGATATTTCCAGCCTGACTTAGCTTGTGCCTGCTAGAAAACACTTCCTAAGTTTCATTCTTCTTCAAAGACGATGAATAAGACAGGAAAACTAGTGACAACAAAGGAGACAATGGAGAATCAGAGAACCATAGAACTGTTCAGGCTCGAAGAGAACTCCAGAGATCACTGAGTGCAACTCCCCTGCAAAGAAGGCCCCCTACATCAGGCTGCACAGCTAGGTGTCCAGGCAGTTTTCTCCTGAGGAGAATTCACAACCTCTCTGGGAAGCCTGTTCCAGTGCTCTGTCACCTTTAGCATGAAGAAGTTCCTTCTCATATTTGTGTGGAACTTCCTATGCTCCAGTTTATGGCTGTTCTATCCCCGCAGACCACTGAAATGAAGTTGGCCACGTCCTTTTGACTCCCACACTTAAGATATTTATAAACATTAACAAGATCACCTCTGAGTCTTCTTTTCTCAAGGCTGAACAGACACAGGTCACTCAGCCTATTCTCACAGGGGAGATGCTCCAGGCCCTTTATCATTTTTGTGGCCCTCTGCTAGACTATCTCCAGAAGACCCTTATCTTTTTTGTACTTTTTTGAATGTTATGAACTACACAATTTCTTGCCTTAGTTTTCACTAGTAATCAGTCTCTCAAGTCTGGTCTCTCAAGACCAAGAGAAGATCAAGTTTGAGACCATCTGAAGAACCTGAATATATACAAGACCTGAAGAGGACTTGACAATACCTCGGAGTCCTGAGTGTATTGGCAGATACCACTGCTAAGTGACTCTCCACTGTATCTGAAAATTCATCGCAGTCACGTGAAGTCCATGACCGATTGAAGGAGTCATCACACATGTTTTTTAACGGTAATAAGGAGAACCTGTCAGCCTCACTCTAGTGCCCAGTGAGATCATGGAACAGATCCTCCTAGAACATATGCCAAAACACAAAGAAGACAGTAGATGTAAAACAAAGAGTAAATTCAGGAGGTGCTGACTTTTTATCAGCAAGGGAAACTAGTTACTGACTAAAAAATCTAGAGTAACAGTAATAGTAGTTCTTTGTTGCTGTTGTTACTGTTTTTTAACCCAAACCTTCTCATTTGTGCAATTAGACTACAGATCAAAAGCGTTTCAGAAATATTACTGGACTTGTTTGGTAGTTTTGTACCAAACTAATTATGTGAAAAAATATTAGGTAGTGCTTTTTTTCATGACTTCAGAAAAATATATTCTTTGTTACCCATAATTTTCCTAACATAAATTATGTGACTGCTAATTTCATCCATACAGAAATAAGGAATGGAAGGTGAAAACCATTTTTTTAAAAGACCTTGGTATTGGTATTTGAACAAAAAATAAAGTTGATATTCAAATTAGTTATGTAAAATGCTAGGAATATTTCAGCAAATGTATTTCTGTGTTAGGACTGGTTTAGTCAGCAGAAAAAAAATTACCATTATTTACCTCTCAAAAACAGAACTGGTTGCAAAAATAGTTGTACATTTTGCCTGTGCAGTTGCTATTCCTCTTGTTGTGATCACTTACCTGAGCTGCAAAACAATATACCTAAATTGATCCAGCATTATACCTCAGCTATTTCTCTTTGTTATAATTTTTAGAGGTATTTGGATTCTAAACATGAAATTAGATTCTGCTCACCCAAATTCATGTATAATTTGCTGAAGACTGGCTAAGATTACCTAAATATCCTGGCAGTGGCTTTATTTTGTTCTTTTGGTGGAATTCTATTTTACTTCTCTATAACCTTTGCTGTGGGGAAAGATATTTCTTAATTTACTCTAGAAAATTGGTTATACCTCCAGGCAAGTAGTTTTAGATGTTTACTGATATAGTGCTAACTGCTATAAAAGACAAAAAGTGTTTGATATTTGTACAAATTGTCATTTCTTATATCTTCACTGCTTAAGATATGTTAACCACTTGTTTTCCCATATGAAAGGAGTTAGACAAGACAATTCTTGTGGGTCCCTTCTAATTACTGAAAAATTTGTTCTAACTTTTCTAACTCAGAGTATTCTATGAGAAGGCATTTTGTGGAGTGTTGTCAGTCATTTTTCTATAGCTGCCTCCTCTGAAATTCAGAATGTTTATTCTAACACTGAGAGGATTACCTTTTCAATAAGCTGGATGAACAATGCCTGTAATTTTGTTATTGCCATCTTTAATGAATGAAAGATAAAAGTAGTTTGAATGATTAAATGATATACTACACATTTAGAGAAGTTAATATTAATGGCAGTTTTGGAAAGAAATTACAGGTATTTATTGATTTGTTTGTACATTTTCTAACAGCGTTTCTAATATCAAATTATTATTTGTGTTACGTGACTACCTAGTAAACTTTGGCCCTCAATCTGTATACAAGTCAGCTTATTAGTAAAATAATTCAACTGTAGGCAAAAATATATCGTGATAGGAATTAACAGTGCAAATACAAGCAGAAGCTTTGATACATAGCTAAAAATAGAGCCATCATTCTTTTCTCCAAAAGAAGACAAAAGCCACAAACTGAAGATTTTTTGTATTTCTAACTGTAAACTTTATGATTGTTATCACAAACTCAAAGCTTGCACAACTTTCTTGAAATGATACTGATGGAACAATAATTTCTAATTTTCCATCTCTTTACTTTGTCTTCAGTGGTTCATATTTAAAAGCAGAGATTCGGGCACTGGTGAATATCCTTACTATGTATTTGCCTAAGACACCACTAATGCATGATCCTTCTTCCTCATTGATTTGAACCACTGAAGTGATTATTAAGTTAATTCATGACTTGGGTGCTTGACAGAACTTCGTGTGAATGTGTTGTGCTTTCAAGCACTGGAACTGTATGATAGTGGTAGAACGGCATTGACAGAGACAAACATCTAGTGCTTGCTTTCTTCTGTGAATTTTTTTTCTTAACTCACCATTTTTATCTGTTTAAACTGTCATTTTTTGGCCACAAAGATAATCAGAGTGCTGGAGCAGCCTATCTACAAAGAAAGGTTGAGGGGGCTGGGAGCGCTCAGTCTGTAGAAGGAAAAGCTTTGATGAGACCTCATTGCAGCTTTTCAGCATTGAAAGTGTTTATAAATAAGATGGAAGCAGATTTTTTACACAGTCTTAAAGTGATAGGACAAGGAGGGAGAGCACTAAACTAAAATAAGGGAGATGTAGGCTAGATTTTAGGAGGAAATTTTTCACTCAGAGAGTGGTGAGGAACTGGCACTGCTCCCCAGAGAAGCTGTGGATGCCCCATTCCTGGAGGTGTTGAAGGCTGGGTTTCATTCAGCAGCTGGAAACTCTGATCACAGAGGTTGTGAAACTGGATGATCTTTAAGGTCCCATCTGACCCGAGCTATTCTATGTTTCTATGATTTTAAGAACTTATCTCTTATCGCTGAATGTTTCTGTTCTTTATTTTGTGTGGCTCTGTTATGGGCATTTTTTCACTGAACCTTTTTACTGTGTTTCCTCAAAATTCTGAGATATGCTTATGTCTCTGTGCTGCATCAAAGATAGGCTCCATCCAGGTCACAGACAAGTGCACTCAGAGAAAGACAGGAAAGTTGAGCATGTAGAGAAAAGCACATTTATGTCAATAAATCGGTCCCTTTAGGAAAGTGAAAGTTGCAGATTAGGGTCTGTTTATTTGATAGATTACTCATACTTGAAAAACAAAATGAGAGCACAGAAAGATGGAAAATCAGCAACTGGAATTTACACAGCCATCCCTGGTACTACTAGCAGTGTTGAAAATTCATGCTTGACCAGAAAGTTACTGATTTTCCCAAGGTGCTAGGTTGAAATTGTTGGTATACATTAGTAAGACGTGATTGACAAAACCTTACATCAGGAAAAGGAAGTAGTAAATCAGACTATTAAAGGCAGAAGTTTGTCGTACAACTGTTACAGTTAATTTCATCATATCCAAGAAAAATATCAATTATTTCAGATTGTTAAACACGTTACTCTTATTGTTTCTGGTATTGATGGCATTAAGAGTATGTATTTGTGAATTTTTAACACTAACAAGAGCTCCTAATATGGCCGTCCTTCAACCTAATATTAATCCTTATAAGCAATGGCTATGACATAGAAAACTGTAATTTGACTGCTCTCCTGAAAGGATGCAAGATTATTATGCAGAAGTATAGGAAGGTAAAGACAGGCTTGTACATATTTCAGTCTTGCAATAGCATGCCTGGATGATTCCTTTCTGTTTCAGAACACTGCTGGTATAACTTTGCAGTGTCAGCTGGCTTATGGATGATAGGAAAGGGATGAAATTGGACTCACACTACTGCCGTCCTCAGTCGGGCTGTTGCTGGGAAAAAAAAGAGGAGATAAACCTTTCAACTTTTACAGAAGTGTCCAGTAAGAACTGTAAAATGTGTTTTGAACTTTAAGAGTAAATTTAAACCTTGGTAGAATCAGAGTGAAAGCAGACAGAAATGGTCAAGCAGCCCCTTGAACTAAACTGTTACATGTGAGAGAAGTTTGCTGCAGGCTCTTTAGGGGATTCACTCATGAATTTCTATCAACGTGATAATGACTGCAACTCATTGTTACATTCACTCATCTTAGTTAGATTTTCTAAACATGTGAAAAAGACATCTGATTGAATCCAGTGGGTCACTCCTGCACAAGTTAAATGATATGGAGATTTCTTTTTCTTCCTATAAATTCCCTTTTAAAAGAAAACGTTAAAAAAGAAAGAAATTTCTACATAATTTGTAAATACTACTAATAAGCTTTTTTAAAATTATTATTATTTTTTAAAAAACAGCAGCAACAAAACAACCACTTGGCAGACTAAATAATAAATATTTTTTCTACAAAAATTATTCAATTCAAGCTGTCACTTTATTGTGTTAAAGAATTCAGGAACCTGTCATTTTTATAAAAGTAGTATTGACTCATGTGAAAAAGAGAAATTCACTTACAGTTAAAAGAAAATCTCATTTTCAACTATAGTTTTCCTTGAGCCCTGAATGTCTGAATTTGACAAAAATAATGTAAGACATGTCTGATTCCAAACTTAATGTGAATTTTTGAAGAAAATTTTTAATGAGTCTGGTGTTGCTGGGGTTGTGTAACCTTGAGAAAAGGAGGCCAAGAGGTGACCTCACTGCTTTCTATAACTTCTTGAGCAGGGGAAGTGGAGTGGGGAGGTGGCAGCCTCTTCTCCTTGGGAACCTGTGCAATTATTATTGGACGTAACTCATTGATAAGTCTCCTCTTAAGAGAAAGTACAACACTGAGAAATTTTCCAGGATAGAATTCAGTGAATATGCAAAGAATCTGTTCCATGATAGTTCCCAAAACAACACAACCTGCAACCTTAGATGTTGGCAGCACCAGGGGATCTGGGTGCTGGCTCTGAGAGGAACAGCACTGAAGGTGAAGCAGAGTAGAAACACTGCAGCCAGGCTCTGTGGTGACACTGCAGAGATGGGAACTTGGTGGACTTATGAAACTGATAAATTGCACAGTTGTTACCCTGAGCCATCCCTTACCCAACAATTTTCAATTTTATGTCAAAAACACATCCCTGGGTGATCTTAGCTCAAAAGCACACCTCCATCCCAGAGGCTGCCCATCTTCAAGGTACAACTACATCTCACTGAGAATATACACTCTGAATTTTTTTGCCTATACCTTTAAAAGCAAAGAGAGAAGAATTTGCACAATTGCAACAAAAGTATGTTTCACTAGAATCAACCAAGCTCTACCTGAAAGTAAGAAATTAGTGTAAAATATCTTAAGAGAGAAGAAATTTTAGGGAAGATACTGACATGGACAACTCAGGAGGACATTGCTGACTGCTAGCACCAGCTAACAGACTATCTTCCCCTGAGAAATTGGGTGAGCTTTGCACACCTGGTTATACTGAGTGCTTTCCTGTGAAACTTAGAAATTTCTAGAGTTATACCATAATTTAATGCATCTGCAGTGGACTGTATTAGTCACATTCGTGGTACACACACATGCTCTGCTTGCAGTGCGTTTATCACTGATAATTCAAAAAATCTGCAATCCGTTGCTTCGGTAAACAGCACTGTTTACTAATCTAGTTGAGAAAGCTCTCACTGAACATGGCTACTAGGAAAGACCGTGTTAGTTCATTGAACATGACTAGTGAAACTATTTGTGCATCCATAATCATGATAGTTCAAGATATTGAATGCAACTGGACTTTCAGAGCCAAATTGGGCTCATTCAGAAACTAAGCCCAGCTGTCCTCAACCTCTCTGATATCTGAAGACATGCTAGAAGACAAGCTGGAATTTGTTTTCTGCCAAACTTTTTACCCTTCAGAGTAACAGAACTGATGGCAGGATGTGACGGAGTAGTGCAAAACTGCAGGAGATGTTCAGACAGAATATTAGGAGAAAATTAATTACTGTGAGGGTGGTGAAATGCTGAAGCAGGCTTCCTAGTGAGGTAGTTGATTCTGTGTGCTTGTCAATGTTCAGGGGTATTTGAGTAATGCCTTTATTAATATGCTTTAACTTTTGGTTAGCCCTGATATGGATGATCTAGAGGATCTCTGAAGGCCTCTTCTGTTCTGTTCTGTTCTGTTCTGTTCTATTCTATTCTATTCTATTCTATTCTATTCTGTTCTGTTCCGTTCTGTTCTTGTTTCTGTTTTCTTCATTTATAATCCTAATGTACTCATTCTAAGGTATTTTCTTTCCCTACAAGTATCCTACAAATATAATAATTAAATATTTTCTTCTGCTGTTTTTTCATGGAATTTCTTGGCGATGGAAAAAGAAGTAACAAAACCACCATCAAGCAATATCATAGATTACAAAAAATGTGCAATACATTTTTCGAAAGCCTGCATCAAAAGTTAATAAATCTAGTTACTAGATGAGCTGATGGTAGATCTGTGTTTTTAGCACTGTAATGTTTTATTTTTCATTGATTTCTTGCATGACTGAGCAAATACTCTTCCTACTGCTGATCTTTTCTCGCTTAGAATGATGTCTGTAATAATAACCTTGACCTGAAAAGAAAATGTGAAACAGGGAGGGAAGCTTACCTGAAGAAATGTTATGCTCATTCTAGTGTCTTTGATGGCAACAAAATTGCCATGGACTATAAGTCAAATTTTACATTATTCAAACAGATATTTGCATGTAAGTTTCCTTCTGCTTTTTTAAATAAATGACTACAACATGCTCAAGCAGATGCAAAGAGGCCTATCTAAACCAATCTATCTATCTAAACCAATGTCCTGTAACTCTCTCTAAAAAGGGTTTGATGAAGATAGCTTCTCTTAGAGAGCATGCTTCCTCCAGCCTCTGAAGCTCCTCATTGTAACTGATTAGTAACGTATCATATTGAGGCCAAACAGGAAAAAGGGTTTTACATTTAGCACATAATATTTTTATTGGAGTAGAGGAACAAAATGTGCACTTGCCATTTTAAAGAAAAGGAACTATTGAAATCACAATATGAAACAATGACTTTCACAAACAAAGTGTTTCAGTAGCGATCAAAATAAAGACCTCTTGACTTTACCTCCAAAACTTTATTTCCCTCTTTCCCCATGCCTTTCTCTTTTATTTTTTTTTCTTCTCTTTATTACCCTTGAGCATTCTGCTCTGGTTTCATTGAGCCCAACTACCTCTGCTGGTGAGCTTTTCTGCTTGAAATTCATGTGATAATGTATTTTGGAGGCTGATCCCCTATAGACTGCAAGCAGTAGAATCACTGTTCTCTTTATGTCACAGCACATTTCCTACTTTAGGACTTGTTTTGTATGATCACTAAAAACATTAGTAATTGTTTATGTGTACTTAGTATTCGTGTTTTGAAAGTACCAAGTTGAATCTGGGGCAACAGAGAGTCAGTTGTAACTTCGGTATCTCAATTGCTATCTAAATCCCCTCTTTGCTTCCTGATATTGCTCCTTTAACTTGTTATCACTTAAAATGTAAAATACTGAAGAAAAATCTGTAGGGTTCTTTATTAAAGGCTGTATAACAAAAGCATAACTTTATCTGTAAAATCATTTATGATGCCTCTACCTACTGTAGGGAACCTGTTTTAGCAGCAGGGTTGGAGTTGAAGATTTCTTGAGGTCCCTTCCAACCCCTGCAATTCTGCACTTTTGTGTGATTCTGTGACAAATAAGCTAAGAAAGAGCAGAAGAAATTTTCTGATCATGATGAATTTCTTAGAGAAGAAAGAGCATGTCAGCCAATGCGTCTATCTGAATATGATGCAGTGGCTAAAACAGAAAAGAGGAGAATTTGAGAGTGATGGTGATTTAGTTTAAAATGTGGAGGAACAGTAACAAGAGATAAAAGGGTTGGCATCAAGGATATGTTTAAGGGACCCTGTAATGCAGAAGCAACTCTGTAATCTAGCCTGAAATACATAGAATGTGACCTATGAAAGACTGGTGATGATCTGAGGTTGGACACAATGGGTGTTTATGAAACACTGTTAACTGATAGAACAGTGCATTCTACTTATCAGAGAATGTGCAAAAAGATCTTTTCACTCAAATCTTCCCACATGGCTTCCTTGTACATTACTCAACATAATCCATTCAGAAATACACCCAGAGCTAAGATAGGTATGTGAAGTGGGTATGTGAACTTTTTTTGTGGTTTTTTTTTTTTTTTTCTTCAAAACATATTAAATGCATCCAGTTCAAGGCTTTCAGAATTTAGCTGGTATACAAATATCATAATGACTGCATTCTTGCTTTCGTAAGAACTGTTCAGCACTAAAATCCGACTACATACTAAGTGCTATAAAAAAAAACCAAAACATTTCTGACCTTTGTTGCAAAATACTCTGCAACGTTCAGTATTTGAAAGACTATTTAAATGAAATTTCATAAAGAAAATGAAAATTTTTAGTCTTGGTGTAGAAACAATTTTTTCAGCATAAGCAGTAAAAAGAAATAAGGCTGTTATATGTTTATATACTCAGAAAAATGTTCTGAATCTTCAAATAAATGTTTAATTGGAAATATTTTGGGAAGAATATACTAGAAATATAGGCAGTGTATTCTAGTGTGTTATCTTCATTGCAGCTCCAAACTTCATTTTAAAAAAATTCTTGGCTCTTAGCAGTTGCAAAATCAAGCATAATTTTCAATGTATAATGGCTTTTACCCACATACAAAACGCTGTTTTAAACACTGCATTAAAAGACTTTTAGAGTAGTAATACAGTGGAGGTAGGACAGGAAATGATCAAGATAATCCTTGACCAATAAGTTTAAATTCTTTTGTGCAGACATTTTTGAAAAGCTATTTTTTTTCTTTCTTCAGAACAAATAAACGAAAGCATCTTTGGCTTGAAAATACTGCAAAATCTGACATGCACCAAATAGATTAAGGGCAGTTTATGGTAATTCCTTTAATTTATTACTGAAAGGTTTTGGAAAAATATATACTTTTTAGGTTGCAACTTTCACCTGCTCTACTAGTCATTTCTTCTAGTATTTTAGTATAAAAATGGATACTAAAAGCCTAGCATGAAGAAAGCATCATAGAAAGCAGCTGTTGTTGATATTACTAGTTTTCCTGATTTGCTTATTTATTTAAAAAAATATACAGGTCACTAATTTTAATCTGCTCATCTATCAACAGGATGGATAGAAAAAAACGTGATACATTTTTAAACAAATTCTCCTAACCCACTGTATGTATGTATGTATAATGTATGTATTGTATTGTATTGTATTGTATGTATGTATTGTACTGTATGTATTGTATTATATGTATATGTATATGTATATGTATATGTATATGTATATGTATATGTATGTATTGTATTCTATCATACTGTGTATGTAAATGTATGTAAATCTATGTATTCACTAAGACGTGTTTAATTTTAGAGTTCAACTCTGCCAGCTAAAAGCTTACATTTTGATGATAAAATGATTAAAATCATTTAGTAACTTAGTATTTTGCTTATCTAATTGTCCAGGTGTTGTGAGACTTTCCTGCTGTCTGTCTGCTTTGGCTGTCCAGCATAAAGATATATTTTTCCTGTAATTAATTCATATATTCTTCATATTTTGATTTTCAAGCCTATGGATTAAAACAGAACTTTCTTCTTTAGTCTGTATCTGTTGTTTGAATCCAACTCCTTAACTTTAGTAATACAGTAATCCTGAAGCAGATCTTCTTTGCAGTTCTGTCTTCAAGAAAGAAAAAGTTATGAAGAAGAATATTAGAGGAGACAGTGTATGTTTGAGATCATGACTATAAAAAGTAGTGGGTGTACAGACTTCTGAAGTAGACCACAAACTTTCTTTAAAACAAAGGTTGGTGTCACAGTGTGCTCAAGAAGCGGATAGTTGACAACATACGGTTGCTCTAATGCAGTAATAAGAGCATGTGACTGCATCATTTGCTTTTTGTCTGCACAAAGTTGCTAGAGATCTTAGACAGATCACACAGTGAATGAGACGGCTGCTCCAATAGTATGCCTCTCATTTTATTCTGAGTGTCCACAACATCTGAAGCCGATGGTGGTGGAATGGCAGTAGAATTTGAACCTACCCACCAATATTGCATTACATTTTGTTGCTGTGTGACAGATGGCAGCAGAGGGGCAGTCTAACAGAATGTGTCTGATGTGGAAGTGTGTATGGACCAAAGGTATGTTGTTGAATTCCCTCATTCAGAAAAAAATGGCACCCACAGGCATTCATTGACACTTGATGAATACTTATGAAGATGAACCAGTGAGTGTGAGCACAGTGAGATGGTGGGTGGTGTGTTTAAGCAGTGGTGATTTGAAAGACAAACCAAGTTCTGTATAGCCATGCAGATCTTTACGAGCACAATGTACAGTTTATTATTCATAACTGGTGAAAATATATAGCTGATGGTGGTGACTATGTTGAAAAATTCTGTTTTGTAGCTGAGAATTTGCTCTATGAAATAGTGTTATTCTGTTCTTTGTATCTACTGTAGTTTCAACTTAAATAAATTGGAGGCATTACTTTCAGAACAACCTATGTACAAACTAACTTGGTGTCTTGGGCAGAGTTTTGCCTAAGTGTCACCAACACCAGTGGGAATTTCAGTTGCATTTTCCATCAGATTTGTCTCCACCGTACGTGCTACCACAGTTCAGTTTTTAATTTGAGGCCCATTAAACAGCTGTCATTTCTCACTATCTTCTGGGTTCTCAGAAAAGAATGATGCTTTAATAGAATGACAGTAATGCTGGTCTCCCTAATGGCTAAACTGCCTGTCATCTGTAGCGTTTCTCCTTCTGGAGCCCTAATGTCTCCAGAGTCCCATGTAACTCAGTCCCCTGAGGTACAAAACAAAATGCTACTTGTATTCTTACTTCTGTTTCAGAGCAAACATTTCATTTTCTCTACAGGATTGAAAAACATATATTGGATTGTTTTCAAGTGGAAAAATTTTCCTCACTAATGATATCCTTTCACCAAAAACTTGTCATATATCCTTTAAATTCACACCATCACCTGGGAGGCTTTTATTTTTTTAGCCATTGTTATACATTTAGCTCTCCTAAATGTCTCTAAAAGGACATTATTTATATTTAGTGACACCAAAGCTCTTGACTTTATGCTCTGCTCCAAGGCAGTGTTTGCCTAGATAATATGTCATTTTCTTTGACAAATCTGTGATATATAGGATGTAGTTCTCTGAAAAAGTAAAGGCTTTAAAGATTTAATTTACAGGAGCTGATTATATTATTTTTATGTTTCCGCAGACAGAAAAAGTCAAAAGCTAACATTAAATGCCTATAAAATACTGCTGGCACTGAATATTAAACTTATTAACAGCATATGACGGTATCTTCAGGGAAGAATTTAAATTTGAGATATCGGTCTGATTTTGATGTTTCTTTCTGTGATGTTTATTTTCAGATGCTCCTGTTTTCTTTCAAGTTCTTCTTAGCAGGGAAGAAAAGGACTAGAAATAATACAGAGAAAAAGGAAACATTAGCCATAGGAAGCGAAATGGACATGCTGTAGCAGCTTTTTTTCCTGCTTCATGCCACACTAGAGAGGTTTTCTCATCTCTGCTTGCAGGAAACTTCCCAAAGGTTCCTGTGGACATCTGCTTTTCCTTACACTCCAGCAGTCATGAGGGGTCTTTTTGCTACACTTTTTTTCTTTCCTTTTTTACCAACACAAAGGAAATTAGACTTTAATCTGAGGTTTGGAGTAGGACTCACAGAACTTTTGAAACAAAAATGAAGTTCGGCTTTTCAACTTCTGCAATTGAAATAATTTTACATGGCGCTTCGATTTTCCTGAAATTATTCTCTTTCTTTCTCAGCTCTGGAATCAGTTTCCTTTTGCATTATATATAATAACCATGTGCTTTATACTGGTCATCATGTTCCAGTTCTACCTAAACTCTGGAAATGTGGTTACACTGGGACTTAATTGGTGATAGTGGCTGCAACATAAATTTGGGATCAAACTATTCTCTGGATATCAGAATTTGGGCACTGTTTTGTTTCAAATAATTACAGGGATTTTCTTCGGCTTTTTAATCCATGATTCAGATCTGGGAAATGTATAAGCAAGTATATATATGCACAACACATCACAGAATCACAGAATTGTAGGGGCTGGAAGGGACCTCCAGAGATCATCGAGTCCAACCGCCCTGCAAAGAAGGCTCCCTACAGCAGTCTGCACAGGTGGGTGTCCATGTGGGTTTTGTATATCTCCAGAGGAGAATCCACAACCTCTCTAGGAAGCCTGTTCCAGTGCTCTGTCACCTTTAGCATGAAGAAGTTCCTTTGCATATTGGTGTGGAACTTCCCATGCTGCAGTTTATGGCTGTTTCACCTCGTCCTGTCCCCACAGACCACTGAAAAGAGGTTGGCCATGTCTCTTAGACTCCCACACTTAAGATATTTATAAACATTAACAAGATCACCTCTGAGTCTTTTTTTCTCAAGGCTTTCTCAAGACACAGGTCACTCAGCCTATTCTCATAGGGGAGATGCTCCAGGCCCTTTATCAGCTTTGTGACCCTCCACTGGACTCTTTCCAGAAGATCCCTGTCTTTTTTTGTACCAGGAACTGGATACAGTACTCCAGGTGAGGCCTCACCAGGGGAGAGTAGAGGGGGAGGATCACCTCCCTTGACCTGCTGGCCACACTCCTTTTAATGCTCTTCAGGATCCCATTGGCCTTCTTGGCCACCAGGTCACAGTGGCGACTTATGGCCAGCCTGTCATCCACCAGGACTTCCCCCTTCCTGGAACAGAATTAAAATAATATGATCTGAGCGTATCTGTTACAGCTAAAGGATAAGAAGACTGTGACTTACTGCCTGTGAACCTCAAAACCAAAACTTAACTGACATATCACTGGACAGATTATAACCCAAAGAGCTTATTATGGAGACATTTATTATCTGTATGCCATGGCCTTTGTTTACTCTGTATCTGACAGACTCAAGATGAGCAGAGAGCAGAAACCCCATGTTATGAAAAAAAGATTGCACTTGCTGTTCTTGGGCAGTAGTAAGAATAATTAGGTACCACTGGAGAGAGTACAGAGAAATCCACTTCATGTTTACAAGCGTGGATCTAAGATCAATCTTATTGCATTTTTTTTCCTAATTTTGAGAAAGAAAATTGGCAAAACATGTGTAGGCATGTTTGTGTAACAGTTTCTAAAGCATGAAGAATTGTGCTGTGCCAATGCAGCTAAACTGTCTTAAGATTTTGAAGGAATATGTATTTTCCTATTTTTATTATATTTTAGTCATTATTGTTGTTTTTAACCTAATTCAAGGTGACAGAGGCATAGAATAGTCTAAACAGGGAGGCACAGAGCATGGGGTGGAGACTGTACTTGCAAATATTTCTTCAGCACTGTAAAAGTTATAAAAGCAGTGCAACCTAACAGTGGAAACGCTCTGTAGTATGTGTGCAGCTAAGTGTCTGAATAACACTGGTGCACACCTACATTAGGAGCAAAGATAAAAATGGGTCTCAGATAGCTTCCTGCCTTACATGTATCCCACATATAGATGCAAACTGTATATATACATGTAAACATATATAAATACATATGTGTACATATATATGTATATTTTGTATTATAGATACTACGGTACTTACAGAAACATACCTCTGCAAATGTGCTTAGTCACATTTAGCTAGACATGCTTTTCAACAGCATCAGATAAAAGGAAGGACTATGGTTTACCATGGGATCCACTCCATTAATTTGCTTAGTAAATAATTTAAAACAGGAAATAAATAGCCAAGCATGAGTGATTGCTTATACAGGGGAGAAGATGAACAATTCCATTATTAGGCTTCAGCTCTGAAGAAATTACGATACGTGAGAGAAAGCAAACAAATGAAAAAAGAAAACCTTGAAATTTTCTTATCTGTGAAATGGGGGAGATTGAAATGGGGGGTTGGGAAGGAAAAGAAGTGCTGGGGAAAAAAAAAAAAACATTGGCAGTGAGTGCATAGTACAGATTTCTCCATGTAGTAAATCATGAAAGAAGCTGCACAGCATTTTGGTGATGCATCTGTAAAGACTGAACCCTTGGCTGTGGCCCCACTGGCATCATTCAAAATGACCTCTTTCACTCTCCTGTGACACGCATCATGGTTAATAGACCTTACTCACTCATTTATATGGGAAAGATTATTCATCTACTGGCATATAGATGATTACATTTATTTCCGCTTTTACTGTACAAATATTATCTGAGTAAGAACAGGTATAAAGATGGCAAAAAAAAATTGTGATGATTTTCCATAAGCTGTATGATAGGAGTTGCTTCAAGGCCTTGTTTACATTTAAAAATAAATTTATTTTTGATCCCACCATCTTTTAAAATATCTGAATCTATTCCTTAAAAGACAAACAAACAAAAAAACACCCAAAAACATCTTTTGCAGAATATATTGGTTTTATTTTTTTCTTGTAAGAAATACAGCAGACAGAGAAATTGATTACATATTTTCCTTCTCTTGTTAAACTTTGTTCAGTATTTCCTGTTCTAGCTTTCTGGCATATATATTGCAAGATGCTGTAAGACTGTGTGCATTATTTTAATGTATTATTGCTGTTGCAGTTTGCTAAAAACTTTATACATGCACGAATAGATGATATTGAAGATCTGTAAAATCTACATTTGTCTCACAAATGATGGGGACTCCAATTATGCCACGGGTTCAGAGCATGGGTCCCTATTTGCTTTGATTCTGGAGGCGAGGTGGAAGGGATCACTGGTATCCATTTATCCACAGCTCAGTGAGGAACTGCAACGTATGCAATAAAATAACACAGACTAGTTTATTCAGTGAAGAAAAACTTATAATTAATAATCTTAATAATAAAGCAAAAATATAATTCACATCTTAGGCAGGAGAAAGAATTAGTTT
Source organism: Chrysolophus pictus (assembly GCA_037305975.1). Taxonomy (NCBI): domain Eukaryota; kingdom Metazoa; phylum Chordata; class Aves; order Galliformes; family Phasianidae; genus Chrysolophus; species Chrysolophus pictus. The sequence goes on along the minus strand of CM074614.1, from coordinate 29,093,039 downwards.
GTCTTTGTTTAATTCAGATTAAAAATCTTTATAGCACCTCAGAAAACTGTTTGCATTGAGTGCAGTGCAACTCTTTAGTAGATAAGGTGCTTTATATTTTAAGTTAAGTTTCCAAAAAAATATCCACTACAATTTTCCTCACTTATTCAATGGTAATTTCAGTCTCTCTCACATAATTACTTTATCTAAATTAAACTTAGTCTCCATGAAGTTTGCTATTTCACCATACAGTAAAAGAACAAAAGCATTAATTGCCTTTTATTTTCCCTTCTTTCCCCTGAAGTACAGTCATTCTCTTGACCACTGTATGGATTTCATGAAATACTTCAGTATTCAAATAAAATAGACACCTACTGTAAAAGTGATGCATTTTATAACGTGATGTATAATTTTGAGAATGTATTTGTACGTGCATGTATAAGTGCAACTGAAAGAAACAATGAATCTCTGCATCAGTCAAAATCTTGAACTCCTCTGGAGAAAATTCATGCATAAAGGAAGGATTGTTTTTTTTTTATTCAGGCTTCAAGGCAGATAAATTTTGCATATTTAATAAATTGAGTAATTAATTGATTAACTACACAAAATGTCTTATTTCATACTGCCATCATGTTTACACTTAATGAGATTCTAAGTTACCTAGAAATCCTCCTGGGAGTACATAGTTAGATCACCCCTCCCCCTGAGCCATGCACTCATTGGCTCCTAAAGTACTTGTTTATTTGCTTGCAGATTTTGAATCAATTACTCCCTTCTACTGGAGTTCAGTACTACTGCCAGCATTGTTGTTGTGCACCAATAAAGCTGAGAGAATAGGAAGAGGAAAGAGGCCTAACTTGTTATTCAGACAAGCTTATGGATAGCTTTCTTACCATTAAAATGAGAATTATTCTCATTTTCTTTAACATTTCTGGGGACTTTCTAAATTATTCACCTCAATGGAAAAGACTTTATATAGTTTGGAATAATTCTCCACAAAATATGCCTCTCATGTACATCTGAAATTGACATTAATAGCATTTCATCAATAAAATTCAAGATGTTTGTTTTACACCGTTGGGAATTTAATTTGTACACATCCTTATTTGTTTTATCATCGCACAGTGGTAAAATCTGAAGAAGTGGTCAAAAACATTTAATGTATATGATGTGGCCAGAGAAAAAATTTAGCACATAGCACTTCTGAAAACATTTCTGGATATCTATATTAAGATTTCTCTACATTTATTATAAGAACTAACTCCTTTTCTTATCTGGACTGCTGCTCAGACTCTATTTGCACAGGTAACAATAGGATGTAGAAATTTAAAGTGTTAGTTGTTATAATTACCAAATATCCAGCAAAGAGTTTCCAGCTGGGAAACTCATGTCTTCGAGTTCTATAAAAAGAGAAATTTTGCTGAATCAAAGTTAAGAAAAATTATTTAGCACTAATCTGTGATCAAATTCTGAATTTCTTCCAATACTTTTTTTTCCTAATGTGTGTGTTTAAAAATTAAATAAGAACAAACTAATATATTTGCAGATATTTGCACTGCAGAGTTTCATACAGTTTTGTATGCAGTTTTTGGTGACCCTTCTAATTGTGTTAATTTCAGGCCTCCAGAAGCAAGAAGCAGGAGGGAAAAAATAATCCTCTTTCCGTAAATGGACATATAGTTCATCCTGAGGATGCAAAGAAAAACTAAAATAATCTGAGCATTGTTGAGCCGCGGCAGGCAGAACTCTGTGGTCTTTAATGGTTCTTCAACAAGAGCTGTCTGAAGAAATACCTGACCGTAAGATCTGCAGGGGAAGCTGGACTATGAAATTGTCTTTTTCATTTCATTTGATGCAAAACAACTGAAGAGGTTGATTTATGTTAAACATGCATTTTCTCAAACATGCTTGTACATCACCATACCCCGTTATTCCTCAGGAAAAAGTTATTGGGAAATTGTAGAAACAATAATGCTCTGAAGAAAAACCCAAATTTCCTAATTTTTTTTTTTTGTTTGTTTGTTTCATGGATTTTAGTAGTTTATGGCAAAAATACAGGAACATATTTTCATTTATATTTCAATAATGTAACTAGAATACATTGTCTAGTGTAAATTACTGTGACTATAGTGCAAAGTTTAGGGCCTTTTAAGGTATTGTAAGGAGAGTAAGACTACATGTACGTATACTTAATTGGTGAGCAACTGCTAATGTCTACTGTCACAGGCAATTATTCAGCTCTGAAGTGATTACTTCTTTTCAAGGTGAGTTTAAAATATTTTAAAACAGATAACTAGGATATCACATTTTGCAGTATGTGGTGTGTCCTCTCAGATTTGATTTGTAGGATATCAGGTAATTTAAATAGATTCACTGAAGCTAAGCAGATTAGCAAATTCTAGCAAAAAATACTTGTGTCTATGCAGATTGTTTTGCTGGCATTTCTAGCAAGTATGATTAACACTCTCACATTTCTCTTAAGGAAAGTGTACACTATATTTGCTATCATATTCTTTATAATTATGCAGTGAACAGTATCTTGGGACTCTGAGATTTCTGATAGACTCATTTCTCTCACAGCCAGAAATCAAAATTTATTAAAAACTCAAGAGTGAATGTCTGTGTATTTCTGAAATACATGTACACATGGGAGAAATAGAAAACAGAAGAAAAAGTTTTGAGACACCCTAAAGCTTCAGCTAATTGTGAAAAGGTATTGTAACCTAAAGCTGCCTCTATCTGAACATCCTACTCCCTAAGGGCTTTGTGGTATTTACACAAGACTATGCAAACTGCATGAAATCAGTTTTGACATTTAAACTTGCTGAGCAGTAGGATGCTTGCATCCTAAAGACTGCAAGGGAAAAACAGAAATTAGTCAACGAATAGCTTTGATTCTCGAGTGCAAGACTGCTTAATGAGTCCCTTTTTTGATCTCCTGGAAAACCATGCCTGTACTTGTGCCTAAGTATGGGATTAAAAAGAAAAATTTGAAGCTACTTAAAAAGCTGGAACTTTATCCGTTATTTTTAATTATTATTTATTTTCATCTATGCTGAAAATTTGAATATTTTGGCCTTCTCATAGCCTATTCTTTTACTCAGCAAGCAAATGAATTTCTTCCTTCTGTAGAAAATATTTCCTTAAACTACCTTCAGTTAGCAGTAATAAAAATAAGCTACATCCTTCACCTGCATGGGTAAGGATAGTTCTGTCAGAGGTGTAGTACCATCCAACACATGGTGAACAGTCGGCTGGTAGATGTATTCATTATCACTGATCCCTTGTCAAACTGAATCAGAGATCTTTTGGCTTCATCTGAATACTACTTGAAAGAAAGCAGTAACATAATCTTCAGAATTCCAAAGAATGTCCATGGAGAATGATTTTTGTTCATTTTTCATTCATATCTGGAGCTCCTCATATAGATCTACAGCCAATGCTAATTAGCCAAGCTGCACCAACTTAAAAATAAAGCGAAAGATACAGCCCACCTGACAGTATTTCCAGGCATCCGTTATTTGCATAGGAACTGGCCTGGCACCAGCAACTCTGTTTTTACTCTCAGATGGTGGGAACTTCTAACATTACTGACTTGGTCTTCAGCTGAAGCTGTCAGGTTAAAAATTTAGGTAACACAACATGTTCCTGAATTTTAGGATGCTTTTTCTTGATCAAAAACCTTGTTCAAGAAGTCGAGATGAATCACATTTCATACAGTTCTGGCTTTAAAATAACACAGTATGATGCACCTGGGGGGAAAAAAAAAAAAAAAAAAAAAAAAAAGCAGTGATCAGAGTCAAGCTAACATACAAAATGAATTACATGCCTCCTATCTGTGTCACAGAAATAACTGCAACATTCAACCAGTACCTTGTTGCCCAAAGCATGGAAGTCAGATGTCACTGACCGGTGTTAATTTGAATAGTATCACTCATTCCAGAATGAATGAAAACTAGAAGTTTTCCTTTTAGAGATAAAGAAGACTTTTAAAAGAAATAATGGTTTTCATCGCATAGTTTATTGTTGTAATGGTTTTATGATTTTTGTTATCAGTATTCCACATCATGACATGATGTAATGCACTAGGTATTAAAGAGTTAATGCTCCAGTTCCATGGACTATCGATAGTTCTGGGTATTCCTCTGTCAGAGGAGAAGAACTGCATATCCCAGAGGAGTGTTCACATTTCGCGTTTGGAGGGAAAGATAAAACTGTTTGCAGCTCATGAGATGTCCCTTTTCCCTTTCTGCTCATCTCTGCAGTCTGTGTGCTCCCCAGCCATCTCGCCTTCAGCATTAGAGTAAGGCCTTCGGTTTGGGAGACTCCCTCATTTTACTTGATTTGTTAGCTTCAATTCCAATTACATGTTATTATATTGTATTACCTTGCATTCCAATATCATATTTAGTAAATTATCTTTCCTCCTCAAGTCATTTCCACTGTTTTGTTTTTAGGCCCATCTCCCATCTCCCTACCCTTCCCCTTTTTCACCTTTCCCCTTTCCCAGGGCTTGGGTCAAAGGTCCCCTTGCTTGATTAGTCACAGAACCGGGCTGAAACAGCCTGTACTCCATACACCAAAAATTGTGATGTAAGTCACCAGTAACAATCTCAAATTCTTTGCTTTCAAGGTCTACTTGCACACACCAGACTTTCCTCTGTTGTCACCTATCAAAATGAATAAATATGACATTTCAGACATTGTTCAAAGACAACAGTGAGCTTATGTGATGACAGAATTGTACACAGTCTGTGCAGTTCCTTGAAATGCTGTTCTGAATCTTCTGTTCCTTCAAGATTCAGTTTAGGATAAAGCAGATCTCTGGAGAAACAACAAACACAGAAAAGAAGTTCTTATGTTTCTTCTTGATATCTGTTTCCAACAGTCGTGTGTCTGGAACAGTATGTTTGAAGTTCAGATATTGTCTTTGCATCCAACTGTAACAAAATAATTTTTTAGCTTAGTGTAAGCCATCACTCATACAAAGATTGAGGACAATGTATGTAAATGACTGCAGTATGATGTTTATTCTCACCTTTCCTCCCCAAGTTTTCTTTTCTATTTTCTCCCTGCATGCAAATATAATAGAGTAATTAACCATACAGTATTCCAGGTCTGACAGGTCTAGCCTCTTGAATGCATTTTTATCATCAGCCAGAACTTCTTTATGCTACATGCTTTGGCTTACTGTAGTTTGCCCACTAATTCTTGGTACCACCTACTATTCACCTCAGACAGCATTACGCAGCCACTCAGGAATGATTATCTGGGAAATCAATAAACTGAAGCTCTATTAATAACACACATTACAAGAGATATGCCAAAATGACTGTCATGTTCTCTTGTGTGAGAACTGTCTTAACATAGAGGAAACTATCAGAAACCCATTAGAAATAAATCATTCTGACACTATCATTCTACTTTCTTAATAGCAGGCTGTCAGCACCTCAATATTTCCCTATGCTAATAGATTTCTACAGGGAGAACTAAAGTTCACTGTCATCAGCAACTGGCTTTTGAAACTTAAGTTTTAGACATGAAATGAAAGCAACAGACTGACTTATTATCTCTTGCCCCAGGGTCACTGTAACAGAGTAGGGAATCAAACACATTTATTTGGGAGCCATTTGGAAGCATAACTGCTAAGACGCAGTGAAAGCTTCTTGAAAAGACTGTACCAGAATAAAATTGAAATCATAAAAATTTAAATGAATCCCTCTCCTTGGATGTTGTATGTTTGCTCACAAAACAGTACCATATTGGTTCCTGAGTAAGAGAAGCTGTCTCCATCTGACTGTTATGGCCAAGCATCCTTATTTGAAAAACACAGCTCCTCACGTTCTACAACTCCATTATTCATTTCAGAGGATGGTACAACTGAAGTATTATGATCTGGTGGTCTACTCTGAATATTATATGCCTCTCACAGTAGCCAGCTGAAATCAAGGATGTGGGATTTTTGAAGTCAGCACTTAACAAGTGACCCAGATTGCCCTTGAAAATAAGTGGTGTTGGTAAATCGGAATGAAAGGAAAGTAACTGTATCAATTCCTAGCATTTCACAGTGAATGACTGCAGCTTTTCAGAATTGCAGTGCTCTTCTGCTTTTTGTGTCTGTCTTAAAGAGTGATTGATGTCCTACAAATCTGATGGAAGAAAGAATGTCAGTCAGCAGGATCTATATACGAGGGCTGCTCCAAAAGTAATGTCTGCTATTTTACTATGTTGTCCTACAATGTCAAAGGCAGATATTGGTGGTATGGCAGTAGAGGTTAAATCTTCCCACTAATTTGCCATTATATTTATTGCCATGTGACAGATGGAAGCAGAAGAGCAATCTGACAGAATGGTGTCAGAAATGGAAGTGCTTACAAAGAGAAAGTGTTTCAGTGTATTCCTCCCTGCAGAAAAAATTAGACCCATTGACATTCACTGACAGTGAGGTAGTGAGTGGTGCATTTCAACACTGATAACAGTAACAGTGGGTCACATCTGCTGGTATAGATGTTTACAAGAGCTGCATGCAGGCTTTTGTTCATCACTGGTGAAAATGCATAGCTAATGGTGGTAAGTATTGAAAAATAGTGTTTTTGAGCTTAGGATTTATGTTTTTGTGTCTTTTCAGTCTTCTGTAATCTCCAGGGAAATAAATAGGAGGCATTACTTTTGGAACAATCTATATTTAGATTATATTCAGGCGGTTAATGCATAGGAAAAAAAATGATTATCCTTCAGGTTCTTAGGTAACAGAAGGTTGAGCATTAGTGTAAAATACTGAACATATGCTCTCTTTCCTGTGAGGAAAAGATAGCTTCTTAAGCACTTTAAAGAGAGGAGGCAGATATAGCATATCACTTATGATAGGAAAACCTACTACTCACACATGGAGACCTGGCAGGTAGATGTGTATGCAAAGCCTTCTTGCAGGACTTCACAAAGTGAACAGAAAAGAAGAAGCTAATTCCAGTTGAGGAGGCTTAAGCCAAATCTACCATGTAACTGCATGTTCCAATCCTTTAGTGCTGTCCTGTCCCCATGTTTTCTGAAATTAAAATCCAAGGTTTCAAGGACTGGATGCAGTTTTAAAAGAGTTTATTTGAAGATCTGTGTGAACCTGAGCTTTCAAGCACTCCTGAGGTCTCTGACAGGTTTAAAATGAAGTGCAGAAAGATATTTGTGTTTACTGTTAGAATTTTGTACAGAATTCACTGCTCTTACTGTTTCACAAATAGACAACAGACAGTTTTAGCTATTACCTGCTATACAATCCAAGACATGCTGAAACCTTACACTATCTGAGATACAAGGCAATTGAAACAAAGAAGAAAATGAGACATCCAGTGCTGGCACATAGAAAACATTAAAATATATAAAGCAACTAGTGACCACATAAGCGAGTTAGTTAGCAATATGGAAATATAACTCTAACTCAGAGTATTTGAGTACGTCATCCCATGAAGTCTGGAATCCTGGAACTTTAGCCCTCTGACCCTCTTGCAATTAGCTGTCTCTAGTGTGGCAGAGATGAGCAATGCTTTTCCAGTGTGGTGCAATAGACTCTCTCCGACTATGTTAGGCATAGACTATTGGCTTGCAGGTTAGGAATGCAGATTTTCTCAATCCCAAGACTAAAGCAAAAGGTGTAATTTTGTGGAAAGGCAGGACAAACATGTGTGTTAACAAAATGAGAAATGGAGACAGAGAATGTGGAAGTGACTAATGGACAAACTTATTTTGGCATTCATATCTATTCTCCTCTTACTAACATGTTTCTGTGCTTTCACTCACTAGCAAAGAATCATGTATTCTGGAATTATGAGATTATGTCAACCTTGTTTGGTCACCTGTTTGTACTTTGTAAATACTGAAGTAAACAAAACCTTTCATGTATGAATTTTTAAGTCATACGACTTATTTAATATGTAAGCTAAATATTGAGACCTTTTTGACTTTTAAGAAATTTTGTATAACTTTAGCAGCCTGGAGTGTGGGATACGTTGTCTGTTTAAACTGGACAGAATCTTTACAGGTTTGCTTTTCATACCCTTCAATATCTGGAGGAGTGCTATAATGCCTTGCAGTCACAAAAACCATGCTACATTCTCTCTCTCTCACACACACACATGCACTATTTGCTGCATCCCATTAGTATTCCTGATATGAAGAGTTTTAGTGGAAAGCCTAATACAACAGATTAAAACTGAAGAATTTCCTTCCTTCCTTCCTCCTGCCCTCCAAGTTGTCACTGAATAATATAAAACTCTTAGAAGTCTGACTAGTTCTTAACCTTCTTGAAGCTGTTTTCATTGTCTGCTGTGATTTCTTTTCTTCCTTTTACTTTTTTCTTCTTTTTCTTTTTTTCTTTCTTTTTCTTATTCTTTTTTCTCTTTCTTTTTTTTCTTTTCCTTCCCCCTCCCCCCCTTTTTTTTTCCCCCTGATTTGTCTTTTTTTTTTGTTTTATCAGAAAACGTAATGGCAAAATAGAAATTCTGTCTCTTGAAATGAGAATCTCCTTCCAGTGCAGCTGAACACTCCAGAGCAAATCTAACAATGGCAAAAGAAGAGCTGACGTGACAGACTGTAGACGCAGGGAAGAGTTATGATTTGCGGAATCAAACTCTCTAACCCACATAAGGTTATAAGAGCAGGTACGTCTTTATTTCAGCACTGCGCCACACGCCGGGTGCAAGGGGGATCGCTCCTCCTATCTTGCACACCCGTGCAAAAGTGAGATCCCGTTACATTTATAAGTCAATCCATACATATTCAGGAGTGTTACCCAAGACCCACTAACATATTCATCACCTTTCTGGGAGTCCATTTTCATACTGTCCCCCTCCCCAGTGCATGCGCAGTAGTATCTATTGGATGAAGGCCCGACGTCTTCCTCCCCCTCTGGTGGTCGTTCCGGGATGAAGTCAGACGTCTTCCTCGCCATGTCCTTCTGACCTTTGTCCCAGTTTTGGGCTCTTCTCCCATCCTGCATACCTCAGCAATCTCTAATTTTGCCTATCCTTTCCTCCCCCTCACGTTCTCAGGGGCCCTTTCTGTTGACTAGAGAAGGCTGTCTGTTGGGAGCGTATTTTGGGCTAGCAAAGGTTAAGCAATAAGTTCCCCTTGAGCTAACAAGAGGTTAAACTAAGAAACGAATTCCCTAAACAAAGCAATAAATTCCCCCTGAGTTAGCAAGAAGGGTTAAATTACGTGATGCTTATTTCTTTTGAGTTAGTAAAACCACGCGATGTTACAGACCCCTTTCATCTTTCCCACTTTACTGTCTCAGTTACAAACTTAAAGAACATGAAAAAATCATGTGAGAAGTCTTTGAATGAAACTCCTTTAAGTAAGAATGGGACTGCTCAAAATAAAATATTGTTTAGTTGAAGCAAGTGTGCATACTTTGCTACACGTGGCCTGGAACTTTGAAAAAAATAGGGTTTTTCTTCTATTACTTAGAATGTAGTATTTTCTTAAGGCTTTTACTCCTTAAAGCTCTACCATAGAGAATAAATCAAGTATCTATAAGTATTGGCACTCCTATCTAAGCTGTGCAGGTGTCTTGCTCCAATTTATAGGAGGGAGATGAGGTTCTTTTAATATCTGTATACCCGGTGTGAGATTAAGAAACAACAGTTCATATGTTAATCCAACCAGTTTATTATAAATCCTAATTAGGGAGACAGGGAAGGGAAGGAGGGCGATAGAAAAGATAGGAAAAAGCAAGAATGCCGTAAAGTGGGGATAGTCACCACCAGGATCCAGGTGCGGTCCCATTGCACGACGTTTCGAAGGTCAGAGGCAGAAACAGCAGGGGGGAGAGCAGCAGCGTGGCCGACCTTGGGCAGCAAGCAGGTAGCAGGAAGAAGTTGCAGAGCCAGTCCAGGAGGAAGCAGCAGGTCTCAGGTAGCGGGCCCAGGAGAGTCCGTCAGCATGCAGGCATTCCGTGGTGAGGAATCTGATGGCAGACACCTGTCCTCATGGTTTTCAATTCCTCTTTTATCCTACTTCTTCTCCTGCCTACGTGACATCCCTGGGCGCTTGAGCAAGAGTCATGCTAGCACTTCCCGAGATGGTCATCATCCTTGAGATAAATCCACACAAAAGACCACTTCACAGCTATTAAGCTGCAGCTTATCTCTCTCTCGTTGCTCCCGGCCCAGTCCATCTGTGACACTCGGACAAAAGATCTCACAATCCTTGCCCAGGGCTTGTCCATCAAACTTCTCCAGACAAAAGATTTCTCAACCCCTGACCAGGACATGCTTGAACTTGTTCGTCTGTGTCCTTCAGACAAAGGATTTCACAACCCTTGCCCAGGACTTGCCTGAACTTGTTCGCCTGTGTCCTCAGCAAGCTTTGAGACAATGATGATGCAAAATAATAATCTCTTACAGCAGGTGAACGATGTGATTTTATTAGAAATCAAAATAAACCTTGTGTTACTTAAAAACAAAGAAAGAAAAGAGAGAAATGGAAGTGCTTGTGTAGAAATAGAGCTGGGCAGAGAAAGAGATCACAGGTCTGGGTTCCAGTGAAGATCTGGCCAACAGGGAGGTCTTTAATCTGTGAGAGAGCTTGCCCAGAATTTCCAAAGTTGCAAAATGTTGAAGGCCATCTGAGTTTCTCTTGGTCAGTCTTTTACACCTGCTATATTTATGAGGTTCATCCTAAACAAGTTGGCTATTAATAAGGTTTTGCAGTCAAAACTTCTGAAAGCAAATGGGAACTTGGACAGAGCCTCTTGAATCCCTTCTACAACCATATCTTCAGCCTTAACTTGTTGTCATGGTGACAGTATTATCTTGCAAGTATTTGAGACAATTCCAGGCATACCACAGATAATGTGTTTTTTGGTCTGTTACAAACTGCAGTCTCTAAAACCAATATCAGTTTGTATAGCTATAAAGCAAAGATGCTGGAAAATGGAGCAAAGCAAAAAGAAATAATATCAGCACCCTCTTGGAAGAACACAGCAGGAAGTAAAAATTGACATGATGAATGAGAGACAAGCTGCAGCTTGACAGCAATGGGTAGGATGGCCAGTAAAATGGAATTAGAAGAATCTGTGTGACTGCGTGCATGTTTGTATATGAATGCACCTGTGATGTCATTAGTAGTAAAGTTTGTCTGCAGCCCTAATTAACTGCTACAATTTTGAAGGAAGAAAAAGAGGAAATAGTCCTTTAATCTGGCTGTTACTCAGTTTGTGTCATTTGTCACTGTGTTTTCATCAGGAAACTGACATTTTGTAGGATGTCATAATTTGTAGGGAAAAGTGCTAAGTTTTCTTAGCCCACTTGATAGAGTTGGAAAGAAAGCCTAACCTTTCAGGAATGCTTATCTTTTACATCTTTCATAACAAATATGTCTATGACATCCACTTCCATTAAGAACAGGCATGTTCAACCATGGCCTACGGGATGCATGTTGCCTATTCCAATGTATTCTGTTGCCCAGATCTTACCTGTCCTGCAGCTGCTCCCTGCTCGGCATCATCATAGTGGTAGTTTTTCCCTGCAAAGTCGCATGGCTTGGCCCCAAGCACACAACTATCACTCAGCAACAACCAAACTTTGGTGTGCAGTCAGCAGTGTCTGGGCTGAAACCAGAATATGAGGAGGGCATAGGACAGAGCTTACTCAAGTTATGACAAATAGTTATAAAAATATACAGTCTTGCTTTTTGTTTATATAAAAGAACTGGAGGTTTACAGATTGCTGAAAAAGTTGTCAATCTTATGTTGTAGTTGCCTCTCCAATGTCAGTCAACATAAACACATGACCCTACAAACTGTCATATGGAAGGTATACAGTTGCAATCAGTCATTCAACTCAAAAATCTGCTTGTATCTCTTCACCAGAGTTTATAAGCCTCATCTTAGGAGAAAGAAATATTCCTCTCTTCACAGTCACACCTTATTCATATCATCGCTTTTTTGCAGTATGTACAGTTATGAACAATGGTTTTCAAGGAGGAATCACAGGAAAAATAAAATCTCATTAAAAAATCTCTGATGAACATCTTGAGAGCTCACTACAAATTGCAGCTACTTCCATCCAACCAGACTGATGCATTAGTTACACAAAAATAAGATATCTGATTAGATCTATTTTTAATGCTCTTTTTAAAATTTGAATAAAAAATGAAATATTTTTTTGTTACTTATACACATTAACTATATTTCATACACGGGATGCCCCAAGAGTAATGCTTATTTTGTTATGTTGGCCCTTTACATAAGAGTTGGATGGTTGTGATATGGCAGTAGATGTTGAATCTTCTTGCCAATACTCCATTGCTTTTTATTGTCATATGACAGGTGGCAGCAGCAGCGCAATCTGACAGAATGGTGTCTGGCATGGAAGTGACAATGGCATCCATTGGTGGGTTGTTGGGCATTGTTGTTCTGTTGACAATGATGGTGAGCACGGAGATGATGGCCACTTTTCAATGGTAGTACCAACTTATTTATAAGTCCAAAGTGGTCAAGTCAGCTCCCTTTGAGTGACAGCTGAAATCCAAAGTGGTTGAGTCAGCTCTGCTTGGAGTGGCAGTTTCTGGCTCTGGGATCTCAGCAGAAACTCCTTTGTTCCCATCTTCTGGGCCTTACCAGCAGATAGGAGGGAGCAACGATGCCCACCTGTGTCCTGTTTTTCACAGGACACGATGGTATCATTCCCCATACCAAGCTGGAGCTATTTAGTCACAGGGCAGATCTTCTGCCAGTAAACACTCCTGAACGCTCTCTTCCAGAGGCAGGCAGCTCTGGAGGAAGGTGCTTTCAGATGTCCACAAAGTTATGTCAATTGTCACACGGTAGCACACATCACTTGCCTCCTCAATAAATCAGTCAGAGTCTTATCACAAGAAATAACTCAGGAAGCAAGCTTTGAGCCAAAAAACAAAAAAGGATTCTCACAAGACTTCAACCTAGAGCAACCACAGAGGTTTATAATTTATTATTTAAAGCAAAATTTCTAAGAAATGTATTTTAACATTTGGAACGAGACACTGAGAGATGGCATGCAGTTTGTTACTTATCAGTTATTTAACAATAACATAGAATGAAATATATTTTAAATAAATAGTCCATATAAAGCTACTAAGTGAGTAGTACTGTACAAAGTTATTGTCAAGTTAATTTTGTTTGTTTGTTTATTTAGTTATTATTAGCAGGGATGTAGAAGAAATGAGCATTATTTTGGATGATAATAGCTGTAAAGAGCTCCTTATTAGATAATTTAAAAAAAAATTATGATGCTGAATGAGGAGTTTATGTCAAAAGTTCCTGTGTACACAAAGATTTGCAAGTAGAGTGTTGTACGTCTCTGCCTCTGTCATGCTTAATGAATAAGAGAAAAACCTTGGAAAGATCTACCACACACACAAGCAGCTGCTTGAATAACCAAGCTTCTGAGAAGTGGTATGACTGCTCTTCTGCAGTATATTTAGCCATGGATCGCAGATGTTATTAAAAATGTGGAAAGGATTATTGAATTCATTAGAAGATGGAAAAACTAAAATATTTAGCTAATGACTTATCCACGGTCAGCACAAACACTTAAAAAATCATGAATTTCCCACTGTTACTTGTAGACTGTTCTGTCTCCAGAGGTAAGAGATGAGTTTCATTTTACAGAACTGAGATCTTCACAGTTGGTGAATCATTTATAGTACATTATTAATAAAGAACATGATTATCTTAAGTCTGCTTCCCCTCTCATGTTAGGACTCCGTATTTCAAGTTCTTTATTTAAAGTGTTTCTGCTTCAGATGCCACATCCAGAACATCGTTGATCTGGGAAAAAATGTGTGCCAACTGGTTTGATTAATTCAAGATGACTGAATTAGAGGAGCGGGAGAGCTAAATAAGAAGTAAAGAAGGATTTGGGATAATGTTGAGACCTGATAGATTATTTTCTACTGTATACTTATGAATTGCTATCAAAGTCTAAACAGTGTTTTCTAGGGTCGCATACTTCACAGATGTAAATTAGTGCAGCTCTATTAATACTGACAGGGCTGAGTTGATTCTATGCTGCCTTAGGATCTAGGTCAGCCAGTGCTGTTACAGAAATAAGCTACATTCCAGAGCATGAAAACTGGTAGGATGCACCCTTATATATAGTACGCTTAAGAAAGTAATAAAAACCTCAGCATGTAAAATGGAACTTTAGAAGAAAAATTACTCAAAATTTTTGAAAATTTTTGAAAATTGCCTACTTTGTTTCGGTTTTACTGGCTTATACTGGTATCTTCGCAATACCCTCAACAACTTGCTTACTGTTTCAGATGCCAATAAAATGGGATGTTTTGCTGCATTTTATTCTATTCTTCTTTCGCCAGTGAATCATCCACGCTTTGTTTTCTATCAGGTTTTTAGATATTTCCCTGACAATGGATTTATTCAATTTCTTCCATCTACCTATGTGCTTTAATGATGGATATTCCATATTTCTTCAGAGTGTCCTTGGAGTGGCAGGATGTTATGGCCATTTTTAGGAACAACAATTGAGAACATAGTTTTTTCGTTTTTTTTTCTCAGAGTTCATCTACGTCCATGTTGTTTATAATCTTTACCTGTATTTAACTCCAGCTATATGGGGAGTGTTTAGTTTAATCTTGAAATATGTGCCTGTTAATTCATATTGTACACTAGAAAACTGGGAAGTCAGATGCAATACTTTCTGTGAACCACTGGCTAAAATAAGTAGGATGCTCTGAGAGGAATGCCATGGAATCTACAACAAATACAAAGAGCACAATAACACTGTCTGATAGAACAATTTCTCAGTTACAAAGCACTATGTATCAACACAGTCACCAGCATTAGCTATGCATTTCCACCAGTGATGAACAGGACACTGCATGCCATACTCATAAAAATCTGCACCAGTGGAGGTGACATACTGTTGCTGTCACCACTATTGAAATGCAGCACTTAACAGTCACTGTTTGGTCTCCACACATATTCTGATTCAGTGAATGTCAGTGGGTGCCATTTTTTCTGCTTGGATGAATTCTGTTCCAACCCTTTGCTCCATATGTACTTTTATCCCAGCTGCCATTTTATCAGACTTCTCCTCTGCTGCTATCTGTCACATGGCAACAAAGTGTAACAAAGGCAGGAAGGTTCAACTTCTACTGCCATATCTCCAATATCTGCCTTTGACGTTGTGGGCAAACATAGTAAAATATGAGGCATTACTTTTGGAGCAGTTTGTTGATCAGCATTGTAAAAGAAATCCAGAGAGGAGGGAGTGGGACAGCTAGTCCAACAGCATCCCACTTCTTCTTTTGTGGTGAATGAAGAAGCCATGTTCCTCTCCACCTGCTGGTATCCAGAAAAGTAGTCTGGAAAATTTTAACTTGAGGTGTATTTGGATAAGAATTTAATCTCCTCTTTTAGGTATTCTGTTGGTGATTTCATTACTTTTAAAATGGGTATTGGACATAAAATAGCATTTCTTCATATTGTAGTTTTGGATTATCTTGTTTTTCTTATGTATGTGCTTCAAAACATTATGGGAGAAGAGATACCTGAGGATATAGTTGCCATCACCCTGCAGGTTTCCTAGGAACTATATCAGAGGGAAGGATCTGAGATGTACCATGGTAATTGTCATCAGACTTACCAAGGGATAGGACAAACTAGTGCCAGTCCATCAGCTGGTCTGGTCCTGGGCTCAAGGTCATGTTAGACTTTCTTTACAAAGTCTGCCTCACAAGAGAGCTCCCACTGTCAGATCACACTCACCTCCCAGGCACAAACAAATCTTTTCTGATTAAATCAACACTGTTGCATCAAAAGTAGTCCAGCGCTTACAGACTCCTTATCTTACAACAGTTTTTTTCAATAAGCAAACACGAAGGGAGAAGAGGTGAGAACTACTGCAGCAGACAAGATTACATAAACTAAATTTAATTAATATACTCTTGCACTTCAGTATTTTAAATTCAAACTAATTTAATAAATACATTAATCATATTGGTTAAGTTGAAATGAATAGGTAATTCAGCATGCCCTTCAGTTTCGAGAAAAATATTAACTCTTTTACTGAACTGAATAATTTGGATAGAGGAGACAGGAAAATTCTGGCATTTGTTAACATTTCTGTCCTCTCAAATGCCCTCATGATTAAGAATTTCTTGTCTAGAGCATTGTTACTCAACCTTTTATTACTGATGAACCACTTCACCTTTAAAAGACAGTCTCTGGAACTTAACAGTATTGTTAAGCAACTAGAGGGATGGTAATTTATAGAGTATGTAGTATTTAGGTTTAGTAACTTGTGTTTTGCACAGAACTCAACGGTGCTGTTAGAATTTATAATGTTCTAGTTAGAAATGCTGATGATCAAGAATAAACAAACAAACAAATAAAGGCATAACATGGACATATATCCATCTGTAAATGGTGTTATACCTTGACAAATTTATCTGTATATATATTCTTCTTATTTTTTAATTAATTCCTAGGTGATTCCTGAGTTATTCTGGGGGCAGTTAATTAATTCATTAGACACTTTAGGTGACCATTATAAGACTGAAAAATGTTTTAGACTGCTGAACTCTAGTCATTAATTTTATATGTGAGTCTGAATGCAGACACTGAATTTAGGCAGGTTATTGATGCAGTGAATGTATGATAATATGTGTTAATCCTGCATTGTAAGCCAACCTAGATATCTAGCTCCAATCTGACTTCAGACAATACAGATAACTAAATCTTATTGATTTAATGCTATTCATGAAGTACTTCTGGTCTATCAGATTATATTTTCTATTGAAAGCAGGAAACTATGCCTATTCTACTCACAATGCATGTTTTATTTTATCATCCTTCAGCCCTGCTCTTTTGCATTATCTGAAACAGTGGACATTTTGGCTAAGTTCTGTGATTGTACTTTAAGTTTCTTTTCATGAACAAGGCTCACATCCTGATGTGCAGTCAACATGTAGTCATTACATCTAGGTTGGAAACAGTTTTCTGGGGCACACCATATCTATCCCACAGAGTGGCTGCACCATCTAGAAACCTGACTGCTAAATTAATGGCTTGGAAAATGTTATTTCTGATATATGAAACTCAAACTATTTTACCCATATTATATTTCAAGTATACATAGTTGAGAGAACATGTTCACATCTCCTGAAAAGAGTACATGCACCCACCAGAAGATCTGAATAAAGAGAGAGTGAAGAGCACAGGGAAGATAAAGCACAGGGAACTTCCTTTGATTAACTCTTGCCTGACAGTAACATGGGCAAAAAGAAATGCTCATATACTTTAATAAGCAAGTCCTCTGGCTTCAAGAGTAGCTGCAGCAGTGAAATGACTTCAATAGCAAATATTCCAATAATCATCTAACGTGATAATATATCCACGTGAGTGATTGAGGTTGGGATCAATCTCCATTTCATTGATACACCTTTTAATAGTGTTTTGTGTGTCTTTATCTATTGTCTATGTAATTTTTTTTTTTCTATTTCCTGCAAAATATATACCTGTTTGAAATATCTCCCTTCAAAAATGGAAGCCTGTAATTTTCAGGGAACTGATATGTACAGTTACATATACATGAATTTGAAGAGTGAAAATAGATGCAGACTATTGAGACCTTCATTTAGAAATGTTTCTTTTATAAATGGTATGTTCAACTCCATCTATGTATTACATGTCAAATTTAATTCCTTCTATAGAATACCTCTCTGAAAGATTTACAACTATTTACTATATTAGAAAGGCACCTTCTAATTACTTTTAATTAATTTCAGATCCTAAGAATGTATCATGTATGTTTACAGCTGAGCACTGCTAGAATAAGCATTAGATATAAAACAGTCTTAAAATAATTTATTATGGGATTTTTTAGTTTTTGTAATCTGATTAAAAAGGAAAATCATTTGACATGTTTCCTTTAATTCATATTCAATCTTGTTCTGCGTTTTGTTATTCCTTTTCTTTTCATTTTTTCTCTTTTCTCTTTTTCATCTTTTTGATTTCCCCTTTTTAATCTGGAAACAGAAATCTTCTAAGAATATTCTGGCACTTTTTTTTTTTTTTTTGAGGCAAATGAAAATGTTGTGAAAATAAATATACTAATCTCAAACAGGAAGTGTGTAGCAGTATGACATTCCCTGGATCATTAGTCAGTCATCTAGACATAATGATAGAGTCCATTAGCAACAATAAAAAGTTCTTCTTGATAGCCTCATTTTTAAATGTCTTAGTGTGTTTAAAATCCTCTCTACTTAAACTGAAATACTCAGGAGACAAAACTCTTTTTTCCAGGTTTTTTTTTTTTTTTTTTTTTTTTTTTTTTTTTTGTCTCAGTAAATGACTGTTTCACACAAGAAAAATAAGTAAATGAATCAACAGACACGAGAACACTGGACTCGTTCTTTCCAAATCATGGAGTTATGCTAGCTAGTGTATGTCTCAAGTGTTCTTAGCTACCTCAAAAGGAGATAAATATATATATATATTTCTTTTGTGACTAAGCAGAGCAGTAAATCACTTGTTCTCGGAAATGGAGATAATGAATATTACCTGACAGTCAGGAATAGACCATGGAAGATGGATGAAGATCAAAAAACCAAAGAAATTTTTATCTCAACTGTGTGTGCAAATGTCGGAGAGAAGCAGTTTTTCTTTTTCTTTCACTTGGAAACTTGTCTGGGATGCTTCTCCCTTTTCATTGTTCTGTTAATGTAACAACAACAAATGCCACTTCAGACATTTTTTGGAGGAAAAAAAGTTAAGAAAACACCAGACCTACATTTAAACAATGCTTTTTCTTACTTTAAAACAGTCTATTTGTTAAATGGCAACAGGCAATCTTCTTTCCTATCATTTACAGGTGTGAATTGAAACGCATGAGGATGTCTTCTTTACAGTCAGAGCTAAAGATGAAGCCAAGCTTCTTCAAAGGCATTGATTTGACTTGGAACCTTCAAGCTCATTTCCAAAACAACATAGGGAAATGTTCAGAAAGTAATAACTCTCAGCTTATTATTGTTGATTTTAGAGAGAAGTACTTAAGTTCATGTTATGGAATTTAATCTGCTACGAGGTACATTTACAAACATATCTTAGGTGTAGAAGATAACCTAAAACAAGCTCTTGAAACTAAAACAAATGCAGACTCAAGTCCAAAGTCTTGGACTAATGGCAAAGCAAATTTAGATTTTTATCATAGCAAAAAGATAATTCCTTTTTTTACTCATGACAAGAATAATTTTTTCTATATGTTTTAAGCTCCCAACTCCACCTACAGATTTATCTTTCGTATAAAGCATAAGCATTTGTATTTGCTTTAGTGCTTTTTAGTCTGTTAGGAATGTTGGACAGAAAGAAAAAAACTGACATAAAAATACTGAATTATTTGAAATGAGAAACTGATATAAACAGAACACACAGTTGTTCCAATATTATATTTTCCTCTAATTAATTTTTCCAATACTGAGGATTAACAATGCTGGGTAAATGCATCTTTCTTTAGTTCATTGCATTATGGATTGGTGTTTGTAAAGACTTAGCCCTTGCTTTTCTGCAGGTATTTCTACTGCCTGAGAGATGTGCATGACAAGTTTTGTATAGCTGTGCCCTTTTTCTTGTCTTTACTTTGGTGCAGGCTGGAGTCTGCACAACCATCCTTCCTTATTGTTGTAGGAAAGAACGTACACACTCATTGTATGTACATCTGTGCCACATTACTCCGTTCAGGAGAGCCCTGTATACAAGCTCAACAACAAATGGCTTATGCTTATCATGAATATTTTGGGGTGGTAATCCATAAAAGTTAAGATTTTTCACATAAACGGTTTCCTTAATCATCTATTTCTCTCCTGGTAAGAATTTACTTAGGACATTCAGATACCTCTCTCTCTCAGATTTAGGATTTTATATTCTGTGTGACATTAAAAGAAAAACAAATTGTATTCTCAGGCAGAGCATTATAAAATGTTTTCTAATGAGACTTGAGGCTTAACAAGTCTTTTGCTTTCTTACTGCATTCAGCAAACTTTTGTGCTAATAATTCTATTCTGATCTACTGTACTTTAGATTAAGAGAGAAATTATGTTCTGTTCTATGTGTTTGTGAGTGGATGGCATCGTGTATAGGGAGAAAAATCAGTATTAAAAGTCTTCATTTTGTTATAGTTAATACCCTCTACTTTTATAGTATCACATATAATGCTAAGAAACGTAATTGGTATCTCATTTAATTTTTGTAATGAGAGATGTTATACTTCAGTCTTGGTAAAATACATTGGTTGATTTATTCCTTTGCATGGGTATTTGGGGTGGCAGAGTTGGATATGAAGAACATATGGGTCTGCAGTCCCCAGGAAGGAAAACAGCTTGGGGATTTACTGAAAACCCAATTAATAGCAACTTATTTTCCAGTGATAGATGCTCTATCAAATATTAATGAACTTTGCTATTTATTGAAGAATTCATTTCCCAAGGTTATGGCATAGACATCTATTATCTAAATTAATTCTAGAGAGTCAGGTTTTTCTGGTGCCTGTAGGATTTCAAAGTTCTTTTCTGACACTTTGTAAGGTAAGCACTTTTTAATGTACATCCGTGATTACCATTTCATATGTTCATTAGTAAGTTTAAAGAAAAGGTGATTAAAAATCTCATACTTCTAAGTATCTTCTGTATTTCAGCCATGATAACCTTGGATTTTTGATCCTCAAGATCCTGAGCATTTCCTGCCCTACACATTTTGAACATTACTCAAGGAAAGCTGAAGCCATCTGTGGCCAAGTAGCATGAGTACATGACTTTCCAGGGGTTTACTTCAGACACAGTCTCTCATGAACTCATGGAACTGCTGTTCCTTGACAACCCTGTTCTTCCCCAGACACTCCCTATGCTAGTTTCTCTAAAGTGGTAGAAAAGAATCATGGTATCACAGAATGGCCTAGGTTGAGTGAGACCTTAAAGATCATCTGGTTACAACCCCCTGCCATGGGCAGGGCTACCATCCACCAGATAAGTTTTCCCTGGAATCCATCCAACCTAGCCTTGAATGGTGCATCCACAGCTTCTCTGGGCAGCCTAGGTGCCTCGCCACCCTCTGAAGAAATACTTTTCTCCTAATATCTAATTTGAATCTTGTTTCCTGTAGTTGGAAACCATTCTTCTTTGTCCTATCACTATCTGCCCATGCAAAAAGACAGTCTCCCTCCTATTTATACACTCCCTTTAAGCACTGGAAAGCCACAGTGACATCTCCCCAGAGTTTTCTTTTCTCCCGGTTGAACAGCCCCAGCTCCCTCAGTCTTTCTTCATAGCAGAGTTGCTCCAGCCCTCTTAGTATTTTTGTGGACTTCCACCTTCCTGCTGGCCACCCCTCTTTTGTTGCAGCCAGGATACAGTTGGACTATCAGGCTGTCTTGCTCCGATTTATAGGAGGGAGAGGAGGTTCTTTTAATATCTATATCCCCGGCGTGAGATTAAGAAACAACGGTTCAAATGTTGGTCCAACCAGTTTATTACAGATGTTAATTAGGGAGATGGTGAAGGGGAGGACGGACGCTATTATGAATTAGGGTAATGGGGAAGGGAAGGAGGGCGATAGAAAAGGTAGGAAAGAAGAAGCAAGGGCTCTTTATAGGAAGCAAGAGGGACATAGTCACCACCATGGATCCAGCGAGGTTCGTAGTTCAGTCATTGATCTTCAATAGCGGTGGGTCATCGGGCGTTGTTGTTCTATTGACAACGACGATGGCGACGACGACGACCATGGTGATGATGGCTCCTTTTCAATGCTTTCAAAGTAGTTGAGTAAGCTGTCTTTGGAGGGACAGCTCAAATCCAAAGTGGTTGAGTCAGCTCTCCTTGGAGTGGCAGCTTCTGGCTCTGGGATCTCAGCAGAAACTCCTTTGTTCCCACCTTCCGGGCCTTGCCAGCAGATAAGAGGGAGCAGGGATGCCCATCTGCATCCTGTTTTTCACAGGACACGATGGTACCATTCCCCAATTTTTCCATACCAAGCTGGAGCTATTTAGTGACAGGCCAGATCTTCCGCCAGTAAGCACTCCTGAGCACTCTCTTCCGGAGGTAAGCAACTCTGGAGGAAGGGGCTTTCAAATGTTCCCAGAGGGATGTCAATTGTCACACGGTGCCTCCTCAACAAATCAGTCAGGGTCTTATCACAAGAAATACCTCAGCAAGCTTTGAGACAAAAAACAAAGAAGGATTCTCACACCACCCCGTGGCTCAAAGTGTACAATGCTGACCTATGTCCAGCTTTTCATTCACCACAACCTCCAGGTCCCTCTCTGCAGAGTTGCTCTCAATCAGATTTTCTTCCAGTCTGTACACAGACATCTGGGATTACCGCGACCAAAGTGCAACACCTTGCACTTCACCTTTCTGAACCTTATTAGGTTCTCGTATGCCTACGTATGCCTACTTTTCAAGCCTGAGCAAGTCTCCTTGGGTGGCATCTTTTCCTTCTGTTGTGTCACCTGTACCAGCAGCTTGGTGTCACCAGCAAACTTGCTGAGAGTGTACTCATTCCCACTATCTGTGTCATTGATACAGATGTAGAAGAACACAAGTTCCAAGACTGAAACCCTGGGGGACACCACTCATCCTGGGACTTCTTCTGGACATAGAGCAGTTGACCAAAATCTTCTGGCTGATGCAGAAATTAATTATTTGTTCCCTGTTTTTTTTAAGTGGCATCAATGCATATTCCAATACTTATATGAGAATAACACATTAACTCTGCACACTGTTTTAGAGCAGTCAGACTTTCCTGGCTTCTTTTAGATGAGTTTTTCAAAGCTTGCCAGGATGATACATCCTGCAAGCAGACGAGTTGCCCTCTGTGGCTGCTTCAGCTGCTCCAGAGAAGAAAAATAACAGTATTAGTCTCGTTTCCTCAGGAGATTTGAATTTCAGGTGTTTCTGAGTTTTGATCCCAACTCATATATCGTGTCCTCTTGCACATTTCAGTAAAACTCTGTTCTTCTCTCCATTTGCATAAAAGCAGCAAAAATTGATGTTGGCTTTGGGCAGGGGGAAGAGAAATTAGCTGACATTTTAAAAATGTTTTTCAGAGATTATGCTCACATGTAGTGCATCTTTCAGGACTGCAAAATATTTGGCACATGTCTATATCACTACTGCAGCAGGATATTTATTTAGTCAATGGTAGGCTGGGATAGAAATAGTTTAGGAAGTGTTTCCAGAAAAAAATAAATAGTATCATACTAAATACTAAAAGAAGTACAGAAAAAAAAGTACTCCTAGTAATAATGTTTTTACTAGATTTTTGCCCTAAGAAAGGTATTCTCCTCTTTACATGCTGCAACTAAGTAGAGCTGCAAGCCACAAACATGAAAATGTGTGTCTCTCATGATAGAAGGTATGTCAGCATTGACAGAGGAATATTTCCTAAAGAATAAGGTTGATACAAAGCAAAATGTCCATGGGAATGCGCTTAGGACAAATGCTGCTAAAAAAATAAAAATAAAAATAAAAAATCTACAACATCAGCAAATAAACCAGCAAGCAAATAAAATGCCAGATATAGAAGAAAAAGCTTTGAAAACAGATTTTAAAAAAAAATTAATTACAAATTTGCACTTTAATTTTGTTATCCCAGAAAAAGGGTGTTTTTTTTTTCCAATCTGTTGGCTTCTCTCCTGATTTCAGTAAAAAAGTATTGAAGTATATGTTGAATAGTACTGAAGTCAAATCAGCTGAGAAAAGAAAGCAATGCTTGGGCTCTGAATTCTCCTGACTACTTGCACTTGACAGAGTTTCTGTCCTGAATGGATGTTCTTGCATTACGTTTGCTCATGTGCTGAGTCTCAGAGATGTGGTGAGAGTCAGGAGGACATTTTTGGGTAGTTAGCGATTTTTCTTTATTTCTATACGTTTCCTTTGCTTTTTTTTTTCTTCTGCAGCACCTGAACATCGTGTCATCCATACATATCTCATTAGTTCTATACCTTCTACTACTGACAGAAAGAAAACATTATTTGTGAAAACTAGGTGCTGGAATCCATTTTTCTTTTTTACAGAATAATTTTAATAAAACTAATATTTCTTTCATAAATCATGAGGCTTTAAGTATATTAGAGCCATTTAAGAACAGTGTTAAACACTAGAAAAAGTACCATATTTTCTGTAGGTTTGTAATTATATGAGGTGATATAGATGCGCATTCATCACCACATCAGGACATGAGCCAGCAACATGCCATTGCCACAGAAAAGCCTAATGACATCTTGTGTTACATTAGATAAAGTATTACCAGCAAGCAGAGGCAAGTGAACCTTCACCTCCATTCAGCACTGATGAGGCCACATTTGCACTGCTGACTTCAATTCTGGTCTCCTTCGTGCAAGACAGACACACCGGAGAGAGTCTGACAGAGGGCCTGATGAGGGGAGGATTAGAGAGGTGGGGCTCAGTCTAGAGAAGAAAATGCTTGGGAGGGATCTTATCAATATCTAAGTATTGGAAGAAAGAAAGCAAGATGATAGATGTTAGATCATCTTGTTTCAACACAGATAACTGACAGAGGTTGCCCAGAAAAGCTGTAGAGTGTTATACTTTGAGATCTTCAAATGCTGCATGGATGTGGTTTTGGGCAATCTGCTCTGTGTGGCCCCTCTTGAGCAGGGTTCTTTGAGCAGATAAACTCCAATGGTCCCATCTAACCTCAATCACTGTATGATTCTGTCATCTATCTTCAATATGACAAAATTTTGATGGGAAGTTTTAAATAAGTCACCGTATTCAGAATGGAAAATCAAAACACTGGTGATCATGACAGGCATGAAGGATCAATTAAATAGTAGCTTTTTATGTAGAGAAGAGTGCCATACATTTCAATCAGTTCAAGTTAGATAAAATCGCACATTTAACATTTTACAAGATGTTTGAATGCTAGTGTGAAGGCTTTTTATACTGAATTCTCTTCAAATGCTCTCACTTTCACATTACAAAATGAGGTTTATGTGCCTAACTTTATGCATTACTCACTGTTTATTTTTAAATAATGCTTTTCAGAACTATGAACACGTGGGCATGTAAGCAATTTAATTCCACTGTGACAAATGCTCTTTCCGACAATCTTTTCTGCACAAAGAACAAAAATAAAAATGTTATTTGCTCAACTGAATTTAAGAAAAACAGCTAATTTTTGCTATATTTCACAATTGCAAAAGCATTAGTTTGCCTTAGCTGAGACTGAACCAACAAAAGTACTGATGAATATCCATGGCTCACATTGTCAGTGTAACAAAGCTCCAAGCACTTCTGCAGTCACTGTAAAGTGTGTTCAGTTGGCTCTGGGCTGTGCACAAATAGTGTTTTTGCATTCAGTAGCCTTGAATTAGTTGCACTCACAGATGGTCCTGAGTCATAAAATTCAAGCATCACCTGAATTTTGACTGAGAAATTTTGGACTCAGCCTAATCACTGTCTAAATCTATTTCTTCTACCTCATTATAAAATATTTGTTAAATAAATGATCCTGTTAAGAAACTATCTATCTGTTTTAGTCTAGCTTTGACAAAGAATCTGAGATGTGTCATGCTACTGTTCTTGTCCTGATAGTTCTTAACAGTGGTTTTAATGGCTGAAACATTGTACCATTCTCTAAAGGTTATCAAAATTTTGTATGGGTATTACAGATGTTAGTAACATTCATTGAGCATGTCATCTCATTAGGCAGATTCTATTCTCTCAGTATCTTATGTGTAACATTCAAGTTTTACAAAAAAATATTTAAACATACTCTTCATTTCACAGCAGTTTCCTATGGTGAAAACAAAGATTAATTATGTGCAGTCAGCCATAACACTTTTGTAGAAGGATCTAAATCATGGGTGTCCAGCCTTTTTGTTTGCCAGGCCACAGAGAATGATCAGGAGTTGTCTTGGGCTGCACATACATTGGCTGCTCTGAACGTAATACCCCCTTTTTATTTTCATGGAAACTGCAGCAGATACAATGACCACAGCAACACTGCTTGACAGGACAAATTTTCAGATAACAAATGCTGTTTTTTCCAACAGAGTAACACCATTAGTTTTGCATTTTCACCAGCAATGAACCTGCACGGCGTGGTCATAAGAAGCTGCACCAGTGGAGGTGACACACTGTCCCTATCCCCACTGCTGAGATTCATCATGTGTCCCTCTTTGGAATGCAATATGGGTAGCAAGTTGGACATGCTTGAGATAGATTGATACAGAACAGTTTATATAGCTATCAAGTTTCCTGATAGTATAATGAAGTCTCAAGCATTAAATAAAAAAGGAGTATATTTGCAGTTCATTTTTAGTAAATACTTCTGTTAGAAGTACCAAATAGCACCTGTGAACCTGATTTATTCAACATTTTAGATATCCTTGTCTCACATATATGCGTTGTGGTGTTAAGCTTTGAGATTTCCAACAACAGGCATTGAATCATTTTATCTGTGCAGCAAAAATTATGAGCTGCTGCCTTACAGACTAAACAAACTGAATTCCCTACCTGAATTTTCATAAATGTTGTAAACTACCCTACATAGTAGCCAAGAGTAATAGGAGACAAAGGAACATTTTGTTGCATATGGATTATATCTGTCTGACATTTTCTCTTCTCAGAGATCTAAACACAAGAGCATAGATAACTCTGCATAGAAGCAACCTGCATCTTCTTGAATACTGTTTTCTGAGGACAGCTGTTTTCGTGAAATCTCAGCCTTGGGAAACATACTTTGTCTTGGATGGCTAAACATAGTTCTTTATTGTGTTTTGTCTTCTGACAGAACATTTGAATCAGGAAAGCAGTTATTATTGATGATTTTGGAATACGAATGTTTGATTCAACACTTCAGTTCCTTCTAGATATTTCCTAGCCTATTAAATGACCAATTTATTTGAAAATATATACACATGATTTTCTTTGTTTCAGGAGGGAGTTTCCAGCTGGTCTGTAGTAAAATTTAAGGAATTTCTGAATGTAATACTTATTTGGAGCCAAATTGGTATGTTATGCTGTAAATTAAATAATAGTTTGATAGGGATATGAGTCATGCACAGATCTATGTACAAAAGGAATCTCAGACTGTTCAGTGGAGGCATGATTGTCAACAACTCTGTTCTTTGCTGATAGCCAATAATTTGGTTATTATAATATATTCTGAGCAGTTTTAGATAGAGCTCCAGAAAAAAAGATACTGTTTCATACTTTGACAGTTCCCGTAAGGAAACTGTCTTTTAGGAAAAATCTACAAGAATCATGAGATTATAATAGGAATCAGAAAGAGAGCAGGCAGTCTTGTCATTTTTGTTGTTGTTGTTTTGATCATGTTTTGAATTATTTCTTTTTATAGTGAAAAACAATCATTTCACAAACAAATAACCTATTCAAAAGCAGAATTGAAAGGTATCGAAGATACTGTGCTGTTGTAATGAATAACAGTTTAATGATCTTTTTACAGTGCAAATACTTAATTCCATAATCTTCCCAACAATAAGAATTCTTTTTCACCTTGAAATGCTTAACAAAAAAATCCGCCAAGTTGCAGTTGCCCTAGGTAGCTTTGTTTTATTTACAGACATCATATAACACCAAGCATTCTATGTTTGGATGATTATAATGACTTTTATGGACATTGATACCATATTGAAGGTTTGTGTGTATTTTCCATTACTTTTAGCTATTTTTTTAGCTATTCAGGTTGCTTTCATTTTACAATTTTGTTTTACTAAATGAGATTTTTAAATGCAGTTTCCAAAATGTTGTTTTTGATGTGGTTTGAGAGACACATCTACACTGTATGCCAAACTATATTAACAGTGAACATCAATAAACATAACTATTTTGGAAAACTGTAGCTACAGCTACCATGGCATAACCTATGCATGCAAATAGTAGGTGACACCATTCTTCTTCATCAGCACAAATATCTGAAATGCTATTTTTTCAAAAGTTAAAAGCAGAAGAATTTATTAACCGCTGAGAAACTGTTTTGTAGATACCGTAGAGACAGGTCATATGACTATACATGAATGAAGAAAAACACATACGGAGCTGAGATTTCTCATTTATGATTAATAATCAGCTCTGGGTATTATTTAACCATTCTGTGACTCAGAAGTAATACATTTTATTTTGATTTTTGCATTATGCAGACTTGAAAAGCCTCTGTATTGTTCAAAACAGGCTTCTCATATGCGAGCTCCTTGACATAGCTCTCATAGCTCTGTTCAGGGTCGAAATACTGGTTTAAAATTAATTCAGATTATAGCTGCTTAAGCTATAGCTACGAAAACACTCCTGGATTTACTTGGATTAAGAATGTGATCCCTCTGGCCTGAAATTTTGTAAGAAAAATACTTAGTATTCTACAATTCCTCTTTTAAATGCAAATATGCAATAACTCTGAAATGAATATGGAGAGTAGATCTATGTTTTGCATGTCCAGAATTAGACTGTAAATGGACTTTTCAGCCTGCAACTAGATCTTTCTCTGATTTTAATCATGAACCTGTGTCTGCATGATCATTGATGAAATCGATTGAAGCAATATGTCATGTTTATTCAACTTCAAACATCTGCCATAACAAATCCTGTAAGACTGATAATATAAGTGCCAGCTACACTGGAATATATGGAAAAAAGACTATGCTCAATAACCTGATTTTTGCTTCTGCAGAGACATTTTCCTGGCTGATTCTACCTAGAAAGCTTTCTAGAAGTTTAGTTTTGCAAACTAAACTGTTGGTCTTTGTGAAAATTACCCTTTTGTCAACTGAGAAAAAAAAAAACAAAAACAAAAATCATCTTCCCCCTCCTCAATGAAACAGACATTGTGAAAACACAGGACGTTTTTTTATTCTGTCTAAAACTTGATGCCACAGAATGCTTATTCTGATTGGCATAGTACTTACAGAAAGGAGTGATGCTGTTTCTCATCAGGAGGAGGAAAATTGCATAATTCAAGAGACGTATTCTATCTGGGGATGAAGGAATCAGGTGAAACTAGATGAAAACTATGCTGTAAATTACAAATTAATATTCTTTGGTCATTTTTAGGAAAAAAAAAATTTAGTGTTTCAGGCATCAGATGTTGTTTTTATACTGTAAGGAATGCCTGAAAAAATGATATTGTAGAAAGAAAGTTATTGCAAGGGGGTAACTTAAATTTAGTGACTATCTGCACTTTTTGTGCAGATGTGGCTTTGTTGAACTGATTTTTCTTTGTACTTCTGTGGAGTTGAGGACCTACAAAACATATGGTTGTTAAGAGCAACTCAAGGCATTAAGGCTTATAGCAGAGCTAGTAAAATTAACTCTTACTTCGAAGTCGTTAAATGTCAGGGGCACCCTGATATGGTTGTGAGTTCTTAAATATGCTATAATACAACAAAATCAAATGTAGTTTTCATTCTAAGCTCTTGTCCTCCTTCAGCACTGTTCTGAGTCTGTCTGGAATGGGGTTATTTTTCTTCAGAGAAGCCTATGTTTTGGATTGCCACTAAGCCAATTTTGATAACACAACAATATTTTCACTGTTCCTACACAGCTGCATGCAGTTTCAAGGTTTTCTTTTTCCCCCACTGCCCTCAAAGGGTGTCAGTTAGGGATGCACAAGAGGCTGGGAAGGAACACAGCCAGGACAGCTGACACAACTTAACAAAAGGAATGTCCCAAATAATCAAGGTTAACATTAAAATCGGGGGAAAAGAAAGGAGTGATATTTCTGATTATGGAAACTGCCTTGCCAAATAAGTTTACAAATGATGAAGCCCTGTTCCAAGAAGTATGTGTAAACGTACCTTCTGAGAAGCTGTAAATGAATTCCTTATTTTGCTCTGCTTGCATGAACAACTTTCCTACACTTATTGTATTGTCTTTATCTTGACCCATATATTTTCAGCTTTCGCTCTTACAATTCTCTCCCCCATCTCACTGCAGGTGTCAGAGAGAGTTACTGTTATTTTGTGCATAGCTGATGGCCAATGTCGATTAATCAGAAACAGCAAATGCAGACAACACCTGCATCCAAAAATTTGGTCATAATTTTGATCAGTATGGATGGTGGTTAGATTTTATATAACACAACTTTTAACATGTCACACAGGAAGCAAAAACCCATGAGTATTCATAAGCTTGTTTAATTCTCTACTTTGATAAGAAAATAATGTTATCAAGTTTTTAATATCACCGTTATATCATATTCCAAATTTTAGAAATGTATGTAAACCTAATCAGAAAGAAAGGGAACAGTTTATTAAATAATGTTCTTTTGTATAATAATTATTTTTTGTTGATAGTGTACTTGTTTTTTTAATTCAACTGAAAATTTTCACATAGTGTTAACTTTTGTTTTTCTCCTACCTACCTACTTAGAGGAATCATTTTCTCTAAGAAAATGCTTTCTTTAAGATTTTCTCTAAGATCTAGTTCAGATAGAGGAATGACCATCTTAATTTTTCATTATAACAGTTATAATGAAAAATTAAAATATTATACAAGAGAGTTTTAATATATAGCTGTAATTGAAGTATATGAAAACAAGTGACAAGATGTTCACATACAGATCTGAAAGATAAGCACTGTGAATTATTTCTTGAATTTTACGCTGTGTCAGAATCACTTAGCAGTAGTGAACTCATTTGAATAACTGCATAGAAAATATTTTTACAGGAAAATAGAAAACAGTTAAAAATTCTTTCCAAGTACATTCCAGAGAAAAATCTTTGCCTGCTTCCCACTCTGGTCAAGGATGATTAATAAATAAGTAGACTAGTGTCTACTTTCAAAATCTGGCCATTAGTCTATAGGTCAACATAGTGTGCACAATTTTTATCCCTTTCTTCAGTTTCAGAATTGTGGATTTGTAAATATCTTCAATTTTTCCACATACATAGAGCTGATGTCTGCTGCCATACATCACTTATCTTACTTTCTTATTCACAACTCACTGCTATTGCATACTAGAAAACCATGCAAGAAGCTGAAGTGCTGTGATAAACCCCCAGATTTATAGGAGAACTGATGACTGGAAATGCAGTATAAGTTGACAGAATGATAAATAGGCAAGAGTAGAAATCATTTTTGTTTTTATGAAAAATCAAGGTTTACTTCTTGTTTGCTGCATTGTTTCTTAGCCTCATAGAAATCAAATACATTTCTTGGTCGGTTTTTTTTTTTTTTTTTCATTTTGTTTCTTCTTGTCATAGTAGAGTAGTGGAGAGACTGAGTGCTATTCTAAGCTCATACTGTGCCCTATTCTACTGAACAGCCTTTTGCCATTTAAGTTCTGTGTTTAGGCATTTTACTTCTGCGGTGACCCTAAGTTTGCTATTATTTTCTTGGTCTTCTCTCACTTTGTATAATATGAAGTTTCCACTGGTGGCCTATCAAAGCCTGCTTGTGCCTGATTCCATCTGAGGATAATCAAACTGCAGAGAAACAGAACATATAATTCATCATGGTTGTGAAACTATTCCCTTCAGAGCTGGGACGATCTGAGGAAATATGCCTTTGACTAAAGAACAAAACAAACAAAACAAAACCAAACAACCTAGTCAGAGTGACCTTAATTACTTTATTCTTTATTGCCAGATTAATAATTTGCATGAAAAACAATCTTTTGTTTTTCTTAAGTTTAATTATAAAAGCTGTACACATGGGAGGCTGTAAGTGTAGCCCAGCATTACAGGTGAGGAAAGAGGCAAAGTAGATGATTTATTTTTCACATCAAAGTCTGCAGATTATGTTGTGAAGTGGTTGCCATGATCTTCTGGCATTTAACCAAATTTCTTCCTTCAACAAGAAAAATTGTAAGCATCCAGAGATGTGTGCCTTCTTCCTGCAAATACAAGTCATTGCTCTCCTTAGAACTTAGAGTAAATGGCAGAGGTTTTTCTGCTGCATTCATCTATAATGCCTAAATCTCAAAAAGCATTTTGCTTTCCAACCAGAATCTGAATCAGGCATCCTCAGAATCATGTCCCAGAGGATCTAACTGCTGAATAACTGCTAAAAGTGGAGAAAACAAAGGCGAGTTCATTGCTGTTGTGTGAGAAAAAAGAGTCCATGTGAGAATATAAAGAATGCACAGAAGCTTAAAATTTTGTCTTCAAATATTTAATCAGGGAATATGATGAAATTTCTGTAGGATACTGGACTGGATGTAATAAAATACAGCTTTTTTCTTGGGTCTTTAGGGATTGAACATAATCTTGTCCAAAACATAAGTGCAAGAGAGATTTATGAATAGGAAAAAAGAGGAATGGAGCACATCTATCATAAGTCATGTGCATTTTACATATGGTTATGAGGTTTGCTGTGATCTCATTAGTGTTGCATGTCTTGAATAGAGAACTTTATTCTCATTTCAGAATGTAGCTGTGTAAGTTTCAAAATTCCTCTTTGTAAAGCCAATTCTTTTCTGATAACAGAGACACAGAAGACATGAAAACTAAAGTGTATCAGAAGCCCAATATATAAGAAAGGATAAGACCCAGTGTAACAATTACAATTCTCTCCGTTTATCTTCTGCTTTAATTTTTTGAATTTTTTGGTCACAATATTTTTAGATAGGATTCCTTATTATTCAACAAAAACAATACTTACAGCATTTATCTATTTATCTCCTCCATCTTGCTTGTCCCTCCAGTTTGAAAACAGATGGAGTTCTTAGCCTTCTAATTTCATTGCAGTGGCTTTCTTTAAGCAACGGATCTATACATGTCTTATTTTGAAACTCCAAAGTAATTAATATTGTATGCTTATGAGAAAAAAAAAAAAAAAGGCTTTGTCTGCAAAATGGAACTTGCATGATCACAGGTTATGTTAAATATATGTTGTTAAGAGAAAATAAAATAAATGTGAAAAAAAAAAAACACTGAGACTTTTAGCTCATAAAAATTTAATTCTGAAACTGGAAAGAAGATGGTTTGGGAAGTCTTAAATTAATAACACTCAAGTTGATAAACGGTATAAAAAAGAAATACCATGTGAAATACTATTACAAAAGAAAGACCAGCTTTTATTATTTATAAATTTCTAAGACTACAGAATTCACTGTTGTGACAACAATGTTGATCTTCACAGTGGTAATCTTCATCAATATATGAGATGATTTCCATTGGGTCTACTCATGCACACAGAGCAAGTTGTTTTGTTTTACTTCTCCATTTTGCATTAAATACTGAGAGTCTTAAAATATGTGTCTGAAATTGTTAAAATGTCTCACAAGGACTTATGAAAGTTGAAATGGTTTTGTCTGGACATTTATATAGTATTCTGGAAGCTTGGTAAACAGTGTTTTTTTAACTATATTGTTTTGATAATCTGTTTTGAGAATCTTTATATTCTTGTTCCTTCTTTGATATCACAGATTCACAGAATCACAAAGTTGTAGGGGTTGAAAGGACCTCCAGAGATCATTGAATCCAACTCCCAGTCAAAGCAGGCCCACTACAACATGTTGCACAGGTAGGCGTCCAGCCGGGTCTTGAATACTGCTAGAGAAAGAAACTCCACAATCTCCCAGGGCAGCCTGTTCCAGTGCTCCATCACCCTCCTGTCTCCCAGCCCTTTTTCTCTACAGATATTAGGCTCTCTGGATTAGACAGTCTCTATTTACACAACATAATTCACATATATCTTCTTGAATATGGCTGTGGTGTACATAGTTCACGTTCTCATGAGTGGATATGTAGGTTACTTTGAAAGTAATGCCTCTATGTATTGCCGTGGAAACTACAACAGAAACAGAGCTGAATATCACTACAAAACAAATTATCCACATTATTTTTCAACATTGTTACGGCCATTAGATGCGCACTTTCAGTGGTGAAGAACAAGACCCCACATGTTGTGCTTATAGAAGTAATTCAAATCGCTCTTTTAAAATACTTCCTTCTGTTAGATCTGGTCTGAGTGGCCCCAGCCTGTTCCGGTTCCTTGGGTTGCTCTTATCCAGTTGCAAGAGTATGCATTAGCCTTTGTGGAACTTCAAGAAATTCCTGTAAGCTCAATTTTCCACTCTGTCCATTTCCCTCTGAATGACAGCACACCTTCTGACCTATCAACAAAGCCCTCTAGTTTTGTATCATCAGTGAATTTGCTGAGGATAAACTCTGGCCTGCCTTCCACATTATTAATGAAAAGGTTAGGCAGTGTCGACCCCAGCATAATGACTGGCTGTCAGGTGGACCTTTTGCTCTTTCAGCATGAGGCTTCAGCCAGTTTCCAGTGTGCTTGAATGCTCACCTATTTATCCCCTGCTTGATCAGTTGGTAACGAATCTAAAGAATATAGAAATAATAGCTACAGATTTCTGAAGTACTGGACCATCTTTAAGACCATCTTCCAATTTTTGGAAGACATTTTCTCTGGCTTTCTAAGGGTTCCCAATTCTCAGCTAGAACTTCAGTATAACGAATAATTTTTACAGCAAAGTCTCTAACCTTTTTGTATCTGTATGTTTTTCAGAAAATGCAGTGTATTAACAGTGCAACCAACAGACACAAAGTTAAACTTTGTATTGCACTGACTTACATGATTGCTGTTAAAATTACTAACAATAGAGCCTTTAGCATGTGCTTTACATCTACAGACACTTTGTTGAACTTCTCCACAAAAATTAATGTGCAGAATATTGTCTGACTTAAGTTCCCATCTATCATGGGAAAATAAGCATTAAACTATTTGGATAGAAATGTAAATTCTCTTAATTACCATATATTTGATTGAGGTTATCAGTAATTATTTACTATGCAGGAAAAAATGAAAAAATTTCCCAGTGTGATCTTACTTGGGCTATTGTATGGGGTGTGGATAAGTGTTAGTATTTTAAAATTTAGAGGTACAATTATTTTTCTCTCAAGTATTTGCTAGATTGAGTTTGATTTGCCCATATCCATTTTCTCCTGCTGAAGCACTTCTCTCTGAACAAAGCAATATGACCTTGCCAGTTGAGAAGAACATAGTGTTCAGTTTAAAGTCATTCAGAGCTTGTTGATTCTGAAATTAAATTCCATAGAGCACATGAGAGTGTTGTTCTCACACATATTATGGAGCAAATTTTGAGAGAATCAGAGATACTTTTATTTCCACTAAAAATTTTCAAAGACATTTCTGTCATTGTTATAGTAATAAGTACTTTATGTCTTGTTTCTCATTTTCCTCAGAAAAATAAAAAGAAATTACTTATGGGTATATATTAATATATATATATATTCCTCATAGCATGTTAAAAAAGAAAGAAAACTTTGAAAAACATGAACTGGCAGGTTCCAGTAGGAAGTGGTTTTGATGGACAGAAAATACATGGAACTTTAACATATTGATAAACTTAATCCAAACTTATGATACTGGGTCACTTGATTCAAATTTCTGTGTGTTTGAAACTGACGATGCTGATTATATTTTAGAAACTTAAAAAATTATTTCTGTCATGCTATTTCTTTTTCATTGGTAAATTTGTTTAGCTGTAGAATTTCTCATATTAAGAAAAAAAGGTGAGATGGGCGAGGGTGAAAGGACATAATTTTGTCCTTATATCTGATGGAAAGGTTTTAGTTAGTTCTGGGGAGTTAGGAGTTAAGATTTCCAGGATTTTGTTCATGTTCCAGCTATATGATGATGTTTCTATTATAGAGCACTGTAGCAACCGACTTTTACCTATTGTTATACTCTCAGACTCTAATCTAAAGAAATATGATGGATTCATCAGTTTGTATCAATAAAACTGGCTTTCATAACATTTTATAGTGTGTATATATAAATATTTTCTTTTGCCAGGTCACCTGGACAAATTCAAAATTGCATGGCAAAAGTGAAGTTCACTGTTCTTTTGAGTACACTAAAGACATCCATTTTCTCTCTGATGCTGAAAAATTGGATGGAAGATGGATACAAAGTAAGTTGCAATATCAGAGGCATTTGTTTATTTTCTATCCTGAAATTTTAAGTTTCGGTTTTGTTTGATGATGTAGCACAGCAACTCTTGAAATAAATGTGGAAAGATTCTCAGCAGAATGGATTAAGCTCTTACTTGGTAGAAACCAAGTATTTAGGGATTTGTGCAGTCCTGATAGTCTGCAGTGCACTCATTTACCAATTGGTTTTGTTGCAGAAATAAATCAAAATTTATTTAATGCTTGCACTGAACTTTACCTAATGTAATAAAACAATGCTATTGACTTCACTTTGGCTAAGACCTAAGAACACCTAATCAATCATAGCAAAAGTGATTGTGAATGCATCTTAAATTGGGGTCCACTCTTTGTTGGCTGAGAACATCTACCAATGATTTGTGTGAAGCAGTAATTTCAGTTTTTAAGTTTGCTGCTATCCTGTGAATAGCAGCAAACAAACAAAATTTCTTGTGAGGTGAAAACTCAAAATAAATATTTTGTCTTTAAAAGGGCATTATTTTTCCACCCCAAAAATGTATCTGGTTAAGTAACAGTTTGGCTTTTTTTTGCTGTTTTTTTTTTTTTTTTTCCCCTGACATTTTCCAAAATGTCTTCTTGTAATTTTATAAGGCTAAATCTAGGTCTAGCAAAGCATAATTATCTAATACACAGACTGTTTCATTTTCAGTGCAATTAGTGAATGATATTGAGATGTGAGTAGCTTCTTCCTAATGCAAGAAAGATCAGGATAGACTTCTGAATGTTTTTATGCTTTGTCTGATGTTGTGGAACATAAAGAGTGATGGAACGCAAAAGGAAGGAGGTGACACACCAGAAAATGACAAGACTTACACTATTTCCTGTGTCTTGGCTTTTGGCAAATGTCTAAGAGTATAAATAAATATCTACAGCTACAATTAGCCCCTTAAATATTCAGCTGGTTAAATTTAAGAGCTCTAAATCATTGTAGCCCATCTTCCCTACTGTAAAGTTAAGGAAAAAAACAAACAACCTCTTTATAAAAAACAATAGGCAGAACCAAACTGTTCTAAGGTTTGGAATTCCAGGTAGCAGTTCTCTGCTGTCTACCCAATTGTTCATGAAGAAGCATGAGCATTTAACAGATGAACTTTCACATAAAGAAAAAATCTGAAGTATTAAGTACATGCCAAAACTTTTTTTCTCTGTTAACTAGAATTACAAATCTTTTATTTCTTTTTTGTGTCTACAGAGAAACTGACAATTCTATGAAATTAAATTCTCTCTTTATTATTTGTGGTATAGATTTAGTGACACAGGATCTTATAATTTTTTTTTTTTTTTTTTTTTTTTGCCATGGCATTTCCAATAAACTCCAGAAATTTTGTTTGGGAAGAAATGTTCATTAGGACAGTATATATTTTCACTGAATCTAAGTGATCGAGATTAATAATTTAACTCTTATTATATAGTAAACTTTAAAACTGTTTCTGTTATAGAAGTTATGTTTCTAGAAATGCCTTTCTAAAATTGATTCCCTATTCTTAAAAACAAGTGTCTTAATAATTCTTTTTCTCCAGGCATCTTTAAGATCACCTAGTTCCAACCCCCTGCTATAGACAGGGACACCTCCCTCTAGATCAGGTTGCTCACTGCCCCATCCAGCCTGGCCTTGAATGGGTTTGAATATTTGCACTATCCTTTTTATTCTTTGCCTCATTAAAGCCATGTGCTTTACAACAAGAAACTCTGCTAATCCACCTTAGACATACTAGAATTTCTGTAGAAAACTGTAAGCAAGGGGAAAATCAGGAAGGCCTCTCCTCTCCTCTCCTCTCCTCTCCTCTCCTCTCCTCTCCTCTCCTCTCCTCTCCTCTCCTCTCCTCTCCTCTCCTCTCCTCTCCTCTCCTCTCCTCTCCTCTCCTCTCCTCTCCTCTCCTCTCCTCTCCTCTCCTCTCCTCTCCTCTCCTCTCCTCTCCTCTCCTCTCCTCTCCTCTCCCTTCTCTCTTCTCTTCTGTTCTCCTCTCCTCTCTTCAACGTTTTCTCCTCTTCCTCTCCTTTCTTCTCTCCTCATTTCACTGCTACAAGCTGTTTAAGTCACTGTTTGTGTGCAACTTATATCTAAGTAAATATTTACTAATAGGCACATAGACAACATTTTCCCTGAAATATTTTGAATAGAATCAAGAAATTTTGATCTTTATATTTCGGTGATAATTTATAACCCACGTGTATGATGTTGTGTCACATTGAATTGCTAAATGTTTCAGAAGTACTCAATTGACTTTCAGTCACCTACCTGAAAGACTTAGTAATAATAAAAAAGCCTTTTCTACCTTTTCTGTTTCTCATTTCCTACTAGTGGTCTGTAAAATGGCATTTCCAGCAGTACTTTTCTGGTTGCCATGAAAGTCTTGTTTGATTTATGATAAATGTTAATTGCCTTCATATAGCTTCCAGGCTGTCCAAATAAGTGCAGTTGGACAATAAATGCCATGCTCATTCAAGCACGTTATGTCCAGAATATTATCTATTAAAGCCACTGTGAATTAAATGAAGCAGATAATATATGATGAAATGTTTATTCTCTTCTTTTGGCTCACAAGACAAGTATGCATTACTACATTGCTAGATGTCTTGCCTGAAGGAAGAGAGTTCCTTTGCAATTGTATGGCTCTAACGCACTACTTTGCTTCCTTACACTGCCTCTACATTACTTTTTTTTTGCTGGTGTAGCAGGAAGGCCAGCACGGCACTTACTTAGCTGGAGAAGAACTGCATTTTCTCAAGGCAAAATATTATTGTAACCTGAGGTGAATCAAACTGGAAAAGCATTAAATTGAAATGAAAAATTCACTTTTAAGTACTACTGCATTGTACTTAAAACATGGAATAGATATTTTCAGAGAATTTTCTGACCCATTGCCATGGAATAATACTCTATTACTACTTTTAACTAAATACATTAAATATCCTCTCAGAACTGCGAAAACTCTTAATATGCTTTCATATCTTTTTTATTTTTTCAAACATTGTGTCTCTAGAGATTTGTCTTCAAGTAAATCCATCACAGCAAAGCATGAGCAGTGACACATCCCTACTGCACTACATAATGAAAAATTATAGGCTGAGATAATCACAGCTTCCTCACCATGTAATTATCGACCTCCCCAAGGCAAACTCAGAGTCACTGTTTTACCTCATGATTCCCTATAAGGATTTCTCAGAATATTTTAATAATCAGTGAGCTGAGGAACTGTTGGAATTTCTATATTTACATCTATATCTGTGCCTGTTACTGTGTCTGCATCTCTGTGTAATTACATCCACTTACCCAACCTATCCCTATCCCTTCCAACCTAAGGGAGATTCTGAGAATTCAGTGATAGATGCAAAATTGACAAGTATGTTTATGAGAGAAGGTAACACAGAGGATGTCATTTATTTATAACGAAGAGATCAAGACCAGCTCTTTTTTTAATCTCAGTTATTTCTGGAAATATGCACGTTAAAAGGAAATCATGGGATTTCAGTAGCTGAATATCGTGTCACTACTATTATCAAATGAGAAATGCAGAATACTAAAGTCCTTAAAAAAACCCAACATAAATGAAAGCAAGAAATGCACATGTAGAAAAAAAGATGAATAAACTGGAGATATATATATGTATGTACAGAAGTGCTGCATTTGGAGGGAATACTTCAGTTGAAATGTACCTTGATTTCTGCATTGAAGTTTTTCCCCTAGTAGACAGACAGCATTTGCATATATGTAGATACAGATGTACGCATGCATATGAACATGGTAAATTTTTTTTTGTATTTATGTTTTATTTCTTTTCCAATTCTATTTTACTGCCTGAGGGTAACATTCCACCTTCCATAACAAGGAAAGAAAGAAATAAAATTCCCCAAACCTCATACTGTGGTATGTTTTGTAAGATTATTACCATAAATTAATATTTAAATCTTATTTATTTCTTTCTTATCAAGCTTGTTGACATGATTAATGATGTAATGATGTTTTAAATTCAGAAGGGAATCAACTGCCACATCAAACAAATTGGTTGGAAATTTTGCTTGTTTTTACTTATATCTGCATTCACATCTCTGAAATCATAGCTGTGATGCCTTTGCTTATTCTATTCAGCTTTTCTCAATGTTCTTTAACCTTCATAGGCTGATACGTTTGTATTAGTACTCTTAGTTCCTATACTAAGCAAATTGTAGTGACTTAATTCTCATAATCTTTTCTTTACTTCTCTTTTAGCACATTTTTTTCTGTATGCAAATGTGTTTATGTATTTTTACAAAAATGAAGGTCCGTTTTTTTTTTTTCAGATAGTGGTGTACAATAAGCTAACTTTTCTGAGGCGTGAACTGAATGCTGCAGTCAGTCTTTTCTTAGAGGTGCAACATATGATGGGAGGGTTATAATGATAGATCTGAGCCTACGCCTCATCCATTGCAAGTTGTGTTTGAGCAGTGTGTCAATATATTTAACTACATTTTTCTGTAAGGCAGAGAAATTGCACACCTCTTTTAGAAGGTCAGACAGAATGCCATTTGATCTTATCTGTCAGAGGAGAGTATTATTATTACATTTTTAAAATACAGATATATAACAACTTGTGTGTTCTTTTACTCTCTTCCCTCAGTATACTGACTCATTTTGTGATGGTTTCTTTTCAGGTAAAAACATTTATTTAATTGTCAGATATGGAGATTTAACTAATTTTCACTTTTTCAGTAAATATGTGTTTGGTAAAGGAACATTTTCAGCTAGAGAGGGTATGCAGTGTAGCTCAAAATGCATCTGTTTCTTTGGCCCTTACAACTCACAATCATTATCAATGACAAAGAAGAGATCCTGGGAGGCTTATAGTGAAGTGCACTGGCAATTTTTCAGTAAGATTTGCTGTTTAAGATTTTTCACTATTGATAACTTGGTTTTTGAGGTTTTCGTCCATCAAGATTTCTATATGAAGCCAGTAATTTTAGAAAACATACCACTGTTTTAGAGCTTTATATCCTAGTATTCCTATGCACAGTTATATGGCAAATTTATTTCTCCATAAATCAAATTTCTCTGTACATCTCTAACAGACAAATGTTTTTAAAACATGCTTGTTATTGGGTGTGACCAAAAGGCCATTCAAAGAATTTCATGTAATTTTTGTGTATATTTGTGTGTGCAGTGTTTGCATATGCAAATCAAAGATTTGCCTTAATTTCTTCTGATTGTGTTATATCAAAAACTTATTTTCTTATGATAAGATTAGATCGTGCATACTTGAAGACAATTACATTTGGAATACAAATGTTTCCTGACTGGTTGACTGTAAGTCAAAACATTTTCTTCCATTTCCAACATCATCTCAAAAGGTTATGCATGTGGTTTTTATTAAGACTTTTGTTTAGATTTGTTGGTTTCTCTTTAGCATTCCATTCTGAACTTTGTGAGCCCTCAATATTATGTGCTTTGGTGGGTTTTCTTCTTTCTGTGGTTGCTATTTTTGTTGCTGTTTGTTTTTTTCTGATTTTTTAATTTTTTAATTTTTATTTTTTCATGCTGAAGGTACATTTTCATTTCTAATGGAAGAGTTATAAGGAAAAAATGCACTCTGGCCCTACTAAAATCTTCATCATTATTTCTCTGATACGAACTTGAGTTTTAACCTAACTCAAGCAGCAGAAGCATTCCTGCGTCCCAGACACAGGAAAACTAGCTCTGACAGTTTCTTTAGGAGAATGAAAATATTTTAATTTTTTTTTTTTAACAGAGTTGACATGATTTTTTTTTAAAAAAAAAAGAAAAATCTTTTAAGATGAGGGGAATAAAATGGTATTTGAAAGGTTCCTAGCAAGAATAGCTGCACTTCTACTTAGAAAAATTATTCTGATTACTTTTGTGCAATTTGATTTAAAAAACTGCCTGGCCATGACAAACATGACTATGAAATCCTCTACAAGTGGGAGGAATAACAGCATTCACAGGTCCTGTTTCTCATGGGGACTTTAACTTGGATCTCATATTTACCAGCAACAAGGGGCTTGTTGGGAATGTGAAGGTAAAAGGCACTGTGTTTTTTAAGTATGTCACACTGTCAACTTGCTCATCTGATAATCAGTCCTTACGCTAAAGGCCTTTCTAACTTCCAATAGTTACTACTTAGCATTTATTTTAGTAATTTCTTTTTATTTTTACTAATGTATTCTACATTTTGTAGTACAGATTTAGTTCTGTACTACAGAGAAACGCATCCTCTATGTAATTCAGCTATTTCTGTATCTGAATTTTAGTAACACTCTGATTTTTCCTTATTGAAGATGTTCCGTTTCATTAGAAAAATTAGTCAGCATTTGCCACTTTTATCAAAAGGTTCCTAATGAAGTTAAGCAAGGCTGATTCTAAAGCAGATCCTGAGAAAGTCCACAACAAACTTTGTTCCACTTTCCTTACTTCACTTCTCAATATCAGTTTTATGATCTCTCCTTTTGTTCAGATTCCTTACTACTCTGAAATTACCTACCTAATGTCTATTTTCTTCAGTATGTTTCAAATATGTTTCACTGAAGATACTGAAAATGTAGTTTCGGCTGCACTTCTTAGACGTATGAAAGTGCTTTCTATCTAGGACATAAAGAAATTGAATGTAAGTGGGCTTGTGATGACATAGTCATAATTGGTATACCTGAACATTTTTTGGAAGAAATAGGTACATTAACTGAGTGACTGAAAAGGCTGTTCGAACCCCACCTGAAATGTTATTAGATTGAGAATTTATTTCTCAGTGGAGAGATGATTTTCTCCTGCAGAGATCTTGTGGAAATAGGAAAGAAGGGAAAAACAGGCCTTGCTAATTGAACAAGAGATAATTTTAAGAGTTTTACAAGCAGAACAAGTGGGAATGTAAAAGTTGGTAATTGGGAGCTAATTATTCCCAGTAGCACTTTATGTTCTCTTTGAATTGTATGCATGAAAGGAAAGATTGGAATCAACAGTTTTGGTTACTTCATTCTTACCACTAAGTAAAGGTACAAATAAAAATATTCAAAATAGAATGCAAAACATTGTTTAATGGCTCTGTTTCTGATGGAATATAATCTAACCTTTGATTATAGTAGGACAAATCTTAAAGATGGTTTTTGGCATTGGATATAACTTCTTGCTCTTTTTCACTACCTTTGTGTACAGGAAAAACAAGAGTTCTCCAATCTTCTGAAATGTATACTTTTTAAAAAAGTATTTCCTACATGTACAAGGGCTACGCTGAAAGTAATGCCTCCTACTTTATTACGTTGACCCACAGTGTCAGAGGTGGATGTTGGTGATACGGCAGTAGTGATTGAACTATCCATTAAATTTTGTTCCTGTGTGATAGATGGCAGCAGAGAAGCAGTCATGACATGAAAGTACATATTAAGCAAAGCTGTGGAATAGAATTCCGACATATAGAAAAAATGGCGTCCATTGTAATTCTTTGACATAAGCTGAATGTTTATGGAGACCAAATTGTTGGTGTCAGCTCAGTGGGGTGGTGGGTAGTGCATTTCAGCAGAAGAGACAACAATGTGAAAGACAAGCCATGTTCCGGGCAGCCATTCACAGCAGTCACAGCACAAAATGAAGTGTTTTAATCAGACATCTATGGATCCTCACCGGATTACAAGCTCAGAACTTGAAGAGAGACAAATATTGGCTTCAGCAAGTTGGAAAAGAGGGTGGCAACACTGGAGTATTGCAGGATTTGTACTGGATGAGTCCCATGAGTGCTCACACAAGAAGAGAAAGAACACCAAATGCAAGTCTGTCAGGACTTATAGAACAAATATGAGGATGAAGGTGACAGTTTCCTGGATTGCATCATTACCATGCAAGGTGGTGACGTGACTATGGAGTCAAATCAACAGTGCATGAATTGGTGACATTTGAATTCCACAATCAAAGAAAAATTTCAGGATGTAACATCCAGCAGGTAAAATAATATACAAAGCTTTTTGGGATAGGAAAATCATTCTGGATTTTCTTGAACCTGGTCAAATCATCAACTCAACTGCTAGATCATTACTTCATTTTTACCACTAAGTAAAGCTATAAATACAAATATTAAGGCTATGACTTAGAAAAACAAACTGGTCTGACGATACCAGTTTGAAGACCATGGAGCCCATTGTGAGTCTTGGCTAGACCATCCTACTACAATCACTGTATTGTTCAGATTTGATGCCTTTTGACTTCCATCTGTTTGGACCAATGACAGATTGTGACTCCATAAGCCACATTTTCCAGCAAAGCTGCCATCATAGCAGCTGTGAAGAAATGAGTCACCTTCGCTGATTTTTGCAAGTACAGCATCCAATCTCTTCTTCATTGATAGTGAAAATGTATAGATAATGGCAGTGACTATGTTGAAAAACAGTGTTTTGTAGATGAGACTTTGCTCTACCAAATAGTGTTATTGTGCTTTTTGTATCCATTGTAATTTCCATGGAAATATAATAATAATAATAACAACAACAATAATAATAATAATAACAAATAAAAGATCTACATAGCATTTGATTTTGTGGGTGTTGATTCAGTTCATGACATGTAGATATTAATTTATTTTCTCTCCGAAACTCTAACAGAAGTCCCAGAAGTGTCAGAAGGATTTGCTCAGGAGTTAAACATTAAGCTGTAAGGAAATTTACTCTATTACCTGGAAGCCTGCCA
Organism: Chrysolophus pictus; assembly: GCA_037305975.1. Classification (NCBI taxonomy): domain Eukaryota; kingdom Metazoa; phylum Chordata; class Aves; order Galliformes; family Phasianidae; genus Chrysolophus; species Chrysolophus pictus. The sequence continues at coordinate 29,048,444 of CM074614.1, read as the reverse complement.
AAAAAAACCAACAATCTTTTTCTTAAGAATTTCCTTGCTAGCTTGTATAATAGCACCTGCAATTGATTGATGTTCTGTTTTTGCCTTGACACAAAGAAAGAAAATGGACACAGCTCATCTCAGCAGAGTAGGAGCATTAACTGAACAGTATTGAGGTGGAACTGCTGTGTTACTTTAGAGGCCAAAACATTTCCACTGAACCAGTAGTAATTATCCAAAAGGAAAAATCAGACAAAAAGTTAGGAAATTACATTTTTAAGAGCGCTTTACATTAAAGGACTGTCTAAATTGACACATATTCCATACCAAAAGTTAGTAGATGCATGGATAAATTTTAGTACAGGCATTCATCCTATCTACATTTGATTTCTCTGGTAGTACCAATTTCATTTTGTGAGATTCTGATGTTTTCACAAGTATTTTTATTGCATATTCTTTAAGAAAGGAAGCACATGAAAGAGACAAGAATTTACTCCAAACAGTCACCTATGGCATGGTTGGAAACTCTGACAACTGTGTCTGCCCTGACAGATTGGAAACAAGTTAGTCTTTCTCTTCCTCTTTCTTTTACTATTTATTTATTTATTATTATTATTATTATTATTTTTCTGCCATGTTCATTGAAATAATTACATTAAATGAGAGACAGAATTAATTCAGGATAGAAAGTGGAGGTCTTCCACAACTTCACTGAGTAACCTGCTCCAGTGTCTCAGCATCCTCACAGTACAGAATTTCTTTCTAATAATAAATCTAAACCTACTCTCTTTCAGTTTAAAGCCATTTTCCCTACCATGTTACTACATGCTCTCATAAAAAGCCTCAGCTCTCTCTGCCTTTCCCAGCAGGAGCGGTGCTCCAGCCCTCTGATCATCTTTGTGGACCTCCTCTGGACCTGCTCCAACTACTCGATGTCATTCTTGCATTTGGGACCCCAGAACTGGATGCAAAAGACAAAAGGTAGGACTGTCTGCATTTGATGTCTTGATTGAAAAGCTGAACATGTAAAATTTGGCAGAGACAGCTATGTGGTACCTAAGGCTGTGTGACATATTTGCATTTTGCAGTTCATCTCTAAGATTCTTGTCTCTTAGTCCCTTGATATTTTCACTGACCCTTTTCTCTAGGAGAATTTAGCAAGTGAAGTTTTATTTTGCGTGCTTAAGTAAATATTTTTCCATTATCTTGATTTTAGATGAAAAGCACTTTATCATGGCAGGAGATATTTTAAACCTGACACTGCAGTCAGGAAGAAAGAAACAATAGGAGGCTGATGACTTCTGTTTCAAAGGTGGTGGTAATCAGAGAAATCAAGGTGGGAAGTGATTTCATTTTCCCAAAGTAATAGAGATCCCTCTTAGAGGACTGGAGTCACACGATAACAAGTTCCTATTATGCTTTGAAAAAAAGTGGTTGAACTGTTCTTTCAGCCTGACTATGACAAGCAGATGCTTCACATTTTTTAAGGCAAGTCTTAACACAGAAATTCAATAATTGTGTTTTTTCATTCTGTAGTGCTGAAGAGTGGAGTAGGGATGTGAAATGAGGAAAGGAAATGAAGGCAACATAGCAACAGAAGCTAAAGGAGAAAAATGATCGGAGGATTTACACACTTAGCTAAATATCAAAGCACTGAAAATTTAGCACAATAATTTTAGGACACTACCAGAGAATAAAATACACATTGAAAACAAAGAAGAATCTGGAAAATAATTTTTCTGTCGCTGTATGAACACACACACATAAACACACAAAAATCTACCACAACATTTTAAATCTTTATCTGTATTCTTGATGGGTTTATTATTTTTCACAACAAAAGTGCTATGATAACAAATGCATCTAGTAGTCTCAGTTTTTTTAAAATGACTCTAAATTTGTTCAGAATTTCATGAGCGTTGTAACATTGAAATACTTGTTTGCTTTTTTTGAAACTTTTTTTCGCCTTTTTGTTGTAGCAAAGGAACCATTTAAAACTAAGCATGTTCAGAAAATCCATATCTCACCAAACAAAAGGCTTCAAGACATATGCTGAAGACAACAGATCTTCAGTTAAGAGTTTCTGTATCTGTCCATTTCCCTGAATTCATACAGAGCAGTAAACAGACTGGAAATATGAGAAACTGATAATGTTTGCAGTCTACCTTTGCTAGCACTATTTATGTGGAATATGACACAAAAAATGAAAATGTCAAAAATGACAAGAAGTAAACCAAGGTTTTCACTCTGCACAGTTTTTAAGAAATCCTGAAATACAAAACCATATGCATTTCAGGCATCCAGATGAGTTTAGCCTTCCATTCGAGGTTCAAGCCATCAATTTTAAATGTGCTTGTCCATTATTGTGACTTACATATACTGAAATATAAGCATGTATGTATGTGATATGTGTATGTGTATATGTATATAAATATTACACACAATCCAAAGTAAATTTTAATTGAAAAGTTTATTTTATGCCCTGATAAGAGATAACTTTATGTTTTCCAACGGATAGGGCATGCTACTTTAAAGGCTGGGGTCACATTCAAAATGAGAAAAATGCTGCATTTCTACCACTTAGATATTTTATTCTCATTAATGTCAACCTTTTCTTTGAGTCCAAGATTTTCAGCCATGGCAAAAGGGAAGAATTCATTTCTATGTAGATAATTTCCAAACCGAATATATCAAACTCTAAAAGCAATTATAAACCAAGTATGAGAATAAGCAATGACAATTAACTATAATAATGGTGCATCTTAACACTTTCTGTCTTAAGTCTAAATGTTATCATTTACAGAAAACAAGGAGGAAATATTTGGTTTTACAGTATTATACACTTTCAGCATGTACAGAAACTATTCAGTCTTTTTGGATAGGTCTAAGAAACTAAAATGATGTGGTTGGACTGGATGATCTTATAGGTCTTTTCCAACCTTAGTGATTCTGTGATTCTGTGAATTCTGGCATCTTCAACCAGTGTTAAAGATGTATCTCCACTTAAAAAGCTAAAGAATAATGTTTTACATATACTCCTGAAGTAAGAAGCTTAAGTGACAACAAATAAACTCATTTTGTCAATGAAGGTGGCTGCTAGGTGGCAAAATCTACTTTCTATTTAACAGGCAAAATAGTTTTATAAATAGAAAATAAGAAAGTACTTGTGACCTGGTTGTAAACTGAAAGAAAATCTGCTTTGCACTTGGCTGTTTCTGTCTCTGGTAAATATTCATGACCGCATTTACCCATTACAGAAAAGCTCACTCATATCATTATGCCGTGTAATGAATTGCTTCTCCTGTTGAAAATACTCATTATAATTTTGTATCTAATCCAATTGCCTATCAAATTTCCCACCATTCCTCACTTTAACCTTCCACTTTTTTTGCAAAGGGCTTTTTTGAGAAATAAATGTGAGAAAGATATTTTACTGGATTGATTACAGACTGCGTCATAGTCAAAAGTCCCTTATATTAATTATGGTAGGCCATGCATGTGGATGGACCAACCTCTGCCCCACCAAGTGGATCAGCACAGACAGAACACTGATGCTCTATTAACCCTGTCTGGACTGAAACAAGGACTTGAGACGCAGTGTAATAACCATCTCAAGCTATGGTTAATTAATTAATTAATTAATTAAAAATAATTAATAATTTTATGCATTTAGTACGCTGGCTAAACACAGGCCTAAGAACTGAGAAAAAAATAGTAATGCAATCATGCTTTCAGTTTTGATAAAAGGATTTGAGAACAGATTACAAGTTTATCAATTTTTTGGTTTATTTGCAACTGTTTTCAGTCAAGAAAAATAAATGACCTGCAGATTTTTAAATGGAAGGTATAGGGTTGCAATCTACTCAACTCAATCCCCATCACTTTTATAAGCATTATAAAATATCTCTTTCTTCACAGTCACACTTTACTCATGTCATTTTTTAAAAAAATTATTTATTTTGTTGACAATCTCCACTATAAATTATGTAAAAATTTGGACCTCAGGCTTTCTTGTGGTGTCCTTTCATGTCCAAAGAAATCATCCCTTGCTGTTTGCTTTTAGAAGAAAAGCTCTCCAGTTCTTAGATCTTGGCTCAGCAACATGACAAGGGGCAAAGAGTGCAATCTGGAACATAGAAGGTTCCACATAAATATGAAAAAGCTTCACAGTGAGGGTGACAGAACACTGGAACAGGATGCCCAGAGAGGTTGTTAGGTCTCTTCTCTGCAGATATTCATGACCTTCCTGGATGCATCCCTGTGTGACTTGATCTAGGTGTTTCTGCTCCTGCTCCAGGGAGATTTTCAAGGTCTCTTCTATTCTTGATATTCTGTGATTCTTTGGTTCTGATTCTGAGACCCCGGAGCCATGTGGGGACAATAGGAAGAGAATAATTTCAGAACATGATGGATTGTCCTCTTTCCCTCCATTCCCAAAGGTGAAGCTCCTGGCTACTATTCAATGGGTGTTGCTAAACATCCTCTGGGGCACAGAAAAATGCTAATAAGTTACTGTTTGAGGAGGAAGTAACCCTTTAGAATATGTTTCACTTAAGCTAAGAATTGCTGGAGCTACAGGAAATTGGCTCTTGGATTTTAATCCAGTTTGGGATTGTAACCTTTTGTTCTGGACACAGGCTGACTCAAGTTTACGTACTCATATTTATGTACTCCAAGAAGAAATGAGTTAATTCTGCTATTTAACTAATTTTTGCCTTGCCTTATCTTCCCATTACCCCGGGGAAAAAAAAAAAAAAAAAAGATTTGAACGGATTTTGTCACTTTTAACAGAAAATACAAGCTTTGGTCACTGATATATGTTGAGAATGACAACGCTGATGATTGATAATAGTCACAGATTAGACAAAGAATCACTTGGATTGGAAGGGTTCTAAAGTTTATTTAATCCCAGCCGCCTACCAGGGGCAGGAACACCTTCCACTAAATCAGTTTGCTCAAAGCCCCAACCATTATGAGCTTGAACACCACCAGGGAAGGTACACCCACACCTTGTCTAGGTTGCCTGTTCTAGTGCTTTATAATCCTCATAGTAATGAATTTCTTCCTTATATCTAATCTTAATCTCCCTTGTTTTTGCTTAAAGCCATCCTTCCTTATTCTGTCACTACACTCCCTAATAAAAGCCATCCCCTTTCTCTCCTGTAGCCCTCCATTAAGTACCAGAAAGTTGCAGTGAGGTCTCCCTGTAGCTTTTTCTTCTTTAATCTTAACAATTCCAACTCTCCTAGCCTCTCTTCATAGGAGAGGTACTCAGCCCTCTGATCACCTTTGTGGCCCTCCTCTGGACTCACTCCAACAGTATTCTAATTAGGAAGTCACAAGCACAATCAACTGCAACCCTCCACTATCATTACTAATTACTTGATTCCACTATTCTTATCAGAATCCCCTAGTTCTTCTTTATTTAGAAATACTTTAAATTCTGATCAATTTGTGAACAAACTTGGACCAGTATAGCCCTCAGCCTCCTTCTCCCATGTGCATGTACATACCTGTATGAATGACAGCTCCATCCCTCCTCACATCTGCTGTCAGATGAAGCTAAAGTACACACCAGATGGACAAGCCTGAAGCATGGCTTGTTACTAATTTTGCTCACAAGAATAAGAACATACTTTACAGTTTTACTGAGATAGAGATGGACAGATGTCATGTTTTAAGCTTCCTTTCCCTATGTCTATATAGAAATTTACAGGAGCCCACTCCATTTTCATGATCAGACTGTTTATGTAATTTCTTTTTTTTCTTTTTTTCTGCTATGAGAGTTTAAAAAGGAAGACTTTTTGGAGGAGTCTCAAATAGCAGTACATTTTCTGGCTCAAATAGTGATCTGCTTCATGAGTAAAATAGTTGCTGTGGTATCTGTGGTGTCCACTGAGGTGTCCATAGTCTGGTCCTGTTTACTAGCTGAGTAGATGAATGGAGACTTTTTTTCCCCCAAAGAATAGCAGTCTGGCTTCATCCATACACATGGGAATGGGTGGCTTCTCTGTAGGACTGCAGATGTGGCAGTCTGAAGGCAAGAGAAATAGAGGGACCACAGATGAGTAGATAACATACTCATCTTATTTTTAGAAGTATAATCAATTTTCCTGGGGCAGCTTTTCCAGAGGAAATGTTTTTATTCAGTAATAGAATATTATTGAGAGTATGATTGTACCGTAATAGGTGTATATATCACAGAAATTCTGCTAGACTTATTTAAAATGTAGACGTTAATAATATTTCATATATAACACTGTTCATTCACAGATTTTGGAGCATTATGCTAAACCAGTTATTGTCACAGGAAATGTTGCAAATTTTCTCAAGGACATGAGAGAGATTATTGGCAGAGTGAATGCCTGGAGCAATCTCCTCTCTAGTGCCCCATTTAGCTGCTTATGCTATTAAACTTAAAAGAGTTCACCTTGACTGCATATGTCAAAAGGCATTTGCAGGTTCATTAACTTAGCCTGAAATAAATCTTGAATCAGAACTTTCATTTTATTAATCTGCTTAGCTCTTTTCACTGGAAGAGCTGTGTTTTACAAGAGGTAAAATGTTCGTACATTTTTTACTTGTTGCTCACTCTTGTTAAAATATTCTACCCTAATAAAATTATTGCCACCTGTCTTGCAATTTCATTTAAAATGAATTTTCAAAAATAATACTGGAATGAAAATTTTAAATGGCTGGCAAATTGATGCATCATTTAACAGACTTGATCCTCAGCTAATGAAAGATCATGGAAGATATGCCCAAAGTCAAGACTGAGAATGCAACTGTCTACTTCCTAGAAATACAACAGATAAAGCAATCCAGTGCCTGTAAAAAAAATATGTCAGAATCCTCAGATGTTTGAGGATGCAGCTAGATGTGAGAGAGTTGTGTAGAAATACAACACTTACATATTTGATATCCCAGAGTAAAATCAAAATAAGACCTCTCACTCTCATGAAAAAAAAAATTATTCTCATGCATGATTAGATTATTTAGTAGTTCAAGGACCAGTGGATGCAGCAACCTTTCCAGTACATAGGCAGTACACATGCTAATTGGTAATACAATTCATGTCAACATAGATGCTTTCCACTTTGAATGCTACTGGCATCACAGTCATTATTTATGATAGAACTACCACCAGGAGTATCCTAATACATGTCATGTATATCCAGAAGATATACCTGGATTATCATGGCATAATAATCTTATGTAATGTTAGATTCATATTGCTCCAATCTGGGACAGAGAGCAGTTATCAAAATTGTTTGATGAGTTGAAACATGACAAAGTCTTGTGCTAAAATCATCTTAAGTGAGTACTTTAGTTTTGTCCTATATTATACAAACTCATTTTTATACATGATAAATAAAATATCTCAATTGAAGCTAGAAATAGAAATTAATGTGCAATAAGATTTATAAATTATCTTATTCCAAAAATAATACAAGTGGTTATTTATTACTCTTTAGAAATATGTTCTCAGTATATCCTGTTATGTGAGATATCCTAGATTGCTTTACTCATTCATAAGAAAAAAAATCAATTATTATTCTGCTGCTGTTATTGATGTTTGTTCATTTTTCTTTATTTACATGTACTAAATGTCTTACAAAAGCAAAACCTAGGTGACTTAAAATGCAGAGGCAGTAGAGCAGAAATGTACAGATGTACTATTTTGCATACTTGATGGTACAGTATAAATTAAGAAACCTTTCTAAATAAATAACAAAACACTGTTATTATCTCCTACTTTGAAGGAACTGACTTTCTGTGGTAGAAACAGAAAAAGCAGAAAAACAAGAGTAGCTCCCATAGTTTTAATATTTGCTGGTCCTGGTGTGTCTGGACCGTATTTCAGTGAATGAACTGGACCTTCTCGCAAAACTGGGCAACAGGAAAATCTGTATAACCTTCAGAATGAGATGGATTGTTGCTATTGCCTCAGGACAAATCACATTACATGGCTAGGAATTCTTGCCACTGTCAAATGTAAAACTCTCCCTACTGATCTTTTAAGGTTAAATTGAGTGATATGAAGTGTTTTAAAACACAGAGCAGTCCTGTCTAACACTGTCTTCACTAGAGATGATTGAAGTGCAAAAGCCTGTGAATTGAATTCTGTCAGGGAGGCATAATATTTTAAACAACAACAAAAAAAATTAATGAGGTTGAACACATTAGGGTGTGTTCATTCTCAGTATCCTCTAGCAATTGTAGGTAAGTATTCTTGTGTGAACCAGTACAGTTTCTCCATCTGCTTCAACTTTCACCCCACTGATTTTATTTTTATTTAGTTTTATTGGCTTAAGATTTTTGTTTTTCTTTTGCTGACTATGCCATCACTTTGAAATTATCTGAAGCAGTTTTTATCATAATCAGCAACCAATGCCATCTCTGAGATTTCAAGAACCAGATAATTGTGGAATAGTTAGAATGCTTTGTGTTGGAATGGATTGTTAAGGTTATCCGGTTCCAATCCCCCTGCTATAGACAGGGACACATCCCACTATGTTGCTCACAGCCCCATCCAGTCAAGCCTTGAAAAAAAGGGGCTTTCTACATCTCTGTTACTCATTTGTAAGGTGATACTGTGTAGTCAACTTTCCTTACTATTTACAGACCACTCAACTCTATTTTTTTCCATTAGAGTTCATGATGGTTGTCCTGAATCTCTCTGAGACAGAGTTAATTTTCCCAACAGAAGCCATAAAGGTCAGTAGGCTTGAGGTGGGCAGGAGTTAGGGAGGGGACACAGCTAGGATAGCTGACCAAAGGGATATTTCTGAGTATATAACATCATGCTCACAATAAAAGGGATCTCTTGAAATCCACTGAATATTGAAGACTTGCTTTCTAATAAATGGGTGAAAATCATTTGCTGCTGGGAAGAGGATAGTAATTTTTCCTCCCTTTCTTCCATGTGGCCTTTTTTTTCCTTTTTTTTTTTTTTCCCCTCCATTAAACTGCTCCTTTTCTAAACCCACAAGACTTCTTTCATTGCATTTTCTCATGCTGAGAAAACAGCATGGCTGTACTTAGCTGTACATTAGTTATTAAAACACTGTAGTAGTTCTTCTCTTATTTTCTTCTACTCCTGATTTTATATCTATAAAATAGTTTGGTTTATACATAAATCACACTATGAACAAAGGTATTGTGTACTGCATGTATCAAAGACTGAAAGGCATCATAAGCTTGAACACAATTCTGACTTTCTCCATTCATGGAATGATTCTTAAACATTGAAGAAGTCTTTATGCCAGGTACAGTGAAAATTGAGCAATCTTAGCCAATTCAGTAATAAGCTTTTATATAGGCATCTTTGGACCTCTCTTTCCACTAGCATTATCTAGAATTCTCAGAGAGATTGAGAAATTTTCAAGAAAAACATTCCACTGAAAAAAAATCACTTGACAGGGTAGGAAAAGATTGCCTGTAAATCTCAGTCTTACTATTCTTCTTTGTAATCAGGGAGAAACAGCAGGAAACTTATATCACTGCAAGATCCTAAAGAATGAAGCATGTGATTTATTCATTATCCTCTTGTATTTTAGAAAGGTTGTCCAAGAAATGTACATTGCCATGTTAAGTGTGGACAAAAATTTTTCTGTTTGTGAAAAATAATCTCAAAAGTTAATTATTGCCCATACCTACTTGGATAACAAGATATGCTGCATGTTGTTTCTTGCATGTAGTCATATAGCTATGTTACATGTTGATATTTACAATTAAGAAATTGAGATTTAAATGGATTCCTTAATTCCTTTGGAACAATTTTCTGATTTATCCTTGATGCTTCCTACACAGTCAGTGCTCCCAGAATTTTCACTTAGAAGAACATCCTCTCAAATCCCCATCAAATCTAGAAAAAAAGCTCTTCTAATCAGTCCACCTAGGTTGCTGCTGAGAACATTCTTTCTCCATCTTGTCAATTTTGTCCAACATCAGTGTTGCTGTTCAGTCTATCAAAGGTGCATCCACGATCACAGAAGCCAAAATCCTAAGAATGGCACCTGGTCCATTCACTTCCTCCTCCCTTGGTCCCAGTCTCACACTGGGGGGACAGAGGAGAACACTACCTGCATTTCTGATCCTTTTAACAACATTCCAAGCAATATAAATTTTCTTTTTGCAGGATCACAGAACTGTAGGTGTTGGAGAGGCCCTGTGGATGTCACCTGCTAAGGCAGGTTTCCTACAGTAAAGGCACAGGAAAGCATTAAGGTGAGTTTTGAGTATTTCCAAAGGAAACTCCGCAACCTCTCTGTGTAACTTGTTCCGGTGCTCCATCACCCTCAAAGTAAAGAAGTTTTTCTGTATGTTCACATAGAAATTCCTGTATGCCATTTTATGCCCACTGCCTCTTATTTCTGTCACTGGGCATCACTGAAAAGAGCCTGGCCTCATCCACTTGACTCCCACCCTTTAGATATTAATAAGCATTGGTAAGACCCTTATTGATAAGCTATTTTGTAGTCTCCTTGCTGCAGCCTTGTGTGACCCAACCTGAAGGAACAGGAATCAGTAGTAGTAGTCTTCTGGTTTTATCAGGCATAGCAGCCTCTGCTTGATGTCACAAATGTGGACCCCTGGCAGGCAGCAGCATGTTTTTCTCACAGTCTTGAAACTTCTGTATGTAGAAGGTGAATGCTACAATTGGAACTTTGATAGATACCGTGGGAGTTAGTTTAAGTACTGTCAGTAAAAGTTCCTTCAAACTATAAAATTTAGGTGGTGTTTTTGACAGGGCTGGGAGTCACACTGCTCAGTTTCTGGGAGTTTTCCTGTCACTTCATATCAACCAACTGTATGTCAGCTCCACTTAAACAAAAAGACAAATGTTCTCTAGTGTCCCGTTTTCAGCTTGGACAAATTTAACTTCCTTAATTGTATCCGGTATGATGCTGTGTTTTACCTTTAGGGCAAAAACAATGTAGATAACACACTGATGTTTTAGTTGTTGCTGAGCAGTGGTGTAAAGAGCCAATGTTGTTTCAGGTTTTCCACCTTTTTTACTGTATTGTCAGTGAGGGTCTGGGCAGTCACAAGGAGCTGGGAGAGTACAGAACCAAAACAGCAGATCTAAATTGGCCGAAAGGATATTCCATGCCATGTGATATCATGTGGAAAACTACAAAAATGAGGAGACTGAGCAAATGGTTGTGTGGTGTTCAGCTGCTTGTTGAGTTAAGCCACACCATCCAGGTGCCTATTAACAGCTGCAGAGCTAATCTTTCAAGTCGACTGCAGATGCTTCGCCACAAAGTAGAACTCAAGGATGCTGTTAACTCAGCCTTATCCATTAGTAATAATTATACTGTTACAATCTACCTTGTGGAATAGTTGTTATTTGCAGATAACATTCAGCAAAAAGTATTGCTACATCAGTGCAAATCACTAGAAATAACCAAAGATACTTCTTGAAAATAGAAACAGGTCCAAAAAGCCATAGTTTTAATTGTCTCTTAGCCATTTCTGTTTATAATGATTGCTCACATTTTGCACCGGTTTTGATCTTGATGCTGGCTGCTATTATTACTGTTATTACTACTCCTACTCCTGTTCCTGATCCTGTTGCTGTTATAGATATATTTAAATTGTTCAGTGACAAACTCTGGAACTAGGTTGGGAAAGTGAAAAATATGAAAGCATATTTTATCACTTTGCTCAAACTCATCTTTAAATGAGTCTTGTGGCTCTAAGACTACAAGGCTGAAAGCTGCAAAATTGCAATATGTCTTTGTGGTATCCCACATTATATATTCCTTGCCATATTTAATCACTTTTATGAGCTTTGTGATCTCTTGAGAAGACATCATTGGCAAATCTGAGGTCGAGATGCTTGAGGTACATTTATGTCTTTGACAAATGGGAAGACTCAAGCTGAGGAAACACTGTGCTTAGGAGAAACTGTAGCACTGCTGCTGGACTCCTGGCAGATGAGGTTCTTCCTCTGTTACAAGGAGAATCACAAGACAAATTTTACAGCAACTGCACACACTAACTTATATGTATGTTGAAATCAATTTAAACAAAGCAGTATTCCTAACCAGAATTTTATGTCTCTGCTGCCAAAGAAGAGAAAAATGGTAGTTCCTTAAGGATATACTTTAAAAAGTTTTGGTTAATGTGTGGGAAAGAGTTATATTCAAATATTTTAAATTGTTCTTTCTGCAGCAGTAAATAAGTGAATGAGGGAATTAATTATAATGTAGAAATACTATCCCAAATCTTTCCTGTCATTATTATCTTACAGGGACCTTAAGTGAAATTTTCTCAGCTTTTGTTGGTGAGACTCAGGGGAGTATATTTGGTTATTTCTCCAGCTCTGTGATAGCACCTTTTCATGTTCATTTTGCCAGTATGCAGAAAACACAACATATTTATTTATATTTGTAAGTTAAAGTTAAGGCCTTATTGAAAAATACTTTTCAAATGACATCAGGGCTTTTTTAATTCCTAATAACCTAGGAGGAGATAATGTTCTATGGTTTATTCATTAGAGACTTGATGTAAAATTATAATTGAGAATTTGCAGAGACTAAATAAATTGCTCTACTCATATATGATTGCATTCATTAGTTTTAGAATTAGTGAAGGAAAAAGCTGATAGTAGTACCCAAAAATTTCTCTCTGCCAGAATTTTCTATTATTAAATTACTGGTATTAGTGAATTTAATCTCTAGTTCAATATCAAATCAAACTTAACAATAATCATGACAGAAGACTTTGAATGCTCTCTTTTAGTAGATGTCTTCACTGTGAGGACATCATTCTTCACTGAATATAAATTAATTGATGTTTGAAACATAATGTATAGTACTTCCAATACAATCATGAAACTTAAAGATATCAAGACTGACTCAATGCATGTGAACAGCTAGGGATCATCTCATGGTACATCTGTAACAACTTTTTCTTTAATCCTGTAGCATTTTATGATTTAATGTCATAAGTAGTGTTGATTTTCTTAAGCATGAGAAGGTGACCGTATGAAAGTAAATAGTTTCTAGATTAAGTTAAGGATGGACTGAATGTCTTATCACCAGTGGAGAACCTCTTACACAGAGTATATCTGTACAAGAATATAGGCGGGCATTGCGTAGGTTTTCTTTTGGATAGCGAAGACATGTTTAGTCAGTAAGATCTTCAGCACTTACTTAAGCAACTCAGTGTCCATCTCCACGTGCAGAAATCTACTGCATGTTTTCAGTCAGCAAAACATCAGTCAACAAAACAAACTTAATGAGAAATAAGAACGCATAAGAGAAGTGACTGTAATGCAGTCTTTTCAGAATGCACATATTCCATAAACAAAGGTAAAGAGTGTATCCTTGTAGCTCAAGTAGATGTCTACTTTTTGCAAAAGTGAGCTGGGCTGAGGAAATCAATGATGCCAATATTTTTGTTCCATCCTAATTGATGGATATGAAGGCACATAGGCCTGCAGAGTGAAGTAGCTTGTACATGGGCTGGTTTAAACACTTTTCATTGAAATAGTCAGTCAAGTTGAAACACTGAGTTTGTGTCCCTTCCAGATTTGCTGAGACGCAATCATTTCATCCAAACTGGATATCTCATTAACTAAAAGTATTTTGAAATATAAAAAACTTAAGCAATTTGATTTGACTCACTGCTTAGAACACTCAGTGGTGCGTTAATAACAATAGAAATATGAATATGAATGTGAACATAAATGCATGTATAGTTCCCTTGGATTAAGAAGTTGAGGTTTATTGATTTAGATACAAACTGGAATGTCACATTATTTTTTTTCTTGTTATACTTTTATCTTGCTTTCTGTTGTGGTTTCAGTCTTGCAAGGAATTTGGTGCCTGCTGCTATGTAGATGACTTCAGCTACAAAGTGGCAACTTCAAAAAATCTGAGGTTACTGCCATTTCAATAAATATATTTTCTTAAATAAAAATCCATGATCACTAGATATCATCTTTGTTTATATTTCTATAAGCATTACTCTTTTTTGCAACTTGATAAAGTTGTGTCTCCTATCAGATGACCTGGAATGCTAAATTTGGTACTTCAGAAGAAGTAAAAAATTTTATTCAGCAGGAGATAATTATAACACACTCTCTTTCAGTTATTCTTCTGATTGTTTCAGTACAAAGTGCATTTTCTTCTCAAAAGAAGCAAACGTGTTAATACTGTCACTTTTATTCAGGTATTGCTGCAATACAATATATGTAAGAAATTGAAATGCAGGTAACCAGACAGCGAGAGCTCAAATTTTATTTTCTCATTCTCTTGATTCCTAAAATACTTATTTAAAAAGTAATCATTCTTTTTCAAAAAAGCATGAAAGTCCTTTTTTTTTTTTTTTTTTTTTTTCCTATTGCTCCTCTTTATGCATTTGTCTCAAAAGTCTATTCACAGTAGAATAAAAGCACTAAAATATATAAATTGAAAATTCAAATTCTTATAACAGCCCAGGCACTGCTGCACAATTGCACTCCACAAAATACACAGGGTTTATCAGTATCACACTCCTGGTCACTTCAATCTGTTGTGCTAGGAATAGACAGACTGCCTAACCTTACCTGAGGTTCTGAGCATCTTAGTACAAGTTCTGGTCAATGTCTTGCCCAAATGCTTTGTATGTGGGGTTCCATTTGATACAATTGAAATCTGCAATTGTCTCCCTCACCTACTTAGAAAATCAGGCAAAATATGTGTAAATAAGCCTGGGAAACTGTTACCTTCCCCTACAAAGGATGTCTCATATTGCCATCAGTAAAGCATTAATTGCACTATTGCTTCTTCACAGTTCAGAGGTGTGGACATTTTGTTCATCTGCTGAGTGCTCTTGCCCAGCAGAGGCTGCTGGATGCTTCCTCAGACTGACAGAACCAAGGTTCAGCAAGGTAGTTCGTAACAACCAGATATATTCTCTTTCTATTGTTGAACAAATAATGTCTTATACTTCTAGCCCATGTATAGCACATCTGCAGTCACTCTCTATATGACAGTTTTCAAATATACGCTCACTTCTGTAATGCCTTCTTGTCTTAAAATATGCTATTTTTGGATCATGTCTTTTTCTCTTTACAGATCAGCATTACATGATGCAGTGCAGGCTGATATGAGCCTATGTCAGTTGCACACAATAAATATGCAAATCACATACTGCCAGTCATTTAGCTTTTGAGAAGGATTTAAAAAAAAAATTCTTTTAAAATTTATTTATTTGTTTGTTTGTTTGTTTGTTTGTTTCTAAGCCATTGTTACTATATACGAATGGAACAGGACAGGACAGGACAGGACAGGACAGGACAAGACAGGACAGGACAGGACAGGACAGGACAGGATAGGATAGGATAGGATAGGATAGGATAGGATAGGATAGGATAGGATAGGATAGGATAGGATAGGACAGGACCTTCAAAGATAATCTGGTCCAACTACCTGATTTCTTTGTGGCTAAAATACACTAATGAAGACATTATACATGTTTCATATATGTTATCAGATGGGGAGAATCAGTCACGTCTTTAGGAATCCTGTTCCAGTGCTTCACTCCTGGCAGATAAATTTTTCCTTGTGTCCAGTCCAAACCTCCACTGGAACAATTTTATGCCATTTCTGCTCATCCTGTTATTGGTTTCTGCTAAGAAGAAACAGGTGCTTCCCTCTCCATTTTGCCTCCTCAGGATGTTGCAGAGAGCAATGAGGTTAGCTCCAATCCTTGTTTTGTCTAGACTGGAAAACACAAGTGTCCTCAGCCTCTCCTCAAGATTACCTTCCAATCTTTTTTCCAGCTTTGTTGCCTTCCTTAAGGGTCACAGTGTCAGCTCTTATGCGCACACTTTTGGACTTTAGGTTCAGTTCATTTGTTTGGAAAGGAAATGTGAACTCCAGAGCTAGATGTTATTTGGTATGCTGAAGAATGTCTTGTCATGGATAAGGTTCTATACATTCTAATACTAATGTTTCTGCCCAAGCCTAGTTAAGCAAAATAGAAATGCATCAAAAAGCATGCATGCACTCTTGCAGCTAAATGAGAGAAGTTGAAGACCACACGTGGAGGAGACATCACAGAATCACAGAATCACAGAATGGCCAGGGTTGGAAGGACCTCAAGAATCATGAATCTCCAACCACCCTGCCACAGACAGGGCGACCAACCTCCCAATTTAATACTAGACCAGGCTGCCCAGGGCCCCATGCAATCTGGCCTTGAACACCTCTAGAGACAGAGCATCCACAACTTTTCTGGGCCAGCACCTCACCACTCTCTCTGTAAAGAACTTCCTCCTGACATCCAACCTAAATCTTCCCTCCCTCAACTTAAAACCCTTTCCCCTCATCCTGCCGTTATCTACCCTTTCAAAAAGTTGATTCCCCTCCTGTTTGCAGGCTCCCTTTAGGTACTGGAAGACTGCAATGAGGTCACCCCTCAGCCTTCTTTTCTCCAAGCTGAACAAGCCCATCTCCATCAGCCTGTCTTTGTAGGAGAGATGCTCCATCCTCCATCCTCCATATCATCCAACACTGCAAATTTTTTTAATCAAATCCTCCCATTTTTGGTTCTTTAGTTTAGATTTGATTTGTATTATGTTCTCTGCTTAAAGTGGGATGGGAGAGAAAAAAATGAATTAACCTTAGTTTCATGTTAATACTCTTCTTGCCCAATTAATTCATATATGTACTTATTTTTGGGGGGGAATCATTTTTTAGTAAGTGACTTTTCTGCTGTTCTGATAGCTTAAACTCATGTTCTGATGGAAGTTCTGAGTAGTATTTTATATTGTTTTCAATGTATATAGTGTTTTTAATGTTCAGATAGAAAAGAGAATATATAACAATATTTTGATCTTAAAAGCTAGCAACATATTCCAAATTGTAAGTCAAGGATAAATTAAAATGGATGAAGTGTGTCTCTGGACTCTTTTCCTTTCTTTATTTTAATTTTTTTTAATCTTTTTTTTATTTTATTTTAGTCAAGGTAAAACCATAAAAAGTCTTATATTCAGTTCATGCAGAATATCTTTTGCTTTTATTTCTTCTGTCACTCCAATTGAGCACATAAATTGGAATATCGATTATTTTCATGGCCTTATTCACACATCTTTAAACTATTTTGCCTCTAACCCAAAAACCTCAGCATACTAAGGACAATTGTGTAGTTGAATCAAGGTATCACTTAAAGTGATTCTCATTAGAAGCATTATATATACACACGTATACAGATAGCACGCATACAGCAGAGATGTGTATAAAAAATCATATTGAAGAAGGAAAATTTACTGTTCCACTAAGACATTTTGCAAAAAAAGGCCATTTGAATTAAGTGATGCATGGGATGACATTTTGCAGTTGAACAATTTTGCTGTTATAATTTTTGAAATGCTAAGGTAGAACATTATAGTCAATCTTTCAGTTATTCAAAAAATAAATTTTATTTTCTTCTTTGCAAAATATTTGTAAAATATTTTGAGCAAAATCTTTCAGTTTATGCATTAACTTGTGAGATAATACATTAAATTAAATTATTTTGCTTAGTTCTTTCTGACAGGAAATCTGCTGGGATTTCTTTTTTGCCCTTTAGTCAGATCAATTCTACTCATACACAGACAGCAATCAGTTCTATCTGTAAATGTCCTTATAGTTAAACACTAATGCAATAATCTCCTTTTTCTCCTTTTTTTTTTTTTCCTTCACTAGGACTGTGATATGCTATTTATGGTTGATTATGATTGTTTAATGCATCCATGAGAGCTTTTCGTCTACAGTTTGCTAAAAATGAAACAAGCAAACACACACACATACACAAACTCTCCAAATTTAACAAAAAAGAAAAAATCCAAATCACTAAAATAACTATCATGTTGCCACATTATTCAGGCTTCAAAATATTGAATTGCAAGTGTCTAGCTATACTCAAAATAATTTTGACTTTTCTCAAAATACCCAAAAGTAAGCTTAAGTTGCAGTCAGGTTTCACTGTTCTTGCTTGTCCCCGGTGCAGTGGTGAGAGATTTTCTAGCATTAAACTTCTTCTGCACAGAAAGGATGAGAACTCTTCTGGGTGAACTTGATATATAACCAATGGCTAATTCTCCAGTCCCAAATGTATTCTGTCTGCTTGTCAGAAGCATACATTATGCCTTTCATTTGTGGAAGCTTGAAATATAAGTGTATAAAACCACCATGCTGAGAAGGCTGACATTTGGGCTTTTTTCCTCTTTCCACTCCGAAGGTCATTGAAAATTTAAAAAATAAGAACAAGCAAGATGAACATCTCACTGGGAATTGGTACTGGTGGGCAGTGAATCATTCACCTTCAGACAATACTGCAGCAGCAGAGAATGGATGACTTATTAGTAATGCACTGGATTAGTATTTAGGAATTCTTAGTGCAATTTCATTCAGCGTTTATTTCTTTCTCCTTAGGCAAATGATATAATCTCTGTCTTATCTCCCTTTTTGTAAAATGACAATAATATTGCTTTGTGTAGCTCGATAGAGAGGAAGTTCATAGTTATGTGGCTCTCAGATGTTTAGCAGTGATAACTAAGAGATTTTAACCTGATAGAAGCAAACAGGGTAGCTCCAGAAAGCTTTCTTCTAGAAAGGAGAAGAGAAATACAGAGGTGTGAAGCATTTAGAACAGGGATATATGTATTCTAAAAATATTATTTTTCTTGGAGAAGGTCATATGCATTTATACTGCATGTTTTTCCTTCTTTTGTCTTTCTTCCTTACAGTTCTTCTTTTCATACCCCTCGCATCTTCTGTATTTGTTGTTTCTTTTCCTAATCTGCTTTCCCTGTTACTGCCTACATACTTTATCCAATTGACTTTGTGACTTCAGTTAACAACTCTCAACTTTGCATTTGCCTTATTTCTTCTCTACATTCCCTATCTCTTTCATTCTCCCATTCTTTAATCTTCACTATTGGCTCTATGCCCATGTTTTCTGATTCTGCTGTTGTCTACATATTGCAAAGTGTCTCCACGAATCTGAATTATCAGGGACATTTCCAAGGCTGCTGTGTCCATGAAAGTGTCAGAATTCTATGTGCATACTTGGAAAAGTCACCCTGAGGAAAATATATGTAATTTTTCCCACGTGGACATTAATCTCACTCGTGTCTTGACAGAGCAATAACATCCTTGTTAACATATGCTAATTCATATTTTGCATTTTATAGCACTTTGTACAGAAGTGAAAAATAAATTCAGACAAAAGTACTTTCTTTTATAAAAATTTGGATTCTGTAAACCAATATGTTTTCAATGCATGAGTTGTTTCAGAATTCATTTACCATCGCTGCCTGATCAGCATAAATAAGGCCCAGCTGTTGATCTACTTTTCTTGACCTAGAACATGCAAAATTAGAACCAACAGACCCATGTCAATGTCTACTTCAAAGTATTCAGTTCCAAGGCAAGTTTTTCTCTGCCTTTATTTATTTATTCTTTTAGAATGTCTTGTTACAAACGTCCTCCACAAAATCACACTTATTTCCACATTCAAGATATCCCTTTCATGGAATCATAATACCATTAAGATTGGAAACAACCTCTAAGATCACGAATTCCAATTGTCTTTGTACACAGATTTTCTCAAAGGGATCTAGACAGCTGTCAGGATATGTTGTACATTAGTATTGTAACACATATCCAATAATGACTTGCACGCTACTAGCTGTAATGCTGTTATTTTGGGGACTTCAAAGAATGTGCATTATTTTGGCATCATTTTTATTTATTTATTTATTTATTTCCCTCTTTTTCTGGGGGAGGAGGGCCAGAGGGAGGGAAACTCCAAGAAAATCCTTTAGCTTCGTCTTAAGTGTAGACTTACAGTTTTCAAGCCATGTGATAAATGACATTGAGAGATACTATGCCATGAAATACACTTTTCCAGCTGCTTTCATGTCTGTATTTCCAGTAGAAATTTCAGTTCAAGTAATCTAATATTTGTTTTAATTATCTAGCTGGAAAATCTATTTATTCCTGAAGATGTCACTAAAGCTTTCTTCTTACATACTGAAATCCCGCAGTACATTTTTCTAACCAAGTTCTTGCCATCATGATTTCACGTTTGGATTATAGTACAACTTTCTTTACTTTGATATATTCCCAAATATAATATCATGACTTTATATCATAACATATTTTGTTAAGTTTTATGCATGCATCAAAACATTATCCCAAAGTTTAAAAACCAAAACAGATGTAATGCCTTTCTTTGAGTCATTTGGTTTCCCAAATGAAAACTTCACTCTATGTTTCCTTCGCATAACTTTATTCCAGTCCACCTGCAAAATGGGCTGTGATGATACTAGCTTTCTCTTTGTAATGATGTAAAAAAATTTCTGGAGGAAGAAATTGGTATATCTTCTGGTTTGTGATTTTTCTTTTTATCTTAATGAGTACTCTAAGAGCTGGATTTCTTGATCAATAAGATATAGGCAAAAGTAAATCATATCTGACCTTTGATTAAAATATCTGTATTCCTTTTTTTAAATACACAAACAAACAAACACATATGACGGTGGTCCAGTCATTCAAATGATATATTCATTCCAAATATTAAAAATTGATGAATCCCAATGAACTGGAAGAGATGGAATTAGTTATGAAATAGTTACGAAACTATTTAATGTAAAACTAAGGGAAAAATATCCATGTTTTTTTGAAATGTTGGATGAAATCCTCAGTGACTAGAAAAAGGAAAACATTACTTCCATTTTTAAGAAAGGGAGAAAGGATGAGATTTAGGTTAGATCTAAGGAGGAAGTTTTTCACACAGAGAGTTGTGATGCACTGGAAGAGGTTGCCCAAGGAGGCAAGACATTTTTGAGTGCTGTAACAGTCAACAGCTTTTCCAGCAATCTCTTTGAAGAGTCGGTGGTTTTGATCACCCACTTCAATCATAATCAAGGGATAAATCAATTAAGTGCAGCTTTGGAAAACTGTTATAATGCGTTGTCCTGACACTACTATAGAAGAAAGGATGTTGAAAGAGATGATCAAGCCTGTTGGGGTAATAGGCGGGGCTGAGGGTGGTACAGTGGGAGTGGGGATTGGTTCATGGGTTTCCTGGGTGGATTTGTGGGTTTCCTGGGTGGTCATGTGTCACAATATATAAGTGCTTGTTGCGCAGCAATAAATTGGCTTTCGGTGAAGGAACGCTGGTTGTTCGGTCCATCCGACTGTCCCCTTGCCGGTGATCGATGTTGCACAGCAACATCTGGTGACCCCAACTTGATGTGTTGGGCGCTAAGCATCGGGCGTGAGTTAGGCGCCAGCTGCGTGAGGCGGTGGCCGCATAAGGCGGTATGGGCACACGAGTGAGGTGCGCGGGGGGGGCCTGTGTGTCGCGTATTGTCAGGCGCAGCATTGTCTGTGTGAGTGAGGTGTGCGAGACCTCGGCCGACAATGGGGCTCAGTGTGGACGAGGTGGTGAGTATGCTTAAATCTTTGGCCAAAGATATAGGGATGACACTACATAAGGAGTGCCAGCCGCTCTTAAAATGGATATTGCGGCGGCAGCTTGCTTTGATGTCTTTGCACTGTTACAGAAGGCGGTATTAGAGGTGGTGGGAAAGGAGCTTTGGGAGAGTGCCTGTGTAGGGAACAAGGAGGCGCTATCTCTGCTTCCCGTATATGGGGCTCTGAAGGGTGTGCTGGAGAAGTTGAGTGGTGAGGTTCAATTGTGGGCTACCGTGCGCAGGTTGCTCTGTCCGGAGAAGCCTGTTCTTTCTTCGGAAATTGTGGGAGCGACGGGGGAGGAACTCAACGGGGGTGCCGGGTTGGAGGAGGAATCTTGAAAAAAGAAGAACTCGGGGGAAGGGTCTGACCGAAGGGAGGAAGCCATTGATGAGGGTCCCGGAGGGGAATCAGAATGTTCGGAGAGGGAGATAGGAGAAGGGGGAGGAGGAGGAAGCTGACAGCACATTGTGATCTAGGGGGGGTCGCCATTATGTTTGTTTTCCTGATGCTAGAGTGGGTGAGGGTCCCCTTAACAGGGGTACCCCCTCCTTTGTGGCCCCTCCATCATACCATCAGAATGTGGTTAAAGGAACAGGAGAGGAAGTGAGCTCCTCTGAGTCAGGAGAGGAATTGCTCAAACTCAGGACACGTCTCGTGGAACTGTTTTCTGCGAGCGAGTGAGGGGGGACCAGGCGCGGATAGTTTGAAATTGAAAGGTGCTTCTCCCCTAAAATCTTCTTCAGAAAAGGGGGGGAGCGAACTGCAGCGTTGGTGCATATTGTCTGCTAGAACATTTTTGCAGATTTGTTGATCAGGTGCAGATTGTTATCGTAGGGAACAATCTCCCAGCCAAGGCACAAGATGTTGTGCTTCGCAAGTGCTTGTGGTCTGGGGCTCTTCCTGCAGTCAAAACAGCCTTAGCCTCACTTCCTTCCTCCACGACGGCTGGCAAGCTTTTTCAGTGCGGGTGCAACATTGGTAGAGTTCAAGAGGCACAGCCTGTGGTGCACACTTTGCAGGTGTTTACTGCCGGCTGCTTCAACTGCAAAGCATCCGACCACAGAGCTCGAGAATGCCCTAATAAGGGTTCAACAGGACCTACTAACTTAGCGGGGCGGCGCTTGCGCTGCTGGGTCTGTGGGGGCTCGCATAAAGATAGGCGAGGACAAGACTCAACATGTTGCTCCTTATTCGTATCTGGGAACGAAGTCGACAGAACGGATGGTCCTGCCACAAAAGCTGCTCGTGCCTATGACACGAGTTACCACCTTGTATCAACTCCAGCAGCTGGTTGACATCCTGCAGTAGCTATGTCAGTTCACGAACTTGCTCCACGGCAACACTAACTTGGCAGCTCCATGAGAATTACTAGCACAATATCGTCGTCTCCTGTTGTTATTTCTAGAATGGGTCCAAGGTCGGGGACTGGCGCATAGGGAGGTGGGATGTACGATGGAGGCCCAGGATACCGGAGCACACTGTTTGCCCTATGGTGCTCCCAATGGGGAATTCGTCATACCACGGGGATCCCTGGAAACAGTCAGGGTCAAGCTATCGTTGAGCGGGTGTACTTCACGCTTAAGCAGCGGCTTGATGCACTTAGAGAGGGGGGAGGGCTGGAGCCGCTCGAGCTATGTCCTCCGACAATATAGTTTGAATCACCTTGAGGGTTGAGCCAAGGATTTCGCTTGGGTGAATGTGCTCCTATAGGGGAGGAGATTCGCGAAGGGGGTGCTGGCCCAAGGTCAGTTAACCAGTACCCGTTTCTCGTCCTTGAGCGAGGGTACGCTTCTGTTCAGACCTGTTCTGGCCTGCGTTGGTTGCCAGCCAGATGGGTCCGTCTGGTGCCTGCAACGAAGGCACCGGATCTGTGAATTATGTAAATATTATTGCAGCAGTTCGCCTCTTTTCAGCTTTACAGTGGATTACTGCAACGTGATTCATCAGACCGCTTTCCACCCAGTTCCAGGGTGTCTTTTGTCAAACTTGAATATCGTCTCTTGCAACAATCGTTTTAGCTTGAAACAATCCACACTGATGTCAGCATTATCTTCTGAACAAACAGTCAGTTCCTGCAATCTGGTGGAAAGGCGGCTGAACACAGCATTGAAGTTATTGCAGCTAAGAGAAAAGTACCCCAGATGCAGATTTGCGCAGTTTGGCTGTGTGTTGTCTCGCTAAGGGAGAAAAGTACCCCAGATAAAGAATTGCACGGTTCGGCTGTGTGCTGGTTCCTTTCACAGTGGTGTTGCTCATGGCCTGCCCTTTTGTCCGCGTGGGTTTTTGGGTTTACATGGGGCCCACACCTAGTGGGTGTCCTTGGGTGGGGTGATGGGTATATGATACAGGTGGTTCCCATTCGTCTGCCAGGGACCTGGTGGATAGTCTGCGCTGACGGCAAGGCCTGGAAGACTGTCCCGGCTAACACAACCCTCGGCCTGTGTACCTTTGGGGTACTGCTTTGGCCTGCAGCACATTCCTATAGACTTGGTGGTAGGGAAAGGAGAACCTTGACTACCAATTATATCTCCGAGTCTTGCCACGAGGAACTCTATCTGCCAAATCTACCCCTCAGGATTTTCCTCAGCTTCTTTGCTAGCCCTGTGCTCACAGCTTGGACAATGACCAATGTGCAGAAACTTGCGTGCATTGTTGCAAAAAACGCGAATCGTTCAGTGGCTGCGATCGATTCCTTAGCCCAAGCGCTTCATGCTTTAAAAGTTGCTCATGAGGAGGCCATTGACTTTGCGCTTTTGGCCTTAGGATCAGGATGCTCTTGGGCAGAGCCAGAAGAAATCACACATTATTGTTGTGTTTGTCTCAATGGTTCTGTGGAAAACCTGCTACGAGCACAGCAGATGGGGCAGGAGTTGAGGGACACTTCGAAGAAGATTTCCATCGTGGAAAGTTGGTGGTCCTGGGACTGGTCCTGGCTGGGAGGTGTACTGGGGACGGTTCTTACGTGGATTGTGATTATTTTGCTGATTATCTGCTTTGCTCCAAAGTTACTCCAGATGCTAAACAGCCTGATCAGGCAGCATCTGATCAGTGCTCACTTCTTGCTATTGCCGCATCAAGAAATGTAATCATTTGCTTACTGCGTCGGGAATGGGGAAACCGGGTTTAAGTGGGGTACAATTACAGGGTCGTATAAACTGTCATAGAGAGGGGGGAGATGTTGGGGTAATAGGCAGGGTTGAGGGTGGTACAATGGGAGTGGGGATTGGTTCATGGGTTTCCTGGGCAGGTTTGTGGGTTTCCTGGGCGGTCGCGTGTCACGGTAAATAAGTGCTTGTTACGCAGCAATAAATTGGCTTACGGCAAAGGAACGCTGGTCGTTCGGTCCATCTAACTGTCCCCTCGCCGGTGGTCGATGTTGCACAGCAACAAAGCCGAATTTCTTTTTTCCTGATTAAATTTCATTTAGCTATGAGATGCTCATGCTTTGCTAATTATTGAGAGAATCTGTGCTTCTGGAAGAGTTGAGCTTCCCTAGTTTTTCAAACACTAAAGGGATCAGAAACTGTAGCAGGCCTGCCGTGTGTATATATTGCGTTAATTACCATCATCATGAGTTTTATTTTGTGTTGGGTGTTTCCTTTGCGTTTTTTTTTTTTTTTTAATAGGAAAATGAGTACATCTTCCTAGAGTATTAGATGTTCTATGACCCTCTGAAGTAGGACGAGACTCAAGCAAAAGATGTAAGTTGTTTAAATGGAGCATCATGTCTATTGATGACTGCAGCTGAAGAAATGTCAGCCTGCAAGATATAAAGCAATATTACTAAGTTAAGGCTGTATGATATTAACTGTATGATATAAAAACATTTGTAGGCTTATTATGGATAATACTTCTGAAAACAAATAAGTAAACCTATATAAACCTATTTTGATTTTCTTATCTGACAAATTCTCAAGTGATAGCCACACTGTTGGGCTGTAAAAACATTTATTAAGGAAGCAGAGGGTGCAGTGTTTTGTATCTCTTACATAGCTACAAGCCTGTAAGTTCTTATTCATGCAGATCACTTAATTACGTTTCTCTTCACAATCATAGAGGTTAGTATGGTGGGATTAATCTGACATAATTAATAGGCTTCTTTGATATTCTCCTCTAAAGTGCTGAAATTCTTTGTTATTGTAGCTCTCTTTGTTTTTGTAATTTGCAACTTTCATAAAGTTTGTAAGTAGTCTAGTCTTAGCTAAAATTGCCCTTAACTGTGTGACACTTTGATGATCAGTTGTTGTAGACACCATTTATATTATATATGTAATCGTTGCATGCTGGAGCAGGGAAAGGACTAGTTTTAATTCCTTCAGCTACTGCAATTTAGTTGGATTGAAAATATTAGCATGAAAAGGTTCATATCGCCTATTCAGTATTTATATATTATTCATTATGTTCTCTTTGACCCTGGGCAAATAAAATCAGTAGGTCCAGTTTTGAAGGAAATCAGAATATCCCTTTCCCTTGTTGCATTTAAAATAGCTCGTTATGTTTATCCATATGAATCATAGTTTCAAGTTAGGGTTGTTTTTTTCTCCTGTAATTTAAGGGAATGTTATCCTGAGGTGCATTGCAATGAGTGTGGCCAGTGGTCTGAAGGAGGTGATCCTTCTCAGCTTTACTCTGCCCTGGTGAGACCACACCTGGAGTACTGTCCATTTCTGAGCTAGTCAGTTCACAAAAGACAGGGAACTGCTGAAGAGAGTCCAGCAGAGAGCCACAGGGATGATCAAGGGCTTGGTGCACCTTCCTCATGGGAAGAGACTGAGAGAGCTGGGGCTGTTCAGGATGGAGAAGGAAAGGCTGAGAAGAGGTCATATCAATGCTTTGAAATATCTAAAGTGCGGGATTCAGTGAATTTACCCTAGATCTTTTCAGTCATGTGCAGCAACAACACAAAGGCAGCGCGTACAAACTGGAACACAAGATCTGTCTGAACATTCCAAAAAGCTTCTTTACTGTGAGGGTGACAGAGCACTGGATCAGGCTGCCCAGAGAGGTTGGGGCATCTCCTTCTCTGGAGACATTCAAAACCCACCTGGATGCTTTACTGGACAACCTGCTGTAGGGAGCATGCTTTAGCAAGGGGTTCTACAGTATGATCTCCAGAAGTCCCTTCCAACCCCTGCAGTTTAGTAACTCTGTGAAATGAGCGTGACTCAGACAAAGGAGAACACCATGTTAAAACATCATAAGTAGGAATGAAAGGAAGGGAAGTGAAAGAAAACAAGCATAAGCAATATTCCTGACAAGAAGAAGGAAAAAAATTCTGTATCTGTCTTGAAACTCTATTTATCCTTTTGTATCACTGACCATACGTCCAATCACATAATCTTCCCTTGACCATCAAGTGTCTATTCAAATCTAAATTGCTGTGTCCAAATGCAATCTGCATCTGTCTCTCCAAATGTTTTCCTGATGTGATTAGAGGATGGGTCCTCTACTATTAAACAACTCCTCAACAAAAGGTCTGAATAAATCCTGCAGTCTGTTCATGAGACTTTCTCACAGCTCAAGCAGTCCTGCCAGAGCTTTTGCTATTGCATTACCATCAGGCGAGACACCAGTAATGCTTCTCTTACCATGGGTATCACTTCAGTGGTTAGTGAAAGGTCTGGGTGACAGCGGACTTCAGCTTAAAAGTCCTATGGCCCTGGGAGTGTGGAGTAAGTAACATCTGCTATTGTATTGTCAGTGCCACCTTTAACTTATCTCCAGCATCAAGTAATATCTGCAAAGGAATCCCACAGCTTTTAAGTGTTAAAAGAAGGAAAAGGAGGAGGAAATTAAGGAGCTAAAAAAAAAAAG
The DNA here is from genome assembly GCA_037305975.1 of Chrysolophus pictus. Lineage (NCBI taxonomy): Eukaryota > Metazoa > Chordata > Aves > Galliformes > Phasianidae > Chrysolophus > Chrysolophus pictus. The sequence continues at coordinate 29,021,184 of CM074614.1, read as the reverse complement.
ATAAAAAGGCCTTAAATTTCCTTAAATTTTCTCTCTCCCTTGTACCCTTGGATGTCCATTGATCAAAAGCTTAAAAATGTTGTAACTTATTGTATCAGTATTCAATTTTGTATAGTCAGATACAGTCATCATGGGTCTGAATAATTGCCTGGATAAAGTTCCTTTTTATTGTCAGATTATGACCATATAATTCCACTACGATTAAAGTAATGTGTTGCTTGCCCTTGCACACAGAAATTCAGTGAGGTAAGTCTCTTCTGTATTTTCTGTATCTACTGCCTCCTTTTACCTAATGTTATGTTGTGTTTACAGACTAGAAGGTTTTTGATGTTTCCTGCAAGTGCTGGCATAAGAAAGTACAACCCAAAGTAAAACGTCCCTTTGCCAGGCAAACAGAAATGTATGTTAATTTTTATGTCTTTAGATTCCTTTTATTTCACTTTTTATAATTTATGTGTGGCCTCAAGATGTTTTATTTCAGCTAATGAGTTTTGCAGGCAGTATCTAGCATTGCAGGTTTACATCAATTTTATTTCTATGCCCATATTTCAATACATGTTAAAAGTTTTGAACCTGTCTATGTTTATATCATTGTTAGAAGACACAAAAACAACAACCTACCTTTCCCTTATTTGTCTGAGTATTTGTCTGAGTATTCACTAATTACTATTAATTTGATTAGTACAGCAGAAAGGAGTCACAGTTTATTCATGGGTAAATTACAAGAATCAGTGGGTTGTACACTATTTGCATTTTAATTAAGTCATGAACATTTAACACCATGTGCAGAAAATATTGATAGTTTCTGGCTTCATTTAAATTTAACATTCATCCCATATAATTTAATTTTGATAGAATTTTCATATGTGACTGCAAGTACAGTGTAAGACCTTTTTTGGTATGGACTGAACATATATGTTCACACCATACTAAAATTAACAGACAGTTCTTTCCCGTGAAGTGTGAGAATAATCCTAAATATGCACCAGGTGATACAACAAACTGATTGTTAGTGTCATGAAATAAATTTTAAAATAGCCTTTGATCCTTGAATATCAGATGTAGAGAAAATCTCATATTTGAAACACTCCAGTGCATAAAATGATGGTTAATGTTAAACAAGACAAGTGCCTTGCCGTAGGGTTCCTGTATTGTAAACCTGATAGAAATTTTAGTCACCTGGTCTCCATGCTGGAATTCAGAACTGTATTTTTAAATGGTATCTCTTTATATAATACATAGAGGAAGTTAAGGATCTCTTATGATAATTCACAGTAAATACAGTTAGGGTTTTTTTTTTTTTTAGCAACAAAGAAAGAAGTGTCCACTGTCCACACTTCACACTACCAGCTGAGGTTGTTTCAAGCCTAAAGTTATTGTAGGGGGCCCCTACACTTTCTTCAAAATAACATTTTTTCTTTTTTTTTTTTAATGTGTACCAGGAAAACATAATTCTATTGCCTGTCTTTTCGTCTTTTCTGCAACAGCTATAATGAATAGTTCAGCCAAAAAGACATCATTCTCTCCTCAGTGTGATGGAAATTGAGCCTGTAATCTTCCATTTCAAAAAACATTCTTAGGCACTATTTATATTTCAGACAAGTAGTGTACTCTTACATATCGAGTTCTGTTAAATTTGAAACTAGAATTTGCAAGCAAGTTCTTCATCCTGGACCATTTTTTTAGGCAGTTGTCTTAAAAATCTTTTCTTCTATGATATTCATGGAATATTACTATTTCCTGAAGACTGGAAAAGAGAGATTGAGGAAGTTAAAACACCCTCTAGCCAAATATTTGGTGGAAGTGAAGAACTTGATCCAATCTGCAGTTCTGAACTGGCAAAGGAGTGGATACTGTTTTGTTGTCAACACAGCTTAAAACTGACACAGTAACACCTAGAGACCCAAACTTCTCACTTGGATGAGTCAAGATAGACTCCTGAAGATATATCATTTCCAGCTTGCCTTCATACAGCTATTTGATGGGTCAAATTTTACAAACAGTAAAGAAGATGCCGCAGGATTTTGTTTTGCAGTTCCCATTTACGCTCTTGGATGCTCTGAGACTAGTCTACATGCTCAAAAATGGGTTTTTACCTTAAACAGACATACTAAGGGAAATGGGGAAAAAACCAACAGAGTTTGAAAGTAACTTCTGCAAGCTTATGGGTGTTATGATTATCTTCTGTTCTGCAGAGGAAAGCTACCTGAGTCAAACATTTAGAAAACTAAATTGTAGCACACAGCTACACAGATGCATGCTGCAGAGCTTTGGTTCAAGCTCTGTCTCCTTGCTGTCGTTCTCATCGGTATGTAGCACACACATCATACAGAGTGCTGACTTTAGAAGAGTTGAATAAAATAAATGTCAATACTAAATAAATCCTATTGCCAACAATCTGCCAGGAAATGTTCATCACACTTCTGGTAATGTTCATAACAGTTACTGCACAATGATGAATCATAGCTTATATTGTACACGTGTTGATCATAAACATTTATCAGAGTTTGACAATTTCCACAGTGTTGAAGAGACACTACAGTTTGTGAAGAGAAAGTCTCTGTTCTACAAAGAAAGTAGATTTCTTGATTCAAAAGTAAGTGTAAAACATGTTTCACATATGTGAGGTGGTTTCACAGGCTATAAAACAAGGATGAAACTAGTCCTGCTGTAGCATAGAAGTGTATATAGACAGGCATGTATTAATTGCACTGTGCTCTGACAATCTTCTTTTATTGTACACTTATTTTTATATATATTTTTTAATAAATATTTTGTTTCCCAAATAAATCAAACTGTATGGATTTCATAGTATTAGTGCCAAGGTAAACATCACATTCTTTCCAGTGTGTCTTATTGATGCAACTTTGATGGTAACGAAGACTTGATTACGGTGTGAATGGGTACAAACACAAGCCTTTAGTTTCCCAACTGACAGGGTTCCTGATCAGATAACCTTACTGGAATAAAGCTGCCACATGCTTCAATCATAAATGTTAAAACAAAAACATTGAGCTCAGCATACAAAGAGTATAGTAATTAGAATAAAGTTTATTGTTGGCTGGTGTATCAGTGTTACCTTCGTGACTGAATGAGTGGTTTATATGTTTGGAGAAGGATGAAGTATTACAACAACAAAAAAAGAAGCTTAGGAGCTTAGAAATTTTGAGTGTCATGCTCATCTTCCATTCCTACATAACATCATGCAAGATTTCATTGGTTGTGAACTATATTATGGAAAATTAAAAGATGATTTAAAAGATATATCTTAGTGTATGTATATCTCAGGTATATCTTAGTGATTTTGTAATCCTCTATTATATTTCCTTTATCTTTCCAATGTGTGCTAGAGACAAACTTTGCACTGTTGTTGGGAACTGAGAGAACAGCTAAGTGGGCTAGAGCAGGAGAAATAAATAATTGTTTCTCCCTTTTTGTATCTGGTGTCAGGCTCTAAACTTCAGATTATTCTTTTATTTATTTCTTTTATTTAGACCTTGATACTAATCCAGTGCTTGCTACAGTATTGCTCTCACAGATCAGAAGTGGTGAGAATTCAAAGTCTTTGCGGGCAAAGTGATAATAATATTCCGTGATGCGTTCTCCTCAAACAATAAGTAATTAACCACTCTCTTATTTAGGACAAAAGATAAATAGTTTTAGTATTCATCATTGGCAGATTTAAAGTGCATCACCACAGTGCATGGTCAGAGGTTCAGTTATTAACCAAGATTTGCTCTCTGGCAACTTAGTTATATGAAACAGCATTTGTTAAAAAATTAGAGTAAAGGAATTTCAGGAAGCAAAATGAAAAAGAGGCCTCATAAAGAATTAGTACAATAAATCAAGAAACTGAAGTTTGTTAACCAATTACTAAGCAGGTTATGAAGCATCTCTGAAATCAGAGAGAATCACCAATCACTCTGGAGTGCAGACTATACACTGAGATCTCAGAAAAATACTATATGAGATTGATCGGATTTTAAAAAGTCTCAGCAGACTCAGTCTCCCTTCTGCAAAAGGAAATGTTCACAGTAGTGAGGTGAAAGATCCATGTTACTTAGACTATTTCTCTCCAGCAACTAGAGAAAGGAATGATTTAATAATTACTCTGGTAATGAGCTAAAATGCATTCCAGGTGCAAAAATACATGCTAGGATTTGCCTGCCACAGCTGAAAAGTGTAAGCTAATGGAATCTGAAGTGATAAAGAGTTGGAAAAATTCTTTTTCCTTCTTTTCAATGGGATGGAAAATGAGAGAATATTGTATTTTAGGAGGCAGATTTTACATGTCCTCAAGTGTTTCATCTTCCATATGAAGGGTTTTTCCATACCTGTGTAGGTTTCAAATTATTTTATTTATTATACCATCAGACTGCACACACATACTGAAGAATAAGTCATGCCCTGAAGGACTTGTAAGCAGAAAAACATAAGATGAAAATCAAAGAGAAATATATGCTGTCTTGTTTTTACAGATGAGAAAATAGCATCCAGAGAAATTAGGAAGAGAACTTAAAAATTACTTAGAAAAATTATTTATGATGATAAATGGGATTTGAGTAGAAATAAAACTATTTCAGAAAATATCTGTAGCATACTTTCCTGTGCATGAAGAAGCCTGAAGGCTTTTGGCAATTGCTTTGCAAAGTTTACATAAAGGAAATACATGGATTAACATAGAGAACTATCAACAATGTCATGATTTGTGACAGGTGCCATAAAAATTACATGCACAATTACATAAAAATGCCAAGACCAATGCTAATCATATTCAATTCAATTTTTATTAAATGAAGAATGCAGGATTGAAGTTTTTGTAAGGATATTTATGGAGAAATATTAGAGAACATAGCTAGCTTTGTGAGTAACTCTTAAACCAGGGTTTGAGTTATTGTCAAAGTGCTGTTAGATGGACTTTCATAGCCCAAAAGCCATCCTTCTAAATTAATTCTAAACATCATTTGAAACTTTCAGTTTTTTCATTGTTTATTTTTGTATCACTGCATAAATGTTCTCTTGAGATTCATTTAAGGTTTCCATTAAATTTATGAGACTGCATTATGTTATCTCAGTGACAAGCGTCAAGGAGTGAACCCAGACCCTCCAGCCTGTAAGCCACAGGTTATTGTGTGCTGAAACCAGGACAGCACGATGACTAGTCTCATAACTTCTTTCAGTCCTCCATAGCCTCGCTGTTCTTTAGAAAGATAAGAATGTAACACAAATCTTGCTCTTCCAGTACACATAGCAGTAATTTATCACCTGTTGTCATTTCTATTCCTCTTGTATGCTCATCCCAACTGATAGAATTCTACATGCTGTGTGACAGAACATGCAAAGTTATTTTGTCACAAGTAAGGTAGATACTTACCAGAAATGGGGATGGGTAGGGAGGACCCAGTTGCAGTTGATCATGCCTGTGACTTTCAGAAGACATCAAAGTAACTCAGAGCCTAAGGTTTGCTGTGATTCCGTAGGAGAGCTGTTTTGAACAGTAATGAAAGCCTATGTTGTCTCCCTGGAAGACACTCAGGAGAAATGTTGTGTATGACACGACCCAGTTTCTTCAAGAAAGGCACTTGGACTGAGTTTCTGAAACAAAATGTTTCGTATGAAGTATACACACACAAATATAGATAAATTTCATATAAGATGGGGAGGTCAGGAAGATGAAGAGCACTAGAAAGAAAGTCAGATTGAATGTGTAGAGAAACTCGTAAACAGTAAAGTAAATGCTGCAGATGGGGTTCTTAGTAGCAAGAAGAGTGCTAATCAACTATGAGTTAGTTCTAGTCATATGCAGGCATTCAGAGCAGCCTAATCACATGGAAAGTATTCATGGACAAGCTACTCTTCCCAAAGAATCTAATTCCACTATCAGAATCTAGTGTGGATAACATGCTTGAAAAGGCTGAGATAATCTGCTGCACAAAATACTAGAGTATGTTTGCTCCTGTGAAGATTTTAAGATGCCGAACTAGAATGTTTGTACGATGCACGAGAACACATCAGGGAAAGTTTTAGCATGGTGCACTTTCAGACTACATTAAGAACCACTGTAAATGACCTCTAAACACTTTTTTTTGATTCATTCTGTTTAATAGTTTTAAGTATAACCTGAAAAGTTTTGTAAAGATCCTTCACAATGCAAGATCTGAGCATTTACACTCAGATCTTCTTTGTCACTGAAGTGAAAATTGTACTGACTTTCCATAATTTTTCTCATAGGAGTTTTGATTTCTTGTAAGATGAAGAAATTGGCTTTAAACCTTAATCAAACATTCTTCTCATCTCAACTAAAAAGTGAAGCACTAATTTTAGGAACATTTGTCTTGCTAGTACTTTTTACCTCACACAGTTTTATCTTAGAACACTGGTTATTGAAGTATGAAAACGTATACAATTTTCCACTATCGATTGAGAATGTTTAAATGTTTAAGTATGCATGATAATGATAATTGTTCACTAAGAATGACATTTTTCTTTATCCAGTTTTGGCATATGCAGTTCCAGAAATATACTGATATGCCAGAGCAAGTCATTGGAGGATCTTGGAGATTTGGCAGGGGGGTTGGACTCAATGATCTCTGGAGGTCCCTTCCAACCCCTACAATTCTGTGATTCTGTGATTCTGTGATTTCTGGAGGCCTGAATCACTGCACATACAAACAGATGTTAGAGACTGTAACTTGCTCGTGCCAAAATTTAGAAAGTGAAAGAGAGGATTTAAATGCTTAATGGGGAGCCAGACTCACATTAGTGAAGCATGGTGAAGGAGAAAATACAACAGAAACAGTTTGCGTGAATAAGTCTTAGATGAAGGCCAGCCACCTCCTGGATTGCATCAGGAGAAGTGTGACCAGGTCAAAGAAGGTGATCTAAAGTTCAGGGAGGGTAGATTTAGGGTAGATTAAAAAAAAAAAAAAAAACAGCAAACTAAAACATTGAGAGTGAGAGTGGTGAGGCACTGGAACAGGTTACCTAGTGTTGTGGTTGATGCCCTGTCCCTGGAGACTTTCAAGGAGAGGCTGGATAAGGCCCTGGGCAACCAGATCTAGCTGTGGTGTCCCTGTACATTGCAGGGGATTTGCACTAGATGGTCCTGAGATGTCCATTCCAACTCTAACAATTCTATTATTCTGCCCCTCTACTTTGCTCTCACAAGTCCCCACCTGGAGTGCTGCATCTAATCCTGGGGCCCCAGTCACAAGAGGGACATGGAGCTATTGGAGCAGATCCAGAGGAGGGACACAAGGACGATCAGAGAGCTGGAGCACCTCCTCTGCAGGGAAAGGCTAAGAGAGCTGGGGCTTTTAAGCCTGGAGAAGAGAAGGCTCCGGGAAGACTTTATATTGGCCTTCCAGTACCTGAAAGGGGTCTACAGGAAAGCTGGGGAGGGACTTTATAGGGCATGTAGCGACAGGATGAGAGGATATGGTTTTAAACTGGAAGAGGTTAGATCTAGACTAAATATTAGGTAGAGATTTTTTATGGTCAGGTGGTGAGATACTGGAACAGGTTGCCCAGAGAAGTTGTGGATGCTCCCTCCCTGTAAGCATTCAAGGCCAGGCTGGATAAGGATGTGAGCAACCTGGTCTAGAGGTAAGTGTCCCTGCTTTTAGCCATGGGGGCTGGAACTAAATGATCTTAAAGCTTCCTTCCAACCCTAACCATTCTATGATTTTATGATGTAATAGAACCTTTTTCTGTGTGAAAGTAACACATCAGAGCAGGCTCATAGAGAGGGGGTGGGATCTCCCATGAGATGCTTCAACCTCAGTTGGACAAGATGTCATTATGCTTGGACTGTACTGGAGGATAGAAGGTTGGCGCAGGTGACATCACAGAACCACAGAATCACAGAATGGCCAGGGTTGGAAGGACCTCAAGGATCATGAATCTCCAACCACCTTGCCACAGACAGGGCCACCAACCTCCCCATTTAATACTAGACCAGGCTGCCCAGGGCCCCATCCAATCTGGCCTTGAACACCTCTAGGGACAGGGCATCCACAGCCTCTCTGGGCAGCCTGTTCCAGCACCTCGCTACTCTCTCTGTAAAGAACTTCCTCCTGACACCCAACCTAAATCTTCCCTCCCTCAACTTAAAACCCTTTCCCTCATCCTGCTGTTATCTACCCTTTCAAAGAGTTGATTCTCCTCCTGTAGGCTCTCTTTAGGTACTGGAAGACTGCAATGAGGTCACCCCGCAGCCTTCTTTTCACCAGGAAAGATGTCATCAAAATGTCACTTCCAAAAATTATACTGTGATTCTATATTACTGTTTAATGAAGATTGTTGAAGAATTTTACAAGCCTTTGTGGATTATTCTGCTGAATTGTTACAGTTCTGTACGCAGAAAATATTTTGCCTCTTTTGTTATATGAGGTGGAGGCATGTCTCAAGAATTGATTACGTAAAGGATAACATGAAGCATATTTGTATGTACATATATATGCATTTCATGCTCTGCACACTGTTAAGGAATACTGCCCTTTTATCATTAAGGTAATTGAGAAATCTTACGATAATCCAAATTCTCTCTAGCTGTGAATGCCATTGATTTTTTCTAGTTAACAAAGAGAAGGAAAATGAGAATAGTGTTCCACTTTACATACCTGTAGCATCTCAGCTTTGATTTGTAAAGTATAAGATTTCTGAATGACAGATAATTAAGACACGAGAATATCAGGCATAATTATTCAGGAAATGTATTTTGGTCTTCTAAAGGGAATTGTAATACTTCGTTTTTAGCGTATATCAGTGAAAATTCTTATTGTATAACATGAAGTATGTTTCCCCCTCAGGCTAAAACTCTGCACAGATTATTTTAATATGCAAGCTATCTTTCAGCATATGTTGACCTTTAGAAATGAAAAATCAATACATTGTTTCAAATAGCCTGATACCTACTAAAATGCAAAGTCACCAGAGTCACCAAATGCAGAGCCACCAATTCATGTCTGACTGCAGTACAGAAAGGCATATCTGAGTGATATAGTAATATAGTAGCATAAAAGCTTAGCGTGCCGATAAAATACTTTAGGTAAATATACATGTATCTATATTTGAAAAACAAAGAAACGATTAATTCTAAAATAATACTATTCCACTTTTACCAATAATATCCAAATATGGAAGTGTCAGAAGTTAAACAGAAAGAAATGTCTTACAAGATATATTTTTCTCCATGATAAAATATGTGCAGAAAACTCAGACTGTTATTTGTAAATGTACTGCTGTCAATTTATTTTGGAATATTTTTTTCAGAGTTTAGCAAATTACAGAAGGACTTGACTTATATAATCTTATATAATCTTATATATCTATTTCAGAATATAATCTCACTTATTTGACGAACAGACTCCTGGGGTTTTTTCATGTCCAATTGTTTTCATTCTATTTAAACATAGTGAATATGATATTTTCTTCCCTTAAAATGCAACTAAAAAAAAGAAACTCACAAGCTTTTATTAGAAATAGCCACCTTAAACGAAAAATGGTTTAGTGGCAGATACATGGCTTTTCATAACATGACACAGTGATAACAAAACTCCACCCTTTTAGACTCCTTATGTTAGTACATTTCAAGAATGTAACTGTTAATTTAACACCACTGTGACTCATTGAATAAAATTTGACACAGAACTTACAGAAAGTAAGTTTGGAGAAAAAATTTGCCTTACTTATAAATAAAGCTTTGCATGAGAGATCTTTTAATACAAGCGCCTACATCTACACATACTATCTGAAATACATTTGAATTACTTTTAGTTCTTGAAATTGGTGGTCAGTTTTTCAGAACTGAGTTATTTGTCATAAACAAGACTCAAAGAATATGCCTATAGCACACAGTGTATATTGACTTGTTTCACTTATCATTTTACAAATATTCCGCCATGTTCTTTTCAGGAGTAGAAACAGGCGTATTACCTCCACAGCTGTTGAGAGGCAATGTTGGAGCATACTTAAAACATCAGGTTTCACTCCACATCACTGAGTATGGAATATAAATGTGATAATAAGATGAAAGTAAGAATATAAAACTGGAAATTGAAGAACTGTGTTTCTAATTGCGGAAAATATTTTCCTCAGAGTAAAGCTTCCTACAGCAAGAGTTGTCTTAGCTTAGAGGTTGGCCAAGTAGTATTTACTTCAGCAGTTTTTGACTTTGCAGTGGCCTCTGTGAATAACATGATTTCTTCATCCTTATGCCAACTCTTTTTCCAACACATCGTAGGTGTAAAGATGAAAGACATCAGGATCTGCACAGTATGGTCTTCCGTGACTGTGTCATACACAATATAGGTACATCAGCTTCTCTTCAGCTACCCCCTGGCCAACATGAGTCCTGTTCCCTGTGAATTTCCTTCTGTAAAGACAGGAGAGATGAGCTGTCAATGGCAGTCACCTGAGGCTGAGTCTGCTTCAAGTAGACTTAAACATACACTGAACAAAATCCTCAACTGTGAACTAGGGAAAATTTGGCATTAATTGGAAGTTGGACTGTATGTCCAATGAGATCACTTCCACTTCTAACTTTTTATTAGTCAAATAGACTTATTTTATTTCACTCTTTAAGGAGTGTGTTTCTTTTTTGAATTTCTTCTTTACCCATTATAGAAAAAGATAACATAGTAATCAAGGAGTGCAAAACTATGTGCTAGGAGATGAAAATATAATATTTTCTTATTAAATAGAAGCATTTTCAAAGTATTGAACTCTGAATAGTGCCTTTTCAAGTACTCTGTGTTGAGCTAGATTCTTTCTCCAAGAAAAGAAAGAATATCTCCTCTGCTCCTTTCATACAATATCTATTTGCATTATTGAAAATCTTTTTTGTTTATTTGTTTTGTAATAATTTTGAACAACGATTGCTCCAAAAATAATCCCTCCTATTTAATTATGTTTGTCCATGACATCAGAGGCAGATGTTGGTGGCATGGCAGTGGAGATTGAACATTACTGCCAATATTCCATTTTATTTTTTTTCCATGACACAGATGGCAGCAGAGGGACAATCTGACAGAATAGCATCTGACATGGAAGTGCGTGTGGAGCAAAGGTGTGTCATTGAATTCCTCCATGCAAAAAAAGTGGCATCTATTGACATTCACTGACACTTCCTGAACATTAATGAGATTGTGGATGTGAGCACAATGAGTCAGTGTGTGGTGTGTTCCAATAGTAGTAACAGTGACATGAAAGACAAGCCATGATATGGATGACCACAGATGGTTTTCACACCACAAAATGTCTTGATAAGCTCATCCACACACACTGGAGGATTAAGACCAGGTCACTGTGCACGGAGCAGAATACTGGCTTTAATGTATTGGATATGGTGGTGGCAACATTGAAATATCATAAAGTTTGCACCAGTTGGATCCAACAAATGTTTGCATAGAAACACAAAGTACACCGTATGCAGATTTGTCAGGACTTATTGAACGATATAAACCTGAAGGTGACAGTTTCCTGGATTGCACCATTACAGGTGATGAGACATGTTTAACCACAACAAGTTGGAGTCAAAATGATAGTCATTGGAGTGATGACATGTGAATTCCACAATGAAGAAAATGTTCAAGATACTGCCCTCAACAGGTAAAGTGATGTACACTATTTGTGGGACAGGAAAGGGTGATCTCTCTGGATTCCTGTGAATGTGAAGTAACCATCAACTCTGACCATTATATTGTAACAATGACTGAACCGAAGGCCCAATCATCCAGCGTCAGTACAAAGAGTAAGAATTTTTCTCTTGCTACATGATGACTCCTGGCTCTGTGCCAGTTTAAAGACCATGGATCACTTTGCCAGTCTTAGCTGGACTGTCCTACCACAGTCACTGTATTGTTTGGATTTGGTGCTTTCTCACTGCAACCTGTTCGAACCAATGAATTATGGACTGCATGGGAAATGTTTTCCTAGCAATTATGAACCCATAGCAGCTGTGAAACAGTGGTTCACCTCTCCTTTTTCAGGTTTTTTCAAGAGAGGCAAGCATGCTCTGGTGAAAATGCATAGCTAATGGTGGTGTCTATGCTGAAAAACAGTGTTTTGTAGTTGAGAATTTCCTCTATCAAATAGGTTGATTGTACTCTTTGTCTCAGTTGTAGTTTCCATGGATACAAATTTCCATTTCTTTCATAGTAACCTACATAATTACTACTCTGATTCAAATTGTTCTCTCCAGAGGCACAAATCCAATATTTTAAGTTTTATTTTAAAATAAAGAATCTGTAAGGTAGTTTAGTATTATTTTCTGGACTGTTTCTCACTAGCCATTCTCTCTGGCCATATTGTTGTAACAAATAAAAGGACTGCAGTTCACATTATGAAGCCTGTGCTTTTCAGTAACCCACTGATAAGTTATAAACATATTTTAATTGACAGTCACACTAGCACAACTTACTCTTAAATATGAATTACAGAGATGAATGATAGTATTATGTATGAAGTTGTAGCTTAACATTAGCAAGCTGTACAGGTTTGTGCTACTTCTGTTCACCTGTCTATGCACCTCACTAATGCATTTTCCCATTGTTGAACATCACTTATGTATTCTCCTCTTCTTCACATATCACTCAATCTACTACACACAACATCTTGCTTTGTTACCTTTCTTACACGTTTGCTTTGCTGGGAACACCAGGGTATCTCACTGAAATGAAAACTGCCTTTTGTTAATATTGTAATAAGAACAAGGTTATGCAAAAAAAATAAAAATAAATTTATTGAAGATTATTTTTTTCTATAAAACAATGAGTCAGAAGAGTAGAAGTGAAAAAATGCTGTTTTGTTCCACTCAAACATTGTTGGTAATGCAAGATGTAAATGGATTATCCAGTTTGATGAGATTTATTCTGAAATAGATGATACCCTTTATTTTGTATTGCTTATCTTTGAAATGTGGTCTATCCATGTACATGCAGATAATTTTAAATGTTCTGAACTGCTCAGAAGACAAGAATTGGTCTTCTTCCTGTTCTGGAAGTGAGGTTCGCTCTCCAAAAACACCCAACACGCTCAGTGACATGAAACTCTTCAGCCTGGAGAAGTCTGAGAGAGGATTTTATACATGCTTATAAATAACTAATGAGCAAGAATCAAGTGGATAAATCCAGACTTTCTTCAGCTGTGCCCAGTGACATAGTGTGGGGCATTAGGCAGGAACTGGAGCACAAGAAGTTTCATCTGAACATGAGGAAAAGATTTTTACTTTGAAGATGACAGAACACTGAAACGGAGAGGTTATGGTTTCTTCTCTGGAGATATTCAAAATCCTCCTAGATGTTTTCTTGGGCAATCTACTGTAGGGAAGGGTTCTTCAACCACGAGAGCAGTAATAAGCAAAAGCATAGGGATGACACAGATTACTACTGAACAGATCAAGTAGAGGTCCTTAGTATCTTCTTTAGCAATGCCTTTACCTGTGTAGTTGGACCCTGTATCCCTGGACGAGGTAGCTAAAACAATTTGAGCTATCAGTGGTGGAGGAAGGGCTTCTCTGAGACCTCTTTCACAGGCTCAAATCGTATAAATTCCAAACAGAATCCATTTCAAAATGTTAAGAGAAATGGTGGATATTACTGCAAGCCCACTACTTAATATCAGAGACAGAATGATAATCCTGATGACTGGAAGAAGTTATCTACATTGTTGTCCTGATTTTCACTGCAATCGAATTAACTTTCTTCCTTGTTATCTGGTATGGTGCTGACTTTTGGATTTAGGATGAGAATAATTTGTATAACATATATATTCTAGTTATTGCTGCAGTGCTTGCACTAAGTAAAAGACTTTTTGCTCGTATGGGTCTGCCAGTGAGAATGCTGGTGGTTCATAAGGAGCTGGGAAGATAAAGAGCCAGGACAGTTGAATCAAATTGTCCCATATCACATGGTGTTATACTGAACAATAAAAGTGGGGGAGTTGGTGGGGCTGCATTGAGAAGTGGAGGGCAGCCACTGTTGAGGGAACGGTTAGGAATTATTTAGCGGGTAGTGAAAAACTGCATTGTGCATCACTTCTTTTGAACATTCTTTATTTATTTTTAAATTATTATTCATTATTTTCCCATCTTTTCCTGTCCCATTAAACTGTTTTAATCCACAGTTTTAACTTTTATTCCAGTTCTCTTCCTACCTCACTGAGGGAGGGAAGTGAGTGAATGACTACATGGTGTTTTGCTGCCTGCTGGGTTAAACCACAACAAATGTCATGGCAGCATGAGAAGCAGAAAAGTCTTTGACTTCATAAGCACTAATCAGCAAGAACTAAAATTTTGGTATGTTATATACAATACTTCCATCAAAATCCAAAACACAGCACCATATCATCTACAACGAAGAATAGCTACTGGGATATCTAAACAAGCAGATTACCAAATAGCAAATAAGTATAATTTTGCAATCTGAGTTGTTTATAGTTTTAAGAAAGTGAAAAAAAAAAAAAGAATTAACAGTAGTCTCTACCCATCTAATGAGAGAATATTTACTTAATTAACAGAGCTTTTTAAGAGGTTTCACATTGTTTAAATTTGTGACAGAACTAGTGCAAGCTGCCATTCTAGGAGAAAACACAGTCACCACCAAAGGTATGCACACTGAATAGTGTGCACTAACAGCTTAAACAGGGCATAGCATTTTGAATTTTGTTAATTTGGTCTTTTAGATGCTAATTGATTAACATCACTGCAATCTTCCCCACATTTTACACAGACATACATACTTAAGCACACAAATGAACTGATAGGCATATACACCTCCAAAAACAGTTTATAAAAAATTTTAGCTTGAAAGTCTTTGTAACTATATGATATCCAAGCCAAATGTAGAATTCTTATGTGATAGGGCCATTTCAAGTGGAAGCTTTAGCTTTTTTGATTATTTTTATCACATAGAAATGATTTATATTAATTTTTTTAAGTAAATTTGCTTCAAGAATTGAAAAAGTTGGAAAAAGGAAAACATACAAGCAAGTACAGTTTTCATATTAGTATGCATGGCTGGAGAATTTGATGTGAATTAGATAAAAGTAAGAATATACTTGTCTTATTTGATTTCATGAGGCTTTGAAAGGAGATTATCTCAGTCCTTCCTTTTCTTCCTTTCCTAATATTGATTTCTAATCCTTTTCCACTGAGAAAATATTCCACTGTGTTATGAAAAGTTCTAAAGGAGGCAACAAGAAGTGAAAAGTTCTTGCTGCATTCTCTATCAGCAATCCAGTACAAAAAAACATGTGGCATACTCCACTCCTTGCTGTGAAACTTCAAATCTTTGCCCATCGTTCTGTTGTTATTTAGTTGGTGAACAGCATGAGAGTTAATGAGTTGATATTTTCCACCACACGTCCTGAATGAACACTCAGGATGGTTATTCAACAATGGGAAAGAATGACAATGTCTACCCCTCTAGAGTCTTTACATTCTGGTCTTTAAAAGAAAAGAGCACAGCCTTCTTGAAAAAAAGGCTTCTTATATGTTTATGAGTGCTTGACTCCCCAGGTACTCATATGTGCTATTGTAATGTGTAGTGTTCATAGTATTATCTTTTATCTTGTTTGGTAAATGGCACTGAGACAAAGAAAAGGGCAAGAAAAAAATATAAAAGACTATAAAAGATGTACAACAACTCTAAGTTTTAATCCAAATACTGTATTTATAATAGCATATCAAGAATCATAGAATCATAGAATCATAGAATCATAGAATCATAAGGTTGGAAACGACCTATAAGATCATCTAGTCCAACCTTCTTCACACTGCCACTGCTACCACAAGCTACTAAACCATATCTTGCAGCTCCTCGTCCAGACACCTCTTGAAAACTGCCAGAGATGGCGACTCCACCACCTCCCTTGGCAGGCCATTCCAGTGCCTGACCACCCTCTGAGAGAAAAAGTTCTTCCTTAAGTCTAACCTAAACCTCTTCTGATACAACTTGCGGCCATTTCCCCGGGTCCTGTTTGTTGTCTGGGAGAAGAGGCCAAATCCCTCCTCACCACAACCTCCCTTCAGGAAGTTGTAGAGTGCAATGAGGTCTCCCCTGAGCCTCCTCTTCTCCAAACTAAACAATCCCAGCTCCCTCAGCTGCTCCTCATAGGACTTGTGCTCCAGACCCCTGAGAAGTAGGTCTCCACTTGGTCCTTTGGAATCAGTAAGGACAAGAGGAAATAAGTACTCCCATTATATACAGTTAGAGAAAGAGGAAATCAAGGGAGCAAAATATATAGTGCATTAAACACTATTTGTTTATCCACCTGCCTTATTTTTGTTCTCCATTCAGAGATTAAAGAATATACACATGCTACATTAAGCATTCTAGAAGAAAATTGCAAGGAGCTATCTCTTTCTGAGCCTTGTTGATCTCCTTTTCTAATTACAAAAATAATTAAGAATTTGTGACAGTTATGTTCTGAATTAATGGCAGAAAAATCATCTGTAATACGTAGAATGCTCTGTTCCACTACCTACAACATGTATTGGAGAATTATTTTTATACTATGTTTTTGCTCATTTCTGCAAATAGCTTGAGTTCTCCTGGATGTAGTGATAATTAAAAAGTGAACCAAGTTACCTTTTTGGTTCATCTGAGAAACAAAGGAATTCTAAATTGCCCAATTTATAAGTGGGCATACTTCATTTACTAGCTCAAAATATTAGCTAGCCACCATTTGCCTATACAGTGATAGTAGGAGCTCTCTGAACATAGAGTATGTTTCTAAAGAGGGATTAAGCACATTGTGTGACGTAAAAAAAGTGATGAAGGGAATAGGTTGTTGATTGTTGTTTAGAATTATTTTTGGATTTTTTTTTTTTTTAGTTAAAAAGATCAAAATTTGTTCTAAATCTATAGTTGGCACTTAGCAGCCTCTACCCAAGTCTTCTCTATAGTACACTTTTTTTCCTTGATGGTAAAATATAAAACTTAAGTAAAGTGCTGTGGCAACTTCTTTACTGTGGCCTTGAGATCTGAATGAAATATATTTCCCTGTCAGATACTGAAAACAGTTATCCACACAAGCTGTTGTGCTGATATTGGAACTGAATGCTAATCACAGACTGCTTATGGAAGATACACATAATTTTGTTGTAGATGCTCCTGAGTTGCCTAGGAATATCTTATTTCCCCTGCTGCAGTAAAATGGAAAACTTACAAAGTCAGCACCTATTTATTCTTGTGAATGTCAAAACTCAGAAATGAGGATTAACTATTGATTACTGAAAAAGAATTGAAGAAATGGTATAAACTAAGAAAGATTATTTTTAATGTTTGTTACTGCATAGTTGGGAAGGAACTTGTCTGTAGAAATTTATATATTTTATATATATTATTATATATATAATATATGTTTTTATATATATTATTTTATATATAAATTTATATTTATATTCTTCTTGTCTGTAGAAATTTATATTTTTAGAATGACAGGGAATCTGTTGTTTTCAGAGAGAATTAAACATTCATTTTCTCTAGAGACCATTACACCTCATGATATCAGAAGTGGCATGACGTCATAGAGAGCAAATAGCTCTTTACTCAGCTAAAGATGTATTGAGTGAAGAAGTGTAAGTCTAGGCAATAATGTGAAATGTATATATTGATCAGGTGCTGGAACAGGCTGCCCAGGGAGGTGGTTGACTCACTGTTCCTGGAGGTGTTCAAGAAATGCTTAGATGTTGCAACGAGGGACATGGTTTAGTGGGGAAATATTGGTGGTAAGTGGATGGTTGGACTGGATGATCTCGGAGACCTTTTCCAACACTGGTGAATTTGTGATTCAGTGATGTAACAGACGTAATCTGTAAAAACTGCTTTATCAGCAGTACCATGGCCATGTAGAAATGTTAATGAAAATTACAGTGGATAAACTTATCTTCAAGATGAGGAATAATCATAGAATGTCTTGGGCTGGAAGGGACGTTGAAAATCATCTAGTACTAATCCCCTGCCTTGGGCAGGATTGCCAAGCACTTAATCAGGTCATTGATCATGCAGACTGTAGTGAATTATAATCAAAATGTGTCTTTTACTGCTCTAATTTTTATCCACAAGCTCTCAACCTGACCAAGTTTTTCAAAGTCAGCTCTTTGCAGTCTATTCACTTCTTAACATAGAAGACAACCTCTCCTTCCCTGCCTGTCTCTTCCGAAAACGTTGTAGTCCTTTTTGGATAACTAAAACATCTATATGTTATACAAATTATTCTCATCCTAAATCCAAAAGCTTGTAGTCTTTAGTCACAGTGTTCTAGATCTGTGATTTGTCTCACTACTTTCCTGTGTTACCAATTAGGTCATAGTTTTTTAATTACACCACAGCTTCCAAAAACTCTTGCTGCTTATTTCTGTGATGCATGCATTGCTGCTGTGGCACTGGAGCTGGGCTATGGGCAGTATTATCTTCTTCAAGGAGCCTTCTGGCTTATATGGGACAAATCTGAGGTTCTCTCTGCTGCCTCCTAAAGTGAATGCTCCTTCTCTGACATTTAGAAATACATCCCCTATCCCCATCAAATGTAGTTTAGCCATTTCAGATCTCAGCAGAGCCTTAAAATACTGGCAGAGTCAAATCATTTCAGAACATAGGGTCTTTCTGAATAAAATATTTCATTATTGTGTAAATTATTATACTGACTTAAACACTCATTTACAATGAGAGATCATTTATGCCTTTACCTACACCGCACTTTCAAGTCAGTGAAGGTAGAATTAGATTTATGATATTTGCAACTGTTACTTTTAAATCTTCTGGCACGTAAACATTTCTCTCCTCAGCTGTTACATTTATTCCTCAAGCATAAGAATAAAAAAATGGTACAGTAATATTTTTTCCACCAGGGATTTAAGAAAAGTATTTTATACATTTAAACTGATACTCTGGAGAAACTAATCACTTCATCATAATCCATCATACACAAAGTAAGAATTCAGATTTTACTTTTAGATCTTTCAGATGCCTTCTTACTCACGTCAATTTTAACAAAAACATATGGTCCTGGAGTTTTCTGGCATAAATACAGCTCCGTAGTTTCTAATAGAATTTAATTGCTTTACACTAATCTATCAACGCTATTTTTACTTTCTGAATAAAAAAGAATGCTAGGTCTATTCTGAATGGAGTATTGGTTGTGGAGGTGGGATGTTGGCATTTTGAGTTTTTCGTTTGAAATCTATAATTACATCAGGAATTTTTTCACTTGAGACCTCACAGTGCTTAACATTTCAGCATCTCAGTATCTATTTAAATTTTGTTAGATTGTTATCATTATTCAAGAAAAAATTGTTATCACTATACAGGAAACAACACTTGCCTTCCTTCCAGAGCACAAATTGCAGCAAGCTAGACTTTAATGAATATAAAACTGCAAAATGATGACCTAACTTACTCTCTGTCAACACCTGAGTAATACAAAAAGAGGGCAGAAAAGAGACAGTTATCCACTACAATTTGGTAATCTTTCCATTTTGTACTTGTGTACGCAGTACGGAGGTTAGCATATACAGAGTAAGTATAAAAAATTGTTCATAATTGTTCATAAATGGTCCTTTCATGGAAAATGAAAAAATAACAACAAAACAAAAACAAAAACAAACAAACCCTGGAGCTTTTCAGTTCTTGCATGGAGTAGGAAAGGAAGGTGAGGTCTTAACCTATTACCATTAGCTGAGCTACAGAAAAACATTGTTCATGTCTGTAGAGCAGAAAAGGAGCAGCAAGACATTTATGCAGCCAAAGACCAATGGCAAATTGTATGTAACTCCTTTTGCATGCCAGAGCAGCCATTTCTGAGCCTTACATTTGAATTGTGTACCTGAGGGAACATTCTCCATACACAGGTAACTGGTACAAGGTTCTGCTTGTGGATTGACTCTAAATATGACTATTCAGGAGAGGTGGGACATGCTATACAACAAGATTATGCATAAAATTTCTTTTTTCTTTTTTTTTTTTTAAATATTTTTCTCATCCATTGGCCTTTCCAGACTTTATCATATCATTATGCTCAAAGTATCAGCATAGAATACAAATCTAAATTTTACCTGCAGTGAACTTTAGCAGAGGTAGACAAGCTAACCTTTGGTCAAATTCAGTAAAACGAATGTCTGAAAGTAGCTGTTAAAATTTAGCCTGCTTTGTTGGTGAGCTGTTGTTGTCTTACCAAGTATTTAATCTTAATAGATATTCAAAAATACTGCAGAATTGATTCCACACATCCATGTCACAGGTTTGTTTACTTGAAAGTAATTTAAATAAAGTGAGAAAAAAATTAAATGAGCTTTTCCTTGTTTTGAAAGAGAATAAATGTAAACAAGGTGGCTAGAGTATCACAGATTACAGTCTATTGAATAGGGTTTAATTATGACGGATAACTGGTATACATATAACATGTATGTTCATGAGCAATTCTCATTTAAAAATGGTGTTATATTTTTTGTCTTACATGTAAGTTCTGCACTAATTTGTATGGAGCTTCTTTGTTTCACGCTACTAGATAATTTAAACGCTAAACAATGACTGACAACTCCAGTAGAAAAATGATAGACAGCAGCTGTCACTGATAACAGAAAAATGTAAAAAGAAGCAAGCAATCTTCTTGAAACAAGAGTTGTGAAATACAGAGTATATTCCCTTCAGCAACAGTTTGATCATTTCTCCTAGGAACAAAGTAATGTCAAAAGTTCAGCTTTTATTGTAACAGTGAACAACAGCAATACATGAGGAAGAAAACAATAAAAGGGAATTGAGTATTAAAGCCTTCCAACTGCGTTTATAAGACCTTCAAAACTATTGTAACATGCTTGCAAACCACCATCACCACTTCTTCCTGCATGTCCCATTAGTGTAAGTAGTTGATGTGTTTATTATTCTAGTCCACATGCAATACATTTTCTGAGACATTTTTCTTATTTATTTATTTTTTCCACCTTAAGATGGAAAAATAAATAAATAAATAAAGGAAACTGGATTTAAGAAGAGCTAAAGCTCCAATAATGACTCAAATTCTATTTTTGTGGCCATAAAGATTAAGACTTCAGGACGAAAATTCTATGTATGTATCTAGAAAGATCATTCACATACTTTATTTTCTCCACAGAATACACGATAGTGTTGTTTAACACCACTCACATTAAATATTAACTATTTTCTGCAGCCAAACTAAACTGGGAGTAGGACTAAAAAAACATTTTTTTAATTATTTATGTGTCTTCCAGTAAATTCATATATTACTCCAAAATGTAAATATGTGATTATAGGTTTAAAAAGATTTATTTATTTGTTTGTCTGTTTGTTTGTTTATATTTTTGACACAGGTTTTTGAGATAGCTTAGTTTTGACAGATAACTCTTTGAACATCACTTGAGCGTTTCAGTGTTTCTGGCAATATTGTAATCTGTGAACTAGAGCACTGAAAAAATAGATTGGAGAGCTAAAAAAAAAAAGAGACAAAAAAAAAAAAAAAAGGAAGAAAAAAACACTTACAAAATGTGCTTCAAAATCAGTAATAGAAGACAATATTACTACCAAAATGTGAAAATGCATTATAAAGGCAGCAACTTAAGGACATGGTACATTACTGGGACGTGATAACAAGGCTCACAAAAATGATGAGCCTCTTCTTTGCAAGAGGAGACATACTACCTGAACAAAACCTGAACAAGAAAATGTAATGAATTTGAATTTCCAGTGTATAGTACTTTTTCATGCATTAATGTTTGCACAGCTCCTAGGTACTTGCACTGCATTAAAGTTATTAACAAGAAGAAACAGCTCATAGAACCATTCCTATTAAAGTCATGCCAAGGAGATTTAATTCAGTCAGATACATTTGCTCCCTGATAAACATTTAATACTTGGAAGAACTAAAATAAAATTATTATATGTTATGAAATAATGTTTTAAAATACAGTGTTAGGAGTAGTTTGTGATCTAATTCTGAATTAAGAAATGACGTTCCTGCATAATGCAGTTAATTTTCGTGAATGAAGAAATGAAATGCTATCACTGGCCAAATTTCATTGAATGCTTTTCTTTTCAAAGAAACAGTCAAAAAATAGATTCCAGTTTGTTTGTTGTTGTTGTTTTTGTTCTTGTTCTTGTTTTCTTTAATCCAGGTTACTGTAGGAACAAAAACTGTTACTAAAAGGAATCTTGGGCATATTCCAGAGAGAAGTAAGCATCATTTGAATTTTTCAAAATTTGTAAGTCTTTTGGGCACCTGAATTTTCACTAGGAAAATCTGTCTTCTAATTTCTCAAATTGTTTTATGAAATGCCTGTATAATTTTTATGCTTGTGAAGGATACTTGATTCTGGCTTTGATGTTTCAGAAGCTATTCGTAATAATAAACCTTTCAGTATCACCTCCTTATCTACACTACATGCATAACCAGTGTTGTATTTGGGGAATTTGAGCTTAATGAGTATAATAAATGTTCCAGTTTTCTTCTTCTTGCTGTTGGTGTGTGGATTTGCTGCAAAATATCATGATATAAAACTTAATTTAAATTTTTAAAGGATTTTATCTCTAGATCAGATAACCAGAATTCTGATTAATCACCATAAGAAATTCACCGTAAGAACTTGTATAATAATGCATATAGAAGTAAAAAATCTTATGGAAGCAGAAATGCTTCATAACTCAAAATGGAATAGGTGCCTTAATATTCATCCTGGAGCACTGCAACATCTTCTTCACAGCTGCCACTCACAGCTGTGCTGCCCTCAGGTAGATTCAGAGTTCATCATCTTGTAAAGTCATGAAAACTGAAAGTATGTATTAGGAATATATGTGTGAATACTGTTCATTACAAAAAATAATAATAATATAAGAAAAAATAGAAATAAAATTCTTGATTTTAGCTCACTGAAGTCTGAAATATGCTGTTTTCTTTGGTTTTGCACAACCTGTTTTATAAGATTATTACCTTTGAAATACAGAAATTGCCATCACCTCCCAGTCCTTGCCTTTTTGCTTTTCCAAAGAGAACGGTTCATGCTAATTTCTCAATCTCATTTTGGGTTACTCTAACTAGCATCATTTAATATCAGTTCTTTAGTTAGTATTTAATTACCAGTGCAATTTTTGAATGTAATCCAGACCTGATAAGAAAGTTTTTCCGTCTGAATGGACTTCCTGGTTAATCTATCGTATTATGTTCCTGTTAAGTTCAAAGAGTACTTTGGAGCAAACAGTTGGACTTATCATTTCTGAACGTATATTCACAGAATCGTAGAGTGACCACTGGTGCTAAATCAGCTTCTCTGAAAGTTAAATCAGCAGATCACACTGGAATGTGTCCAAGTCAGTTTTGAATATTTCCGGAGAAGAAGGGAGAATCCACAACTTCTCTGGGCAGCCTGTTCCAGTTCTCTATCAGCCCCAAAGTAAAGAACTTCCTGATAATATAATTTTCTTTCACTTTATTGGAGTTGACATCCTGAATAAGCTGCAACATCACCTTCCAAGGCATGGAGGTAAGGTTGACTGGCCTGTGATTTCCCAGGTCCTCCTCCTTACCCTTTCTGAAGACTGGAGTGACATTGGCTTTCCTCAGGTCTCCAGGCACCCCTCCCATTCTCCATGATCTCTCATGGAGATGTTAAAGAGTGGTTCAGCTGTCACTTCTGCCATCTCCTACAGCACTTGTAGGTGCATCCCATGAGGGCCAACGGATTTGAATGCTTTGAGTTTGCCTAGATGATCTCTGACAAGATCCTCTTCAACCAAGGGAAAATCTTCCTTTCTACAGACTTCCTCTTTTTTTCTTCAAAGTCTGGAATTTTGGAGGTGCAGTCTTAGCAGTAAAGACTGAAGTAAAAAAGTTAAAGCCTTCTCAGTGTCCTTCATTATTAGGGCACCCACCTCATTCAGCAGTAGGCCCACATTTTTCCTAGTCTTGATTTTGATACTTGTATACATAAAGAAGCCTTTCTTGTTGTCCTTCACCTCTCTCACCAAATTTAATTCCAAGTGAGTCTTGGCTTTCCTTGATGCAACCCTTTTCTGATGTTTCATAGACTTCCTCCATTTGATTTTTTCCATGATCTCCTTGCAAATTCATACCACATTTGTTGGATTTCTTACTCTTCCGAGTGCACCAGTCATATACCTCTGTCCACGTGATTTATTCTTCACAATGCGTTTTCCATAAATTTGAACTTTTAAAATACATTAATAGATCTACTGTAGAGCTATTGAAATACATTTTAAACACTATTTATACCAGAAATTCTGATTTTTTTATAATCAGTAGAATTACTCAATTAATAGTTACATAAATATCATTTTCGTACTTAAATTTCATTTAGGACTACAGCTTCTTTCTTTCTCTCTCTTTCTCTCTCTTTCTCTCTCTCTCTCTCTCTCTTTTTTTTTTTTTTTTTTTGTCTTCTTAGCGCCAGCATCCACCTATTTATTCTTCTACTCAAAATTCACATGATTAAGAGATATTTATTTACTTACCACATACTTGTGATAAGTTGAAAAATACTGTCATAGTGTTTTGCACAACTGCTTCTAATGTAACCTGTTATAAGAAAGTCTTAAATGGACTTCATAGAGTCCTAGCTCATTTTATGACTGCAAAAGACTGAAGCACAGCTAAAAAAAATGACTGTACAGATACTGAACTGATATCCTGATAAATTTTCCATGAACAGATAAAAGAATGCTCTGAAGATTCTAAAAAAAAAAAAAAAAAAAAAAAAAAAAAAAGCTCAAGTTACATATGAAGGTTGCTCTCAAAATAGTATCTTCTACTTAATTATGTTGGGCCACAACATCAGGGGTGGATTTTGGTGATACAAAAGTATCCTGCCAATATTCCATTACGTTTTGTTTCCATATGAAGATGGAAGCAAAGTAGCAGTCTGACAGAATTGCACCTGGCATGTAAGTGTTTGTGGAGCAAAGTTGTGTCACTGAATTTATCTCCATGTAGAAACACCTCCATGTAGAAAAAACGGCACCCACTGATATTCACTAATGTTTCCTGAACATTAATGGAGACCAACGGTGGATATGAACATAGTGAGACGGTGGTGCATTTCAGCAAGTGGTAGCAGCAATGTGAAAGACAATGTTGCAATGCATAGCTGTCACACCACTAAATGAAGAGCATTTCAAAAAGCTCATTCACACAAATTGAAGGATTATGACCAGGTCACTGTGCATGGAGCTGACTCTTGGCTTCAATCAGTGATGAGCATCACACGAGTCAGAGTCATAACAGCAGCCCAGGGAGTGTCAACATGTGAATTTCCACATTGAAAACATTGTTAAAGATGCAGCCTTCAGCAGCTAAAATTATGTGCGCTGTCTTTTTGGCTAGGAAATAGGAGGATCGTTCTGCATTTCCTGGAACCTGGACCTCAACTCTGATCATTACATCATGATGCTCACTGAGCTTTCAGAGTCAGGCTACAGAAGAACATAATGTTTGTCTTGCAACACAATAATAGCAGGCCCTATATCAATCTGAAAACTGTGGAGCACATTGCCAATCTTGGCTGGACTGTCATACTACATCCACCACATAGTTTGAATTTGTCATCTTCTGACTTCTACCTGCTCAAGGTGATAGAAGGGCAATGTTTTCCTAGCAACAATGCTCTCATAACAGCTGTGAAACAGAGGGTCATCTCTGCTGATGAAGACTTATAAGAGAGTGGTTTACATGCTCTTGTTTGTTGCTGATGAAAGTGCACAGTTAATGTCAATGATTACACAGAAAAATGGTGCTTTATAGCTGAGAATTTGAACTATCAAACAGTGTTATTTCACTCTTTGTATCTGCTATAGTTTCCATGGAAATAAATAAGAGGCATTACTTTCAGAGTGACCTTTCATAATTGTTTTCTTAATTTAGAGAAAAAAAAATTAAAAGTCAATGATATTCCACCATGAGCCTACTGTATTAATTACTTATAGTTAGAATAAAATCTTATGAAAGGATAACTGTGGGCATGAATGTTGACTGGATAACTGTTCCATGAATATTGAATTGAACCTGGATTTCAGGCTCAGAGTATCCTTCTAAACCACACGTCTGATCTTTAAATTTAGTGAAGATAGTTATCAAGGTTGAAGGCATAACCCAACTCTTAGTAATATTATTATTTTTCCTTGCATCAAGCCTTACAATTATATATGTTCAGTGCTAAAATTGGTCTTCCTAAATCAATTTCAATTTCTGGAAGAAAAGAAAAGAAAAGAAAAAAACTAGGACAGTTATTTCTAGCATGAATATAGAAATAAACTATACACATAAAATAGCTTTATTTGGGAACATAAATAAACACATCTTCCATGAATAGAAGTAAATAATGTGTTAAATACCAATATATATGAAGTGTGTTTGCAATTTCTTTAAGAAAAATAAATTGCTATAAAATTAAAGCTGAAATAGAAATGCATGTGTTACCATTAGCTCTAATGATGGGATTTCCAAAAATTGGCAACATGATTAAAGTCTCATTCTCAGAAAAAAATTGAATCAGAATGTGTTTTTCAATTTTATCTTATATTCAGGCATTTTGAACAATTTTCTATTACATAATTAACCCATATATTTAGTATAATTGGCAAGAAAAAAACAACTTAGAGTTGCTTTGAATCCTTAGGGACTAAATTTTACTGAAAATGCTAGATATAAGCATAAGATATAAGCATTAAGATATAAACTTCCAGTTTATAATTTAGGGAGGGCTTCACTTTCATTTTAAAATATTCCATAGATTTCTTCCATTGCAAATACATATTCTAAAAGAACTGTCATATTCAAATTATTTGTCCTGAAATACAAAAGTAAAGAGATGTAAGAACAGGAGAAAAAAACTTATTTATATCAGAAACTCAAAATCTTACCACAACATTAAGAAAGAAAGCTGTGGCACCAGTGAGAAATGCATTATTGAAATAAGCAGTGGAGGCTCTGATTTTGTATTCCACAAAGATTAAAGTGATGCACAGTGGAAAATCACATAAGTTTTGAAGGTAGATGATACAGAAAAAAAAACTGTCAGATAAAACAGTTTGAGTTGAAGCATAGTGTTCTTAAACATAAGGCAAAAAAAAAAAAAAAAAAGGTTTTGGAAGAAAATACTCTTCTTCATCGTAATGACATTGAAGTAATCAAGAATTATTTAGGCTGTTAATAATATATAGTTATTCAATATGTAGGGGATAAAAACAATACTATACTGTGCATAGCATTAATCTATGACTTGCGGTGCCACACATAGAGTTAAATAAGCAAATGTCTCTTAGACTAACTTCTTTAACAAGTGGTGGTACAAGAAAGAAAGTTGCAAAGAACCTTAGCAGTTAGCGGCCCTGCACATAGCAGAGGGTTTGAAACTAGATGATCATTATAGTCCTTTTCAAACCAGGCCATTCTATGATTCTACAATTCTACCGAGTGATTTTTTTTTTCTTGGTCTTCACTTAGTGCCATATAGGTGGAAAGAGAGCGAAAATAGGCCAGCATGAAGATTTCTTAAAAAGGGAAACATATGAATTATTAATTTTTTAATTATTTCTTTCTGTCTGTATTGGGAAGCATCACCAGGATTTACTTCCACCCTTTCTCTGCGCAATACTTTTATTGAAGTGTTCTACAAGTGCACTACAGCATCCCTACAGTTCCTTGGTATGTTTTCCCCCCAGGATCTTGGATTGAAATCAAGAGTGCACAGTATATATGTATAATTCTAGATTAAATCTAAAGATTTATACCTGATTTCCACAGGTTTCATTATACTTCTGAAATCTGTATTTTTTTTCCTAGTGTTTGTTCTACAAATACATAATACTCAATATACACCATACTTTCCATAATAGATGGTTCTTTGCTTGTACAAAGTGAGCAGACACATGCATGTATGTTACTGTCAAAATATATTTGAACAATTCAATTAAAAGACTAGAGCAACATAGTGATGCCTTTCTTTATCTTGAGAGTTTCAATTTTCTTTATCCTTTATTATATATATATATATAATATATATATATATATCCCAAATTGTCTTTGTTTCAGTTGTCATTTTGACACAACTCTAGAAAAAGTAATCCCACACACAAATAAAAACTTAGTTCTTCATCTTTATTTTCTAATTCATTGTAAAATATCCTAAGTCTGTATAATATCTGAACTGTGGGGAAAAGACATTCAGATAGGCTGAAGGAGTATGTTCTTCTAATTAGCCCTTCAGTTTATTGTTTTTATTCTTTGAAAGTACAGCTAAACTTTATTAATTCAGTTTGAGGAACGATTTATCTCCCTCCCCTCTCCCACTCCATGTCCCTCTTCTCTTCATTTGCAGACCTCTGGAACCTCAGCTGAGGCTTCGAAGCTGTATGTTGTAATTGCTGATGTTTAGCACCATATTGAATCAAAGATGGTGTTCACTGATTCATTCTCTCTATTTTCAAAGTACTCCAATGAAAATTTTAAGGTTTTTGACTTAAACCATTAAAAGATACGGTTCAATATATGTATTGATTTGTCAAAACGGCAGAAGGAGAAGATTTCTGTTTGTGTATCAGTAACAAATAAAACATTTTTGTCCTTTCTCCTCTCCCCAGATAAAATTTTAAAGAGGTTTGCATACCATCTCCATCCATAAGTGTAGATTCCAAGTAGTGATTTGACTTTTGAAAAGCAGTATACTAGTGACAAAGCTGTGATGAGGATGATCAAGTAATTGTATAAATTCCCAGCTTTTGATTGAGTAACATTTGACATTACAAAACGTCAGAACTACTGCCTAGAAAATTTTATTGGTAAGTGAATTCTGCAGATAATTGTAATTACTGTAATATAAATATAGACTTGCAGGCCTTTCTGTTTAAAAAATAATGCAAGATACAGCTGTTTTTTGGATTTCTTACATTTCAGTGATATTGGTATGTCTTTAAAACTTCTAGAGCCACTCACTAAGGACATTTTTTGATATTGCAATAACTTTCAAAGAACAGAACAGGGGAGGGGGAGGGGGAAGAAGAGGGGAGGGGATTACAAAACTGTATTACAAAATCATATAATTCCAGATTGTTTTTAAATAAACAGTTTTCTCAATAATGTTCAATTTATGCTTATTGTATTATGAATGTTAATTGTTTAGAACAACATGAGTAGGGTAATTATTAGTCTCATTTTTTTTTCTCATTCTCGTTCTCAAATACATGATTTTACTTTTCATATATGCTTCCCCATTCTGTTAAGACTTATGCTCTGAGTAAGTAGATAGGGTCACAAGAACATGAAATCAAATAGTGTCATTCACAATAAAAACAAAACTAACTAAACCAAATAAATCAATCAACTAAGAAACAAATCTCTTTTCCCAGTATTATTTGTGTATCTTGCTACTTATGGAAAGTAAACTGAAATCAAAACACATATTAACAAAAGTAGGTAAAATTCATGTTAAAAAATATCTACAGTTCTAAAGTTGTGGAGTTTTTTGTTTGTTTGTGTGTTTTTTGCATTTGCAAGATACTTCACATACATAAGCTTAAAAATACTTACATAGCTGGATGCAGAATTACAGCCTTCAAGTAAAAAAATAATTGCGCTTTATATGGAACTAAATTCAGGACATACTTACTTTGCTAAGTTTTTTAACTGTTTTGTCATATTTTATTTTCTGAAGAGGCACACAGTTACTGCAATTTCTGAAGAAAAAGAAACATTTTTGATGTATCTCAGAAGACATGATGAAGTCACATTTATACTTAATAAATTTATTATGTATATAGCAAACACTCTTTCTAGAAAATTAATAGCATATTGAGTAAGCTAAATATAATTTACCTTTATTTACTGTATTAAATGCATTTTACTACAGAGGTTCTAGAAAATATATTATTATTTTAGTATTGGGAGGAGAATAGTCTGCACAATAGAAATGAATCTTTTATAAAAATGTGATTGTCTGGAATGGTTGGGATGACCTATAATATCAATTTATTATATGTTTTGCAAGCAAGTACACTCACACACACACATGCGCGCGCGCGAATGTATGGACATCGGCATCGGTGGACAAGGGAAAGGCGACCGATGTCATTTACCTGGACTTGAGCAAGGCCTTTGACACGGTCCCCCACCACATCCTTATCTCCAAATTGGAGGGATGTGGATTTGATGGGCGGACCACTCGATGGATAAGGAACTGGTTGAAAGGACACAGACAGAGGGTGGTCATCAATGGCTCTATGTCCAGGTGGAGGCCGGTAACGAGTGTAGTCCCCCAGGGGTCTGTCTTGGGACCGGTGCTCTTTAACATCTTTATCAATGACATCGATGACGGAATTGAATGCACCCTCAGTAAGTTTGCTGATGACACCAAGCTGAGTGGTGCAGTCGACACAGTTGGAGGAAGGGATGCCATTCAGAGGGACCTCGAGAGGCTAGAAAGGTGGGCCTGGGTGAACCTGATGAGGTTCAACATGGCAAAGTGCAGAGTTTTGCACTTGGGCCGTAGGAATCTCAGGCATCCATACAGACTGGAAGGAGCGGTCCTTGAAAGCAGCCCTGTGGAGAAGGACCTGGGGGTCCTGACAGATGAAAAACTTAATATGAGCCAGCAGTGTGCTTCTGCAGCTTGGAAGGCAAATGGTATCCTGGGCTCCATCAAAAGAGGGGTGGCCAGCAGGGACAGGGAGGTGATTCTTCCCCTCTACTCTGCTCTTGTGAGGCCCCAATTGGAATACTGCGTCCAAGTGTGGAGCCCCCAGTACAAAAAAGACAGGAAGCTGTCAGGGTCCAGAGGAGGGCCACAAAGATGATCAGGGGACTGGAACACCTCCCCTATGAAGACAGGCTGAGGGAACTGGGCTTGTTCAGCCTTGAGAAAAGAAGGCTGAGGGGTGACCTCATTGCAGCCTTTCAATACCTAAAGGGAGCCTACAGAGGGGAGGAGAATCAACTCTTTGAAAGGGTAGATAACTGCAGGACAAGGAGAAATGGTTTTAAGTTGAGGGAGGGGAGATTTGGTTGGGTGTCAGGGGGAAATTCTTTACAGAGTGGTGAGGTACTGGAACAAGCTGCCCAGAGAGGCTGTGGATGCCCCGTCCCTGGAAGTGTTCAAGGCCAGATTGGATTGGGCCCTAGGCAGCCTGATCTAGCATTAAATGAGATTGGTGGCCCTGCATGTGGCAGGGGGGTTGGAGATTCATGATCCTTGAGGTCCTTCCAACCCTGGCCATTCTGTGATTCTATGATTCTGTGAACATATTAGCTAAAGAAAAATAACAGAAATATAGTGTTTTTAGAACAGTTGTTGGTTTCATACAACAATACATTTGTTAAAATCTTTCTGAAATCTTGGTTCTGTAGGACTGTTTTTATTTATATTAAAATAATATGTATATGTATTTACTAGAATTTATCTGGTATCACACTACTTGTCTCTTTTGCAGAATCTAAGTTTGATAGCTGTCCTTACTTTGAATGTATCTACTGTCTCAAAGAAGGATGTGACTTAAGATTCATAACATTATTCCTGTATATTGTGTCATCATGTACTCAATTAGTATTGCTTCTGTAATTTTAATACCGAAATATCGAAAAGATGAAAATACTTATGTAGTATTTTTTACACAGCAGCATGAGTATCTTTGCCTCATTCATGTCAATGGTGATGGTGCAAGGTCAGAGTGCTACACTGACTAGATTCTTGAAATCCCTTCTGGAGGGCTGTGTAGTTGTTGTTCATAATGCAGTTATGATTATGAAGTTGATTTACAACACTTTTGCCCATTAGCTCTGAACTGGTATTAAGAGCTCCAAGTTCTAACACAGTGTCCTAATAAAGAGTGGTTGAGCAGGTCTTGTAGAGAATATTTAATATTCATCCCTGTCCCGTAGGACACTGAGCTGCAGTAGCTTAGTAAACATCTGTTCATAAATGACTAAGTTGTACCAGATGAAATTTTTATTAAAAAATTTAGATTCTTAATGCAGTGAAACTAGTTTCAGCCTTCATGACTGAATGCTCTCAGATGCCCAGCAAAATGACTGGGTTGTATAGGAAGAAAATGTTTCTTGCCCAAAGTAAAATTCAACCTGTGGTTTTTTTTAACAAAGGAGCTTCCTTCACTGTGGCTAGAAAGCTGTGTGGTGGAAGAAGTTTTGTGGTGTTAGCTGACAGCCGGTTGAACATGAGCCAGCAGTGTGTCCAGGTGGCCAAGGAGGGCAATAGCAACGCGGCTTGTATCAGAAATAGTGCAGCCAGCAGGAGCAAGTGATAGTTCCTTTGTACTTGACACTGGTGAAGCCACATCTCAAGTACTGTGTTCAGTTTGGGGTTCTTCACTACAAGAAAGACACTGAGGCCTTGGAGCATGTTCAGAGAAAGATAAAAGAGCAGTGAAGGATCTGGAGCACCAGTCTTCTGTGGAGCAGCTGAGGAAACAGGGATGGTTCTGTCTGGAGGAGGCTCAAGGGAGACCTCATTGCTATCTACAATGCCTGAAAGGAAGTTGTACTGAGGAGGGATTTCAACTCTTATCCTGGGTAACAGCAATAGTATGAGAGGTGATGGCCTCATGTTGTGCCATGGGAGATTCAGGTTGGATATTAGGAATAATTGCTTCTCTGAATGAATGGTGAGGTGCTAGAATGGCCTGCTCTGGTAGGTGGTAGGGTCACTTTTTCCTGATATCCAACCTCCGACTCCCCTGGCACAACTTGAGACCATTTCCCCTTGTTCTGTCACCAGTGAGAAGAGAGCAACCCCAATCTCTCTGCAATCACCTTTCAGGTATTGGAAGAGGGCAATAAGGTCTCCTCTTCCCCATATTGAACAGCCCCAGTTCCTTCAGCTGCTCCTCATAGGGCATATTCTCCAAGCCCTTCACCAGCCTTGCAGCCCTTCTTTGGACCTGCTCCAGCACCTCCACGTCCCTTCTGTACTGAGGTGCCCAAAACTGAACACAGTACTCAAGGTGAGGTCAGTGCTCACCAGTGCCGAGTACAGGGGCAGGATGACTTTTCTAGTCCTGCTTGCCGCTCCATTCCTGATACAAGCCAAGATGCCATTTGCTTTCTTGGCCACCTGGGCACACTGCTTGCTCATGTTCAGCCAACTGTCAATCAGTACACCAAGATCCCTTTTCATCAGGTAGCTTTTCAGCCACTCCTCCCCAAGTCTGTAGTGTTGCCTGGACTTGTTGTGACCAAAATACAGGACCCAGCAGTTGGCCCTATTGAAACTCATACAGTTTACCCTATCCCATCAATCCAGTCTAACTAAGATAAAACAGAACACCTCTATTTAGCAAACCGAATCTGTCCCTGCTACCCAAGAACTTCCAGGAATATAGAACAGAATAAATATTTGATATAAATATTGCTTTTATAAGAAACACATTAACCACTTCATTGTTTCTGAATATGTCTTCTGCTGTACTCACATATGTTCATACGAACAAAATAGGATTTTGAGCACAAGATATACAAATCTCCAAGACAGACTTAAAATACAAGACATTATAAAGGGCACACATATGTGGATACCTGCATATAAATACTTTGCTTTTATGGAAGGAATATTATAATTTCTCACCCCTGCATGAGTATTTTTCATCCGAAAGAGAATAAAATGGTCTATCACAGCAAACCCTAATACTTTTATAAGAGTCATTGCACCCTGGAAACTAAGATTGTCTTGCTAATATTTTTTGTAGGTTTTTTTTCTCAATTGGTAAAACTTCTAAACCTTGAAATCCAAAGACCACTGTTATTAATCTTCATAAGGAGGTCACAGCTTCACTGGTTTGATTTTCTGAAAATTTCTGTAACATCTCCCTGACGGGGATTAAGAACAGTCATCTTATGAAAACTATCAGAGGAAAACCCTTTCGTCACTGAGGTAGAGAAATACTTTTTTTCTGGAGTTCAAAGGATGCAGCTCTTGCAAAAAGAGCCTCATAAAGCAATTACTTTGGTCAATGCCATAAGGATGAGCATTCCTAACTGTAGCTGCATACTTCAGGTAAAATAAACATCAGGTATATTTTACACAGGATATACCTTTAATATAAAATAAAACAAACAAAAAACCCAGTCATGTCTAAGAACCACTGCTGGCAACAGTGATTATCCATTGAGGCAGAGCAAGGTTTTTCTGACAAAAAAAAGCTAGAGTAAATATTTTCAGGTGCATGTCATAAATTCAGCCCTTGAAGAAATCCCCACCATTACTATTTCTGAAAAAAATTTTCAAGTGAAAAGTTCATAATTCTGGGTAATTCCAGAAAGGCAATTGATATGTAAGCATATCTTCTTCTAACATATCTAAATTAGCCAAAAAGAAAGGCCAGAGATCATCTTGAATAGTGAATTAGGTAAACTATTTCAATTATTTTGATTCTTTCTTTGATTCCTTTCTCTGACTTTAAGCCAAGTGTTATGAAGATCTTAGTCAAAAGATAGTTTTGTGTCACTCTTAAGATGGATAAAAAATTTAAAATACACTTAGTAAACATGCCACGTAGTTCTCATTACCACTTAATTCCATTAGCTTCTACTTGTTCATTTTCAATCATCTTCTTCTTCAGAGTTAAAAGGAAAACTTATTTTTCCTTAGATGATACACAGCTTGATTATCTGCCATTCTCTGAACAGAGAGTTTTACATTACATTACATAGTAAAGCTTAGCAGTATACCTAAATGTCTTTTCTGCAGAAACCAACTCCAGCAGATTGTTTTGTAACATTGGTCTGATAATCAATAGGAGCTAAGAACATTTTAAAAGAAAATTATTGAAGCAAATACTTGAGATAAATAATTGAGTTTAAAATATGTTTAAATTATTTCTTAAACCACTGAGAGTGGTTTTCATAAGTAACACTTAGCAACTAAATATGCTAAATAATTTTGATTCATAATTTAGAATAAGACTTTCAAGGGGACTGTAAAAACTGTTCCTAGACTCTCTATAACCAAAGGGAGAAGAAAGAGATGGGGAAGTAGCCAGGATAATTAAATGCCAATGCTATGCCCTGTGGAAACTTTCAATTAACTCAGTTTTTGGAATTCACTGCTTTTCCCTGGCATTGGACTTCAAGATTTGTAATTAATTCTTACCAATGTATATGTATGCATTTCTCCAGCTTATACAACACAGCAATGGATCACAAAGTAAAATATATCTTTTGCAGAATGTTGAATGTGCAGTTAGACTGTAAGGCTTAAGGCAGAGAAGGAAAGATTTTTTGGTTTCTGTTTATTCTTAGGCAAATTCTGTTCTATAAACAATACAAATCTATTCACTTTTTTTGCATTTTATCTTCTCTTTTGGTAGTTCATGTTTATTTCATTTCTATTATATTTTTTGAGGGAGGGCAGAAATAGCATATTAGACCACATTTACACTTCATGAAACAAAAGTATTGTTCTAGGTGATTTCCACATGTACACAAAATCAATTAAAACATCTAGCTTAAACGATATGAGATCCATATAAGAAGATACAATTCCAGTGTAGCTCCATATTATAAAGTACATATAAGTATTGAAAATGTATGGGTACGTTCCTCTGCTACAAAAGAAATCGAATATGGAGTTAGTCTTTGATCTGTTTTTGGTGCTAGTATTGCCAGTATTGCCAGATTATTCACTTTGTTTTTATTACAGTAAATATAATGTATTCAGAGGCTCCAGCCTGTCCACTTGAAACCTCTTCAGGTTTTTAGTTCAGTATGTGATTGTTTCCAAGGCTTGAAATAAAATTTTCACATGACCTGTCATTAAGAAAACCTCGGGTTATATTTTTTGTTTGTTTGTTTGTTTTCCCCCTGATCCTCCTCAGTTCCCCACAATATTACCTGATTTCTAGATTTATGTTTCCTTACCTTATGAAACTTTTAGTGGAGGCACTTTTATTCCAATATGCAATATACAAAAAATCTCAAATAAATCAGTGTAGTGAATGCTGGATATTAATTGTCTTAGGCACAGTCCTAAGTCTTTAAAGGGTTTACAATGTGATGTTGCACTCAGTATCACTGGCATTAAGTCAGCCTGAATGCTACTCTGGATCTCTCACTGAACTTTGGTCTAACTTCTCCCTTCTGCACCACTATATTCTCTGTATATCTGGTTTCTATCACAAAGGGACTGCTCATATTCCTTCGTCTTACACTATTAACCTGAGAATTTAATGATTTAGAAAACTTGTCTAATTATTGTTCCTTTACTGCCTCCTACATTAATTATCATAAACAGTGCATTATATAACATGCATTCATAGTCATGAGGAGATTGAAACTGTAATTCAACACAGAAAAATTTAATTATTTATATGACTGTGTGTATTAATTATATCAAATCAATCTTTCAGTGATTGAGAATATTTCAGTGGAGGAGGAAGTAACTCCCATACTCAACATATGCATCTTTTCTTCATATGCAACTCTTTACTCTCTGACACACAAAAGTTAATCTGACACCAAAAGTTGATGAAAAGTGAATAAATAACTTGATGCAAGCTAGGAGTGTGCATTTGCAGCCCAGAAGGCCAACTGCATCCTGGGCTGGACCAAAAGAGGATTGGTCAGAAAGGAGAGGGATAGGATTGTCCCCATCTGCTTCGCCCTTGTGAGGCCCCAGTTGGAGTACTGTGTCCACACCTAGGGCCCCCAGTAAGGAAGGATATGGAGTGGTTGGAGTAGGTCCAGAGGAGGGCCATGAAGATGATCAGATGCAGAGCATCTCTCCTATGAAAAGAGGTTGAGAGAGCCAGGCTTGTTCAGCCTAGAGCAGAGAAGGCTCCAAGGAGACCTCACTGTAGCCTTCTAGTACTTAAAGGGAACTTAAATGGAGAGAGAACAAGTTTTGCATCGTCTGATTATGATAAGACAAGGCAGAATGTTTTTAAACTAAAAGAGGGGAGATTTAAATTAGATGCTAGGAGGCAATTTATGCAGATGTTGGTGAGTCACTGGCACAGGCTGCTCAGAGAAGCTGTGGATGCCCTATCTCTGGAGGTGCTCAAGGCCAGATTGGATGGGGCCCTGGGCAGTCTGATTGGCAACCAGCCCATGTCAGCAGGGGTGGAACTCAATGATCTTTAATGTCTTTTCCAACCCAAACCACTTTATGATTGTACGATTCTGTGAAAAGCTAATTAATTCCTGAGAGGTTCAGAAGCCTCTCCTATAACATTGGCTGAGAAGTTTAAGTGCAAATTTACATGTGAATCCTGCAAATGCAAGAAGAGAAAAAGACCTTTTATAAAGAATCATGTTTCTATTGAGGCAGATGAGAGGCTTACTAGAACTTAATCTGTGACTTATTTTTGCAGGGGAAAGAAATGAGCAAATATCAAATACAGTATCAGATCATCTAGAAGCCAACAGAGAAACCTGAAACAAAAATTCTGTTTAAGATCCCAGTCATATTCTCTTCCACATGGTCCTTTTAATACAGTGTTCATTCCTCCACTACAGGAGGCAGCTTGCTGGTTGCCAGTTCTTCTTGCCTGAGGACTTCCAGAGCCCATTCATTGCA
The DNA here is from genome assembly GCA_037305975.1 of Chrysolophus pictus. Lineage (NCBI taxonomy): Eukaryota > Metazoa > Chordata > Aves > Galliformes > Phasianidae > Chrysolophus > Chrysolophus pictus. Next base: position 28,983,647 of record CM074614.1, on the reverse strand, counting down.
ATTCTGGGGATTAGTGAAATGACAGTATTGGAAGATGGTTTCATCAGTCCATGATTATTGAGACTGGAGATATGGATGAAGGAAAATGTGGCTTCTTTTTCTGGGTTACAAGCCCTTGCTTGCCTCCAATGGAAACTATTGTAGGTAAGTGGAATAGGAAGAGGATTTTGTGCAGCCCTGGCATTGACTGACGTACAGATGGCACTCACATGTACAGAGGCCTAAAAAAAAAGAATCTGTGCCAGGGCTAACACTTTGGTATTATTTTAAAGAAACCAGCTTTAAGATTTTGGAGTTCAGATTTTATTTCCAAAAGATATGCTAAGATTAAATAGGCTCATTATTATTTGGGTATGACTTACATAGTACAACAAAGAAAAGTGAAGCTGATTTTGACTGAGAAAAGATACAATTCATTTATTGCAGTGGAGATTTCTAAAATAACATGAAGAAATCAAGAAGTTGACCAACAGTTATGTTTCCTCTGTGTAGTAACATGATGGTACCTATGAAAATTATGGTCATGGTGAAGGCAACACAAACTATGGATTGCTCATATTCTGCCGTGTTAGAAGTCAAAGCAATACCTGAGGCATGGTGTGCTAGATAGTCTTCACAGACATTTGTCAGAGCTTTAACCAAACTCTGTCTTCCTGACAGACAGCATGTGTTCATGCTCCCTTTTCTAATATATGTAGAAATCAAGGTCAATGTGGTCTGAAAAGCCTGCTGGATGGAAGGTTCTTTGTATACTGTTTTCTATTATTGAAACAATCTGTGGGATGCATTTTCATAAAAGATATTGTGTGTTTGTGTGTGTGTGTGTGTGTGTGTGTGTGTGTATGTGTGTTTTGGTGGTGGTGCTTTTGTTGGTGGTGGCAGTGTGAGCACATATTCAGAATGAGAGGATATTCAAATTTTCTTATCAGGCCATACAAAAAACATTTCACACTTCTCTGGTAGTTCTCTGTTCTCATTTACTCAGAGACTGAGCTAGATATAAAAGCATCCATCAGGTGGGTAAGATACATTACCCCTTTCTAACGTATGATTTAAACCATCTATCAGCCACTATATAAACCTTGCTAGACAGTTTTAGTATGAAAACCTTGAGCTTTATACTACAGCATTTATCACATTTTAAAAGTTAGATCTCTGGAAATACAGAGTGTGGTTTTGCTCTGTCACCTCCCCTCTTTTCAAACCGTTTTGGATATTGTCATGAACTCTAGTCATATTCAGAACTCATGAGAGCCAATATATCAGAGTAGCCCGGCAGAAGATTCACATCCGAAGCAGCAGATTAAGAACATTTCTGTGTATGCAAACATTCTTCAGCATTTCACATACATATACTGTATCTTGTCAAACACTGACACTCAATAGGTGGTAGCATTTCATAGCAGCATTTAATTTTGGCCAAGAATTGGGAAGAGATTTGTATCTTGATCTTCAGTGCATTAAAGCAAACAAGCTGAATAATCGTGAAGAAGCTATGGTTCAGTTATACTTGATTTAATTGAAAGTCTTCAGATCTTTTTATCACAGCTACACAAGGAATGAGCTGAAACTGGTTTTGCAGAATTTGTATTTGCTGTGAGAAACTTTAAGAAAAAGAAAACCCTCATATTTTTTAAATTAACATGGTTTTTATAAAGCACTTTATAATGTGCTGTTGATAAGAGGTTTTCATTTTTGGTTTGTTCCAGTTAGTTATTTTGCATATGTCAGGTAAAAAATAGTGATTTACTCGTTACCACAGCAAGACACATCTCTTGCTGTGGGGCAGTTTAAAAAAAGGACACGAGTTGAAAGTTATTTTCCTGCTTCGCAGATCCTTGCATAGCGAACACATTTGTAAATGCTACATTTACTGAAATCAAATAAGCTAGTTCTCTCTGGATTTGAATTTTATAAAACCATGATTGGAAGGAACATTGTTCAGTAGATTTCATAACACAAGAATCAAATTAGCGTACTAAATATGTTGATTAAGCAGTAGGTTTAAAGCTATTTAAGTAAAGCTTTTTTTTTATAACAAACAATGTTTGGAATACATTGCCACAGGAGATTGCTGAAGTCAAAAGTTTAATATAGTTCAAAAAAATAAAGATAAAGGAAATAAATCAACTAATGGAAACAAAAAATAGCTAAACCATTGTGAGAGTCTGACTGAGACCTTCAGGACCTAAAAACATGTTTTCAAAATCTGTGAATATATATTGTGGGAAGCTTGACTCTGTTCTCATCACTAGTGCTAGTGGCTTGATACTTGTACCGGAGATCTTTGGTCTTAGCAGATATTGTCTTCTTTTTTTTTTTTTTTCTCCACAGTGAAAATGTGGAGAAACATATTGAATATGGAAAACATATTCAAGTACCTACATACTTTTTATAGAACTCTATATTGGACATAAACAACAGTTTCTTGTTGTAATAGACTATTATAGTTTCTATTCTCTCTCTTTAAAAAAAAAAAAAAGAGAGAAATACTATATTTATTTTGTACAATGGAGTTTGTGCCCAAGCAGTTTACTTGTTTATTTTTCTTCTCCTATGAAAGTTTACAGTGCAGTCATGTAGACAGAAATATTTTAATATTTTACAAGATAAATATAGTACTTCACCAGGATCATACCAAACCTATAACTAGGTCTAGACCACCATGCAGCTACACAGCCTTTCAAGGCCACTGTTACAATGCATCATAGTTATCATAGGAAAATCTTAACTCCAGCCTCTCTGGTCCTGCCTAACTTGCTGCCTTACTGGGCAGCCTTCGCCCCAGAGTTTCCTCTGGCTCTAGCATCACTGGTACAGCTCTATATGCTCAGGGCAGGGCTAGACATTTCTCCTGCCCAAAATACAAGTAGTTCCAGTCTGTACTAACTTGGAGAAGTACGTGAGAACTTGCTGCTGAAAAACAAAGTAAAAAAGACGCTGTGCCCTTTAGATTTATCTTGTCCATTTAACCTTGTTCTTGTGTTCATTCTGTAGTTTAGTCATAGGAGTTCTTCCTGTTGCCTTTGACATCCTTTGCAGTCTCAGTTCCAGATGTGTTTTACCTTCCCTATCACCGTTCTTATAATCTCAGGTGACATTTTAAAATTTCATTTATTTATTTATTTATTTATTGCCTGTCCACTTTCTGTTTGCTGCTTTTTAGACTGAAACTCTGTGATGAATTCCCCACTTAGCTGCACTGATGTCCTGATGTGTCAGCCTGAGTATGGGGATGACCACTCTCACCCTTGGAGAATGTTGCCCTTAATTGTTGGTCCTCAAGAGCTGCCTCTCCTAGGATCTCTCCCACCTACACCATGTGTAAATCAAGATGTGTTCACCTTCAGTCCTGGATCTGTGCTTTGCTACTCACCTACCTCTCTCTCTACGAGATCTTGCACCCTTCTTTTCCATTGCCACTATAGGTCAGTGATTGTTACCTGCTCAGTTTTTTTCTTGTTTGTGGACAGCAGATCCAGTTGTTTGTCACCACAATAGGCTGTTCATTAACTGTACCAAACAGTAACCCAGCCCAACACTCTACAAGTATTTTGAGAGATAGTTTGGCAAGACACTACTCTCCTCAAGTATGGCATGCAACAAGAGAATAGGATGGTCATGTAACATGTTTGCATAGCCAGCTTAAACAAAGAAACCTGTGATTTATTGCACAGTGGTCCTTAAATATATCAATGGATTATTCACAGATGATACAGCAATACTGACCACTCCTGAACAGTATCATCGGGGTTACAGTTAAGACTATTTGCCAGAATATAGTTCATTATTTGTGATCCAGCAACCTTCTAAAAACTCCTGTGGTGCTCTTGCATCAAGCAGTTAGTCTGATGACCAAAAGTAACAATCCTTCTCATAGTAATTCCCCAACTTGAGCTCAGGATAGTTCTAGTTGGCTGGTCCAGAGTTGACAAGTGAAGGAGACATCCAACACTATGACAAAGAATATAAAAGGCTGACAGTTTCCCGAGGTGTTCACAACAGCAGGTGAGATTATTCATTAAAGGTATCATCTCTTGTCAATTTGACAAGTGTGCCTTTCTCCTGCTTTAATAAACTTTGGTATGTTTGTATTTAAATTTCTTGTTTTTATTTAGTAAGATCATGATAAAGTTGTTCATATTTTGCTTATTAGGTAATGATTAAATTATGTTTACAGTTCTCTTAGAACTATATATTTGTGCAGTTAAGGTTCAATGGTCCAACAAAGTCCTGGCATCTTGTTTTTCAGTTCATTGTTGCATTATTGTTCAGTATCCAAAGAAATCTTGTTGAGACACAAAATTGGTATAATTGGAAGAATACCAGGACACAAAATAATTAACAATAAATAGAATATCCTGGAGGTGGCAAAAGAAGGTTGGAAGGAACAGTCTTGGATTCAGGAATGAATCTGATCAAATTGTTATGAGCCAGCTAATGTCTGGGGACAATTTTTTGGGTGGCAACAATACCAAAAGAAAAAATTTAGCAAAATGAAATAAAGTTCTGATCAAACTTCTATGCTGTGTTAGAAGGTATCTAAAAATTAAAGAATTGAAAATTTGAATCTGATTCACAAAATTTAAGGGAATAATATCAAAACCAGAAAAGTGAAATGAAATATCTCATGACTGTGAAATACAAACAGGATGGAGGTGGAGGTCTTATCAGAACTATGGTCCCCATAACTGGAGTATGTGAATTAGAAAAAAAGCTTTTAAAATACATCTGCTACCATGGAAAAAAATAGACAATTTCACAATACGCTATTTTAGTACTACAACAGTAAATGTCTTCTTTAGCTCTAGGGAAAAAAAATAATTCGGCATTAGCTGTTATTATCCTACAAGAAGGTAATTAATTCTACCTGCTTACTCATGTCAACAAATACTGTCTCATTGCTCTCTCCTCTTGACATCCCTTGACATCTAGCTCACATACACTCTCTTTGGTCCCTTAGAGAGTACTGTGGCTGGACTGCTCCATTACACTGAAGACCATCCCTCCTCTTCTTCCCTGTCCATTTGTATTGAAGGATTTTTACCTGTCTGCTATCTACACGATGCTGTCTCATCAGGTCTCAGTTTCTGCAACTCTCTACTAGCAGTCTCCATTCATATTTGCACTACTTTCATACTTACACTTGTTGGAACATGTACCTTTGTGAATGGCTTGGAAAAAAAAGGGAAGTGTGTGTAAATGAAACATGGAGCTCTTCATTGTAAAACCAAGATGTTATTGGGATCTTGGGATTAATGCAAAAATTATTTTTAGTATAGTGACTTTCAGGCATAGCAACTGCAGAAATTAACACAAAATTTCTGAAAATAATGTCAACAAATATCAGAAACCACTGAATAGTTGTATGATATTTTTCATGACCTGAAGACGCAGCTTTAAAGTTAAAATTATCCATCCAATCTATTCCTTAGTATTTTACTATTTATTTTCCTAGAAGCTACTAGTCATCATGTCATGACACTGGTGTTTAGAGGGCTGCTTTTCTGTATGAGGATGCCAGGGATTTCTACTTTGCCACTTCTTTTCTACTTGGTTTTGAACACTTCTTCTAAACTCTAGGTATTTCTCTCTGCCTATCAATCATATTAAGTTAGGAGATAATGTTTTTGAAGTCCTCAAGTGACTGGAGTGCCCAAGTGAAGTTTTTCAAAAGCACAGTAGGCTTCTCGTGCCTAAGTGTCACCAAAAGTCATAGTGTGTTATTCTCTCAGCTGCCAGTTCTCATGACAGCACATTGTATGTATGTGTGAATGCTGCAGCGGTTCATGAAATCCAAGCAAACAGTAGCTTTTACATCTTCTTCTGAAAAGGGTGGAATGTTTCTATTACAATTCTCCCCTTTCTGAGAGAGTTGATGGAATATTCAAGGAAAAGAATTATTAAAATAATGAAAACTCTAAGCTGAACTAAAAGATGATCTACATATCTTAGTATCTATCAATAACCAGTGATAAATGTTGTAGTAGAATTAAATAACTCCTTTGAAAAGCTTGGGCTCTATTTGTGCTTAGCTTTACACTAGCTCTGAAGTGAATTAAAATTAGCTTGAACACTGTGAGTGATTTCTACATTATCTAGCTTATTCATCTTTGCACTAGTCATTTGGTTTGCCAATTCAGGACAGAAGGCAAGAAGTAATAAATATAAATATAAAGTATATAAATATAAATAAGCAGCAAATAAATTTTGTCCCTTCCTCCCTTCCACTGATTGCTCAATTATTATCTTATTCTGAATTACTGAATTATTTTTTTTAGTTTCAGGCCCATTGCTTCCTCTGTTACTTATTTCAGGAGTAACAAAGAAGACGTTTGGTAAAAACCAATCTTTTTGCTGTAGCCATCATCAGCAAATGCTGGTACCTCCAAGCATGGAGAAAATGTATAGCTTCTGGAGTTTTCCATGTAAAGCCTGTTTAACAACAGAATATGTACTGCTTAATATTACACACAAATCTATAGCTTGGAACCTCATGAAGGCATGAAGGCACTGAGGGCTGCTCTACTCAGGGAAAAAAAAGAAGAGTGAAAAGTCACAGAATGATAAAAGGAAAAAAAAAGTATCATATAATTAGCAAGTAGTAGTTTATTTAAAGACTTCTTTTGCCAAAACCTTCTTTATGCAGTAGGAACCTCACTGGCATTTATTTTAAAACAGCCTTATCACTCAGAGAGATGAAGACTTGTAGAATTTCATTAAACCACAGAACAGTGTGGGTTGGAAGGGACAGTTAAAGATCACCTCGCTCCATCTCCCCTACCATGGGCATGGGCATCTTTCAATAGATCAGATTGCTCAAAGCCCTGTCCAACCTGATGTTAAACATTTCCTGTGCTCCTCTGAAAAATGTGCTCCGGTGTCTCAAGGCTCTTATTGTAGAAAAATATATCTTCCTTATTTTCACCTCTCTTCTCCTCCCCTCTCCTCTCTTTAGCATTAGAAAAAGTATGAACAGCTAAGAGAAAGATTGAGCTTAAAATATACCTACTACTGTAGTGCCTTGAAATGGAAAAACTCTTCAAGAGAGAACTCTTGAAGAGGGAAGAGTACATCTAGAGACTTCTTATTAAGAGTTCTGCAGGCTTTATATGCAGGGGATAAAATAATCCCCCATGTTATGATGTGACACTAATGGTATTATATTTTACACTGCTCCTCACCTAAACTTTATTGCTTTGAATTTAGGGGAACATAAAGTAAAACCAATTAAAGACAATGCATTTGTTTTTATTATTTTATGTATTTTAATAGCATTTTGAGACCTTTGCCAGGATTTTGCTATATGCTATGCAAATATATATAGTTGGTCTATACCCTAAAGAACTTACATTCTATAAAGCAAAACAAAGGCTAGTAAGTGTTATTATTCTTATTTTACAGCTGAGGAGGCTCAGATTGAAGAAAAAAAAATAATCGCCCCAAGTTAGATGAAAAATTCTGAAATAGACAGGAGTGAAATTCAGCTCTGTGTGTAGATGAGCTATTTAAAGCACATCTCCTTCTCAGGTCGGTCATCAGAGTTTGTTGACAGAATTTCTTTCTACAAAACAAGTTGTTTAGTAGGTGAAAAGTGGAATGCAAGTGTTAGAAGTGGAAAAAAATATTGTACTGCGATATATGCTGCTCAGTTGTTCCTAGACAACAAAATATATTTTTTCTCTTTTTGCACCTTTTTGGATTTGAGCTATAAGTGAGTCATTGAAAAAGTACTGATACTGCGGTTCACCACATGCTTCTTTACTGTCTTTCTGGCAAGATCATGTTGACTTGTCTGGTGCTGCCCGAACTGAGAAATAAAGATAAGGAAGTACATCCTTAAACAGTACCAACAGCACTTGTTATTTCTTATTAAGTTTTAACTTGACTTTTAGTAGTTAGACTTCAAAATCTCTACTTACTGTTGCAGCTTATTTGAAAAAAAAAAAACAAAAACCCTACAAAGCGAGTACTACACCTAAGTGTGTGTTGGGTTTGGAAGAATGTGCTTTAGCAAACATTTTCTCTTTAAATATTCACTCTATGCAAACTAAATATCGTATGGAAACCATGTATGCACACAACTAGTTTTAAGAAATAGAGATTTATTTTACCAAGAAGTAACTAAGTGCAGTGTATTTCAGTGAAAAGCAATTGAAAACATGAAAGCTAGATTTGATAGTAATTAAATTCTATAACATATAACATAATGTCCTCACATATTTTCTTCATCTAAATTCCATTTATTTTATTAGAATTTCATAGAGCCATAGAATGATTTGGGTTGGAAAGCAACTTAAGAATCATCCAGTTCCAAACCTGCTGCTGTGGGCTGAGACACTTCACACAAGAACAGGTTGTCCTAAGCCCCATCTAATCTGCCCTTGTGCACTTAGTCACATTTGTATTCTTATAAAGCATTAACAAGATATACAAATTTGGAAGAATAGTTTTTTGAATAAAATTATATTTGCATCAAGGAGCATCTCACTGAGAAACCAGTGAGTTTTACATTTCAGTCATTTCTTACTTAAACTAATATTTAATAGTGTCATTCATTTCAAATGGATTTAGATGTGACTAAATAATGCTACATGGATTAGGAACACTTTTCTGAGTTGTTTTGTAGGTAAATATAGTTAACAGAGTTTCATGAAGATAAACTGCCATAGAAGCATTTAACGTTTTGTTTGTTTGCTTAACAAATAAATTCAAGTGTGTAATTTTCCTATTTAGTAACTGCTATAATATATTTATATAGAAACAATGTAGAAATATAGCAAAAATTTATCCAGTTGTGTTGAAAAATCACACATCAAAAGTCAGACTTGTATATTCTTATTAATATATTTTAAAAGTCTCACATATAACAGATAGTCATAAAATATAAAATGGTATTCAGTGGTATTTGATGACCAAAAAAACCCTGCAGCTAATACAGAGATTTTAGTTTGTTTTGAATCCAAATAGGAAGAAATGGGATCTGTGTGTGTGGGGTGGGGGGGGGGAATGGGGGGAGAAGAATGAGGGAGTAAGTAATTAAGGTTTTACTTCAATAAATTCCACTTTTACTAGACCTTTGTCTTCTGATATTATCAATTTTGCTATCATATTTACTTAGAATGGTGACAATACTAAGAATACTGAAGAAACAATTGTGCGACACAGAAAACAAAAAGGAATGGCTGCTTTTAAACCAAACACCAGAACATGGCCAGAGTAAACATCTCACTCTGCTCCAGAATGGATCAGGAAGACTTTCCGCTTTCTATTTCTGCATTTTCTGCTCTTCATTGTTGCTGCTTCAACAAATAAGTAACATGCCAAATATAACTTTGAAATAAAAAGAATCTGGGAAATTAAAGTCTTCCCTTGTAAAGGTTCTTCTCCAAAAGCTGATATAAACGAGCCATGCAACTACTTAAATATTTGACATGGCACAATATGACATGAGGAGAAAGTAAATTCGCTGTAATCTAATAAATCATCTCCTAACAACTATACAATGGGAAGTAAAATAGAGGAAAGGTGAAAATCCTGAGTCCTGAAAAAAAGAAAATACTTGGTAGGTATGACTTCTTGTAGGTACATCTGCTGTGCACACCAGAACAGAAAGTCTTCACATTAAAATAAATAAATAAAATAACCATAGAACTATAGAAGCATAGAATTGCTCAGGTTGGAAAAGACCTTCAAGGTCATCAAGTCCAACCACAATCAAACCATATTACTACCTTAACTCTAACAGCTTCACTAAATAGCGTCCTTGAGCAGGACATCCAAATGGTTTTTAAACACATTCAGGGATCTTTTTAAACACATTCAGACTCCTCTCTGGGGAGTCTATTACAGTGCTTAACAACCCCTTCTGTAAAGAAGTTTTTCCTGATATCCAGCTTAAACCTCCCCTGGCACAACTTGAAGCCATTTCCCCTCATCCTGTCACCTGTCACCACTGAGAAGAGATGAACCAAACACTCCTTTTAAAACAGAATCACGGTGAGGAAGTAATTACATTAAATAGTAACTGTGGGTTCTAAAAAAATATAGTATAAGACTCTTATAGGGACAAAATAATTTTTTTTTAATCTATATTATACATAATGTATATATTATATAATGTATTTTAGTGTCTAGTGGAACACTGGCTAATCAGAGATTTGGAATCCAGGAAGATATTCAGCATACATATTCACCAGAGTATCTCACCACAACAGCAATAAACAAGAGAGCTAGTATAAAAATAGTGAATAAAGTCTGCATAAGCTATAGTTACTACAGTGTCTTCTTGAAGACAAATTTCATTTTGCTACATCTGCAGAATTCTCTCTCTGTTTAACACAAAATTCACCACAAAATCTGAAATCTCTTTATCAAAAATCTAGATAAATAAATTTCTACCATCTTCATTTATTTCTAATTTTCATCAGCTTCTACCAATGATTGTTGTAAGGCTTCTCTTTGAACTCTGGCAAAACACTTGGCAAAACATATAAATTTTTCCAGTCATATAAAACTTTTCTTAGAGTTGACAGACAATTGAAATTAACCAAGCTAGTGTTTTCAAAGCTGAATTCCAAGTAAAGATTAACAAAACTTGTTTGTTCATAATAAAAGTTGTTTTCAATTTTATAAATACTAAATCCCCCCCCCAAAAAAAACTGTTCTCTTTGGGTCATCTTCAAGTTTCTGTAGCATTTGAGTCACTGCTTCTTCTGACTATTGTTAAGTACACAGATACGCTTCACATGTTTTACAAGCTATAATAAAAAAGAATTATTCTGTGAAGGCATATGTTTTTACTGTTGAATAACTTATGAAGATATCAGGGTTTCTGTAAAAGTTTCCAAGACGTCCAAGTTAGTCTGTATATTGTATATATATTAGTCTATGTATATGTATCTGTATACATATGTGCATGTAAAGATATATGTATATACATTACACATGAATGTGTATATAAAAATACATATATAATGTGCATATATGGGAGTATATGTTATAATATATAATACCTATATATTGGAGTAAAGGCTGAAATTGGTGAATGTGGGAATGCAGAAAACATCTTACTAAAGGGTAAGATGATTTCTAATTTTACATCTTACTGAAGGGTAATATACATACTAAATGGATGTATTTATGTATGTACATATATTTACATACATAATATATACATACATATGTATTTACATGCGCATATATATACATGTATATATTTACATATGTAATATATCTTTAAAGGCATGCAGGTTGAAATTCGACCTTCCCTTCAGTAAGATGTTTTCTGCATTCCCACAAATATTTGCAAATTTCTGCTGCAATTTTAAGATAACACCCTTTCCTCCAAAGCTTGTTCAAATGAGATCAATGCTATAGACAACAAATGACATAAAATCCTTCTCCAACCATCAGTTTGTAAGACCCAGGTGAGAAACATCCATTTCTTCTATCCTACTGAGGTGTGTAAGTACTTTTGTGAGAGAGGATGGGTAAAAAATAAAAATAAAAACTACATGTAACTTCAAAAGCTTTAGAGAATAATTATTTCCAATTATGAAATTGTAAGGAAAACTGGAAACATGTTTTAGACTGTAATGATTATTTACCTCAATCTGAACTATCGTACCATGTGGGCAACCCAAGAGCCTCTGCTGTAGGATTACTGCTGCTTAACAAGGACTCGTTTCAAAACCAAACTGCCATCATTGTTCACTGGCAATTATCCCCTACAATCTGTTGCCTACCACAAAATAAAAGTTGAGCATGTCTTTTACCTGCTTTATTTTTCGCCATGTAGAGGCTGGCCCCAGTACAAGAGAGATGATCAAAGCAAAAGGAGATTGTGAGATTTTTGATCACTAAATGTGAAGTTGAAGACATCTGAAAGAATAAAACAGGACTGACTCTTTTTACAGAACATATGTTATTAGATCATTTAAATTGCTTCATCATCCTTCCTCCTATTTAAAATCACACATGGATTGTGAAATATATCAAAATATTTGATAATATATTTTTACATGCTAGAAGTGTAAGTAAATTACAGAAATCTGCATTTGTTTATATATAGCCTTCTATTGTTTTATTCCAAATTCTTTAAAGTAAGCAGATAAATAAACTAAAGGAGTACCGGAGAATAGCAGGAGTTAGTTTTCATTTAATGTAATTTTACAGTTTTACAGTTGAAGCTAATTGGTAAAATCAATAGAAGTGTAAATGAGAACATAATTGGTTTCTGTGTGTCTAGGTTAATTTTTTAAAGATACAAGTTAGAAATCTCATCTGAAATCTAAAGCTCACACTAGCAAAATTAAAATATTATTTGATGGCTGACTGTGTCTTCTAAAGGATAGATAGTCACAATAAGCAAAAATTCAGATTGCATCAGTAATATGGAACTAAAGGAGATCAATGAATATTTAGTTCTTTCTGGCCAACACTGAGAGACAAAGAGATGGAAGGATTATATTAACTTTTTTACACTGGGTTTAATTTAATGTAAGTGGAATATCTTCATTTTTCAGTCAACTGATTTATCTTGTTTATCTTGCTTATCTCCTTTCTCTTGCACGCAGTTATTACTGTGATAGGAGGACTACTCAGCTTACAACTGGCCGGTGTCATGAATACATCTATTTAATTCAGCTAAAGTATTTTATGTCACTAAGCCTGAACCTTAGAAGTGAGCATTGCAGTATCATTTAAAAAAACTGGGGAATTTTTTTTTTTTTTTTTTTTTTTTTTTTTTTGTATTGACAAAAGAGAGAACAAAGGAGAGAGAGCAGGGATGACCTTCCTAATACAAGAGGCACCTGCACTCATCCCTTCTGGTTCTCACTCATGCAGGTAAGCAATAAAGGGCATATATAAGCCTACCATCCATGTAAAGGCCTTTTGACACCCTTCTGTTGGACCTCCTTGCTTCACAGAGCTAAAGGACATCCACATCTAGTATGCTCACAGATAGAATTCAATTATCTCATATTCCAAACACATTTTCTATTTTTTGTGAGAGAGCAGACAAGCCACAGAAAAGCTTAAAAACAGCTATATTATTTTTTTTTCTTTTCCCCTAAGATCTTAAATTAACTATGAACTATGAGTGTCAACCTTAATTTCAAACTTCATATGTGTAGGATTCCTAGTCAGAACTAAATTTTCTTCATACGTGGTCTAATGTTTTATTTTGTTGACTTTAATTCAAAGCACAAACTATGAAAACTTTTCAAAAAACTTATTTATATTATTTCAAAGTTTGTTTAGGACTATATCTAAATAGCTGAGCAGTTTTCTATTCACCTTTTTTTTCTTGTCCATTAATGTGACAATTTGAGATATGCTTGATGATTGGTGAATCTAGCAGTTCTCTCTTTAAGGACTTTCAGGATATTTACTTGGAAACAGAATATAGAAAGTTATGAAATTTATTTTAAATAATGCATATTCTTTCTTTTATACTCTCTAAGATGATGAAAATCAATTTTTTTTTTTTTTTTTTTTTTTTTTTTTTTTCCCCTGAGCCCTGTCAATATCTGGCAATATTGTTAGTTCAACATATATTGACAAAGGTTTTGATGGTAAAATTCAGCACTAACCTGGAAGATATAATGAAGCATTGCCCAACTTAAAAGTTTTGTGCTGAGGACTGACATAATGGGAATGAACTGCTGTTGTGTTATAATGCTCAGAAGAATTATGTTCTGTCCATCTATGCTCAGTAGTAGATGAAAAGGTCACAACCCCTGATGAAAATGTCTGTAAGCTATGAGTTATGTTCCAAAGTGTATCAGTTCATCCTTTCCATCATCTATGAGATGGTTGTTCTTTACACAGCTGGAATTAACTTTATAAATATCTTTGCCATAAAATGTCAGAAGATAGATGGCCATTTTGGTGGTCAGAGTCATGGGTTGATGGCAATCTGCCAATACATTGCAAACATAAATGCCTCTCCACTGCCTGGTTTATGTCCTTAAAGCTGAACGGCCTACCTGGAGAAAACAACAACAAAAAAAATTAGATTCAGTCTAAGAAGTGCTTTCTAGAAAAGACAATTGCTTCCTGGGTTAGAAATAAAAATTTCTACTTCAAAATAACAAATCAATAATTTAGTAAGTTATTTTGCTTGTCTTTGAAGATCTTGCTGTATAGTGCTTTATTTTCTTTATACTGGATGTGTTGAACCAAGCTTAGTTTAACATTGGGTATTAAAATTTTTCTGAGACCCTTTTAAACATATAAACATAGCCTTTGGTCCAGATGCTTAGTGAATAAAATAGATGTAGACCCACCACAGCTAATAAAACTATGTTGATTTACATCAGCTAAATGCTTGTCACTAAGGTTAGGAAGTGAATTCATGAAATCATGAAATATTACACATCTCTGGAGGGTGGAATGTTCAAACTTGTGATCACAAATGAACACCTTCATGGTAATTTTGAAATTAGTGTCTGGCCACTGAAAGACTATAGTAGTCTGCATGTTCTCTTGTGTCATCCTCAAGCTGTGAAGTAAAATATGTTATTTTAAAGGGAACTTGAGATGCTTCTTGCAATTATGTGCCTATATATGTACACATAATCTGTTACTGCATTGCCACTAAAAGATATCAGTGCACCATTTCATCACATGCATGAATGTGATTAAATTTCTGAAGCAATTACTACACGTTTTCTATCTCACCTTTCTCCAAGTGATCATCTCTCTCAAGCAAATGTGGATGGATGACACAGAAGGATCACAGCCTGTCCTCAGCATTTGGAGCACTGCAAATTAAATGCAAAGTGGAGTTTGAGTTAAAGATAAAATACAATCATTTTCAAGATCTAAATTGAGACCCCCTCCACTTTTACTTCAGTACACTGTCTTCCCTTGAGGAAGGCCCTTGAGGGCCAAGGAATTCACGTGGACTTTCCCTAGGAATTTTTGTGTCCAGTACTTGGTGATGTAGTGTTGAGGATTCCCCCTTCTGTCAGCTGTGTGAGCTTAGTAAAAAACAGTTACTTTATATTTCCAAAATATTTACATACTCTCTTTCTGAGAGTTTCTCATCTTTCCTTGTCTTCATCATCACTGTGTTCAGTTTTGGGCCCCTCACTACAAGAAATACATCGAGGCCCTGGAACTTGTCCAGAGAAGGGCAACAAAACTGATTAGGGGGTTGGAGCACAAGTCTTATGAGGAGTGGCTGAGGGAGCTAGGATTGTTTAGTCTGGAAAAGGAGGCTCAGGGGAGACCTCACTGCACTCTACAACTTCTTGAAGGGAGGAAAGGTTTGGCCTCTTCTCCCAGGCAACAAACAGGACCTGAGGAAATCTCTCAGAGAGTGGTCAGGTACCGGAATGGCCTGCCCAGGGAGGTGGTGGAGTCACCGTCCCTGGCAGTGTTCAAGAGGTGCCTGGATGAGGAGCTACAAGATATGGTTTAGTAGTTTGTGGTAGTAATGGTAATGGGAGGATGGTTGGACTAGATGATCTTGTAGGTCCTTTTCAACCTTGTGATTCTATGATTCTAAATAAGTCTATTCTATGCAGTATCTCCACTGAAGCTTGCAAAACTCAGTTGCAATACTGCGCTGCTTGTCTACTGTAGTGTCCTTTATTCAGAAATTAGCAAAGTAGTGGCTTTCTTTTGGTAAATACATTGAGATAATCTGATAAATATGCCTTCAAAAGAAAAATTCACTTGTGTCCTGTTTTCACTTCTGATAGAGTTAATTTTCTTCCTAGTGGCTGATATGGCCCTGTGTTCTGGGGATGTTACTTTTGCTCAGGATGTGGCTGGGTACTGGCAAGCAGCTGATGAGCATTTAAAGACTGCATTGCTTGTTTTTTATATTCACTATATAACAACATTTTTCTCTTCCTTCTTTTTCTTATTAAACTGTCTTTATCTCAATCCACAGTTTTACCTTTTTTTTCCCTCAACACTTTGGGTGGAGGGAATGAGCAAACAACCGTGTGATTCTTAGCTGTCTGCTACAGTAGTTGAACTACTACAACCTGGTATATACTTTTGTAAAGACAATTTTTATCTTCTTGTAAGCATTAAGGAGCTTTCATGAGAGCAGTAATATGAACCTTAAATCAGAATATTTTTAATTTGAATGCAACATCATAAGATTTTACACTACATTTCTGGAAAAGTTAATAGTATTACTATCCTATAACATTTCATATCTTCAAGTTTCACATCATTTTATGAAGTTAGGTGAGTATTATTAATCATGCTTTTCAAAAAGATAAATGTAATTCTTCAGAGCCTCTAAATTTCATTTAATTATATTTTTCATAATTGCATTTCCCAACCCACTCAAAACTAAAGTCAGTGAGAGTCAGTGTAGAATACCATAAACATTCAAAAGACATCAAAATGTAATGTGACTATTTCATCAGTTCCATTTTTTTTTTTTTTTAAATCAATTTACTTAGATACAGTAGGTGGAATGTGATTCTGATTATAGAAAATAGAATGTATGAATGCAACATTATGCCCAGGGCAAAATAAAAATAAAACTCACCAACAACCTGAAAGAAGCCTCTTCTTTGATTAATAAAGAATTTAAAAGAAACTCTCCAGTAGAGAGTACTACTGGAGTTTTATTTTTGAACTCATTTGTAATGATATTTCTAGACCATGTCCTCAGGGTTTTCCAAGGGTTTTGTTTTGTTTTGAATAGGAATGATTCCAACTCTCATTTGTACTGCTGCCATCTTCCACACTGTTGGTGCAAAAGACTTTTTAAAGCAAGCAGATTATTCTACGTCTAAATTAACCAGGAGCTCTGTAAAATACCTGAATCATAACTCATTTAAGGACTGCTCAGTGCATTCTCTGTTCATCACTTGGAAGACAAGTTGTTACTTTCAGGTGGTACATATAGACATGATCAAATTTGCATTTCTTTGGCTGACATGGACTTAAAGAGCTGTGAATTTATAGCATTATGCTCCTTCTAAGAATCAATTTACCTGCAGAACTGGCTACCTGCTTTGTGGCTGAACCCAGTGCCATTCCTCCTCGGTGATATCTACCACTCTCTCAAGTCTGCCAACTTCATGCTGATTTCAAAGTAAACATTGTTGCAACTAAATTTATATATATATATATAAATACATACACATATATATACATTTATCAAGGGGAGAATCAAAATTTTTAAGGATGCACTTTCCGATTATGGCTACAAATTATAAGCATTATCATAACAAATACAAAATTGTTCAGCCTTATCACTGTCCTCCTCATCCTGAGTCCACTGTGTGCATGCAGCACCACAGACCTGATGCTGTCTAGTCCTGGCTGTCTAGTACTGACTGTGCCCTGTGTGGCCCCAGTTACAGAGACTGAAGTAATCAGCCATGAATGTTCTCCAACAAAGAAAGTCTGAGAAGGTGAAGGCTTGTCATTTTCCTTCTGTTTTCCCTTTGTAGTGTTTGATACAGATATGCTACCTGCTCCCTTCCAGACAGGTTTGATCTGCTTCTGACCTACTTAGCTTACTTCAGCTTTTAGCAATGTCCCTTTTTATTTTTCAGCAGGACATTCTGCCTGTTTGCAGTTCTTTGTACTTATCTTGCTCTGTTTTTACCTCCTGAAAAGTTCATTAATTGAACTGCTTCTTAACTCTGCTTAAGTACATCTATTCAAGACTTTGTTTACCTCCTTATTGGAACACTGCTATTTTAATGGAAAGATTTATACATAGTATTTGACAATATTATCATACATTGGTTACACTATTCTAGCACACTACCCTTGAGTACAAATCAAATTAATATTATGTTGACAATATTGATAAAACTTATAGTTTGTATGTTTTACAGGCTACTCTTAGTGGCAACATGTAACAGAACAAAATTATGTTTGCCAGAATGAATTTATGTATGAGTACTGCCTCAATTTCTCAATTGCGTTACCTATAGTTTTCTTCTTGATGTTGAACAACATATGCACTGGATTGGTAAAGATGATCAAGACACTAAAGAATTCACAGCCTATTTACATTATTTTTCTTTTTCTTATTTCACAATGCTTATCTTGACCACAGCAGGTTTGATTGCCTCCCTAAACCCCTCAGTTCACTTTTGCTTGGATAATCCCATTTGTTGACCTGCTTCATCTCCAGAGAAACACTGTGCACTGTTACAGAGATTTTAAAAGCATTCAGCTTTTTTCTCTAGTGTACCCTGAAAGCATACCTACAATTGGCAGTGGAATAGAATTTGGAAATAAAAAAGGTCCCTAGTGAATTCCATTCTAAACTAAAGTCTCATGATAATATGAGTAGTAAGAGTCATGTAGATCACTCCAAAAATAATGCCTCTTGATTATTTCCATGGGAACTACAACAAATATAAAGAGCACAATAACACTATTGATACTGCAAATTCTTAGCTATAAAGTGCTATTTTTCATCAAATTAAGCTATGCATTTTTGCCAGTAGTGAACAAGAACCTGCATGCTTTGCTCATAAATATCCGCATCACAGGAGGTGACCACAATATCAGTCACCACTGTTGAAATGTTCCACTTATAATCTCACTGTGCACACGTTGACTTTTTGGTCTCCATAAACATTCAGTAAGCACTGATGTATGTTAATGGGCACCATTTTTTCCACATGAAGGAATTCAGTGACACCCTTTTGCTCCATATACACTTACATGTCAGATGCCATTGTGTCATACTGCCTCTCTGCTGTCATCTGACAACAAAATGGAATGGAGCATTGGTAGGAAAGTTCAACCTCTACTCCATACCACCAACATCTGCTGCTGATGTTGAGTAATACAATAAAATAATAAAAAGTAGGCATTCATTTCAGAGCAGCCCTTACTGCAGTGAGTGGTTCACAAGTAATCACCTCTTACCTACCACTGGAGAAACTTATCCCCTTAAACCATTGCTTTTCTTTTGTCTTCTTGCATCAATCTTTTATTCATTTTTCTGTGCATTTGTGACTGATGAGTCTGGCACTACAAAATGTTCCCTCTCTGCTTTATGTATCATTATGAACTAGTTTTTGATGTTTTGAATTGAGAGCTATTAAAATAAAATGAAACTTAACTTAGGACTAAGTCTTGAGGCATGTGGTACTGTGTTTTGAAAGACTGAATTGCTCTGCTCCAGACGGTTACAAACAACAATTCTGACTGTCAAAGAGCATACATTTGCTAATATAAATTTAGGCCATCACAGTAAGAACAGATTGTTCCTTCTGTTGGTTTGAATGAATGCAGTGACAGCAAGTATCTCAGTGACTCAGAAGTATTCCATTGAAACTAGAACTAATACCTTTTATTTTCTGTGGATAAATTATCCGAAACTCTTGTTGCATCATCTGTTGTGGCTGACTGCCATTCTTAATGTCAAACATCACTTATATTTAATGACACTTAGTGATACAAGTCTTCTGCCGCTTTGTGCTCCAGGACCCATACATTAACTTTACCAATAAACTTTTTGCTGAAGATAGGCTATAAATAATAATTACAAGGAAGATAAACGTGCAAAATTCAAATGCATTAGGAAGGAGTCTGTTAGATTTAAGAAAAGAGTTGGGAGTTCCAGTCTCTCTTTCTTCAAATCACCTCTGCAAGAGTTGATGAAACAGAATTTGTTAGTAGGAAATAGAGGAGTGCATTAAAATGATTAAGAAAAGTCCTCATGAATCTTGAAAAAGTGCAGCTGAAATCCAAATAATGAAAGGACAGGCAAAGAGAATTAAAAATATTGTTTCACAGAAAAGAAGATTTAAAAATGGAAAGGGAATAATAGAATGTTGCAGTGTGTAGCAAATTAGACAATACCTTTTACACCCAGATGTGGAAAAGCACAGGAGCAGTAGATATGGACTTGTGCACAGAGAAATAACCAGAATATTGATCAAGTGACTCTGCACAGGAAGTACTTCCATATAATTTTTGCTTACAGACTAGAGTTGAAGTTTGAGGGTTCTTAAGGATGCACAATGTGTTAGAGTGTAAAGTAAGCAACAGTAAAAATATATCCTCAGTCCATTTTGCTCATTAGCTTCTCCTTTCCTGTCTCTCCTACTCTCTCTCGCACTAAGTAAGATATCAGTAATGATATCAGTAAATTGGAAAATACCATAGAAAATATCTCCTTAGTTGAGGTTTCGAAGACAAACATGAAAATAGGATAAGTAAGAATATGATTTGGCATGAAGCTCATTCTTATTCTGAAACCTCAAATGGGTCTGGCTTCACTGACACTGTCAGCATAATCAGTAAACAATATTTTATAGTAATACAAAACCTTTCACACAAAACTAAGAATTGCAAACATCAAATTGTAGGACCATGATAGAATTATTCTTCATGTCTGCTGACTGCTCAGAGAACCTCAATTTATTTCATTGAAACATACTAAGTATTAAAAAAAGAGTATAGCTAGATATTCTGCCTTTCTCTTTCTCTCACTCAAAAAGATTGAGATGGATTTAACCCAAACTAAATTATTACAGAAACAGTGCCATACACAAACACACACAAAAACTTTTGGCAATATTTGCAGGCAATGCCTGTGACATTTTCAACTTGTTAAAAAGCAAAGAAGTAAGGAAAGATAAAGTCAAAGTGGAAGAAAATGATTCTTTGAAATACTGAAATTCTGAAGGCTAATGTAACATCTCTGTATTTTTCTGTGACAACATGCTAGAAAGATAAAGCAGTCTCCTTTGGGCACTCCTAAACCAGGTGTGTGTTTTCAAAGATTTAATGAGCTGAAGATCAAGAGCTATATCTCAGGCAGCCTTCCACACTAAATTTCATACACTTCCTGTTTCCCTCAACTGCCACTTCATTGATTCCATCTGATTTTTAGCAAGTATGCTTTCTCTGAGGGTACCACCTTTCTCTGATATTACAGGAATGGAAATGTTAACTCCTCCTTTAATAGCTTATTTCAAGAGTTATACTATTTAAAAGGTCTTGTTTGGTGCTAATTTGAACTTATTCAATGTTCCCTTTAAACCACTGCCTCTCAGGTTGATCTAAAAGCCCTTCCAAGACTTATGGCTCCTTCTTAGAATCATAGAATCATAGAATTGCTCAGGTTGGAAAAGACCTTAAAGATCATCAAATCCAACCACGACCTAACCATACTACCATAACTCTAACAACCCTCCACTAAATCATGTCCCTGAGCATCAAATGGTTTTTAAACACATTCAGGGATGGTGACTCAATCACCTCCCTGAGGAGCCTATTCCAGTGCTTAACAACCCTTTCTGTAAAGAAGTTTTTCCTGATATCCAAACTAAACTCCCCTGGCACAACTTGAGGCCATTTCCTCTTGTCTTGTCACCTGTCACCAATGAGAAGAGGTTAACTCTGCTCTTGCTGCAATCACCTTTCAGATATTGGAAGAGAGCAATAAGGTCTCCCTTAGTCTCCTTTTCCCCAGACTGAACAGCCCCAGTTCCTTCAGCTGCTCCTCATAGGGCATATTCTCCAAGCCCTTCACCAGCCTTACTGCCCTTCTTTGGACCTGCTCCAGCACCTCCACGTCCCTTCTGTACTGAGGTGCCCAAAACTGAACACAGTACTCAAGGTGAGGCCTCACCAGTGCCAAGTACAAGGGCAGGATGACTTTTCTAGTCCTGCTCGCCACACCATTCCTGATACAAGCCAGGATGCCATGGGCCTTCTTGGCCACCTGAGCACCTTGCTGGCTCATATTCAGTCACCTGTCCATCAGCACACCAAAGTCCCTTTCCATCAGGCAGCTTTCCAAGCTTATAGTATTATTTGGGGTTTTTGTGATGAAAAATGAGAATTGCTATTCTTTGTTATCAAATAACAAGTTTCATTTAAATATTAGCACTTAAACATTTCTTAATAATTTAATCTCTTGAATTACTTTGATAGAGTTTTGGATCTCTCTTACATATCAGCTTCTAGTACCATGCAGCTACCTGAATAATAACTCATTTGAGAGAATATCATTCTTGTAGGCAAGGCCTATTCCTAACTCAGTCAGTATTCCTTTCCTTTGTGGACCATTAAATCACAGCAGGGCACTGAGAGAACCTGCTAGCTGAATCTTAAAGTAGATACTTTGACTGTTTCCAGTCAGTGTTTTATAAATATAATCTCTCTATATACAGTGTACTGCATACTCAAACAATATTAATTTTGCATGTGTATATCCTTTTTTTCACTAGAATTGCCTATCAAGCAAGCTTTCACCTTCTCCTGAATGTCAGATCTTCCTCATTCATAATTCTGAAAAATCTTTGTGCCATACCATATTTTTCTTCAGCAATCTTCTAAATAATTGATGAAAATAGTTGAGGTATGGTATTAACTTGACACAGAGCTGGTCGTCACCTGTCATTGCTGGCAACTATGATACTTACCTGCTCTTCTTAAAGTGTAGAAGTCTTGCTTTACTATCTATAGCTGCAGTAGGTAACTATCTGCATGCCTGTGAATGCCTGTGTATAGCATTTTTATACATGTCTGAAAAGGAACTCAGTGCAGGAAAAAGATTTAAGAAGTATATATATATATATGTATACACATACATACATATATATATGTAAAGTTGCAATAACATTGCAAAAAATAGAAGTGCTAAAAGCAAGAACAGTTGAAAGATTTCAAAAGCATGCAGGAAAAAGGAAAAAAAAAGGGGGGGGAAATGCAGACTAATCAGACTTAATATTGAAATTTCACTTGCTTCCCAAAGACTTCATTAGATCTGGGAAATGTTTTATGAATTTCACTCCAGCAGCTCACTCTTTCTAGGATATTCCAAATCAAGATTGAAGTTGTTGCTAATTTTGTAGCATGAACATACCTTCAATTAGATGTACAGTTTGAAATATAACTCACATTCTTTTGGTAGAAATTTTTAATTTTAATCACTTTTAATACATTCCTGGTGAATGTAATAAATATTCCTCGATCACCTTCATTTTCCTTTACTCTAAATAGCCTGGTGGAACTGGATTCGGATTTTAAATTACCTTTGAAGGGCTACATTTGTAAACTCACTCCTTAACTGTGACCCTGGCCTTGAGTCTGATTCTCCAGTGTCATAACCTTGGAGAACTTCTGAGCTGTCTAATGAAGTTTTCCTCAACAGCCATGATATAATGGTGTTGATTCCAATGGCAGTATTCCCTAATACTGTATCAGAGCATAGAAATGAAAAGTAATTATGTCCAACTGTTAAAATAAATTATTTTAAACTGACACCTTTTCTTTCCTGTTTGAGTTTTGCTTTCCTGTTACCTCCTTTTCAGTTGGCTTAACTTTGCTGCAAGCATTCTTTTACAGCTCCTGAGAAATTTTCCCATTAGTACTCCTGTTATTATCAACAGAGCCACAAATTAATTTACTATACACCCGACACTGGAATCACTCCAATCTCTGTCTTTTGTAATTTCTATAATGTAATCAAAATGCTTTCTACTCTCAATTTTTTTTTTTCATGATAACCTGGTAGATGTGATTTCAACCGAATATATGACATATAAGGAGCAGTAGACTTTATCTGTTTCTTTATCTCCAAGAGCACTGTTATTCTTGATTTTAATTGTGATCTGGTTCAACAGGGACTCACACAAATATGCAATGAAATACCAGCATGAATACATGAATGGCTTTTACACACTCTGATCAATATCTTTTTCTTTCCACATCCATTTCCTTTTCTTGATGTGACAATGAACATTTGCATTTTTTAAACAGAATGATGTCTTTTTAAAACTTCAGCAATGGGTTGTCAAATGACAAATTGACATTGTCTACGTTAAAAATATTAGTTATATCAATGTTGTTCTCTCAAAATGATGTACAAGTGGAAAATGCTGTAGTTTTGAATAGTTGTTAAGTCTAGGCTGAAGATAAATTACTTTGAACATCATGTGTAAAAAAGACTTCTGAGATCTCTAGGAGGCGAGGGTAAAGCCTGTACATAGGACACAACTTTTACATGATGTTTAAAAATAAATACAGTGTTATTGAATTTTCCAACTCTGTTTTTATTCTGGGCTGAGGCAAACAAAGGCGGCAAAATTCTACCAAATTTAATTCAAGTGCATAGAGAATTTGTTTAGATCCTTTGTGGTGGACAGAAAGAATGTGAAAGCAACAGTGAAAGCAACAGTTATCTACACTTGTGGAACTAAGGCCATGATGCATATTGCAATACAGTCCAAGAAGGTTGAGTTGGTTTTATATGACTTAGAGCAAAATAGTCAAAAGTGTACCATATTTCTTTGGCAGACTATTGCTGAGATTGTTATTTTATTCTGAAGACTACACTTTCAAAATGCCATGTTAATTTGTGCTATAAAACACTGGTTTTTTTTTTGCCACAAACTACAATTTTCATCTTGGTCTATATAACTGCTCCATCAAGACACCAAAAAGCATTCGGTCTAAAAATAACAGACCAGAATCCTTGCTGCTTTACATATAGTTATGATTTCTCTCCAACTGAAAATACCCTTCACTGTTCAAATTTTCCTTTGACCTGAATCTTGAGCAGACATAGGGAGAAATACTTGTTCTAGATGAAGAATTTTTCCCTGATGTTTTGTAATTTTTCACTTAAATAACTTGAAGACAAAAAAAAGGTCTTTTAAATTTAATCAAAATTTAGAAAATAACGCAAATAAAACAATTCATTAAATTAATTTAAAAAATTAAGCTGTTTAATATCTAACAACTTTTAACAGTTCTGAAATTGAATTTTGTAATGTTTTGTTTCCAAACTGTTTCCATAAGGAAGCATAAAGAACAGTAAAATATTGGATCTGGAACAACAAGTCTCCCTTTGTGTTCCAGATAATTCAGATTCTCTCCATGCCTTGTTCCCAAACTCTCCAGTCTGTTAATTATAGAAATAAAATCATTTTTATTTATTAATTGGAAATAGGAAAAATATTTTAAATCATATTATCCAGCTTGTCACGATCACCGTCTGTTTTCAGAAACATTTTGGTTCAAAATTTTTCTATTTTCTTGAACATAAATAAATCCGTTTTGGAGAAGTTTATTCATTAGTTGTTTTTTTCTGCATGGGCAGAAAATACTTGTAGTTTCTTCATTGACTTTTCCCAACACAGGATATGAGCCTGGACAGAACTCTATGCAGTCATCTTTAGCATCTCCAAAGGGAAATGAGGGAATAAAATAAAAACAAGAGCATGAAAGGAGAAGAGAAATAAATTACAAAGCTAATATTATTTTCAGTATTCCAAAGCATCCCCTGTTCATTATTAGAAGATAGTAATTATTTCCATGGCACATGGGGAAGTTTCCAGATCTGGCTCATTCTGAATAGCATCAGTAAGACGAAAAAGCAGGAGTTAAGAGTGAGACCTCAACAACTTTTCATTTCTAAGAATCCAGAGGAAGACCCAAGCACTAGGAGAATGTAAATGACAGCAAAACTTTGGATACAAAAGGAAAAGAGTGATAGTCACGTCAGACAGATATTTAAAAGGAAGTAAAACTGGAAATATTTATAAAGCTGTGAAGTTATATAGCCTCCTTAATAAGGAGGACCAGAATAATTCAAAAAGTGTGTTTTAACACTCAATTAAGGGTACTGTTACCCAGAGACACAGTAAAAAGGTGTCTAAAACTATACTTCAGGGGCATAATCTAAAAAGCGCAATTATTTTTCCTTAAAACTCTCATCCTTTAAATAACACGATACTCTGATCTGACTCATCGCACCTGGCAGTGTTTGTGTGCCTAAGCAGTGAATGCTTCCTGCCTCCCCCTGAAAAGATGCGTTGTACTAATGAGGAGTTAGGATAAGGATTCTTCATTGCTCTGAAGAGTCTTCGTGTTGGAGTGAAATTCATTCTTAAGACTCGCTAAGCTGATTTATGTAAAGGTTATCTGTACCACAGCCAACTGAGAAGGTCTGTGAAAGCTGCTCTTAATAGCTAAGGTATGATTTCCAAAAATAAATAAACCTATTTTCTCCTGCTCTTGATCCCAGAAGAATTCAAAAGCATGTCAGCTCTCTTCACTGAATGTTACCTGTTACTGAAATCTCAGCTCTCTTTGTCTCTCCTACGTGGATTTTTAATTGCCTAAACTTGGAAAACAGCTACCATAAAACACAGTTAAATATCTTGCAGTAGCACACATTTTTAGAGCTGCTAATTCCAAACAATTCTGGAAACAGGTCACTGCCTCTTATCTTACTTTGCACCACAAAAAATTCTTAGCCACTAAAGCTGCAGTTCACTACAAGAATGATGAGAACGTTTTATCAGCAAAGTCCATGTTTTTGCCCTTGTACAATACATGATTTTTAAAATCTAATGATATTTTTGCTTTTCTAAAAAAACAAGGCGTAACATATTTGTAAATTTCCTACTCCAGTACCCTTCTCAAAGTGAGCTCAGCTGTGGGGTCAGACAGTGTTGCTAAGGCTTTTCTCTCTTGAGGGCTGGAAACCTTCCAAGAAGAGAGATGACACCACCTACCTGTGACCTATCCCACTGCCTGGACATCCTCTTCTCTCCAGCCTCTCTGATCTTGATCAACTCACTGCCTAACACAGGCCCAAAACCTTATCAATAGAGCTGACTATGTCCACTTGCTCATTCCTCTTGACGCAAGGATACAGGGTCCCTCTTGGGTCCTTCCTTCTCCTTGTCCTGGTCTCTCTGTATGGCAGCCCATCTCACATGTGCATTAACTGGTCACCCCATTTGGCATCACCTGCCAGAGTTCCTTCTCAAGCTCATCACTTGAGGGAATTAAATAAGACAGGCTCTAGGGCAGGACTTGTGACACCAAATCGGTAACTGATATCTCTGAGCCAAATTACCCAATCAAGTGTTTACCCATCTGATAGAGCATCAACCCAGACTCTAGTCACTCAGGCATTTTAGGAGTTTATTGGAAGCCTCGCTGAAGTCAATGTGAATGACATCCTTTGTTCACTCTTTGTCCACAAATATAGTCTTTTTATCACAGATATCCAGCAGGTTAAGTCCTGATTCACCCTTCGTCATCTGTGCAGCCTGCCTTAGTCAGAATTTCTATTTCCTTGTGATCCCAGGAATGTTCTCCAAATGTACACATGGTCTGATTTTCTCATGGGCTGAAGTTAGAGTGACTGGCATTTCCCCATACTAACTTTCTTGTTCTTTTTCAAAATGGATATGATATCTGCCTTTCTCCAGTTGCTGGTAGCCTCGCCTAATCTTCACCATTATTGAAAAAAAATTGAGAGCGGTGAAACCAATTGTCTCAGCACAATCATGTGCAGACCTGAATGTCCAACAGATCTGTATGTATTGATTTAACACAAATAGCCTGTGATGTAGTGCTCACCTACTGATAGTTGTTCTCTTCCCTGAACATTTTTGTTCTAAGCAGAACAACTGTGGAGAAGTTAATGAAGACTGTATTTATTTAATATTTCAATTTTCTTTTAGAAACCCGTTTGCAAGAAGACAAGAGTATGAGGCTCTTCAGTCACACAAAAATTTGTTACATAATGTGGGTATGTCATTTCAGACTGCAAAATGCAAACAAAAAATCTGATTTTTGTGCAGAAAAATATCACACATACACAACATATGTGCACATATACTCCTGCACCACACACATGCTAGCATCTGTGCAAGTTCTTGATACTATGATACTTTTTTTCAGAGAGAGAATTTTTTATAATAAGGTCTCAACAAACTCCACAAATATATATGTATTCTATTTTCATCACTTATCATAATGTGGACATGTGTACATCCATATTTTTCTTACTAAAACTTTTTTTTTTTCTCATATTCGATCTGATGTGGATATTCTGATTTATAGAAATGGCTTTGAAAAAAACTTGAGAGTTATATGGGAGACATTTTTAAAACAAAACATGTCAAGATTTTTATCTAAATTTATGCAGTTGTAAGACCTCATTTAAATAAATGTACACATATCAGTAAGAGCAACAAAAACATCATAGTGAATCACATAAAGAATTACAATATGCATGTGATAGTAACCCACAAGTTGATTGTTATGTGCACACTTATTTCATATGCACATACCAAACCTTAAAAATAAAAGGAAAATATACATTCTCTGGTAAACAAAACTTAATGTATATTAGACCATTTACAGTCACATGTACAGAAGGTTTAAAAGCTTGCAGACTATTATGCATTTAGGGAGAAATGTTGCTAATGGTTGGCAATAAGAAAGCCAGAGGGCTCTCTTGTAAAACATACTGAACTTCAGAGACAACACTTTGATTCCTAGAGCTATCAGTCAAACTGAGAATCACAGCTATGGCAATTAGCAGCATGTTTCCAAAGCTCATCACAGAATTCAGGCTTATAGCTTCTTAGAGTGTTTGCCTCCCTGAAATCACGCAGCAGTGAAGGGAGAGAGTATTCAACATGATCAACAGATTGACAGTCAACAAGAACCTACTAAGGGGAATTTCAAATAGGGTTGTAGTCTCATTATAGGATTTTGGCAAGTCACTGAATCCAATTTTCCTATCAAGAGTTAGAGAAGGATAAAGAAAAACAGGGAAATTGTAGGGGGCTTATTGTGATGATGCTGGTGCAGAAAAGTTGACAACAGAAGTACAGAGCTGTATTTTTGTATACATTATGCTGTAATGCACAGCAAAGCTTGGTGCATTACTCCAGCGTGCAGTACTTTTGCACTCAATTCTGTGCAAGAGTTCAAGGAATTCATTAGTTAAAAAAAAAAAAAAAAAAAAAGCATCATATCTAAGAAAAGTAAATTTAACAGCTGAACTAGGAGGAAAGCTGAGGGTGCTATCTATAAGAAAAGTAACAATTTTGCTTACAAAGCAGAGGGAAGTGTGAAGAAGAGGGAAGCACTGGTGAGTGTAGAGAGAAAAGAAAAAGGAAAAGGATAAAGGGAAAAGGTGAAAGGGAACCAAATTCCCCAGACTGAGGATGTCTTGGAAGTCTCAAACCAGAATTTAAACCAGAGCTAGGAGATATCTTGAGTGCTACAATTTAGCAGGGAATTAAGAGACAATCAGGCTTTGTAGGAACTTGAATTATCTTTGCTGTGACAACTAAGTCAAGGGGGAATATTCTTCAGAATATCTCCTGAACTTTTAAACTTTAGTAAGCCTGAGAAAGCAGATCCAAATGAATATATCTGATATACATTTATTTAGAGTTAAATAATCTCTGTAGGGGAAAGAGAAAGTAAGAAAGGTAAAAATGAAGGATAATTCATTTCATAAGCTTTCACCTTAAAAACTGTAATCCCAAGCTATCACATACAGGATAACCTTCTATGTAATTGCCATGCAATAAGAATAAGTCAGAATTTCTTTGTTGCTGTCATATGAGCTGACATATGGAGATTATTTAATTAGTAGCAGAATCAGAAAGTTTTCATATAGCTCCTAAATATATTATTTTACTTCTGTGACAATCTGAAAATAGGCAGCTAGGTCACCAGTCAAAAGCATTAAAAAAATCATCTTTTCCAGAGTGTTCTACTACTTGAGGTAGAATTTTGCTGATGTGGACCAAGGGAGAATTTAGAATTTCCAGACCTGTCATTAAGCATTTCTAATTCTAGCATTCCTCTAACTTATTCTTAGTGAAAGGGGGAAAAAGGGAACTGTAGAAAATTTTCTATTTCTTCAAACTAAGTATTTCCCGTGCTACTTTCACAGCTTGCTAGAAGGAACAACGAATGATCCCAAATTACCTGCTAGCCCCACTCAGATCGTGCTAAGAAAGAGTGTTCAACCTGAGCAATGGGCCTAAAAAATGCACATTCAGTGTTAAATTTCCACATGTAAACACTCATTTGCATGGAACAATATAGTACAAGTAAGACTCTAAAAAATGACTTAAAGAAAACAAAATACCTTCTGAGACTATGTGACGTGTTTCATTTAGAAAACCAGTATTTATTATCAGGAGAATAAATGGATAACTATTTGCACTTCTAGAGTAAATATGAGCCACAGCTTTATGAGATATCAGTGGGGCCATAGCAGCAGGGAAAGAACTAGGTTTTTGACTAATAAGAGAGAAAAATATTTACAGAATAAGAACTGACAGAGAAGATCAAGAGAAAAGAATGTATACAGTAAACATCCCAATGGGCAAACCATGCAAAAAATACTCTGAACAAGAAAAGGAGTCAAATAACTTTGAAAGCTTGAAACTAAAATCACCATTCTACAGACTGGAGGAAAAAAGGAGGGGAAAAAAAAAAAAAAACAAAACACTGAAAAAGAAGAAATAAAGCCAGATTTTCAGTAAAAATAATCCAAAACTTATGGAAGAGAGCACATAAATCAGCTGATGGGAAATGTACTAAAATGAACAACGTTGTCAGGAAACAAGAAAAAATTAACACTCTGAATTCACGAAGTCGTGTGTATAATAATGAGTAAAGAATGAATGAATGAATGAATGAATGAATGAATGAATGAATGAATGCAGGATTTGATTTTGGACTTGGTGAACTTGAAAATCTTCTCCAACCAATATTTACCCATACTATGGAGTTAAGCTTTTCCCTTTGCTATCCAGGAGACAAATACTCTATTATTAGAGGCTGATGAAAAAAGTTTTCAGATTTTGAAACAAGAGTTCATGATTGATATTGAAAACAATTTTTTCAAAACCAGATGCAAGTATGTGTAGTGCACAAGTCTTCTCATTATTTGCAATCATGTAAAATATAGGAGGATTTCAGTATGGAGTACTGAGTATCTTACCATCTCCATGAGTCTTATAATCATTTCAAAATTAGGAAGGCTAGTATTGCTTATGTGCCATTTACAAAACAAACATTTTGATAGCAGTCCTGTCCTAAACAGTCATTACTTCTCTCTGCAGGCTCATTTGACCACTGCAATAGCTCATGCTTTGTGGTCACCCAAGAGTTTTTGGCAATGGTATGTTAAGTACATTCAACATTCAATTCAATATGTGCTGACTGTAAGGAAGTAACAGGGAGCGAGGAACTGTGACTCTGAGCCTATTTGTATCATGCATAGAAAACAGTCTCAAACTTGAGGAAAAACCTATGCACAATAGAAAACCTGACTTGTCTCTTCCCCTCCCATTCTTTATATCCTGCCTCTCACCACGGCATTTGTACAACTGTTGTGGAAACTAAGTCAAAGAAAATATCTTTCCCAAGACAGCCCAAGACAAAGCAAAAACCAACTGCTTTCTCCACTAAGTTTTATCACTTTTTATCTTACTTATTCATTATTTCCCATGGAAATACACAACTAATTTCTTTCATCTGGATAAGTAGCTGGTAGAGATGAATGCTATAGTGGAAATGTTGAAATAAACCTGACAGTTTCTTGGAAAAGGCCCGTGAGAAAGGAGGTGAATCAATACATTCAACCACTCATGATACAATCAATTACAGTGCTCATTTAATATGCAGCTGTGTGAATCAGACAACATTAATTTCAGCAACAGGAAACTGGATGTATGCAGTGTATGAGAGCAGATAGCCAAAATGGAAACATTAGTTATGAAAGCTCTGCAGGAAAGATCATAATAGATGTCAAAAGAAAAAGAAAGAGTCCAACAAGATGCAGATATGAGCAAGTAAAGGAGGAAGATTTTCTTCTCTCTGCCTTTGAAAAAGAAAATGATATGCATTTTGCAGCTGTTCATTTGAACAGCTAAAAAACACTTGTGAGAATCACTTTTCCTTGTTTTGTTTTGCCCATTATAAATTCTGTCAGAACACAATGATTCTGCTACACAGAGTGCATTTAGCATTACAGTGTCATCCTTTTTTCTTAATACATCAAATAGACAGTATTGCTTTGGTCATTTTAAAGTCCTCTTTCTATGTATGCTGCTGCAGCTCCTGCCTTTTAGAAAAGAGCTGTTGGCTTGGGCTCACTCTGTAATAAATGAGGATAGAGAATTAAGAAAAGTATGTAGGGTAGTCTTCCAGGCAAGCAGTGGAAGATAATTTAAAGGTCTTTTTCCCCAGTAGTTTTTATAAATTATTCAATTCTGGGCTACATTAGACTCTAGTAGTTACATCAGACAGAAGACAGTCTATTAGAAGTATGAAAGAGGACAAAAATATAGCATTTGAAATACCTAGTAAATGCTTATGTTGGATTACTTAGTGGATTACTTAGTACCATTCTACAATGTTGATGTCCCATCCCTGGAGGCATTATGCCAGGTTAGATGGGCCCAGGGCAGCCTGATATGGTAGGTGGCAAACCTACCAATGGCAGGGGGTTGGAGCTAGAAGATCTTTAAAGTTACATCCAATCCAGGCCATTCTACGATTCTGTGGTTCTGTGATTCCATGCTAGAAAACTTCCCTTGTGTTACCACAGTCTTTTTGCTTGGAAGCAAAGGACCTCACAAAATCTAGCAAGCACTCAAAACTTTGCTGCAGGAAATTGGTATTTGTCCTTCTCCCATGTTAGCTGGTTTCAGGATTCTGATCTGATTATGGCTAAAGTTGCATATTCTCTGGTCTTTATCTGTCCTACCTGAAAGGCTGTAGGTCGCATGAGGAGTCTGAGTGAATACTGAACTTTCCTCTTGATAATCAGGTATACATACATTGAATACAAGGCAGAATGCACATAGCTGGAAAGCTAACAAGAGGGACCTTGGGAACTAAAAAGAGGAAATTTGGACCATTTTTAAGAATCATGGAGTGTCTGAGGGTGGAAGGGACTTCTAAAACTCAGGTGTTTTAATCTCTGCTCAAGCAGGGACTCCTAGAGCTTGTTACCCAGATCCATTTTAGACTACTTCTGAGCATCTCCAAAGAGGAAGGCTTCACAATCTGTCTAGGCAACCTCTACTAGCACATCAGCCTCCTCTCTAGCTCCAGACTTTAACCACCTTCCCTCTAAATATATATATATTTTTTCTAATATTCAGTCTGAATGTCTCGTGATGCAACTTTTACCATTCTCTTGCGTTCTTCCCCTACCAGCGAGAAGAGACTAGCATCTCCTTCTCCATTTGTCCCCTTCAGGGAGTTGCTAAGATACATGAGGTCATCTTCTATCTTCTTTTTACTATATTACACAACTCAAGTGTCCTCAATTTCTTCTCATAGAACATGCTTTCTACTCCTTTTATCAGCTTTGTTGCTCTTCTCCAAATTCTTTCACAGACTTTGACATCCCTTTCACACCGTGGAACCCAGTACTGTAAATGGTGCTCCAGGTCATACTGATGACCTATAATGATGACCAACACCATCAGATCCCTTTCTGCTTTGGTAGAACTTAACCTGTGACCTTAAGGTACACAGAGGCAGGCACTGAGGAGTCACTTTGAAGAGAAAAGAATTTGACAAAGACCAAAAATTATGGAGATAATAACTTAGCAAAGTTAGTAACACTGTTCATGACATTTGAGGCAGGAAACATGGAAGAATGTGTTTTATACCAATACTTTTAGGAATCATTTTGGAAAATTGGAAATTCTAAGGATACGTGTCATCTTATTATAAAGAGCATTAAGAGTAAAAGCAAAAGAGATGATGATAAACTAATGTTGAGAGAATCTGACCTTGAGTTTACAGGTTAAGAGCTAACTTCACTGCTTAATTTTAGGTTATTTGATATTTTGTAAGTAAAACTCTGAGATACATTTTTTTTTTTTTTTTTTACAACTTTGCAGGTGACTTTATAGGAGAAAAAGCAGCTTCTACAGCAGTGTGTGGAGTGTTTTGTCTGTCAGATGTGGGACAATCAGAACCTGTTACAGGCTTCCAAGCATCTGAGGATACAGAGCCATGTCTCAGTCTAATAGTCATGAGATGAAAAGGTATTGAAGTTGAAAACCCAATACAGTGCAGGCAACTCCAAGTTGTCTCTAATGACATCTTTTCACTTTCACTTTGCTGCTGCCAGATGCAAACTGCCTAGATAGGACCTCAATAATTTGCCCACTCTTGAAGGAGTACTACTGGTAGTAGCAAAGCACAGATGCTCTTTCTATCATAAATGGTCTCTGGTAATTTTTCCCCCCTTGTGTTCCTCAGGGTAGACACTTTGGTTGTAGCTGACAGATGTTCTTAAGTCAGGGCATGCTGTTTCTTCCATCACAGAGCAAATGGGACAGCAAGGACAGCTTTGACATCTGTTTGCAGAAAATAGCTCTTTGGAAACAAGAGTACTTCATTTACCTCTGGAGTACTGTTTAAGACTAATTAAAACTAATTTGCCCTCCTAGAGCCAAAAATATCTGTTTGTTGTTAACCACTGCCTAACACTCCTGCCCCTCCCCACACCTACACTCCCTCCTTCCCTAACCTTTTTTTCCACAGGACTTTCCTTTACCATATACTCCTAGGAACCCAAATGTGTGCTGCCCACAATCAGTGCAGTCAGTGAATTCTTGAATTCATAAGCCCTGGGCTCATGGATAGCATAACTCTCTTCCATTTCAGGTATCTTTTAGACTCATCACAAACAATGACCTGCTTTCTCTGCTAGCCTCCCTTCAGCATCTTCAAAGCTTTTTCCCTGTTCTTTGTCTATTTTGCTTGTCATTCATATTCTCCCAGTGTTTATTCATATGGTTCCACCACAGTATCTATCATATGTACTATACAGATTGTGCACTCTTTCCCTCAGAAGTGAGCTAATTATTCTTTTTTAAAAAGGATTCTTACTTGTTGAAAACTGTACAAGCAATGTAAATGGACTGTTTTGTGAGATATTAATGGATGAAGATTTTGTTTTACTATTTCTTAGATGGGAAGCTCATTCTCCTTTACATATTTGCATTCTTTAATTCCATGAGGCTTAATGTGTTAGTGATTCGCTATGACTCGAAGTGCCAAAAAGACTTTAAGAGTAATAATATTTCTGAGTAGTAAAGGATAGGACTTTCTGTCTCCTAATCTCTCCCATTCTCTCCCATCTTCCTTCAATTAACTTTGGTAGATTCAGGATGCTTCTTTTCCCTCTGAAATATTAAGAGCTTTTCTGTTTGGGTGGTTGGTTTGGTTTTGGTGTTTTTGTTTTTGTTTTTTGCACAGAGAACCCCTAATTCTATATAGTATATAATTTGCATGTGTGAGCATAATACAAATAACTTAAATTGTGAATAATTCTCATTTTGCACATTTGTATAAATAAAAAGACAGTGAGAAAGGATCCAAAACAGCATAGAGAAAAGAGAGGAATATGACCTCTCTAAAGAGAAGATGACAAGGAGTGCTCAGCCATTATCATTTTAGGAATAGGACCGTTGCTAAGCAACAAGTCTCACATAATCTTGCTCAGCTTTTGTATCTGAAGAAAATAGAGGCAAGGAAAAGTTTGGAAAGCTAATGAGGAAAAACTAGCTTCAGTGCAGAAGAATCAATAGTGCACCTGACCAGAAAATAAAGTATTAATGGGGCCTGAAACCATTAGTAGAAATCAAAGCTACTTATAGATACTTAAAAGCAAATTTATTATTTTCAGGTGTGTTTACCTGCGCATTATCTTTTCCTTATCTCTGAGTCCTTTGGGGATTGGACTATTGTTTCTTTGGGTGCAATTGCAATAGCATGCATAAACCTTCCTTTTCTGTTTTAAAGTAGTAGTTTTTATTTCTTTGTGTGTCATTTAAGTTACCATTAAACTGCCCATAGCTTTCAACAGTGCTGAAATAATGAGTGACACTGTTTTTAAATTTTGCATTGATATCTGAAATCAAACCTGAAATTAGGGAACAATTTCCCAGTACATTTTTTAAGTCAATATTAGTAGCATAAGTGTATGCTATTGGTATCAGAAAGCACTATGTCTACCAAAGTATAAAGTCACCAATGTCCTATCCATTTTCTCCTTACATTCATTTATAGTGGTGCTGAGCCTCATAATTTATTGTCATACCCTTCTTGCTCAGGTGTAAAGGTCTGAAGGATCCAACCTATTTCATCCATCACATAGGCAAGAATTATGCTTTGTACTGGCAACCTCATAAAGATTGTGGGTCAGATATGTAACTGCAGCTTTTTAAATTATCAGTTGTAATTCTCTATTGCTGTTTCTCATTATTACTACAGTGAGAGTGGTGTTGTAGATGCAAATCATCTGACTGTGTTCTTTCTGCTGACGTACAATTCGCTTTATTACTAAAACTAAGTAAATATAATATCAGCATGATACATGCAACATGACAGACCATCAGGCAAGAGCTTTCATCTTAAGAGACCAAACATAGTTTATAACATAAACAGAGGAAAGAACTAGAAGCATAATTTTACTAATTGTCATTCTAATTGTTACCCAGGGAATGATGTGTGCTATGTAAGTGACGGTAAGATCTCTTATTATATTTAGCAATGTAATTTAAAGAGAAAAAAAAAAGCAAAACAACTACAGGTGGTCATCAATCATAGCTGTATACATGTTAAAAGAAAGAAGAAAAAAAAAGAAAAAAAAGAAGAAAGATGCACAAAGAAAAATATAGTTTATATACAGTCTTTTAAAATGTCATACAGTATAGAAGCCTTCAGCAGAGATTAGACTCTTTGGATTCAAATTTGCTTCAAGAAAAATCTAGAGAAACTTATTCCAAAAACAAGTAAAGACTCCCATGTTAAGGTATGATACTATCTTTAGATGTTAAAAATTGAAGTAAATTATTTTGTCTCAGGACAAAAAGTCCTGGCTGTGCTACTCTAGGAAATCTTTAGAAGTTTAGAGAATTCAAGACGAGAAAATTTTTAAGTTCTACTGAAGCAAAAGAATTTTGGAGCAAGCCAGAAAGATGTCACTAAGCCTGAAGGAAAAACTACGAAGCAAAAACTCAAAAAGCAGTAGCTACACATAAATTCAGTTGACCATCTTCATACTCAGTGAAGGTATGTTTCTCTCAGACATTGAATGACAGGCTCCTACTTATCAGTGTAATTTTTAGGTCTTTAAGGTTGAGGGACACAATCGATCCTATCCTACTTAATCTAAAGTAGGAAAAGTCTTGCCAATTAATCTAATTGTCTTTCTTTATTCGTCCAGCTCATCTGAAGCCTCCATCTGCTGCTAAGTCTAAGAAAGTTTAGTAACAGGAGAAGCTGTCACTATACAATAAACAACAATTCAGTATCAAGTTAAAATGATGATAATGAAAACATTAATCTCATTTCCTATCAGCAGTATGGCAAAACTCATTGCTGAAGTGGAAAGCTGCTTTTCCTTGATGTTCTTCTCTGCTTCCGTTTGTTCGGTCTGATTGCTGTTGTTAGTGACTTGCTGGCAGGGAGGAACAGGAAAGAGCTGTGCTGTAAGGTTGAGTGATGGGATCAGAGCATACTGCTGCTTGTTCACAGCAGAAAATTTTATATTCTTTTCTTCTGGAAAGTGGAAGGCATATTTCTGTCATGGCTTACTGAATTTAAAGTGTCTGTCATTCTTTCATTTTCTCAGCACCTTCACGAGATTGCTTGGCTAGTTTTAGTTTAAGAACAGGTCCTGTGCCACTATATATATAAGTATATAACATTTTTCCTCAACTTGAAGGTTTTTTACCTCTGACTTTTTGACAAGAACATCCTGAATATACTTACAGGTATCTTCTCTCCAAATTAAACTCAGATTTGCTCTTACATTCATCAACATTTAGTAGAGCTTGAAACCTTGGATTTATATTTTTGTTCTTGCATTGTATATAAAGCTATTCATAAAGCTATGATAGATCTCTTGTGGCTTAGTCCTTTAAATCTTTAGCCTTCATTATTCGTAAAAGAAGGCATGCCTCATGCTAATTATCTTTGTTATCTACTTTTGGTAGAGGAATTGTTAAACCACTGCTAGATAGCAAATTCATTTTCTTATATATTCTCTACATTTTACAATGAAAATTGTTATTTAGAGAAGAAGTTTTTTATTCATCCTCATTAACTTATGTGTTTCAGAGCTATAAAGAAATAAATGTTTATGAGATTCGCTAACCATTTTACTGTGAAATTTGGGTTAAGTTAATCATTGCACTGCTCCAACTGCCTAATGTAAATTCAGTTTCCACTGCCAGTAGGTAGAATCTGACTGACATTAATTGTACTTTCTTAATTTGAAAATAGCAACTCAAAATGTTTATATCAAACTGCTTAATCTGAAGTGCAACCTATTAGCAATATTTACTCAAGAAATAAGTGAGGACTATCAAAACTTTATTCTGAGAACAAGACCACTTTCAACATGTGTATGCCACCACAAGACACATTTTACCAAAAAGCCCACAAAATAATAGTGTTACACAAACTTTACAAGGAATGTAGGTCAAGTCTTCACTGTATCTGCCCCAGAACCAGGCAGATAAAATCTATCCTATCCTATATTGGCTTCCTTCTTAGTTTAAAAAATAGCATTCAATATTATGCAAATACCATCTACAATGCACTATCTTACTAGAAAGATAAGCATTAGTTTGTTTTCTTTGTTTTGTTTTGCAGTTTTCTTGTTTGTTCAATTAAACTACCATGATTGCTGTGATAGTACTGTATGGTACTTCCTGTAAATCTGAGTGTAAATAGCTAGTTGAAAGTCTTTTCTTTGGTCATTGCACTTTGGAAAGGCATGCAAAACTGCAGTTACTGACTAGTGATTGCTGTGATTTTTTTTTAATGCATTTCTGCAGTGAGCTAATTAAAAAACATTTGCAGCTTGATTATTCTATCCTTTTTTTTCCTTCTCAAATGTTATGGCAAGTTGGTGATGCTGAATGAAGCAGCTGGCAGGTAGAAAGTTTTAAAGCAGAAACATCCACCATGGAATTAACTTCTTCGTTGATCCAGAATCAGTGCTGATAAGATAAGAAGCTTTTGGAATGTGTGCCATATCCTTTAAATACAAAGAGATAATCTATGCTAATAGTCTAAAATAACTGAGATCTTAATTTCCCAGAAGGCTCTACCTCCCATACATAAAAAGACTATTGAAAAGTTTGTTGGCTATTTGACATACTGTACAGCTATTGTCTAGCTTTACTTTGTACTGACAGGGTCTCACTTTGAGTATATATACTTATATACACTCTTTGTGGTTTTGGGTACTTACAATAATACAAATTATCAATTTTATGTATCACTTTCATAGTAGTCTAATGTTATATCTGCTATAACATTAATAATATATGTACGATAATGCTAACAATATTGTCCTCTCATTCAACTTGCAATTCAGTTTCTATTTTTCCCCACCATCATTAATTTATTAAACTGAATTTATTACTGATTTATTAAGAGGAAAGGGAATATTCAGTAGAGGTATGTGCTTCACAACAACTACAGTTGTTAACTTCTCTGTAAAATTGGTTTGAACCAATTGCTGTTATGAATTTGCAGGCTAAAGATGGTCCCCGCGTACCACTGTGTAGATGTCTCACTGTTCATATTTCCATGTAATAGTACACATTTCCTTGTTTCTTGCCTTGATCCTTAAGTTACAAGTAGAAAACATTGTTTATGAATATGCGCTGTTGCACTGTTCTGTCTCTTCACACACAAGTGCATTTCATTCTGTAAACTATATTTTAATCAAAATCTGCTCTTGATTAAGATCTGCATCAAATCTTTGTTGTAAGGTCTGAACCTATGAAAATGCTACCTTCTAACAACAATAACAAAAAAATGGTGTTAACAACTCCTTCTCAATTTTTGGGTGACCAGTCTGGTAGACAAGAGAAAGGCTGTCGATTTAGTTCTACCTAAACTTCATCAAAGCCTTTGACACAGTCTCTCACAATATTCTGGGGAAATTGGCTGCCTGTGGCCTGGACAAGTATACCCTTCTTTGGGTAAGGCTAGAGTGCCACGCTCAACAAGTAGTGGTTAATGGATCTAAGTCCAGCTGGTGCCCCATTACAAGTGGTGTCCCCCAGAGGTCAGTACTGGGGCCCATCTTGTTTAATATCTTTACTGATGACCTAGATGAGGGGATTGAGTGTACCCTCAGTAAGTTTGCAGATGACACCAAGGTGGTTGGGAGGTAGTGTCAATCTGCCTGAGGTTAGAGAGGCCTTTCAGAGGGATCCAGATAAGCTGGATTGCTGGCTGAGATGAATGAGATGAGGTCAACAAGGCCAAGTGCTGGCTCCTGCACTTTGGCCACAACAACCCCATGCAGCGCTATAGGCTGGATGACTGTGAAGAGAAAAGGGACCTGGGAGTGTTAGTTGATGCTCAGCTAAACATAAGCCAGCAGTGTGCCCAGGGCACACTGCAGGCTGTTGGCCCTCTCGGCCTGTATTAGAAATAGTGTGGCCAGCAGGAGCAGGGAGGTAATCATCAGACTGTACTCAGCACTGGTGAGGTTGCACCTTGAGTACTGCATTCAGTTTTGGTCCCCTCAAAAAAGACATTGAGGCTCTGGAACATGTCCAGAGAAGAGCAATGAAACTGGTGAGAGGTCTG
The DNA here is from genome assembly GCA_037305975.1 of Chrysolophus pictus. Lineage (NCBI taxonomy): Eukaryota > Metazoa > Chordata > Aves > Galliformes > Phasianidae > Chrysolophus > Chrysolophus pictus. The sequence continues at coordinate 28,943,249 of CM074614.1, read as the reverse complement.
GAGCACAAGTCTTACGAGTTGTGGCTGAGGGAGCTGGGATTATTTAGCCTGGAGGTGAGGAGGCTCAGAGAAGACTTTATTGCACTCTACAACTTCCTGAAGGGAGGTTGTGATGAGGAAGGATTTGGCCTCTTCTTCCAGCCAACAAACAGGACCCGAGGAAACAGCTGCAGTTGTACCAGAGAAGGTTTAGGTCAAACATAAGGAAGAACTTTTTCTCTCAAAGAGTGTTCAGACACTGGAATGGCCTGCCAAGGGAGGTGGTGGAGTCGCCGTCCCTGGCAGTATTCAAGAGGCATCCGGAGGAGCTACAAGATATGGTTTAGAGGCTTGTGGTAGAAATGGTAATTTGAGGACAGCTGGACTAGACGATCTTACAGGTTGTTTCCAACCTTGCAATTCTATGATTCTACGATTCTATGACTGTAATGGCTATTGCATCATAATCTTTTTGCCATAGCGGTGGCAACATTACTAGTCTAAATCCACTTTTTTGGATGAAGGCAAGAAATTGTTTATGCAGATGCTAGCTAGCCCTTGAACAGGGTGACATGTCTCTCATAGTGTGAAAAGGCAACAAAAGCTTTTCTTCACTTCCAATGTTGTATTTAAAGTTAGAATGTACAAATCAATGTTTTTTTCTAGTGGAGTGCTATCAATAGAAATGTTTATGACAAAACATTTTTTTTTTCTTTTGTGCAAGCTGTGGTCTCAGAAATCCAGTGCAAAAGATAATAATAAAGATAATTTGTGTTCATAGCAAAGGAAATGCCTGTTGTCAACCAGTGATTCAGATGCTGTAGAGGTGGGGCAAAGACACCCAGGACCATATTGATATAGGACCTACTTCCACAAGATGCAGCTCTTTCTGACTTCAGGAACATGGTATCTAAGATGAGCAGTCACAGCAGCCCCAAACAGAAGAAGTTACTTTGCAGCACATCAGCCAGGTTCTCCATTTGCTTTTCCAACCAGTCACCCACAGCAGGAGCCATTGTGGTCCCTCTGCCATCTTCATTCAGGCACTCTGTTGCTGGCATGTCATGGATCATACAGTACACATCTGCATGCAGATCGTCTGACTCCCCAAAACAAGAAACTAATGACACTAATTATAGCTCAGCACACTGCAAACAGCTGCACGGTGTGTCTCCCCCATGCAGGTCTGCCAAAATTTCCCACTTTTGGCCTGTTACGCTTCTATCCTGTTGCTAGACGTTTGCTTCCTGTCAGTCATGTCAAGTAATTATGCCAAAATTTTTGCTTACTTAATGGTATAAATGCAAGCTAAATGAGGAATTTCGAGCCTGTTACTTACTAGTACACTTACTAGTACTGTTATACACTTTCATTTCTGAGGAAAAAGGTTACTGACTATACTATTCTCTAAGGAAAGTAGCTGAGTGGCCAAGACTTCCGTACAGTTTTAAATCGCTGTCTCTACTTATTCTACCTTGATTTACAGAGTTCTGAATTCTCAGAAGCACCTCTCCTTATTTTCTTGCTATTTTTTTTCTTCCTTTAAAATTGGATGACTAAAGAACTTTCTATTCACCACATATAAACAATCATAAATTTACCTCAAAGTAAGACTACTTTATTTTTTATTTTATTTTTTTTTTCTGGGTTTAGGGGTGGGCCATTAAATAAAGCAATCAGGCAAACTGTGTTACTGTTTCAAGGCTAATAACTTTTAAACTCTAGGGGCCTTTAATGACTTAAACATATACAAAAAACCCAAACCCAATAACATTTGGTGTAAAATAGATTCCTCTGAGTCTCGTGAACTCGTATTTTACATGTTCAGCCTCTAAAATACAGCCTAAAATTTTTATAACAAAATCAAGCACATTTTCATTATTTTTTTTTTTTTTTTCTGCTGTGCCTGCAAATTCTCTTCCTTTGCTGGGTAAATCAAAGCTACACAGAGACCAAATAAATAGAGTTTTTCCAAATGGGACTTTCAGCTCCGGGATCATTTTCTGCAATATATGATTCCTACTTCCTGTATTTTGTAGTAGTTTATTATGTCATTGGTGGGCAGAATTTTTTCATCCAGTGGTTTCCAAAGTTGTTCATATGCTTGTTTCATCTTCTAACAGCACTGTTGACATGTTTGATAAGCACTTCAGAAACAAACATTATAAATGAGTTCATTACAGTTCCATTTCAAATGTCATGCTTTAGGGTGTAATGGGCCTGTGTGGGCCTTGGAAATCAAGGGCAAAGTAATTAGTAAGGTGGAAAACAGTGGGAATGTGGAACTAAACATATTTCAGATAATTCAGGGATTTCAATGAAAGATCAGCACTACTACTCAAACAAATCATTCAAGCACAGTTCAGATTTTTAGTGTAAGGAATAATAATCACTCAATCCTGTAACCCAATGATTTGGTATGTCATTGCAGGTAATACACCACAGGGTTTGTGCTGATTTTACAAGGTTTCAAAATTAAAGCTTCTTGGTCTGACTCTCTCTGAGTATCTCTTTATCTGTTCGGAGGTTTGCTCTTAGTTTTAGTTCTAGTGTTTTTTTCTTCTGACCATCTGGCTGTGATTAACTTATCTTCTGTTTATCTTTGTATGATACAAAAATTTTGAAGTTTTTACATGGGTAGATAATAAGACATCGTTAATCTCTGTAAAAGGAGATGTTTCATCCTATGGCATAATGACATAACATGGTACTGGACCCCATAGAAGCAGGAACAGAAAGATCAGTGTACAGTAAGCCAGGTCTGGAATGGTGAGATGGAAGGCATGAAATGGTCCTGGAGACCCTCAAACTTGGCTAAAATAATATAATTTTCAACCACACGTGTAAATTCTTAAGAAGTGCACTAAAACTTAAACTTCATAGTATAAGATATACTACAATTGTCTTCTCAGCACAGACACATAACAAGTTTGAATTAGAGAAAACAGAGAAGACACCATTGCTCTTTCTGCAATGCACCCTCAGAACACTCTGTTGCTATGGTAAACTGTAATATTAGTGTAACTTACTACCAAAGTGCTTTCACTCCAGAAATGTTTCAGTGTAATACATCATTATTAAACAAATTATTACCCTTCAACTAGGTACTAGTTAATGCTACTCTGTTACCACTTGTCAGTATAGCAATTTCTCAAACACTCAAGCTATGAAACTACTTTTAAACTGCCATTGTAGAGGAAGGGACTGATTGATTACCAAACACAGCAGAAAGACCATCTGTGTACTCTCTCTTCCATGTCAGATAAATGGGGAATTTGAATAGGTGCATTGACAGTGATTGTAAGAATGCAATGATGGTCATGGCTCAATTTCTTGGAAGCTCTTCCATATGTTTACATAGTCTTCATGTCCCAGAAATCGGGAAGGAAATAGGTTCTGACTGAAGATGTGAATTAATATTTTACTGAGGTAAAAAGGAGATTGTTACGAGCTGTTTGCTCAGGCAGACATGAGTACTTCAGTCTTGCTCTGTAGTTCTAAGATGAATTTGGAAATTGGATATTCACAGAACACTATTCAATGGTCAATGGGCACCTGGTGCAGAATAAAATTGCAGAGGACAGTTTTTAAAATTAGATATTGTGTAGAAATCTTTTTCCATAACATCCTCTGGAAAGTTTTCTGAATATAATATTACAGAGGATTTTTTGCTTAGTTTTCATCAATACAGTGTAAATATACCTTCTATGTATATAAATGAAAGCCAGAAATCTAAATGAAATGGAGAAGCAGTGTAAATTCTAGTTAAAAATCCTACATTGAAACAAAAACTGTAAGGAGAATGAAACATACATTCCTTTTTATTATATTATAGACTTTTAGCATCAAAGGAAAATAGCTTTCTGAACTTGTTGACCATTGCAATGTTCAGTTAAAACAGTTTACATTCCAAAATGGAGAAGCACTTTTTTGAACTGTGATTCTCGTAAGGTATGCTTACTTACAGCTGGTAACTGACTACCTCCAGCAGCACAAGTTTAAGGCTCAGAAATTGATGAGCATGCACAGGAAAAAAGCTCATAGATCACAGCATGAAGTCAAGTTTCAGGATAAAACCTTCATTATTATTATTACTTTTTTTTTTTTTTTTCTTAAAGAAAAAGAAATTTTGAAACCTGAAGGGAGAGCAGGATCAGCTTCCTAAATATCTCATCTGAGCTTTTTAAAAGCATACGTCATGAAAGCAATTGTATGGATAACAAATTAATACCTCTCAAGTTTGCTTCTAATTACAGCAGGACGTCATTTAAACTGTCGTGGTCTTTAAAGCACAGAAGGTCCCACTAATGTCAAGTGCAATAATGTGCATCAGTACCTTAATTCAAGTTCTAGTGTATCAAATTATATTTACAAGGAACAAAGCAGTTTTGTTGGTTTTGTTTTTCTTCTGTAAACAATTGCTACAGGTTTATAAATTAAATTAGCACACTGAGACTTGAAAAATGTCAATGGTACTTCCGGGGAAAGGTATATAATAAAGTTCTGTTTGGCTAGATTGCATGTAAATCTTAGATTCATTGAAGACAATAGCAAAATCCCTGCCAAGTATAAAAGGACTGCATTTTACCTAGAGGGAACTTCTAAGTAAGGATAGATACTAACTGCATGTGTTAACTAAATTTCTTCATTGTTGTGCTCTCTTTGTATGGAAAAAGAGACTTAGAAGGTAGAATGAAATGTTCCAGGAGCTAGGTTAGAGTGTTAACTTCATTATTCACATTATTTTCAGTTATGAAGTAAGAGAACAGAGGGCCAATTCCACTTTTATTGAAGCCCGTTAAGTGTGTCAGTGGGCAGACATCTAGTTGCTTTATCAGTTGTTTGCTTTGTTTTCTCTTTCCCTCTCTCTCTATTTAATTACTGCCACAGTAGCTCTGTTAAAATTATCTTCATCTACTGATCAGCCAGAAGGCTAAGAAGCTAAGAACCTCTTTGGACAAATCCTAAATCCTACAGACAAACCAGGACTGAGACAAGAAAAGGTTCTCGTTGTCATTCTATTGCCAGAATCTACATTTGACTTGTGAAGAAATGATGGGCTCTCATTTACAGGAATATGTGACAAGGCATATGTACAGGAAAAAAGTTGTGTGGTACCCAGAGTTCTAGTTTAGTTTTCACTTTGCCATATATCTAAAAACATAAAAAGATGCAGTTTGTGGGATGTATATAACATGTAAGGAACACATCTTTAAAAATGTGTATTGAATAAATAGGCAAAAATCACCTCCCCAAATAGTCAGGAGAAATGCAATTTAGACTTCTGAAAGCTAGCTAACATCAGTAGTTGTCTATCAATGTCACTGGTACAGATAAATATGTTTTAACTTATACAAACTTAACTGTTCTCAGGCAGCAATTAGTCTAAAAGCTAAGAAGTTCATTTAAACTTTTTATTTTTTTTTTCTCTCTTCCTCCTCCATCTTCTAATAGCTTGTCAATTCTTGGTCTTATTTGGAAGACAATTATAGTCTTCCAAAGATTTAATTTTTAATAGGAAAAAATTTTCCAATGCTGATTTGAGATGAATGTATCTTGTGACAAGTGCTATCAAGTACAAATGCAAACATGAAATGAAACTTCTGACTGTATGTGTTGCCCACATATTTTCTCCTCCAAGGCTTTTCCTAAAATTTAAGGCTACTCTCTTTTCTTTCATCCAATCATTTCACTCTGCTTTGTGTGGGCCAGTAGGGTTACAATCATGCACTCATTATGTAAACAAATTCTAGAAAAGAAGAGAGATATCTAGAAAGATATTCAGACACCTGTGAATAGCATTCCTAAACTCATTTAGAAAACACTGTAAACTTGCTGATTTTTCCTGCTAAAAGAATGAAAACTTGCAGAGTTTATTCACTTTATCCAGTTGTTTAATTTGAAAATGAACACAAACACAAAAAGAATAATACTTTGTTGGCCAGGCATAATAGAATATTTTGGCTCATTTTCCTTATGCTCTTGAAAATTATTCCATCATTCCATTATTTCTAGCATCACTAGGTTAGAAATTTTCAGTGCATAGAAGAAACAGGTTTTTGGGTTTTTTTGTTCTTTAACTATTTCATGTTTTCTCCAAATGGTAATGTAATGCATATACATAGTGACAAATGCAGTGAAGTGCAGTGCCAAAACGGTACAGATCAGCAACACTAATTTTCAGTTATTGAGAAAACTCTCTGAATACATTCAAGAAAAGATAAATCAAATGGAAGAGTTCATGTAACAGAGACTACTGGATAGATGTTTAAAAACATTGAAGAAAAATCACTTCTGGTAAGTCTGTTTCACATTTCTGCCTGACACAAAAGATGATCAAATTTTGGAACACATAGATTCATTTCAGAACTACGTCTATAACATTCTGTAGGAAAACTCTTACAGGAAAGATACTGTGCCAGTCTTACAAAAACCTCCTGTTGCTTGTACTATTTTCTTCCAGTACCTTACTGTAGCTAAGATATGCCAAACCAAATACTCTGGAATTACTGTGGAAAAGATCACTGCTATTAATAACATTAATAATATTGAAAAATTAGAGCTTTGTTATTTTTGAAGGGTTTTGAACTACGCAAGAAACTAAAAAACATTTTGAATATATATTTTACGTTGCTTCACGTTACTCTGATTCTAGTTGATAATAAAGACATGAGAAATCTTTTGGCTGTGTTTTCATACACCAGGCTGGATAAACTTTGTAGTCATTTGCAGAGCACCCGTGGTGCCTTCAAACTTTTTTGAGATTTTCGTAACACATGGAAAATGTTGTCAGGCTGAGCTACGGAAGTGATTATGTAGAAAATAACCATTAAAATAAGCAAATAAATAAATAAAATGCAAAATAGAGGTAGTAAAAAAAATGATATGTGTAATTACACAGAGCATTTACAAATCTAAAACAAAAATGGAAGTAATACGTATTGTTTTTCCGAGTAAAAGTATCATTTACTAAGTACTGATTTCTGACACTTTCCTTTGCAGTACTGGTTAGAGGCTAACAGTGGAGAAAGGACAGACATAAAAAACTTTACTATGGTAATGTCTGCATTTGTCTTTCATCATTAAGTGACAGACCATGCCTAAATATGGATGCATATGAGAATGCCTTCGATTGTCATTCACTTTTATTTTGTGCAGAATCTTTAAAGACAGCTGCATTCTCAGATTCCCTTTCCATAATATACTAGGTAGGTAAGCTATAAGTCAGGGAGTGATAACTATCCTCTGCTGGAGAGGTATCTACTCAGCCATGAATGTTGACACAGAGGTATGCATTCCTTGTAACAGCTAAAGAAGGAAATAGGATATCAAGCAGTTGAAGTAGCTTTTACAACTCTATAAGTTAATCACTTGGAGAGGAATTAACCATACAATTAGACACCGTAGAATCAGTTGTAGTGAGAGTTAATTTCTATGACTAATAGTTTGTTGATGTCTTTCACTTTGTTGTATAGTATATGTTCCTGTTTGTTGAATTTTATGAATTGGAGTCTGAACACAAGTGTAAGTCTCTATTGTACCATGATTAGTTTCAACATCACCTTTTTTCAGAATAATTTTTTTTTTTTATTATAACGTAAAACACATTAGAAAGCAAAAGGAACAGTAATAAAAGATGTATTTGAGCAAACTTTTAATAAAATACTGCTTTCAAAAAACTTGATTTTTTTTTGGAATATGTTTTCAAGTATTGATATGAAATCAGTGTATGTGTTGATATCATGTATTGATATATATATATCCATTGTGAACACTAAACATAAATCTTAGCAGTTTTCAGCAAAGAGGAACAATACAGCTGAGATATATTCTGGTAAAGAATTTTATTCATTAGTCCATCCTAAAAGAAGTTACACATTTTACCACAGACAATCCTGTGCTTAATCAAAGCTTAATCAAAGCTGACTTGCCACTCAATTCAGACAAGTAAAGTTTTATGAGTATTTCATGCTCCAGCTATTCCTTCTCTGCTGTTTCTTGGTATTCGTCATCAGGACATAAAAAGAGGCCGGGCCCACAATATAATTCTTGATTTTGAAAACTACAATATTATTTAGTTCATAAACTCCACAATATTAATTCTACTGCTACAAAGGTTTACACTTAATGTGTGTTTTCATATATCCAAAAGTCATGGCCTGGTCTCATGAACAGATGTATGTGAATATATACAAATGATGTGAATATATACAAAGAGGCAGGGAGGCAGCCAGCAGCAAAGGCATCTTAGTAAAGCATTAACACCACTGAAAACACAGACAGGAACTGGAACTGCAAAAATCATTTTGAGAATCCACAAATCAAATCAACGCCTGTCAGGAAAGATATAAACCAGTAAACGGCCGAAGCCAAATCGTAAAACAAGTAGGAACAAGAGGATTTACTATATATCACACAGTGAAAGACAAATAAGACAATACTCTACACTATTGCTCTTAGAAATTATGAAAGATGTTTTGAGAGATGCTCCTATTCTTGCCACTCCCCCCCCTATGGGTTCCACAATTGAAGGGTACCAAACACACAGTTAGAGGGAAGTTGTGTTTTAGCTCACCTATACATATATCTATGTATGTATCAAAATCTATCAATTCCCAGTATGTATAAAAATGTATCAGTCACCATGTATTTCACAGCTGGATTTCTTAAGCTTCCAGATGATAATTAAGGAACCAATAAAATGTGAATTTTTTATAAAGAAATCAATTTAGCATTCTAGTTTGCCATGCCATTTCAGGACAGTCATTTAAATTAAATATTATCTGCTTTCTCTTTTTTTGTTGTTCGTTGTTCATTTATTTTATTCTTAGTTTTATATAGAAAATTACTATTACATTTGAGTTTTAGATTTGCATCCATTTGTTTTTATATAAAGAATAAATCAGAAGTAATCAAGACAGCTTAGAATCAAAGCTACTTTTTGTGACATTACAGACTCAGAGCCCCAACACACAATTCTAAATTCTGAATATATCTGTTGTTGCTTGCCCAGCATGTCTTTCAGAAACAATTTTTTTTTTATTTAAAAGTAACAATATTTTCCTGGTTCTATCCACTCATTGTCTGGGAAATGATTAGCTGGAGAGCAGCTCAGTAGAAAGAGATCTGATGATTCTGGTCAACAGCAGGCTCAATAAGAGCCAGCATTTTGCCCTAGCAGACAAAAGGCAAAATGGCATTTTGGAATGTATTAAACACAGCATAAACAGATGGTCAGAGGAGATGACTCTCCCATTATATTTAGTACTGATGGAAGACCCACTTGGAATATTGTGTGCAATTCTGGGCTACACAATGTGAAAACAATGCTATAATACTTGAAAACATCCGCAGGAGGGCACTAGTATTGGTAAAAGGAGTGGAAAGCATGTTCTATGAGGAGAGGTTGAAAACACTTGAGTTGTACTGCATGATGAAGAGGAAGATAGGAGTGACCTCCTTCCTCTCTGCAGCTCCTTTGGGAGGCTCAGTGTTCAAAAGATATTTGAACAATGCCCTCAATTATTTGGACAATTTTGTAACTTTTGTTCATCCCAGAAGAAACCAGGCAGTTGAAATGAATTATTGTATTGTATCGGTATCAGTATTCTATTCTGTTCTATTCTATTCTATTCTATTCTATTCTATTCTGTTCTATTCTATTCTATTCTATCCTATCCTATCCTATCCTATCCTATCCTATTCTATTCTATCTTATTCTATTCTGTTCAATTCTATGCTATCCTATTCTATCCCATCCCATCCCATTCCACTAAATTCCATTCCATTCCATTCTGTCCTACTCTATATTTTGTACTGATATAGAAAAATCTATCATAGATAATCACCTAAGCCTGTGGTGAGATTTACTCTGTTAGAGTTAGACAAATTCATAATGAAACATTCTTGAGAGTCAAGGCTCAGTTGATTCAAGTGCTAACATGTAACCTGAAGTTTCACTGTTTAAATATCAAATGAAGAAAATACTTCATCACAAAAGTGATTTTGTATGAATCTAACACTCAGAAGATTTGCACATCTTAAACTAAGTCAAGTGAAAACTTTTCAGATTTTCTGTTGCTATGATGGTGATGGTACTTTAGAATTATAGAATTGTCATTACAGTGTCATTTACTTCAGCAGGCAGATGCAAGAAAATAAGTGTGATTTATGATTTTCCCTCTTCATAGCTGCAAAAATACATAAGCTGTACTTCTGTATAAAGTAGAAAAGTACTAGATAAGGTTTTTAAGAAAGGTGACTTGAGACTCTGTTTTACATTCATTCTCTAAGACGCTTTCATCTATAACAGCATAATAGCAAGTGAAAGATTTTCTAGCTCACTCAAATGCTGCTCCATCACCATTCAGTAATAAAGCATGTCAGATTCATTTTCACATGACTTTAAACATCAAGAGCTTAATGATATTCAGAACATATTTTCCTATTTATGTTTTCTTGTAGATATATTGCAGAGACTGACTAGCAGTGATTCCTTTTGTGCCAGAAGAGCAGCCAAAAATTTTTTGGTTGTCTGCAAAGTTAAGGCAATACACATACCATTTATTAACCTTCATAATCTGGATTAGTAAAATTCTTTTTTTTTTTTTTACAAATTTGCATTGCTTTTATTGGCTTGTGTGTAAAAGGTCAAAATGTCCCAGTGAATATCAGCTTATTTCTAGAAAGTAAAAGTTTTGGATTTGTTTCCAATTCTATCACTTACAACTGTAGATGTGGGCAATTTTCTGCTGTCGGTTTGGCTACCAACTGTAAACACAGTAAGTTATATAAAGTGCAGTATATACTGTAGATATTCACCTGTCTTTTATTTTCCCTTCTCCCTGTTGTCAACAATGGTATTTAGAGCAGTCAGAAAAAAAGGAAGATAGTCAGACATGGAAACTACATGATTCTAGGCAGATTCTGCTATTGAGATGATCCTAAAGCACCTGCACAAAGCAATGTGATTCTCAACAACAGACTCTTCTGTAACACGTGTGACAAAACTACACTTCAAACAGATGAATGAAGAATTGGTGAACTTTCTTTAAAAACAACAACAAAGCAAACAAAACAAACAAACAAAAAAAACTTGCTAAAAACCATAAAGAATGCACAATTAATGCATATAATTAAGATTCACTTCACTACCAGTGCAATCTACTATAATAACATTCTCCTCTTCATAGTTGATAACATGAATCACAGCTACTGTTAACAATTTCTTCCTTGTTGCATATACTTATTACCTTAGGTTTCATGCTAATAGTGTTATCTACCTTTTCTCTGGATGCAGTCATTAAAGCTGTCTCATAGAAGTACATCAGTTGTAAGCACCTCTTAGAAAGAATGCTTTCCCCATGCATGCTTTTAAAGAAAAGGCAAAAAGGGATTAGCATTTTTTAATATTACACAAATATTTAAAAAATACCCACAAAAGAAGTTTTTATTTCACTTATGCTAATCTAAATGGGTTTAATTTGCAAATGATGGCACTTTGACAAAGTGTTAGTCATGAAAGACAGAACACAATGACAATGAACCTTGGATACTCAAAGTGATGAATAAGAGCTTTCCATATGTACAGCAGGGTATCTTGGGTCTCTGTGACTTGTTCATTTGGCACCTTGAGATTAGATCAAATAAAGTCAGGCCCTGATCTAAAGTACAGACAATGAAATTTTTCTTACAAATATTTCCTGAAGAAATCAAAGCATTACTCAGATATGGAAAAAATAAAGGACAGAAAACAGATAGAGTGCATAAAGAAGAAATAAATAAATAAAGCCACTGACAAATTTAACAATAAACAGTTCTCAATGACTTTAATACATCAGTAAATGAAAATAATAAATACCATTGCTAGTACAACAGATGAGATTTTGACAGCTAAAAGACTTTCATTACAAATAATGATGAATATTAAGAAAACCATAAGGAAATAATATGCACATATGTAAATAGCCTTACATTCTAACAGTAAAAATCCAATTTTGTTTTCAGAAGATGTTTTGCAATGCAATTTAAACTTTCTAACAGTTTATGTGACAATATCACAGAATAGTTACAGATAAAACCTCATGCATTCTTTTCACAGACTCCTTTCTTTTTTCTTCCTGGCCACTTCTGTCATTACCTTTTGCCCCCTATTTTTTTTTTCCTTAATATCTTTTCTATTAAGTCAATGAGTTTGAGATATTCTCTTCCTGAAGGTCTATTTTTGGGCTATTTTTTTTTATCTTTTACCAGATTTGCTTTTTGATGTTCTTCAAGAACTCTCTGTGTTTCATACTGATATTTGTTCCTTTCTGAGTTAGAAGAACTTGCAAGAAGAGCATATTCTAAGGATTCAAACACAAAACTAATATTTTAACAGATTATCATACGCTTTTAAAAGTAGTCTGTTCAAACAGGACAGCCACAATTAAGCTTGTAGTCCTGGAAAGTAAAATATCACATTAATTACAAGTGTTATGTTTGTATTCCCATAATTAACAGAGTGCCTTCTCATGGCTGGATTGCAGCATGTAACCACAAAATGAGAAAATGAAGTGACTTGGCATCTTTTTCCTATCATTTCAGTTGTCACACATTGTTTCTACAACTACAAAATTAAGATTTTTATCACAATCAGTTTCTGCTGTATGGATATGCTGAATCAATTAACATTTGCAACTCATGTTTAAAGTCCGAGATAAAAAAAGTGTGTTATAAGGTTATTCATTATTAATAAATCAGGAACTTGGGGGGAAACAAAGAATCTGAGGATTCCCAGCTCTCTTATAATGGTGCACATACCAGTTGCACTTCTACTGAATAAATTCTCTGTAGAGACATCACAAGCAGGAACATGAATATACGGAACATCTTTAAAGTTTACTGCTCTAGATAGATGGTATCTTTGGAACTCTCACAGGGAAAACAGTAGAGGCTGTAGAGACCAAAGAGGCATATTCCCATTCTATTCACATTCTGTAACCCAGGACAGGGGCTTTCTCTCCTAGTTAATACAAAGATAAGGGATCTGTAAAAACATAACAAAGAAGTAGGAATAGGAAAGAGAAAGAAGAGGAAATGGAAAGGGAGAGGAGGCAGAGGAGAGTGGATGAGGGAAGAAGGGAAGAGGAAAATCACTGTTGTTGGATTAAGGTTTTTCATAGAATTAAGATCATTTTCTGAAAGATTTTTTTTAAAGGGGTGATTCCATTAAGAAAAAGAAAGAGAGACGGATAGTTTTGTAATAAATCATTTTGGAGTATACTTTTAATTGTCAGAAGGTAAGATGCATTCACTTTCCAGTTGTTTCTTAGTAACAACATCATAATAAATGGAAAATACTTCTTATCAGCAGAAACAGAAGAGCTTCTATCAAATAGACTTTTAAAGAAAATCCAGAAAAGAAATACTGACAGAGCTTCAGATTATCTGGAAAAGACAATACATTATGAAATAGAAGAAAATGATGATGTTCCTGAAAGAGAATCACATGAAAGGTAAAATGTCTTTGGTTGAAAGGCTCATCCAGAGACAAAACTAGCAAAACTCCCAGGCTGGTCTACTATTTATTAAAGAGAAACTGAAGTTGGTCAGAGATTATGGGTAATGTTCTTTTCAATCTCAGTGTTTCAGAATGCTGAGGGTATGCACAATGCCCAGTTTGACATCAGCAACAGATTTCTCATTTTATATATATTAATACATCTCTGTATTGCTTGTGTCAGTGATGCTTCCGGTTTTATTCCAATAGCAACACAGGCCCAGATAGGATTATAGAAAGATTCTCAGTGCGTCTGACCTCCAGTTGATGGTACAGTGTAACATCTCTCTCTGCAGGTATAACGTTTTCTACAAATCAAAATAAAGGAGAATAGAAGTCAATGTTTCAAAAATATAGAGGAGGCTAAAGGGGACAGATTGGAAATATCTGTGTTAAATGGCTGAACATTAATTTAGTAGGAAAATGCCACCAGTCTGTCAAGAAGATTTTCCAATTATCCTTTTTCAAGTTCTGGCTGAGAGAACTTGTTTTAGGATTGGGACAGGGGAACAAAATTCCTGAGTCAATTCTTAGTGAAACCTTCATAGCCACAGAAGAATAGCTGTTCTAACAAAGTTCTAACAAAGACTATGAAGGCTTCTGCAACTTCTTGCTTCCGAAATCTGGTGGTCAAAAATGGCATGGAATGCCATGCATGGACTTCCTGCAGAAAGCCTCAGGGTAAGTTCCTCTGCAAATGCAATTTTTCTGATGTCACATAGAAGAATATTCTAGATACCGTTGGTTGAATGTTCTTGTAAAGGTACAATGAACCTGTCTCACAATGTTTCAGCATTCATGGGAATCATGAAAAAGGAAAGGAAGGGAAAGAAATGGAAGGGAAGGAGAGGGAAGGCAAAACAGGGAGTAATGATTATATAATTCCCCTTTCACTTTCAGTAGATGACTTGTTTAATAACAACAGCTTTTCTCTAAGTCAGATTAACGGTGTGTGAAATAGGTGCATATGAAGACACTGTGAGTGTTACTACAATTTACTGATATATACAAAAGTTTTGGGATAAACAATTAGGTCTGCATGCAAAAAAAAAAAAAAAAAAAAGCTTATGTCAAATAATTTATATTTATACACTGTATGTCGATGTCTCCATGAAATACTTTGTCTGAAATGATCACTGAATAGACGGAAGACAAGAAAAATGAAATGAAAAGAAAATATATGGGAATATCTATTCAGTGGAATTTATGAAGGCGGGGTAAATATTTTCTACTGTAAACTACTAAATCAATTTTTCTTATTAAAAGAGAATTCTTGTGATCTGCATCACCAGACCAAGGACTGGGTCTCTTTAAATTTACTGTACAGTACTTCAAAATACTGCTGAGAGCATTCGGTATTTTTAGCAAAACAACATTTGCTATACGAACAAGACATTTTCTGTTGTTCCTGATCTTTTTGCAAAATAAAAGGTAATATTTTCTTGTGACAAACAGAATATTTTTAACACGATTTTAGGTTTATTAAACAAGACAGTAAAAAGAGTATGACATATCTGACCTTTTTCTTAGAATGCATCTGTGTTAACGTAAACCTTTAAGCAATCAACACAAGCTCTGCAATCAAGCTTCTATTGTTTTTATTGTTTTCTAAATATAATCCTTTGTGGCAAGAGTCTTGTCCATAAACTTAGGAGTGGTTAGGAAAAAAAAATGTTTTAAATGAAGGATTATGTTTATTGTATTCTTCTGCAGTGTCTGACAGGAACATCTTGAGAGATATCCCCTTATCACACATCTCAATCCCTAAAAACTTTCACTGCCATTTCCCAGAATATCTTAATCTGAAAGAAAAACAATGCCAAACAAACAATTAAAGTCATTGCTTCTGTTTTTACTTATTTATTAATTTGTTCGTTTATTTTTCCCTATCTTTTTTTTCCCTGTCATTATGATATTCCAAAACACTTTCTAGAAGTTTTAGCTACATAAGGCAAGGATATGCAGCATCTTATATCTTTCTTGGGCACTGTTTTCAGTCTCCCTCAGTTCCAGACAGTACAAATGTTTATATTTATCCAAATATTTATCTTCTCAATCCTTCCTGAAATGAGAATTTATCTTCATTTAATTGAAAAAGAAGGGAAAGTAAAAAAAAAACATATATATATATATCTAAACATTTATATCAGTTGTTTCTGTTCTGATTTTCTCCAGTTTTGGAATCAGGTGGCTCCCATCCAATCCCAGTGATCTCAAATGAAGAGTAAGCAAAGATCATGCAGTAAATGTTTTTTATAGTAATCTAGATACTCTCCATTAGTGCTTTCTATCATTTTTTGATAGAAAATTCTGCTTCTGTGACAAAATTCCGTACGTATTATCTTATATGTTGTTCAGTCTGGGGAAGAGAGGCTGAGAGGAGATCTTATTGCTCTCTTCCAGTATCTGAAAGGTACTTACAGCAAAGTGGGGTTGATCTCTTCTCACTGGTGACAGGACGAGGGGAAATGGCCTCAAGTTGCACCAAGGTAAGTTTAGGTTGGATATCAGGAAAAACTTCTTTTCAGAAAGGGTTCTTAAGCACTGGAATAGGCTCCCCAGGGAGGTGGTTGAGTCACCATCCCTGGATGTGTTTAAAAACCGTTTGGATGTGGTGCTCAGGGACATGATTTAGTGGAGGGTTGTTAGAGTTATGGTAGTCTGATTAGGTTGTGGTTGGACTTGATGATCTTTAAAGTCTTTTCCAACATGAGCAATTCTGTGATTTTATGATTCTATATTGTACTGTATCACACTGCATCATATTATTAATAAAAATAGATAACAGTATTAGTAACAATAACCATATTAATAAAAATAATAATATAATTCTAAAATAGTAATGTATGTGAACGTATTTTGCCCCCACGGATTGTGAGAGATTCTCTCAAGTTCTACCTTGCATTTTACCTTCCTAAACATTACCTTGAATTTTCAAGTACAGCTGTGGCAAAAGAAATGTAATGGCATTTAGGGAAGAAGGTCAAGGAAAATGGAGTTTCCTTTGCTATCTTTAATTTACTGTTATGCTAATTTATGGTTTTTCAGGAGAATTGACTACCGCTCAAATATTAAAATGAAATTCTCTTTGTCCACTAGCAATAAAGAAAGCTTAGGATATCATTTCTGTGGTTTTCACTTTGGGGTCCAGATATTGTGAAAAAAAAATTGTTAGAATTAAACATGACTATGATCCTGAACTGAGAGAAGAAATTATGAAATATAAAAATATGTGAAAATTTCTCTGTTTAGAATAGTTTGAGTTGAAAGGGACCCTTAAGATCACTTAATTCCAAGCTCCCTGACATGGGCAATCTGCTTAAATTTCCATCCAGCCTGGCCTTTATCACTTCCAGAGATGGAGCATCCACAGCTTCTCCGGGCAATCTGTTCCAGTACCTTACCAACTTCATAATAAATAATTTCTTCCAAGTATTTATTCTGAATCTAGTCTCTTTCAATTTAAAACCTTTATTCTTTGTCCTATCATCACTCTAGAGTCCCTCTCCAGCCTTCTTGCATTTGATACTGGAAAACCACAATTAGGTCTCCCCAAAGTCTTGTCTCCTTTAGGCTGAACTATTTTAGCTCCATCAGCTTGTTTTCATAGGTGAAGTGAGTTTAACCAAGAATAATACAAAGTATATGCAAAGAACTAAGTGTACTACACCTGGCCGCAATATGCTAAGTTACAAAACACACTCTATAGGGATTACTAAATTTCCTTCAGCGTAGCCATACTTGTGAATCTTATCTAGTAGGCATTCCTTTGTGGGAGAAAAGAAGCTCAGCCCATCAGATGATCCCGCAAGTCATGAAATGTTCTCCTGATTCACCTGTAGTGGTATTTTCCCTAATCTTCTCCCCTTCTTAGGCCATTTTTATATTATTTCTTGTTCTACGGGTGGAACTTGAATGACTCTACTCATTATATACCTTTTTTCTAACTGACATAAAATCCTCTCACTTCACTTTTATCATAGAACCATAAAATCATAGAATCATAGAAGCACAGAATGGCCTGGGTTGAAAAGGATCACAATGATTATCTAGTTTCAATCCCCCTGCCAAGTGCAAGGTCACCAACCACCAAACCAGGCTGCCCAGAGCCACACCTAGCCTGGATAACCTTTTAAAGGTATTAAAAAAAAAAAAAAAAAAAAAAAAAAAAAGCCAGAGTGCATGCTCAGTGAGGGGTTATTGCATCTTGAAGCTGGGTAGTTTTCAGGATGGAGGTGTGTTTTGGTATTACAACGAGCAAAAATCACCAAAGAATGGCATTTTCTCTACAAGATGATTTTTATGCAGAAGACAACATTTGGCCCAGCGTGTAGCAGGTAAGCAGTTTGATATCACCATGTTCCCATCCCACTATTGTTCTTCCTAGAGTCAGTACATCAGTTCTCTTGATGTTGCCAACATCTAAAGTTGCCTAGGGAACTACAATAGATAGCAGGACTCAGCTGCAGAATCTCCACTCTGCTCCATATTCCGTGCCTTTTAATGACATACAGGCTGCACTCTGTGATGGTATCCTTGTGAATGATCTGTACCTTAATTGCCAGTGAATAATGCTATACCTCAAGAAATTATTCCACGTGTTGCCTTCTTCAATTTGGGCAGTGTAACCAGAACACTTCCTAGTGAAAGCTGAGACAAAAAAAAAGTCATTGAGTACTTCAGCCTTCTCCATGCCACAGGTAATCAAGTATTCCTTTTCTTTATAGAGAGAGCCCGCATTTTCTTTATCCTTCCTTCTGTCACCAACATTCTAACAGAAGCTTCCCTTTGTTGCCCTTGATGTCCCTGGACAGGTTTAATTCTGTTAAGGCTGTAGCTTTCCTAACTCAATTCCTGGCTGCTTCCATTCTCTGTAGGTTTCCTTTATGTGTTTTTGTTTATCCAGGAGCTCCTTGCTCATCTATGCTGCCCTCCTGACACTTTTGCCTAACTTCCAGCTTGTTGGGATGCATTATTCATGAGATTAGAGAAGGTGATGTCTGAATATTAATCAGAGAAGGATCTCTTGAAGCCTGGAGCTCTGAGCTTGCTCAGAGTGCCCTCCTTGCTGCCCTAGCAATCTCTAATTCCACCATTTAATTGTCACTGCAGCCAAGGCTTCCCTTGAGCTTCACATTTCCCACCAGCTCCTCCTTGACGGTGAGAACAAGGTTCAGCATAACACTGGTCTGCAAAACACTGGTAATAACAAATCTGCCTATCTCTCTATAATAAACGCAACAGTGTTGATGAGGTATGAATGCCATCCATGCACATTATAGCTATATCACTAGATCTGAATGTGCTACAGCTGAAACCTTTCTGAAAAATACTATCTCTCTGTATTTCATTAAATTCAAGTGGACAAAAAAAGACAGAAAACTGGTAAAAGACTCAGAACACTCTGCTGACATTGGGGAAAACAACAACAACAGCAACAACAAAAACACCTTTATCCAGAGATCTTAGATTTAAACCACTTTTGACTTCGGTATCAGTTCAGCTGCTGTCAGGATGGCTGAAGCAACAACCTGTTAAGCTTGCTAGCATAATGATATTTAAACTTTCTCATGCGAGAGAAATTATACTTAGTATATCCTTAATATCCTTAGTACAGATGCAACTCATTTTTTTGACTCTTGGAGGAATGCAGATATATATCTCACCTCTTTGTTTCCCCCACAGTATGATGGGAGTGATGATACCAGTCTTCTTTTCAAATATGAAAAGCTCTGAGCTTTCTTCACAAGCACACCATGTAGAAGTTGAATACATGCAATGCATCTGTACAAAAGTCGTCACAATAAGAGCAAAATTCTGGTAACACCCTCATTTCTGATCCCCATAATTCCCATGTTCCATTGATTTTCAGGGCTTTCTTTTTATTGTTGGAAAAGTTTATGTGCACTCTGTGTGCTAAATGTAAAATCTAATTTCTCTAGGACACAACACATTCTTTTCCATAAAACTTCTGCAGTAACTTATCATATCCGTTTCCCTTACACTCAAATTGTAAGAGTTGAGTTTTTCAGTTGGTTGGCTTAACCAATTGCTTATTGAAAGCTATTACTAAAACCAGGCAGTCCTTATCCCTGAATGACAACATAGTTATTCAGAAAATAAATAAATAAATAAATAACAATTACTCTGATGTGGTGAAGTAATATCATGGATTCTTTATGAGTAAATCTTAATTTAAAACAAAAATATAATGTAACAAAACATTAGGTAAACCCCTAAATGTTTTTTTAATTTGATTTGGGATGGTCATATGTTAACTGCTGAGGTGCAGAGGATTCACTTCATGCACTTGTTCATTTTTACATGATGCAGGATGAAGCAATGAAGGAAAAATATATTACCAGTTGTGTTCTTGCCCAGATAGAAGTACACAGTTATTTATGAATGGAAGAAGAGAGGAAAACATACATGAATTGGAAATTCAAACTGTGTTTTGTTATGTTGATGATAAATCTTTCTGATTTCTGCTAGCACAATAC
This sequence comes from Chrysolophus pictus, assembly GCA_037305975.1. NCBI lineage: Eukaryota > Metazoa > Chordata > Aves > Galliformes > Phasianidae > Chrysolophus > Chrysolophus pictus. The sequence goes on along the minus strand of CM074614.1, from coordinate 28,923,230 downwards.
TATTATAAAGAGAGTGAGGAAAATGTTTTGAAATAGGGAAAATAAAACTGCTTTTGTAATATTTTTTAATTCCTCAAACATGTAATTTTCTTACGGGATTTTTATTTCTCATATTTTTAATAGAAAATGTCAGTGATTTAACTCTTTACATAGTAGTGGCTCAATTTTTTTCTGACTCAGCACATCAAAAAATCAATTGTAATAGTATTTTTATTGAGTAAGAATACAGTGGTTCCCAGAGCTTGACATCAGCAAAAAATCAAAGACTATACACTAAACTTATAAATACATTTCTAAGATAGAGAGAGGCAATTTGAGTGGGGCTTCAAATCCTGCAATGATATTGCTTCTCATCTGTATAACACAGCATCGTAAAGGCTCTCGCAGTTATTGTCATCCCTAAGTGCCTTGCTAGACATGCTAAAAAATAATTCCATAATTTAGAAATGAATTGCTTCGGACACATGAGAGAAGAATAATGTAATTTCTCTGACACTGAACATCGTGAAAGGCTGAAACAAAAACCCAAAAAGCTATTTTGCAGGAGGTGAATATCAGCTCTGTTGCTGGACTGCTGCAATGCACCTGTGGCTGTTCAAAATGTTAAAGAAGATAAGTAGTGAAAGGCACAATTATTTTATTTATGCAATTAATATGTAAAAGTGATTTCTCAGGTTTAGGTTACAGTTTAGTGGCAGTCAGGACTCACCTAGCTGCCAGTTAGATATCTGGTTGGAGAAATCTCGGGTTTTTTTCCTTTAAATCTGTTTCATATTACAGACATGGGCATCATCTAGATGATTGGACCTGTCGCATATTAAAAACTTGGATTTGTCACCCTTCTTAAATTTTATTTTATTTATATTTATTTGCATATAATTCTGTGAACTGCAATTTTCTTTACAGTTCTCTTCTTTCAAACACTTCTTGTTCTGAAGTGGGTGATTCTTGGGAAACAGGCAAATAGAAAAAAAAGCAAAAAAAAAAAAGAAGGGAAGGGGGGACAGCAGAGGGGAGAGGGGAGAGGGGAGAGGAGGGGAGGAGAGGGTAGGGGAGGGAAGAAAGGAAGGAAGGAAGAAGGGAAGAAAAGGATCCAAATTTCTTAGGATTTGAAATCAGTAAAAAAGTGATCAGTCCTGCTCTAATAAGAACAAACTAAGCTTGTGTGATCAATAGACCCTGTCTCTAAAGGCCTTAGTTATAAAATGGACAAGAAAAGGATTTATTAGAAGAAAAACTCTTGAGATAATGATGGATCCATGGATTTCTATGTGTGTTGTGTTCAAATGTCCAGTAGCTGACATTTATTTTTACTTGATAGAAAAATGACAAATGGGTAGTTATTTACTGGGTACAAATATCTTCCTCCAAGGACTTAGGTGATTAAGTTTTTAAAAAATGAATGAAAACCAGCATCATAAGTCTTAGATTTTCTCATCTTAAGAATGATGAAATCAGTTTATTTCTTACGCTGCATGCAATTATATATAGGATTGCATATGAATTCAGTAACTGAAGGACCACTCAGAAATTAAGATGCTAGAGCAGCAATGTTTGTCAGAAAATAATAAAAATAATAATTAAAAAAATGCCATACATGGAAGACAGGAAGACAGAACAGTAGAAATAAAGCATCTTCTCCCACTTCCTTTTGAATACAGAAGAAGCATCAACATTTACTGTTATTTTCACCATCTTCTTCTTAGGTCTCTATTGAATGGCTTTCACCTCCACCTCTACTTAATCTCACCTTTTCTGTCACTCAAAAATCTCACATGCCAGAAACAAAGAGAACAATATAAAATGCACTAAAGAGATTTATTTATTTGCTTATTTATTTATTTGTTCTACAAAGAACAATTTCTCTGACATCTTCCATGAGAAGATTACACTTATTTTCCATACAGCTGGATGATACCATGGTCCATATGTAGCTCCTGTAGCAGAGTGAAACATTTAGACAGTACTCTAAACATCATAAAGTCAGAGATAGTGGGATGTGTCTGGTATCAAATCAGAATGCTGAAATATTTGCATATAATAAATGAAATTATTGTCACATACAGAGGAGGACTTTATCCACCTATATAGTGACATTATTATTTACCATTATTTTAATCTATGTTAAAAGGTTTTTTTCCTCATTCTCCCAGTTTCTGGTTCCTTTAGTAATTTTCAAAAGTTTTAATGTCTTGTTTCCTTCCACAAACTCACAAATTCTCTGTAACACCCCAGCAGAATTTCCGATGCTGCAGTCCTTTTTACCAGATATTTTCATTATGTATATAGCAGTTAAAATAATCCACACTTCTGCTGAGTCCATCAGTAGAATGCAATGTGAAGCTGGTAGGAAACAAAATTCTACAGGTCAGGATAAAGCAATGCTCAGCACAGACTATGGAAGAGATACTATCCTGAGAGAGTGAGATACAATTTTTAAAGTGTTAAAAAATGGACTTTGGAGATGTGTATAGTATTATTTTTACTTACATTATTTTTATTTATATCATTATATTACAATTTTTATATTTATAATTTTAATGTATATATGTTTAAATATTTATATTATTTATAATATTATACTATAAATCTTGTAATGTTGAATTCATCTCTCTAATTCTTGTACAGCCGTATAAGTTTTGTTGCACAGAGAGTACAACTGTATACTCAACATACAAGTCCATCTGAGTGAGAAGATAGTAGAAAAAATCTTAGTTTCTCACTGTCAGAACTCATCACAAAAAGGTTTTTGTTGCAAATTATAAAAGCATACATAGAAACAATGTTAGTCAAAGGCTTTTGACAATGTATGCAGAAAAAGACAACAGTAAACAAACATCTATCAAAGAGTTTTGTAGGATAAAGTATATGGACTATTATCATTCTAGTTCAAATAGGTGGAAATAGACATCTCTGAATTGTATTTTTCCTTATTTCCTAGTTCTTAAGAAAGCACTTATTCTATCACAGATGAGGATGTCAGTCAGACTCTGCCTTTAAATATCTATATAGCCTTTGCCTCTGAAAATAATAGGACTCACTGAGTATAAAGGTGTGAGGAAATGGTTCTAGGCCAAAGCCATCATCAAACCAAATAGAGCTATCGCAAAGGCCTCCTCCCACAATTCACTACAGTACTAGATGTCCTCAGTGTGATGACATAGACCATGTCGGTTTTGTGGCTGTCGATGATTTCCTACTTCCAATGAGCCACGTCAAAATATTTGGTCATTGGCAAAGTAATTTTTTTAACAACACATCTTATCTCAGTTGTTTAAGCTCTCATTATTCAAATTTATTCTTCCATATTTTAATGGCTCCAAGGTAATCTGGTAAAAAACATTTTGTAATGACTTTCCCATAAACTTAAACGTCTTGTAGCTACTTGCTAGGCATCCCACGCACGAACACATACCCCACAAAGCAATAATCTATCAATTAAACTCAGCTAATGTTAAATTAAGAAGAAATCCACCCAGCTAGAAAGGGAGTTTGGAGGTTTCTTTGCAGGAGTGAAGCTCTTATAGCCAACCAATAGATGGCAGGACATCATTTCAGTGACCTCAACACTAGACTGTGCAACACAAGAAAGCCTGGTACTGAATTTAAACTTTGAAGAGACCCATTAGGAAACTGTGCTATTTCCCACTACTTCATCATGGAGAAGCCGAACATAGAAGAGCCTAGCCTGGAAATCTCTATGAAGACATTTCTTCCTCCTTGGAAGCATTCAAGGCCAATGGGGCAGTGAGCAACCTGGGCTAATGGCAGGTGTCCTTGGCAAGGGATTTGGAACTATGTGAATCTTAAAGGTCCCTTCCAACACAAACCATTGTGTGATTCTGTGATTCTATATGAAACTTTTTAGAAAGCAGCTTGACCTATTAACTGTAGGGAATAAATAATATTCTTTGAAGTTAAAGCAGTTACTGTAAATGAATATTTTATATTTATTTTCCCAGGTTTAAGGTCTATTAGGTTTTCCCAGATAGGAATATGTTTGTATGTTTGTTTGGTTTTTGGTGGTTTTTTTTGGTTATCACATGCACTTTAAAAAAGTCTCACAACTGAAAACATACTCCAAGTGCCAACAAAGACTGATTTGGGAAATAATGTGTGTAGATGCATAGAGTGTGTTAATTCAAAAGAGGCAAGAAGGGAAATAAAATGTTACTCACCTAAAGTTAATTCTTTTCTTTGCATTATTCATTCCTCTGACCACACTGAAATGTACTGAAGCACGGCATTATGTGACACCTATGAGACATGTATGGAAACGGAGAATGGGAAAGTGTAACTATGGTCAGATGTTTGAATTAAAATCTAAATATTATATAAAACTAAAAAATGCAGACAGGTGGTTGCATTCAGCAGACTCAGTAAGTTAGGTATTACTGCAGTGAAATATCCTTTCAGTAACATGAAACTTAATAGACTGGAAGTATATTTTCCATTATAATGAATTCAGTGACATCTGTTGTTTCAAGATATATGGTGTTTGAATAATTGCAAAATCACCAGGAGTGATAGCTGGCTTTAACAAGCAGACATCTTCTCATTAAGCTACTGAGAGCAGTTCTGTAACACAGAAATTCATAAAGTATCAAGATGGACTGTTGCTCACAGACTCTTGCAAATCTCTGTATTTGCCTCTTCTAACTGCTCTTTCTTCTAGGAAGCACACTTTTTTTGTCCATTGGAATGGCAGAGAATTAGCTGTATGGAAAATTTTTCTACATTATTAGCAATAATTAATACTGTGTTATTGAACTGCCTAGAGCTTCATCTAATATGAAGTTGATCTCTTATATTAACTCCTTGTAAATGGTAGTTCCTACTTAGGACAAGTTAGTGCTTAGAAGAATGAAAAAGGGATTTTTGCACAGGCTGAGATGACACAGCTTTACTACAGTCAGATGGCAGTTTGGTGGTAGGGCCAGGGAAAAGAGCCAATCATAGAACCATATAAACTTCCAAGCTGGAAGAGACCTTTAAAGGTCATCTAGCCCAACTCCCCTGCAGTGAACAGGAACACCCACAGCCAAATCAAGGTGTTCAGAGCCTGGTTCACTTTGAGCTGGAAAGTCTGTAGGGACGGAGCATCCACCACATCTCTGAGCAAGCTGCACCAACATCTCTCAGCCCTCATGGTAAATTACTTTTTCCTTATAGCTAAACTAAGTCTCCCCTCTTTAAAACTATTTCTCCTTCCCACATCACCACAGACCCTGCCGAAGAATTGGTCACTTTCTTTCTTGTAGCTCCCCTTTTGATACAGTCTGCTCTCAGATCACCTCACAGCCTTCACTTCTCCAGACTGAACAACCCCAGATCTCGCAGCCTGTCCTCACAGGAGAGGTGTAGCCATGGAAAGAAAAGGCGGAATCTAACCCTCCTGTTGCTAAGTTCATGCCTGAAAATGTAATGCACTACTATGTTCTGTGCACAACCACTCTTGGAAGCCTTCTAATTTTCATCTCATTCTTCTTTGCTGTGTCTATTTGATATAGACTGACTTAAAACCATTTGTAAATTCTTGTAGCCATTTTTTTTTTCTCCTGAAGAAATTCATTCTATGTATAAATCTACTGACAGACCACTGACAGACCACTGCTGAGATGGTATTAGGAACATGATCAAGATTGTAACCTTTGTTCATTATTCAAATAGAACTAATTTTCTTACTGTCTTTCTTATAAAAGAGAGAGAGAGAAATAAGGGAAGCTACAGGGCGTAATAGCAGATTAGCTCACATATTTGTTGTTTCCTTTTTTTAAGGCTGTAAGAAAAGATTCAGCCAAAAGTCAACCACTAATTTTATTGCTTCGTGGAAGCTCAGGTGATCTTATATCAGAAATTCTAAACATAAATTCTTATTTGTTTGAGTTGCTTTTTGTTGTTATTTTTCTATTTGTTTGTTTGTTTGTTTTTTTTTTTTTCATTTTCATTCAGGGTGCTTACTGCCTTTTTCCTTTCTCCACGAACATCTGAAACTGAATTCCAGCAGTTTGGTAGTTTTAAAGGCATGGAGCCAAATAATACTAGTGGTTATATTCTGTATTTGTTTATTTTTTTCTATAGTATATGTTGTTAACACAGGCACACACTTTACATTATAGACTTGTTGGGAACAAAGTTTAAACTGCTGCTCCGGGTTGCTTTGCGAATTCTGATGACAGTTTCATCGCAAGCAGAATGGTGTGAGGAAAAAAAAAAGAAAGAAAGAAAGTCTATATCATCCTATCATATCTCTCACTCATGAAAAACGTAAAGGAAACAATATGTTATCTCCCTGAAGATGGCACCATGGCAACTCTTTTGTTCTCAGTGGACAAAAAGATGTAATCTCTCCCACTCGAGCCCTACTCCAAGATGCTGTTCTTCCTCATGCTGATGCATTTCCAGATTCCTTTTCATACCTGTTTATGTATAATAATCTGTATTATTATTTTTACACAGCAGTTATTATAAAGAATGACTTTTTTTTTTTTTTTTTTTTTTTTTTTTTAACTGAGAGTAACAAGCTTGGGCAAAGAAAATGGAAATAAAAGCTTGTGACAGCTTCTGTGGAAGCAGAATCAAATAATGCATGTGTAAGAGTGGCAGCTCAGCAGAAGCAGAGGATATTTTCCTTGAAGTTCATCTTCAGTTTTCCATCTGCACAGAACTTGTATGAACAATTATTATGGCCCACAGGCTATTGCTTTCTACTGCTAGGCAGCTGTTTTTATTCAGCTACTCCAGCAAATACTTGGCAATGTCCACAAATGAGTGCCTACATTGAAGTTCCATTAAAATTATTGAAAGATCAAACCTACATAGTCAGTCTGAAAACATAGGTTTTTGTTCATTTGAAAGCACTGAGATTGTTCCAAGAAGCTTCACCTTGCTCAAAAACCTATTTCTCCTCAATTTTCACTTCAGTAAATGTGACAGAGTTTAAGGCTTTTGTTCATTTGTTTGCTTGTTTGTTTCCTAATTTTCTTCTCCCACTTATATGTTTTGCATTATTCTGTATATCGTTTTTCATATAAATTCCTATATCTCAGTATGCTGTAATATATAGATATTCAAAGGAGTGATACTGGACTGAAAGATGCATACATTTCTACTTCATTTGGTGAGAAAGATCTTGGCTTGTAGATTTTTTATCAGATGGAAAAATAATGAATTTTTCAGAATCCATCTCAGATATAAGAGCCCATTAGCCAGGAGTAGGGCTTAAAATGTGCAAAGAAACTGCAGGATGTAAAAGAGAAGAATGTACTCCCTGAATGCAGAATGTTGTCTGAGAGAAGTTTTCACTACTTAAAAGCACCAAAGGGAAGCTTTACATGTCACACACACATGTGGTGATGTCCTTTTTCTAACAGCTTCGATCAGAATTTGGCTGCAAATAATTTGAAGTTATCAATTAACTACAAAGTGAACAGGCTAAAATGGCAGTGAGTTATTCTGAAGGCACAAGTAAAGTAAGCCCTACAGAATTCAAGAAAATTTGACACTAACAGCAAGTTCTTCAGGATATGAACATTTTCTGATCATTGAAATGCTTGACTTGAAGAATGAGCAGAAAGCAAATACTCTTAACATAAGAAAAAAGTCAAATCATGGCTTACTGTTGTGTAATATTCCTATCACCTTCTGCTCCACTTTGGATCAGCAGTGGGATGCATTAGTGAAGGATGATGATGTACTCAATGACCTGGGTTCCCTTCTTTACTTTCTTATGAAGTTTCATGCAAACCCCATTAAAACACCAAACAATGGGAACGTGTCAATTCTTCATCTGCAAAAACAACTGAACCGGTCACAAAGATAGCCAGTGTTGAGCAGGTTGATTGTGTATCTCTGCTATTAAATTCAAAGGAAGATTAAACTGCTTGGCACCATATAAAACCTGGAAAGGTGCATGAAGAAAAGCTGAATAACTACATATTTCTAGAAGCTTTCCAGAAAAGCAGTCCCAGGTCTCTGAGAATGTTCAGCATTTACTGCCATGCCACCAGCATCCCAACATCTGCCTCTGACATTGTAGGCCAGCATAATAAAATAGTAGGTATTATGTTAAGAACAGTGCTCCTACTTAATTTTTCCCTGTCCTAAATGGTCCAGTCTCAGATAAGATAAAGTATCTGCTAATCAAGAAATCATTACTACTAAATACATTTTGAGCACCTAAGAAATATCAAGCTGGTTGATAAATAATAGCTGATATAATCTTTAGTGAGTAAGAAGATATTTTTGTTGCTGGAAACTGAATATGTCCCGTGTTTCTGGCATCTTTATTTGCACATGAAACTTTTTTTTTTTTTTTTCCCCCAAATCCATTATACTGTATATTCCCTATGAAATCACATTATGAAGGGAAGATTTAAATGTTAACACCACGACAATTTCATATTATACAAATCATTGAGTTATGGCTCACCACACAGAAAGGGCATCTTCTCTTTAAGAACACCTGGCTCAGATGTTGTTGATTTCTATACTTTTGTAGTTACTCATAGAGTTATAAATGAAAATGCATCATCACTCATCTCCAGACCTTTGAGTGTTTGCACCACAGATTAAACACACAGGCAAATGCTGTGAGTCTGACAAATGTAATTCCCCGTTTAAAGAAAACATTAAGGAAAGAAAATAAATCACTGATGTAAGCACAGATGTTGAAAAGAGACTTGATTTTGAGAACACTATATTTCTACTTCTAATAATGAAATGCAGATGAACTGTAGAATAATTTGAAATATGTAATCAGAACAGAAAACACTCAGGTTAACAAAACAAAAAAAAAAGTTCATTGCCATTTGCAGTGTCTGATGCACGGACTCAGATGTGAACGATCCAAATAATTTATTACAAGTTCTCACATTATTTATATACCTTCACAAGTCTTCTTTTTCTATCCATCCACGCCTACAACTTTCCCATCCACCTTTACATGTTAACAGAGCATTCTACAAACACTCTTCAACTGTTCATGCAGGCACTTATCCAATCAGAGCCGTGAGATGTTCTTTCTTCTTCTAGAGGTGTCCTTGGTTCTCATGCTGTTTATCTTGCTTCGCAGCTGCTGCTCTGAACAGTTTTTCTTGTATTCCCACAGCCACTGATGAATGAAAGGTAAATATCATTTAGTTACTCTCTTGATAAAGAAGGGATAACAAGATTACACAAAGAATGCCAGTTCCATATTTCCTCATTTAATTAAGTGGTGTTCAGTCTCACACCAGAACAAAGACTACCCATACCATATCCTAATGACTGTAGTGCCTGCCAGTATAGGAATAACTCCAACTTTTTCTCCCTCTTCAGTTTTTGTAAGGATTTTTTCATTCCACATGGTACCAAATCAGACAAAACAGAAGTCCTGAATTTGCCTCTTTTCCAGACAAGCCTTTGCTAAGTATTTCAGGATGATGCGCATAGTATCCTTCTGAGAAGTTGTCTGTTTGCCAAGCAGCTCTAGCATTTCATTGACTCTAAATGTCTTTCTATGGTTATATAACTATTTAAATACAAGTATGTATGAGTGCATAGGTATGTAAAGGTGGGTAAATTAACAGATCTCTTGGAAATCATATTTTCTGGCACAACTTGATGTTTCAAAATTCTTAACACCTCAGAAAATTTTGGAGGGCTCAACATTTTAATAGGAATTATATATTTTGAACAAGATGCTTGATAATTAATCTGGAGCTTGTTTCTTACCATCCGGACAGTAGAAAGATTTACACAGAAAACACAGTAATGTGCCAGATTAGTCACAAAATGAAGTCCAACCAAGAAAAAACAGCTCACATGCTAACTGCTGCTTAGGATCTTCTGAATTGAATAGAAGAAAAGCAAAAGAGCTGTCAGAAACTTTAATTAGGAAAACGAGGTACTATTTATAGACAAGACTATTTGAAAAGTTTATTCTAAACTGTGTGCTGTGGAGGATTTTCTCAAGGACTGCAAATGTTACCCATTCAGTTGCAGATTGATTAGAAGTGGAAAATCTAGAGACGCTGTTATGAGGAAGCAATCAGGGAAAATACCTTGCAGAGGATTCAGACTTGGGAATTCTAATTACAGAAACCAAGGTGATGGTTTGTTTTCAGAAGAAGGTTTTTCCATGCAACTGATCCAGAAGAATGAAAGTACTGAATATCAGATGACCAGCATTCTCTCTCTTGTCCATCTGTTTGTTTATTATCAGAAATATGGAAATTCTACTAACATTTCTTACATTTGTCTCTTTGAACTAAATACAGAGCAAGGCAGATACTGAAATCATGTGTTTTGGAGAAGACCTAAGGTGTAGTGATCAAATTTTGAAAACAAACTCTTCTGAATGTTTAAGTTAGACATGTCACATTGAGGTTTAACTTAGAAACAATTTTCCCACAGCAATGCAAAGTTTATTGTAAGTTGCAAAACAAAATTGAGAAGAAAGGTAAATATTCGGGAAACAGGATTTGATCAGCATGCCTGCAGTTTTGCAATCCCACCAGTGACTGCATACCTGTTTCAGCTGCAATTGCATACCATACACTTTTAAGATGTAAACTAGACATGAAATATTCTTGTTATTAAGAAAGGTTCTAGAGAAATATTTAGTAAGAAAAGATCATAAATCACAGGCTCAGTAAGTATGGTCTGGAAATTCCTCATGCCTGCATGATTGTGTCTTTAGGCTTGTGTGTCAGTCAAAATGTATGACTGGGTCAGAAGTCTAGTACTATGTTGTTGCTTTGACATATCAGCAGATTGATGGAAGTGCTTGCCACCAGCAAGAGTGCAAATCATTACAAAACTGCTCTGGATTCCTTATTGGGCAAAGTCCTCGTGATTAGGGAACACACCATTTACATCTCTCCTGCCTTTCTGTTAAGTAGGCAGATAGCATGGGCTGAATGATTGTACAGAACGTTGTTGCAGTTCCCATATATCACAGTAGTACCCAGGATTACTATTTCCTTTGTTCCATAAAAATTAGTTAATGATATGACAGTAAAATGAACATATGGAAAATAATTCTCTCTATTATTTTGATTCAGTTACTTTCTTTGCACATGGGGCTTATCTGTGAGCTAGCATGGTAATATCAGTGTGCTATTACCAGTAAAACTAAGGAATTTGAAGTCAAATTTTATTAATGTTATGGATTTTTGAACCATATCAACAAAACACTGTATTCCTTCCACTTATTAAATAACAGAGGAAAAATTGAATTCTCAGCATATGTTCACTGATAGTTGTATTTTAAAAGTTAAAGACATTAGCTGAAGTTCTACTTCATACAGGACTGAGAAAGAGGTAGAAGTTACGCTTATCTTTCACACTTCTTAATAAATCTGTAGCAAATTTTTCAGGAAAATACTTGTCATTCAAAGTTGGCAGACAAGAGGGCACATTCTGGGGTGTGTTAAATACAGCATGACCATGTAATCAAAAGAGGTAATTCTCCCATTATAATTAGCCCTGCTGCAATAACTGGAGTACTATCTACAGCAATGAGCTCCAAAGTGTTAATAGATGCTAAGGTTCTTGAAAGAATCTGGAGAATGGTAACAAAGCTGGTAAAAAGATTGGAAGGCATGTTTATAAGAAGTGATTGAGGACACTTAAGCTGTATAGTATGGAGAAGAGGAAGATAGGAGTGACCTCGTTGCTGTCTGAAACTCCCTGAGGAGGGATACGAAGAAAAGCTGAGGTGCTCAATGAGTTCTTTGCCTCAGTCTTCCCTGGAAAGGACTCTAGCCACACCTCCTAAGCTTCAATACACAAAGGCAAGAACAGGGAGAAGGAAGATCTGCCTGCTGTAAGTGAAGATCAGGTCTGGGACTAAAGATCCTGAAAGTGCACAAATCTGTGGCACCCAATGAGATCCACCCACAGGTTCTGAGGGAACTGGCAGTTGCCAAACCAGTATCAATTATATTAGAAAGGTCATGGCAGTCTGGAGAAGTGACTGGAAAAGGGGAAAAATATCCCCCATTTTTATGAAGGCAAAAAAAGAAGATCCAGGGAACTACGGGCCTGCCAGTCTCACCTCTGTGCCTGGTAAGATCACAGAGAAGATTCTTCTGAAGGCCTTACTAAGGCACGTGGTAAATAAAGACAAGGTGATTGGTGGCAACATTGTTTCGCCAAGGGCAAGTCATGCCTGATAAACTTGCTGAGTTTTCATGAGGGAGTTACAGTGTCAATGGATAAAGGAAAAGCAACTGATGTCATCCACCTGGACTTGTGTAAAGTGTTTGATGCTGTCCTGCTGGACATCCTGGTTTGAGGATTTTGCCAGAAGTTCTGAAACACTATCAAAAAAGATTGCAAAAAAAATCTTTATAGTGATATATCCTTTCAGCACTTCCATTGAAATCTGAAAGAAAATTCTAGGTAATTTGATTGTAGAGAACATTTTGATTTTAGGTGCCCCAATTACTTTAATAATTATATTTTTTAAGGCTTTTCAATGGTTTCTCTGTACATAGTGTATCAGTGAATTAGTGTTTCAGAGCAGAACACCTCTGTATGTACAGGAAAGTAATGGGTGCAAAATAGTACTGTTGAACAGGGAATATCTAGATAGGTCTTAATAATGTCCCTTGAGAGTTTTTGTTGTTTCTACTCACATGGATACTCAGAAATTTCTTTAGACTTTACATTACTCAGAAACCCATATGTATGTGATTTATGTTGTTTTTTCTTGTTGTTGTTGAAACATTAGTTGGCTTTCTATATCTGTCATTTCATATATTACTGATTATTCCCATTAAGTGAAGATAATCCCCATAAGAGTGGATGGTTTCTTATGACTTTTTAAAAATGTGATTAAGGAAATTGTTTGTATGCTTTCATTTTTCTATTACTGAAGCATAATTGTTGCAAGGTCCTCCTATGCCCTATCACTCTATTTTAATTTAGAAAAAATGTGTTGGATGTATTTGTTTGAATTTTTAAATTTTTTGTTGTCACTGTTATGTAACATATGCTATTTTCCAGGATATTTTTAATATAATAGCTAAAAAAAAAAAAAAAAAGCTGCCGAAATTCAGTTCATTTTTTATATCTTCACCTGAGATACAACTCTAACATTTAAAATTAGCTAGTACTTTAAGTCTGTCAGACTAGATAATAGAATCATAGAATCTTAGAATGGCCTTGGTTGAAAAGAACCACAATCCTCATCTAGTTTCAACCTCCCTGCTATGTTCAGGGTCGCCAACCACCAGACCAGGCTGCCCAGAGCCACATCCAGCCTGGCCTTGAATGCCTCCAGGGATGGGGCATCCACAACCTCCTTGGGCAACCTGTTCCAGTGCATCAACACCCTATGTTTTATATAAGTCTGATTTGGATAATTCCTAGGAATGCCTGGGGCTTTTTCATCATCAGAGAAAATGAAACAGACCAGCGAAAGCAAACATAATTTGTTTACTTAGTCCTCTAATAAGTTTGCCTAAGTCTGGGAGTCAGTTAAATAGAACGTTATTAGAATCAATAAGGAAATTCAATAAAAAAAGTCAATAGTAGCTTAGCTCCTCCTCCTAATTTATGGTGGGCTTTTTTAAAAGTGGAAAACTGTGTGTTTCTTCCAGTGATTGAATTACTTCTACAAAATCCTAATATGATAGAATTTAGCACTTATTTTGATAGGAGTACCTCCATCATTGTGTCCCATAATGCTTCCTCCATCCCACAGAGACTAGCTACTCTCTGGAGAAAAGATGTGGCAATAATCTAGGCTGAAAATTGGAACTTATATCTCACTTCTAAACACACTAACGTGCAAATGCCTCTTTAGGCAGATTGTTGGAAATTATTTTTTATCTCCAGAAACATGCATCCCTTACTATCTACAAATGACCATAGTATTCTTATTTTTATTTGAGGTACTCTTCTTTAAGATCTGTATATATATTTCTAAATGTATATGTGAATCTGACAGTTATTCATACATGGGAACACTTTCAAATCAGGTGGAAAAAAATAAATACATAACAAATAAATAATGGCAATAAAATGCACTCTGAAATTAAAATGTGTTGTGTATATGAAACTGCTACGGATATTGCGGCAATTATCATTTTCCTGTAAATGTTGTAACCCAGAGAAGTTAATTGGAAATGATGCATATTCACTCTTATAAATATTTAAAGAAATAAAGATTATGGAAAGGTTTAATTGCTTTTGGAAAAATGTGTTCACATACACATAAACAAATGTATGCTGCAGTACTTTGATTCCTAGCACTAATCTCACATTTAGTACTTTCCCTGTAGCCTACTGGAATTGTAATAACAGTCCTTGCTAAGTCATGAGGAGTTTTAGTTTTCAGTCATATCCATATCAAAGCAGTAAAATGAGATAATCCCCACCCATTTTTTTAAATAAATTAAAGGGGTTTTTTTGTGCCCAAATTTAATAACTAAAGATAGAAATAAAAATTCTCAGAAGTTTTAAATTGACACATACGAATGCCAGAAACAATACTTTTTACTTCTGAAAATTACCACATCTTTAAATATGCAGATCAGTTATCACTGGGCCTATTGCAGTCTGATCACACTGAACTGCTTTAGGAATACACCAAAATTACTGACTCCAGGAGGATACTGTCTTTGTGCTTTGGATAATGTGTTATTCTGGAGCTTATGAGTGCTTGTGGCAAAAAAAATCTTGAACCTGGTGGGGGAGTCAAACAGGAAGAACAGTGCTGTGCAATGTCTTGTTCTGCCAAAGGGTTTGTACAGAACTCTTGACACATCATTTAAAATGGTTTTGCAGTGCACAAATCCTTAAATGTCGAAGGGTAAATTAAGCAGCACTGAGCTTCACACTTTTGAATAAAGACCACTGCCAGTATTTGAGCTATGTAGCTCAGCAGTTCTGATGTACAGCATGCCTGCTGGAGCACTGCAACTTTTTGTTCTGGAAGACAAATAATTTTTTATTATTTTTTTCTCTTTTGCCATGAAAGAGAAATTAAATGTAGGTGATGAACATGAAGACTATCAGGAGATAATTTTGTTGTTTTACAAGGGTGTTAGAGCTGGAGAATCAAAGATTTATTATTAAACTTGGAAAAGACTTCCAAGATCATCTAGTCCAGCCATCTACCTACCCCTAATATTGCACACTAAATCAAGCCCCTAAGTACCAAATCAACACTTTCCTTTAACACTTCCAGGAATGGCGACTCCACCACTTGTACATTGGGCAATCTGTTCCAATGCCTAATCACTCCTTCTGAGAAGAAATTCTTTCTCATATCCAACTTGAACCTCCCCTGGTACAACTTGAGGCCATTCCCTCATATCCAATCACTAGTTAGAGTGATCTGACTCAAGATGTGGGCCAACTCCCACATCTGCACAACCTCTGTTCAGTTGATGGTAGAGGACAATAATGTAACCCCAGCGCCTCCTCTTCTCTGGACCAAACAAACCCAGTTCCCTCAGCTGCTCCCCATAATACTTGTGCTGAAGACACCTTACCAGCTTTTTTACCCTACTTTGGACATATTCTAGGGCTTCAATGTCTTTCTATGGTGAGGGAAGAAAACTGAACACAGAACTCAAGGTATGGCCTCTCCAGATCTGAGTAGAGGTGTGATCACCTTCCTTCTGGCAGCACTATTTCTGATACAAGCCAGGATGCCATTGGCATTCTTGGCCACCTGGGCACACTGCTGGCTCACGTTCAGCTCACCACTGACTTTTTCCATTGTGCAGCTTTCCAGCCACTCTGCCCAAGCCTGCAAGGTTGAATGGGGCTTTTGTGCCCAAAGCGTAGGGCCCAGCACTAGGTCTTGTTGAACTTCATCCCACTGACCTCAGCCCATTAAACCAACATTTCCAAGCCCGTTTGTATGGCCTTCCTACCCAGAGACAGATTGACAGTTCCTGCCAATTCAGTGTCATCTGCAAACTTACTGAAGGTGTATCCAGTGACCTCACCCAGGCCATCAATAAAGATATTGAACAGGACAGGCCGCAGTACCATCCCCTGGGGAACACAACTTCTGATTGGTCACCAGCTGGATTTAACTCCTTTCACACCACTCTGGGCCCAACCACCCAGCCATCTTTACCCAGCAAAGACAGTATCTGTCCAAGATTCTTTGGCGGAATACTGTGGGAGACAGAATCAAAGGCTTTGCTGAAATTTAGGTAGACTACATCAAAAGCCTTTCCCTCATCTACCAGAGGTCAAGTTGGTCAAGCAGGACCTGCCACTCATGAACCCATGCTGTCTAGATCTGATCCTTTGTTTGCCCCTCCATGTGCTGCGTGATCTCACTCAAGATGATCTGCTCCATAACCTTCCCTGGCACCGAGGTCAGGCTGACAGGCCTGTACTTCCCCAGATCCCCCTTATGTCCCTTCTTGTAGATAGGAGTCACATTGGAAAGCCTCTGGGAACTTTCCAGTTGACCATGAACATTGATAGATGATGAAAAATGGCACAGTCACCTTTGATAGCTCTCTCAGATCCTTTGGTAGATCCCATCTGGCCCCATGGACTTGTGGCATTCCAGGTGTCTCTGTTTCCACCTGAATTGTGGATAGTTTATTCTACTCTGTACCCCAGATTTCTAGGTCAGGAGGGTGAGTACCCCAAAGAAAAATAATCTGATTATAAAAGACAGACATAAAGAAAACACTGAGAATATCAGACTTTTCCTTGTCCTCAGAGATCACATTCCCTGCTGCATCCAATGAAGACTGGAGATTCTCTTTGGACATTCTCTTATTGATAATTACTACTTTTATTATATATATTAATATATAATATATAATATATTTATAAACAATGTATATAATATATTTATATACAATATATTTATAAAAACAATTTTTTTTGTCCTTTACCACAGTGACCAGTTTTAGTTCAAGCTGGGCTTCTGCCTTTCTAATCTGCTTCCTGCAAATCCTAGCAACATCTTTGTACTCTTCCCAAATTGTCTGTCTTCCATAGGAGGAAGATTTTCTTTTTCTGCCAGAGTTTCAGCAAAAGGTCCCTGTTCAGCCATGTCAGTCTTCTTCCCACCAGCCTCATCTTTTGGCACAGGGGACAGCCTGTGAATCTGGGAAGCTGAAAATATCCAACAAATTCATACAGGTATCAGTCTCTGTTTTGCTGAGTCGCAAACTCCTGCCTGTTTTTCCCCAAAGCATAACAGACTGTATCATCACTCTTCATCATCAGCTCTTCAGATGGAAGTATTGTGTGAGGCTCCATGCTGGGCAACATCTCAACAGCAAATTCACTTTATCTAAAATCTATTCTTGATTTTTTGTTATTTTGGGTAGAGTCTTCCATGCTTACAGACAGCAGTACACATATCTAAAATCTCAAAACAGATAAGTTACTACTTGAGGATTTACCTGTAGCATCCTACGCTTCTAATTTACATGTTTTTCTGAGGATACTTCAGCCTAATGTTGAAGTGGAGTAGAATTAAAACATGGTATGTCCCACAGAGGGGACAGTCAGTGCACCTTTGCAATATCTCTGAGAAAATTCCCCTCTACACCCCAATTCCATCTTTATTCACAGAGTTCATTTTTCTCTTAGCCTTGTGTGGGAAAATCATTGATATCTTATTTCTGTAAGATCAATCCAATTCTAACCTGTCTTTGCAATCAGTTCCCATTGAAAATTGGAGGTTTAAAATGTGACATAGTTCATTCATTAAAAGCTACAATCTAGTTGCATTAGATCCAATCATCTATGATTTTAACATAATTCCTGATCCTTTCTCATATCTTATGCACAGCAGCAGGCCAAGGAAATGGGAAGATAAATTCCATTTGGCAGCTAGGGTTCTAAATAACAAAAAGTTTATTTTCCATGTAGGTACAACTTTGGAGTTCATCTGACAGGTTTAGATATGACTAAACTATTAAGAATGCTACATTTCACTAAATAACAATGTTCCCTTAAGAAACCACAAAATTAATCTCTCATTTTAATTCCCTTAAGAAATGGCACAGCAAAATCCTCAAATTTGTCAACAGGAGAAATAACAGAATAGAAAATCAGATTTCAAATAAAGTGAAAATTGAGGGGAATTCTAGCCCATTATTAACACTATGAGTACTAGCTCATCCATGTCTGAGTGGCGAACATGGTGTGTTCAGATCATGCACCACACCTCAAAGATAGGAAGGCATCCACTAGATACTTCATTTTGTTGACAACACATGATATGCACTCATCTATCAATGTCATACTGAAAAGCAATTATGAGGCCTATCTAATGAATGCTAATGAGTTTCTTATTGAAAGAATAGTAAATCTGTATGTCATTTGCTTAGCCAAGGTAACTTAATTCACAACTAATTTAATTAACTTTGGCAATTAGATAGAGTTGAAAATCATATAAGTTGAAAATCTGATATTGTAAAGATACTCTGAAATCATAATGAAAAATTACTGTGTGATAGTGCTTGATTAGAGCGATTAAAATCAATCTATAGTCACAAAAATTTAATTGAGGATGAAGTAGTTGTAAGCAGAATAATCAACAAGCAGCTAGAGAGGTCTCCCAGTTATGTTCAATATATTCTGTACGTTATAACATGCGATTATCAGTAACTGCCTATCACTTCTCATCTGTGAAATTCTTAATTCTATTTGCTGAGGGCAGAGTGAAACTGTTGACACGAAGTCTTAGAAGGAGACCAGATGTACAATTGTTGCTGTTTATTTGAATACTTTGTTTACTCAATTTGCAAAACAAAAACAAAAACAAAAGTGTATGAATGCTACAAATTATGTATAAATGTAGCTTACACAAACATATGTGATAAAAATTGAAAATAAACCTTTGTTGAGTAGTCTGGGAAAATTAGCAAATAAAATGGAAAAGAGTTGGATTTTCTGTGCTGTCTCAGTGCTACATGTTGCTATTCTTCCTGTCCAGGGAAAATACATCCCATGTTCTAATCCTTATCCCCTAACTGAAAATGCAAACAAACAAAAAAATCTGTATTATTACTACATGTATTTAGATATAAAGTTCTATACTCATGAAGATTGCTTCATGAGTAAAAAAGACATATTTACATATTTAATGTGTGAAAGGGGAAAAAGGAACAAAAAATATATTACAATAGTGACAAAAAGGCAAACGCATCCTATACCTTAAAAATTGCAAACTCTAACATTCTACTTTCAGCTGAATTTGTACTAAAACAAATATTTTCACAGAACTCCATACACATATATTTGTCATCATAGTTTTGAAAAGCTGATCTTTTTTATTCTTAGTGTTTCATGGGCATGGATAATAAGAAGGTTTTCCATGTCCTTCCTGATGAGTTCTCTTGTCATGGTTTAGCCTGTAGAAACAGTTTAAGCAAGTCCTCTGTCTAAATTACCACTGAGCTATTTAACTTTTTTCTATACTAAGAAAGATACTTTTCTTTAGCTTCTTAAAAACATAAAATATTGAGCAAATTAGTCCACTCTGTTATACTATGTATATCAAAATCTGCTTGTTTTTTTCTTCAGCACCTATTGCAATTGAAGCAGTTGTGCCTTTGTTGTTTCCTTGTTCTTTTGAAACTATGCCATATATGCATGCATATGTACAGAAAACAATGTGACTATGAAACACTCTGGCTTACTCTTATCTTCCTTTACCATGTCAGGATTCCCTACCAAGATTCAGCTGGAAGAATAAGAAATCGGAGACTCCTACTTTAAGGCCAGTTTACCAGAAGTAAAGGGCACAATCCAAAGTCTGCTGATATGTAGAAACTTTTCCTTTGCTCTGACAGTTTGATTTTTTTTTTCACTGATCTGTGTTACCCCATCAGCTTGCTGCTTAGACTTACCTCTATCCTCAGGAGCACAATTTTCAGTGCTCTTTTTCCTGTGCTCTTCATTTTTTATTTTCTTCATCACCATAGTTTATTGAGCTCCAGCAAAGGCTGGACTCAAGTGCGCAGTTAAGGTATTTTATTTAAAATAGAAAAGTTGCAGTTGCCATCCCCATGTTTAAAGAATAATTTGTACACCAGACCTTCCTAGTACCACGTGGGGCAAACCTAGTAGAATGAAAACAGAATATTAATGACAATAACTTGGTTTACTGCCTTTATCACAGTTGGATCTCATGTATTGTAGTGTATTATATGGAAAAAAGAAGTTGGAAAAATGTGAACAAATTTTTCCTTTTTTCACTTTATCTGCTGCAGCACATTTGAAACTTTACTTTCAGTAGTAATTTTCATTTTAAATGACATATGCTAATGACACAACATCTGCATATGCCATAGACTAAAGTAGGCTATATACAATAGACTAAAAGACTTCAGGTTTTTAAGGCTCAGTGCTGGAAATCCAATTAAAAAAACAGCTATTAATTTTCATTTATTTTTCAGAAGTAAAGGTGAACAAGTCATGTGGTGAAGTCTGTTGAATATATATCATACATACACAAATAAGTAGGAATAAAGTTGCTGTGAAGTTCTGCAGGTTTGTTTTGTTTTTGTTTATTTGTTTGTTGTCTCTATTATTATACATAAATACGTGTAGTCTGGGTTTTTTGTATACACTGTGAGAATAAATGAAAAAGGCTTTGAAGTACCATATTTTTTCAAATGTGTGCTTGAATAGCTACATATAGATAGTGAAAGTAATCTACATATGATGCTTCACTGTTGAAGAAGACTTTCAAGCTTTAATAAACTGTGGTAATAGTTCCTATATTTTCATCTCAGAAAAAGTACTAAACCTCAGATATAATCAAGGTGATCTTTACATTAGTGACTGCTAAAAGTTTAACATCTTATGGTTGATATACAAGAAGTATTATCTGATACATAGAACTTTAACATTAGAGTAGGTATAGTTAGTCTAAAAATACTAGTTTTCTATGATGCTATTTTATGTTTTTCCACTCTTGTAAGCCTCTGTAAGTTATCCCTAGCTATGCACTAGATGCACCAGACTGATAGATTTTGCTCTCCAGATAGATACAGTTGTTCATAGTTTGGCAATGAGCTTGACGGCTACACAAAATATCAATGTTTACTTTTATTTAGGTAAGAATACCTGAAAAACTAAATACTTTTAATACACTCTTCAAAATAAATTGCTTACAAAAGAAAAATCTTTATTTTTACTGCTTTTTTATTTTTAAACAGTTGATTTGGTTATTCTACTTCTAATATTCTTTCAGAATGTATCTTTTAAAAAGTCACAAGTAAAAATATCAATTTATAGTAATATACTGTTTAGCCAAAATAGTTATATTCCACATACATAAAACATTTATAATAGATGTTGACTTAAGTGCTTCAACAAAGAATGATTTGACTTCTAATCTAAGTGGAGATGAAGTTTTGCAGGTCTGGGCAACAAATTCAAAGAGGATGCATACAATTAATGTTATCTGTGTTTTGATAAGAGCTGAATATAGAGCTTTGTACAGAATATAAATACACTGCACTATCATGAATGCATGTCTGGTCAACTCTCTTTATACTGCTTTATACATAGATCTAGTTAAACATACTTAGCCCTCAAGTTCCATTTCTTTTCTTAGAACCACTGGTGTTTATATGTAAGAATATCGTTTACAGAGATGATGTATTGCAAAAAAATGTTACAGTAGTATTTTCTGAAAATATTCTATGCGACAATTTAAAGAAAAGAAAATATCTGAGTGTGTTCTTCCTCCTGAAAATGTCTCTTTCTTCTTTATTTTCAAAGATAATAGTGGTTTTGTCAGTTTAAAGTCAACTTTTGTCATTAGAGTTTAGCCTTTCTATTAATCCTTGTGATTAGGTGCTTGTCATCTGAATTAATGATCATTGTTCTGTCTGTTCAAATGCTTAGGTATATATGTGTCCCTCTCTTTCTATCAGCAGATGTGTGATTATGCTGTCAGTACAGCTACATACTTACAGCAGAATGTCAGAAAATATCTGCATTTGCATAGGGAAGAACACTGCAATGAACTCTCAAGAAACACAGTCCTATCCACGAGTTATTTTTTCACTTATGCACCTGAATACAACATGGCACACTAGTAAATCAGAGCAATATCATTCTCCAGCACAGAGAAGATGGTGAGTCACAGCAGCACTGAAATGGTCACTCCAATTACAGATGAGTGGCATAAGAACAAGTTTCTGTAAAAAAATATGTTGCTTCAATGAACATTAGTTGTGAGAAAAAGATAAAGGCTGGCTCACTAGTTCTGCTCAATTCAGTCTACTTCCATTATCTAAAAACAGAAAAGTCAAATGAAATCTGATGACATTGATCACTGGTAGTTCCCAGTAAATAGCAAATATCAGACTCCAATAAGGATTTAAAATATGCATTTTTTAGTTTATATTTCCTTTTTAGTAAAAGACCGAATGAACTGCAATAAAATATTTTTTGAATGTTTTTTTGAAAGCTTTTTGTCTTTTATTAAACAAATATTCATTTTGAAACAGTGTTAGAGCAAAATCATTACAAAGGAGATCAAATAGTAGTATTTGAAGGAGAGGAGAGGAGAGGAGAGGAGAGGAGAGGAGAGGAGAGGAGAGGAGAGGAGAGGAGAGGAGAGGAGAGGAGAGGAGAGGAGAGGAGAGGAGAGGAGAGGAGAGGAGAGGAGAGGAGAGGAGAGGAGAGGAGAGGAGAGGAGAGGAGAGGAGAGGAGAGGAGAGGAGAGGAGAGGAGAGGAGAGGAGAGGAGAGGAGAGGAGAGGAGAGGAGAGGAGGGGAGGGGAGGGGAGGGGAGGGGAGGGGAGGGGAGGGGAGGGGAGGGGAGGGGAGGGGAGGGGAGGGGAGGGGAGGGGAAAAACAGTGTTTTAATTCAGAAAAAGGGGATTGGAATTATAAAGGATTTGCATTCTTGCAATTGGTGGTTACAGACATCCAGAACTTTAATAATCAATCAAAATATTTTCCTTTAAGTTCTTCCACTCTCAAAAATGAAGTATTTCACAGCAGAATAATAGTTCTGTAAACTTTTATAGGGATTCTGGCCAATATATTATTGGATTTATAGAATCAACAAAAGAAATAGAAGTGAAGCAAACAATGCAGAAGAAAACTACCCTTCCCTTTACTGAATCAAATGCTTCTTGTCATACTACTGAGGCAATGAGATAGTGACTCACTTCTTGCTTTGCTGGTACGTACATGTGCTGGACTGTTCTTTTCCCATCTCATTTGCACTATCCTTTCTGCAGGCACTAATTAAGAGATACAAACTGAAGTTAACACAAGTTGTATTATTTGGAAAACAAGTTTTACTTCTGATTACAGCTGGCAGAGGTAGATCATGAGGGATATTTATTCTAAGTTGCTTTATCAGTTTTAAGTTGTAAATTACCGGCTTTTTCCTAAAACCCAGCTGGTTCACAACAGAAAATGTGGATGAAAAATGATAGAAGAGACAGGAGGGACCAGGATCTTGGACAGAAGGGTCCAAGTTGCTGGCAATTTCGAATGTTCTCCTTCTCACATAACTGGAAATAGACTTCAGATCCGCTTTGAAATAAGTCCATGCATCTAGTCAGTAGATTAAGAGATCCAGTTCATCATTAAATAGATTGTGCTTGATAGTTACATAGGCCTGATGTATTCCAATTTCAGAGTGCTGCTGAATTCAGCATAGGCATGTTATGATTAAGGGGAGAGGGAGAACACACACAAAAAAAGGAGAAAATAAAATATATAATTTTAGAAAGGATTTGCTAAATTAGCCTTTAAAAATTCTTGTGTTAGATCACTGAAATCTCACATGGATGAAAGGTATTATTTCCATACAGTGAAAGGTTTTACTCTTTTGCTTTATTTATCATACATGAAATCTGAAACTGATCTGAAACTAATCTGAAGTTATACTTCATAAAATAGCAATGAAAACCATGTAATAGGAAAAAAAAGGTGTAATCATCTCCTTTGGCCCATTCCCAAGAAGAAAACTGAATATTCTTGTCATTAGTATCAGAACTTCAGTGACCCAAGGGATGTAAATGCTTTGACTTAGCAATCTCAATGAACCAAAGATTCCTGTTTTATTTTCTTCTTCTCTTCATTTCACAAGGAATTGAGAATCTCTTTAGCTAGCATCTCACTTAATTTAGATTGTAATAAAAAAGTTTGCAGCAAAGTCTTCTCTTCACTGCATACAGAGTTTAACATTCAATTAGAGTCCTTGATTAATGGATGTTTCAAATCCTAGGTTCTGGTAATGAGTTAATGAATATAATAACAAAGTAATGTGAACTGAAGAAAAAAAGAAAAATAATCAAGTCTCTGAAATGAGGAAAGAGAAATAAGCTGCTTTTCCCTAAATTATGCACAAGTTGCAGCCCAAGTATACATGTAAATGATTAAAACCTAATAAGCAATGATAAGAGACTTTGATTTTTATCAGAAAACTTTACAATGAATACAGGCTAATTTAGAGTAGTAGCATAAATGATTTTTGTGCAATTAGCAGTGCCTATATGGAAAGCCTCCTCTTCAAATTTTGTTGGATGCACTTCACTTGGGTGTACACAAATAAAATAGCATAATATGGTATATGTTTTGATGTCAATGCAAACTATTGCAAAATTACCACTTCACAGCGGGCTGGTGTAAGAAGGGGCAGTTTGGTACCTCTTGATAAAATATGTAGCAGGAACATGGCTCCCTTCGTAAGTACCCTACTTGATCCAGTTTCTTTTCTTCACTTGCTATTATAGGAACACTGCTCAGCTTTCAGATCTCATGGAACTTGTAGAATTGCACTATTTTCATTGAGGATCTGGGATTGTCTTGGAATCTGCATATGTTATGCTTCTTAAATAGATCATCCATTCCTCAGCTTTATGAGAGTGGGACTAAAATGTTCCAGTTGCTCTTCAGACTTATGGATCTATGTATCTTACTTGTTGAGAGGATGAATATGAATCTATCACTAACAAACCTGAGTTATCCCATTAATGCTAGAATAAAAATTGCAATATGCTTGTACTACAGTAATGAAAGAGAAAATTCTTGTTCTGTGAACATTTTAATTTTTCTTTTATCGCAATCACAAGTGTGAAAATCCTGGTAGGTCAGTGAACGTTCACAGGAGATGATTTCAAGACCACTAGATTACACATAAATGAATTATAGTTCTTTACATGTAGAGATTAAATTGAATGCTTAGTAGTATTAAACAACTTCATATTATTGAAGCTGACAGGTAAGATTGCAGGTTCAGGTATTATTTGCAAGTCAGCAAACACACAATTCATGAGGGGAGGAGTGCCTGATCTCATCATCTACCAAGTCCATTTCCTTCCTTCCTAGTAACAGTACTGAAAGAGGAAAAAAAGTGTATGTTTGTCATATGTCAAAGAATCATCTAAATGTACACTAAAATTCCCCTTGTTTTAAAGCCTATTTTCTGCCCTTGCCAAGAACCTTCACACTAAGAAATTATCATGAAAGCAACAGCTCTCACAGAGTCATCAAATCTTTTCCATTTGTTCTCGTCTTTAGAGCCTCTCTGTCTCTTTCTACAACCCTGTGCCAAGTGATTTTACATAAGAAAACACAAAATTATACTATGAAAGTGAAATGCTGTATTACAGGCTGTCAGAGCTTCAAGGTAGACAAAGATTTTCTTTTAATATGTTCAAGTGGCAGGACTGTTTCTTTTCCCCCCATTCCTCAGTACTGTTAAGACTGAATTGTTGTGCTTTATTTTGTGTTTTTGTTTGTGGTCTGATTTCCCATCTGGGCTATACGTTCTCTGTATTTCTTTTTCCACACAGTTTTTGTAATTGGAGGATAATTGAAAAAATCTTTTCTCTGAATGTTTTAGAAGTCATTTTACACCAGAGACTTCCTGTTACTCAACAGTTTTGTTCACACAGGCATTCCTATGTAACAAGGTTACCCTGAATGCTTGCAGTTTTATCACAATAACTCTGTTATTGTGATAAAAAATTAACTGCCATGATAGCAATCATGGCAAACACAGCATCATTCATCTATTTTATCTATAGCTGTATCTTTTACTATGCTGTCTGGCAGGCTTGGGATAATCTGAAGACCTTGAAGTCTGGGGAAACAAAGGCAGGAAGTTTATAAGTCACTCTAACATACACACACAAAAAAGTATTAAATGCTATTCTGAATCAAATGTTTTGTTAATTAACAAATAGAAATGAGAAATAATTGCTTGTGGTTATGAAGTCATTTGGAAAGGAATCTAGACATTCAGTTATGTAAATGACCCTAATTAAAACTCTATGACTGTAGATAAATAAATCCTCATTAATTTTATTTATACAACAATTATGCATATAATCTTATCTAAAACCATTGATACATGATAATACTAGCACTATTTACAGCAAGTTAAGAATTGGTTCCTTCCAGTAAAAATAGCAGTAATAGCAGTGAATGAGAGAATCATTAAATTAGTGCTGTCTCCAAATTCTGACAAAATCATGAATCACAAAAGCAAACTAAATAGTACTGTGTTTCATGCTTTGCAATCACTACTTCTGTGCAGAAGTAAGCCTCTGCAGTTTCTCTTTTCATGAAAGTTTAAGTTAGATGCTTTTGTGGATATTTTTGTGTTCGGCTGCCACACTGTAATGAAATTCTTGCCCTGTGTATGGACAAAGCAGGATTCGGGATTTCTGTGTAAGCAGTGAGATCTCTTCTAGGCAATGATGTTACTGAGCAGAGCAATTGGGACTGAGACATCTGCTTCAACAGTCCTTCCATCTGCTCAGCTGCAGCTCAGCATTTCAAAGCAGATTCTCCAAGTTTGATCAGTCCACTTACAGCTGCTTACAGCCACTGGAAATGGTGAGTTGGATGATAGAAATCAGCCATCTGGAACAAGAAGCTACATCTATTTTTTTGGTGCTGTACTATGGTTGTTTTTATTATTGTTATTATTATTATTATTATTATTATGAAGGAAAAACAAAGAAGAGTGTAGTGGATTAATGTGCATTTTCTACAACATAATCATGCTCTTATGTTAGAGAGTTCGTAAAAAAGCATACCATAGGAAATTACTTGTTTCTTCAGAAACTTTTTTAAAAACCTGACTTCCTGTCCCAAGAAATAAAACTGCTTCAAAATTTGAGACTACCATCAGTTAAGCTACCCTTATAGAAATTCCTATTTGAAATTGAATGAGGTCATATAATTCCACTGTTTTTTGAAATATATCAGAAATTCAGATACAGTGAAGAATCTTTTACTGTTGTTTAACATAAGGATTGGATTCCACTTATGTATAACCTTTAAAATACATGTCTGGCAGAGAATAGGTTACAAATACAATATTCACTCATGTGCATACAGTCTGAGCTACATTTAAAGGCAGGAGCTTCAGAATTATCGAGATAAAGTGGTGCTTAATTCTACTAGGAAGCAGACAAGTGTGTTCTGTATTTCATTTCTGTGATAAGCATTCCACGCCTAGGGCATTACTGGAACTGTCTCTATTGCAAACTTCTGTCTGTATGTACATGGAGGAAGGGTTTTATTTTAGGGACTCTCATACTAAAACTCACAAGAGTCTATCCATAGAATATTTTCTCTATATTGATCAAAGTGAATAAAATGAATTGAAATTTAAATATAACACTTCAAGACATATCAGAAAATAGTAGTGAAGAAGTATGATACTGCTGTTGGACCATAATTTATGACTCCATTTATGATAAATGCTTGACAAAGCCAATATTTCTAAAAACAGAAAATAATTTGTAAATAAGGAGATATCTAACGAAAGGGGAAGAGTTTCATATTCAAAAAGGCAAGGCAGTGCAAAGCTTGATCCAGTTTTGCATTATTGCTTGTAAATTCAAACTTCTGCTGACATTCAGCAGTGTATGTGCACTGAGTAGAATCCAGTTCTGCGGAACACATGGTAGTTATGACAAAAGGTATGCTTTCTACTTTTATTTTCATTAATGTGGCTCTATCTGCCAAATTAATCTTTTAATTTGTGTTTCCTTAAAGACACATAAATATTTTGCCCTTGTCCAAGTTTTTGCTTATTCATTTAAAGACTCCTTAAATACACCTGTTCTGGTATTAATAAATTAAAACATTAACTAATTTGTTCATAATTATGGGTCTCTTTGCCAGTTGTTACAGGCTTTTCTGTTCTGTAGGCCTCAAATTAATTCTTCCAGACAGGTAGATATCATTCAAGGAATTAAGAAGAAATAAAGAATCACTTACAGTTGATTCAATCCAGTGCTAACATACACTGGCATGATGGAGTTTGAATATGTGGGGATAAAGAAGGGAAAAACACAGTACAGATTAAAAGAAAGCTAAATTTATATGGACAGAGAAACAAGGAGTGTTAAACTATATTACAGAGATATAACTGCTCTCTTAATCAGAGGTCTAATTTACAAAGCAGCGAGGCGAGAACAGACCTAATTTACCAAAACTATGCTAGGGGTTGAACCTTATGGCGAGTTACCAAGGTCAGGGCCACAAGTTAGGGCATATATCATTACATGCTGTGATAGTACTCATGTGGCTCTGCAGTATCCATTCCCTTTTGACCAAAGTTAATGATATGAGAGTGTAGAAGAAAACAGAAAAACAGAATGAAATATCTACATCAAAAAGTACATACAAGGGCTTGTAAAAAGAATTGTAAGAGTCCAAGCTATCATTCACATTAGACAGATACACTGAATCACTGAGGTTGGAAAAGAACTTCAGGATCAACCACTTCAACCATCCATCTACCACCAATATTTCCTCACGAGACCGTATCCCTCAGCACAACATCTAAACATTTCTTGAAAATCTCCCAGGACTGTGACTCAACCACCACTCCAGACAGCCCATTCCAGCACCTGACCACTCTTTCAGAGAAGAAAAATTTCCTTACATCCAACCTGAATCTCCCCTGGATAAACTTGAGGCCATCCCGCCTCATTCTATTATCACTTACGACACAACCTCCTTTCAGGAAGTTGTAGAGTGTGATAAGATATCCCCTGATCCTCCTCTTACCCAAACTACATAATCCCAGTTCCCTCAGCCGCTCATCATGAGACTTGTGCTCCAGACCCCTCACCAGCTTCATTGCATTTCTATGGACACACTCCAGGGCCTCCATGTCTTTCGTGTAGTGAGAGACTTGAGGTGTGGCCTCATCAGAGCTGAGCAGAGAGGGCTGGTCACTTCCTTAGTCCTACTCCTTCCTCACCAGCCTCCACCTGTACATAGAGCTGCTGATTGTAACTCTCTGGCAGTGGCCCTCCAGTCATTTCCTTATCTATTGATTAGTCTATCCTTTTAATCCATCTCTCTTCAATTTAAAGATAAGGATGCGGTGTGAGACTATACTGAAGGTCCGGACAGATGACTTTTGTTCCATCACAGAAGACCACCAGATCAGTTAGATGAAATTTACTCTTGGTAAGGCTGTGCTGGCTGTCCTAGATTTCCTCTTTATTTTGCATGTACCTCAGTTTAGGTTTCCATGATAAAGGGACGCAGAGTACTGTAAAGTGAAACCAGTTATATACTGTGACTTCATCTCAGTTAAAACCTGAGTATCCATTTGTCTTCAGTTTGAGGCTTTCTTTACTTTCTACTTTCATTAGAAGATGATGTGCAGACAGTGATCTCTACGTCACTGGGTGGTGGGTGGCAGCTGCCCTTAAGTGTGGTATCATACTTGACTCTCATAAGAGCAATATTTGGTCTCATTTTTTTGCTGGAGCAGACAGCGCATTGTTCTAGTTAAATGAACTAATTACCATAAATAAATCACAAAGCATTCCTTCTGGAAAGCTTATCAAGAAGTACTGCTTTAGTCTTTCTGTTTGGGTCTGAAAACCTTATCTTCCCAGACCATGCTCCTGAAATATAATGTACCTTTTTGGGTGAAAAAAACTCATTCCAAGGTTTGAATGAGAATTATATTCAGAATAGTAATACCAATATTGTGGTGCTCTTGAATACGAAATGTAATTTTATTATTTAATGACTATGATAAGGGGAGTAAATGAAAGCACGTAACAGCAAAAGATCTCCATAACTCTACTTCAGTATGTAGTATTTTAAAATATAATAGATAGTTCCTGAATGTTGTCTGCACATTTTTGTTCATTGAGATAGGAAGAAAATTTCCCATACATAAAATAGGAGTGTTAAAGTGAGAATACAATTTCAGAGAAAAGCACAAATATTATTGTTCATTACAGATCCATCCACTGAACAAAGAAATGTTGCCCTATGTTATAAAAATAATGCATCCCAGAGTTCTCTCTCTGCTTTATCTTATTAATGTTTATATATTACATTTATGGTAATCATTTTTTCTTTTTCTAGGTAAGTTTCTGTGTAGATAATAAAAGTTAAAGATGATCTATATGCAACCCATAAAAAGCACAAAATAACATGGAGAGAGATTCTGTTTTCCATTATTATTGATATTTGGGCCAAATGATCTGTCTGTGTCAATGGTCACATTAGGAAATGGGGAACAGTGTAGTGTAATACCATGAATTCAGCACATATCTTAGCTGATTATGGTATGCATTATGCTTAAAATCTTTTAGAAAATCGAGGGTAAATATTAATTCACACAGATCTCTTACTGGCAAGGACTTATTGTTTAATTATCAATCTATATGTGTAGCCTTTTATAAAATATCCTTTATGCAATAGAAAGTAAAGGATGCAGTACTCCTTATATTCCAGTTAAACAATCTGGAATTTACAGAATTCAGATACTCGGTTACTACAAATCAGCCTAATTTTACTGTAGATGGATTCACAGTTTATTTTCATTCAGGAATTTGTTAGCGAATATTAAAATAAACTGCAAGATCTTGATTACAGAAATATTGGCATTTAAACAATGCTAGCAGAATTCATTTATAATTTTCATCTTTGTTGTTCAAGCCAAAGCAAAGGTGGGGAGGGCCATTACAATACTTCTGTAGCTTATCTGCAGCTTTGCAATCACACTGATATATCTTAGTACAAATAAGACCAAACCTATTATCCCTTTAAGCCCTTGCAATATTACAGATCATTAATATGTGGTTGGGTTATGAAAAACACAGTTTGCCCCATTGTTTGCATAGGAGACCTGTCCATGCAATGAGTGAGAATATGTATAAAGCAAAGCAATTTCATCTTTGTGATCGATTTTCCTGTTGGTTGAGTAAATACAAAACTGAAAAGTTATGATATATATCTGGACAAACTATTCAAGATGCAGAATAATGATGTGACCAAGAAGGAATAGTCCATATTTTTGTTTTTGTGTAGAGATAAATGATGATGTCAGTCTTCCTTTTAAGGCTTCTGTAACAGTCTGTGACAAGTACGGGAAAATCAAAAGTACAGATTCTTGTGTCATATTAATTATTTTTTGTTCTTGTTGTTTTCTAAAGAAAAAATAGGAAGAATATGCATGACATGGTTCAGAAC
The DNA here is from genome assembly GCA_037305975.1 of Chrysolophus pictus. Classification (NCBI taxonomy): domain Eukaryota; kingdom Metazoa; phylum Chordata; class Aves; order Galliformes; family Phasianidae; genus Chrysolophus; species Chrysolophus pictus. The sequence goes on along the minus strand of CM074614.1, from coordinate 28,891,794 downwards.
ATTCATTTTGAGGAAAGTTTGGATATTCCTTGTCTCAAAGATAAACTAATGAGTCATGATTACTACGAATATTATCCATTAAGATTTCTCAAATGAAGGCTAGCACTGTTGAAAAGCTTTAAAAAAAGAAACATCGGGTTTGGAAAACACTAACCTAATTAACATAACATTTCAGTACACAGATGACTAGGGAATTCAAGGGAAAAATATGCATATCGTACTGATTTAGGATACTGAATAGGTTTTTGTCTAATTTTAAAAGGGAATTAAATACTTGCAAGCCTGGACAACTAGCAACATTTACAACTAAAGCAGAAAGGTATATGAAGGTAACAAGAAAGGCTTATTAAAGCTCTTTAATAGTGAAAGGAAAAAAAAGTAAAAATATGGGCTTTCTGCAGGGTTACTGGACATGAAAAATGCTGAGATGCCCAGTGCTTTCTCCTCAGTCTTCACTACAAAGGCTGGCTATCAGCAATCCCAAGGCCCCTGAAAACAGTTGGAAATTCTAAAGCAATGAAGAATTATTCTCAGTGCAGGAGGACGAAGTTAGGGCCCATTTAAAAAAAAACTGAGATAAGCAAGTTTATGTGAATTGACTTAATGTACCTACAAGAGCTGAAGCAGCTGGACCGCATTATTGTCACCACTCCATATTATCTTTGAAAGGTCATGGCAGGTGAGGGACTTCCTTGGACAGTAAAAGAGAGCAAGTGCACTGCTTTTTTCAAGAAGGAAAATAAATAAGGAGGATCCCTTGAACTACAGGCTGATCAGCTGAACCATGGCTGTGGGAAGATGACTGAACAACTCATCCTAGAAATCATCTCCCATCATATTAGAGATAAGATCCTGATCAAACAATTTTGGTATTAATTGTGGCGTTTTTTCTTCAGCAAGTATAAAATATGCCTTAAGAAACTACTTTCCTTATTATTTTACTCCTAACTCAGACACTTATCATTGTCTTAGGACTTACGAGAGTGAGTAGGATGAAGATGAGGCAAGGGAGGGTCAGATAGCGTATTAAGAAAAGTTTCTTCGTTGTGAAGGTTGCTGGACAGAGGTATGGGCTCTTCAGGGTAGTGGTGATGACACCAATCCTGGCAGAATTGAAAAAATTTTTGACAAAAAAGCATATTTGATTACAGTCAAATAAAGTGATTTATAGTCAGTCAGATTTTTATGTCCCCTTGATTTCAAAAATGACAAACTATATGGCGAAAAACATCTACATCTCTGTATATACTAGCTGAAGAGGGTGAAGAAAAAGAGAAGCTAGGATGAAAAGCTGAGATAAAGTCATATGATTTCAGAATGTATTCAACTTCCATTATGAAATCTTAGTATTCATTTTTAAATCTAGAGTCTAACACATTCTTTTCAGGCCTTTTCTTTATAATACAAAGCCGTATAAGAACGTCCAGTTGGAATAAGATATTCAGTAAAAAATGTATTTCTTTATTCATATTAGTCTACCTTAAAATTACATCATATTTCAGCACATGGGTGACTGAACTGAAGGTCAACAAGTAATCAGATTTACAATGTTAATTAAATATCTGACTTGCAAAAAAAATAAAATCTTGTATGATTATTTTCCTTAGGTTTGTGAGGGATGAACAGAGCTGAAACTCATACTTTGTTTTAGTATTCTCTGAACAGAGGAACCCTGTTCTACACAGAAATATTAGGTGGAGAGAGCTTAATTAACTCCACTGATCTGTCCAGAAGTCATTATGTGTGGAAACGGAATTAAAGGAATTTCTAGACTATTCTGTTTGATTGTAATCAATTAATTCATAGAGATGAACATTAGAAACAACTCATCTGAGAACAAGATAATTTTATATAGAAAACAATGTCTGTCATTGATTTCACAGACATAATTGCTTATATGATTCCGAATTGTGAACAAAATCCAAGAATTATAAGACAAGTTGGGATATGCTATTTTTTTTCGTTTATAGCTGTAAAGTTTGTTTTTCATAAAACAAAACAAAACAAAACAAAACATAGTTTTTAGGAATCTAATAACTTTTCTGATAATCTAAGTAATAACACTAGCAAACTTCAGGGTTTTTTTTTATTGTTTTCTACTCTGCCATTATTTACAGATCTACAAATGTATTTTTGTATTGTCAGTTAAATGAGACAGTTCTGCTGCCCCTGCTATCATCAGTTAGACCCTGTGACAGCTACTCTGACTAGGTGAGATATTCTAAATTCAACTGTGAGGATGTAGTGACAGATTAATAATTTGCTGTGTGGAACAAAGATAATAGCAATATATTTTGTGCCTAATAAAGTTCCCTGTCTCCTTCACTGTCCATATTTTTAATCATGAAAACTCATGTATTGAGAGGCCCCCAGATATCTTAATATTATATAAAAACTACTCAGCAGGATGCTGTTATGAATGTCAAGTTTTGCTCATATTATAGCTATAGGATTTTGTCTTTACTTTGTGCTTATTCTTTACAAAGAAAAGTAAGTATCTTGGCAATATAAAGTGATGAGTAACATTCATAATTTGTCTGGACATGATGCTGGACAACTGGTCCCACCTGAATAGGTTTAGATAATATGACTTTCAGAGGTCCCTTCCAAACTCTACAATTCTGTGATTCTCTAATTGAGACTACAGACAAAATCACACAGTTCTCATTTGGTTATGTCAAAAAAAAAAGCAAATGGAGTCTTTGCTATGTCCATTTCATCATTTCATTTACTCAGAACTTCTGTACTCTTTTCTGTACTCTTAACATTTACTTTTTTTTTTTTTTTTCTTTTTTCCCCTCTGTGTCTGGTTGATCTTAGTTCACAAAATGTGATGATGTTTTAGATTTTTCCTTTTTGCCCTGTAATTTAGTTTGAAATTTGCTAATTTTATTAAAAAACAAACAAACAAACAAACAAAAAAACAGGCAACAAATCTTTTAGGGTATGATTTATCATCTATACATCCTTCTTATTTTCTTTAACAAAATAAGAGGTAGATATAGTTTGAGTGGTGGCTACTCAGCCATTATTATGATCATTTTTGAAAGATGTCCAACAGATATACGAACCTTTTCTGTTTCAATTTTTTATCATCGTCTCTACAGGTGAGATAAGTTTTCTTGCCCAATACTGTTCTAATTGTGATTTTGTACAGCTGTACATAAATATAATTTGGTCATTCTGAACAAATAGAAACACTGCATAAAGATGTTTAGGTATTGTTGCTGCTTTGTGGACTTTTGCTGTACTGTTTGGGTACACTTGCATTAATAACTGTCACTGGAGACAAATGCTTTGACCTTGCTTTTACAAAGGCATTAACATTATTCTAAGTAAAATAAGAAAGAGTTTCGAAAATTTTAACACGTTAAGTACAAAAAACAGTTGTTTGCTAAACACGTTATGAAAAGTCTAATCGAGCACAGTGATAAGAGTTTTCAAAGACTTCAAGTTGTATGCATCTGTGTGTAGGGGAAAGTATTTATCCATGAAGGTTTATGCAAGGAATTTAAAAGTGAAATAAATTGAAAGTAATCATTTATAATGACTATGATCCTTCCTGATTGTCACATGCCTGACCTAGGCAGACCTCATTTTTTCCTGTAATTAAGAGATTTTTTCAAGACACTTCAGGGAATGAAATATGAAGGAGTTGTGCTCCATGAATGCTTCTCTTTTTGCTGAAAAAATTTATTATCTAAATTGGTAACCACCCCTGAACATCAAATTCTAATTTTTGTTATTCTATGAATCCAATCATTTCAGAAAGAAAAACTACTAAGAAAAAGACTGAGCTCAAAATTATTTCCAATCCAAAGCCTTAAACAATATCATTTTGACCACAAGAGAACAGAATATATGTTCCAAAGGACCTATATTATTATTAAGACTGCATGAGCAAATACTACTGGGGCAAAAAATGCATACATAGGTTGTAACTCAAGAGTATTGAATACCATATATCCCTGTTCTTATTACTTCACAGTGTAGACTGAAACTGACATATTATGAAAGCATGATACTCTATCTATTATTGATTGGATTCTGAAAGCTACAAGAATATGACACTAAAAATTATATATACTTACTATTAACTAACAATAAGTAATCATTTTCTGAAACAGTTCTTTTCTACTTACATAAGGATGTAAAAAAAAATCAAAATGTTCCTTTGTGGTGCTATGCAAACATACTGGAGAAACATTTTTTCCAGACTTCTAGGGATTTGTTTATCATTTTGTAATCATAGTCTCTTTGAAAGAAGAATGGTCATTTACAATAGCCACTGTCAGTGATCAGTTCATCAGAGATGTCTCACATCCCCCCAGCAGCAAAGAAAATTAACAAAAAACAAACAAACAAAAAAAAAACCCACAAAAAATAATTAATTGATTTCAAGGAGGTTACTGTTTAAGTAGACTATAAGTTCAATATCCAGGAGATCAGTCATTATTATTTCATTATTGACCAACTTGCAAAAGGAGGACTTTTTTTTTTTTTTTTTGTAGGTATAGAGTTCAACATTAAGTATTCTGCAAAAGCTTTCTGTGTGAAATAAAAGGTCTTCTGGAAGGACTGTTATTAAGCTCAGTGCACTGCTTTTGTTTGATTCTTCTTACTAAAGAAGAATCAAAATTTGTTACTTAATTCATACTGTACACACTGTTAATAATGAACAGAAAAAGAGAAATTTCTGAAAGAATACATCTTCCCTTTCAATTAAACTGGAACAGCCCATGTTTTGTGCATAAAGTGTATGCCTAGGAATGAAAGGAAAGACATTCGGCACAGCTGATTTCCGCCATGTTTCTGAGAGCATTGTCTAAATGCTTCTAGAACTCAAGCAAGACTGGTGTCTGGCCACTGTCCTGTTTCAGGGCCAGACCCTTCTCTGTCGCAGAGCCTTTCCTAACCCCCATCAGGCCTTCCCCTGACACAGCTCCATACCACTCTCTTGGGCCCTGTTTTTGCCATCAGAGAGCAGAGCTCAGCGCTGCCCCTCTGCTCCCTGCAGGGATTTGTAGGCTGTAATGAGGCCTTCCCTCAGTTACTCTGCTCTAGGCTGAATGACCAAGGGACTTCAATTTCTCTCCACACGTTTTGCCCGCTAGACCCCTCACCATCTTTGTAGCTCTCCCTTGGATGGTCTCTGAAAGTTTTACTGTGGTACCAAGTGCTTATTTATCTGATGAGAGACATTTTAAACAAACTATTAATAGCTTGTCTTATAAAATATGTGTAGTTTCACAAAAACTTTCCTCTAACTTATGTTCTTCTGAGGAAAAAAAAGTTAATAGACAGTGAGGAGAGAGCTGAAAAACAAGCCATTGCCAAAACCACATATACTGATTCTGGGGACTGCATTTAATTAACAAGCACTTGTTAATGTGTTGTAACACTGTGTCTGTGAAATATACACACAAATATAGAGTTGACAGATAAATAGAAATAGATATAGACGATAAATCAGTATAAATACAGATGACAAATATAGATAGATAGATATAGATATATCCCTTAGGGAAGAGGTATCTTCTCCTTTCAGAAATATAATTCAAACATAGCACTGTATTTCATCCCACTTGTTTCAGTGGGTCGTGTTACTAGTATATTTTCCAAGCAAAATAAAGTTCGTTACTAATGAAAATCTCCTGATGTTTTCATATGGCATTCTACTTTTGGCCATTGAAAGTAATATACATCTTTCTAACAGTTTTATTAAATCTAGAAAATTGTCATTTTTACTACTTTTATAGTATGAGTTTCCTTTCCTGAGTATATGAACAATTGGATCCCAGAAAAAAATTACATTCCATCATGGACGTATCACACAACCCTGGGAAAAGTACTAATGTTTCTTCTCACTTCAAAAGTCCTCTGCCTATTCTCAGTGCCTCCACACTTCTAGTGTGTGCAATGACAAGTCCACATCTGTGAATTTTGATCCTGCTGTCTGTGTTTCTCATGCTCCTTTGGTGATGGTTTTAAAGCCATGAAATCAGCATCTGAAAACCGCTGCTGTCTAATCAGAAAAAATATTATTATTTACTGCTACATCACAGTAGAATTGAGCCACTAAATACTGATTATCCATTTATCTTTACCAGGGAAAGTATAAATGATTTAATTCCCTAACTTGAGATTTTCACTCTCAACCACTATGTAGGCTACTTCAATAGCAGAGAAATAATCCTTCCCCCAAGAGAATGTTAGATGTTTCATTATTTTAGAGGAGAAAGATCTTTCTTTCTGCCAGCATTGCAAAAATCTAATATGATATTTAAATTGGACCATAATTCAAAGTGAACCATGAAAAGAGGCTACACAACCTTAGCTAAATAGGAATATAATTTTCTATCTATTTCTGTAATATTTTTAATATTTCACTGTTGTGTTTCCTTGCGGTCCGACAGCACCCTGCACAACTCCTTCTATGAAATGCGTATTCACAGAATATGCATGGAGGATATTAGCAGTATTACCCAGAGGAAGATAACTTTTCAGAAATATGTAATTAATCCACTTTGTGCTTTCTATGCTGTTACCATTAATTTGTGGTTTTTAGACAAAGGAGACTATATACTAGCCAATAAAGTGAAATATCAGGTGTATTTATTAGAGTCCAGACTCCTCATGAGTTTTTATTACAAGCTAACATACCGTAAGCATAATTGTCATTCACAAAGTTAGATCTGATTATTCACAGTTCAACAATATTGATTCTGAGACCTTAGCTCATAGTTCTATCTATCTATCTATCTATCTATCTATCTATCTATCTATCTATCTATCTATCTATCTACCTACCTACCTACCTACCTACCTACCTACCTACTCAGCTACTTAGCTACCTATTTATTCATTTTTCTGTCAGATTAATTTTTAATAAAAGTTTGTTAATACTTTCTGTTATATGTATATCTGCTTCTTTTTACGCAGGTTAAAGATAATCTGATAACTTTGTTTGCTTTTAAAATGGAAAATGTGATATACTTATCAACTGCTTGTTGAATAAGCAGATTTATGTTCTTTGTAGAATCAGCTTTGAGTTATTTTCTGTGGACAATATATGCTACATATTGACTTAGAAACTATATCATTATATGTCATTTTTGGAAAGTAATTAATCACATTTTATTTCTTAAAAAGTTTTTTAGCAATGCAAACACAGACATGAAAATTCATCCTTGAACATTCACCTGACAAAATTTTTAAAAAGTGATTGTTAAAACTCTTTCTTCTGCATTGACCATGATTTGCAGTCTGGGAATTTAGAATTTATACCTACATATAAAAAAGGATGTCTTTAATGATTGTAGTTGGGAAAGCCAAAATTACTTTTTATTTATTTTTTGTAAATACACATGAAAATTTGAAACATGAGGTGGTGGATTGTGTGCACCTATTAGTAAGCTTTCAGAAATATTTAAAATAATGTTTCATATAGGAACACAAGAAAATTGCTTCTTAATGAAGTCTCCTGGAAAGGCTGAGAAGTCTGGAAAGCATGTTCTCTGCATGTCTTTTGGAAGTTGCCTCTGATATCAGCATTTAGCATCAAGGTCTTGCTCTGAAAAATATCATGCCTGAGAGTATATCTGGTAGGCTCACAAGATCAAGAAAGACTGTTAGTTTATCGTTCTCTGCTTTTCCATTATTTTTAAAACTCAGACTAATTATGACACCAGCATAGGTCTGTTTTTTAAACTCTTACCTTTCATAAGACCACAGAAGAGTGACAATGAGGCAGCCTCAGAATATATTCTCTGAAAATCTAGACTTTACCAGAAACCATATTTTAGCACATAGTACAGATTTACTCTCCCAAGTGGCAGTGAAGTAAGGAACAAGGGAAAAACTCCTTTGTACTTTCCTTCTTGTATATAGAATATGTTGGAGGTTACTAGGTTGAGCTTCTACACTGTTTTTCCCTTCTCTCCAAGTGAGAGAAGAACAAATGATCTTTCTACAGAAAGATTTATAAGTGGAAAAGAAAAAAAAAAAATTGCCACTTGGTTTTATTTTCAAGCCTGAATATTTAAACTCCAGCATCCTTTTTAGTCTGTATTGTGCCTGGTACTTCGGTAGACACTGGGTCTGTTTAGAAAACTCTGCAATATCACATACCTCAAAGACTGATGTAACAGTTAGTGGAAAGCTATTTAAAGCTGTGATTTTACACACAATACTTGATAATTGTGTTTGGAGAGCTAAATGACCTAAAAATGTTTTCAATAGGCTAAAGGTTAAAGCAAAAATGTTTAGAAATCACAAAAATTCAACTTTAATACTATCACACTAGAGGCACAGATGATTTGTAGATGCATGAGCAAAAAAAGTAAATCATCATGTAGAGTTAACTGAAGCTAAAATAGCTTTCCTTTAGAAAGGTGAGCTCTGGCCATGCCAAGTGTAATGAGAATATGACATGATAGAAATTGTAACAAATAGCATTTAATTAGGTATACGGTTATTTGGGTGCATGTTATAATTATGATGATTCAATGAATGACTGCAGGCTTTCCATGTATTCAAAGGACAAGAAGGAAACAAAAGAATGATCAACTCTATTGCACTAGTTCCATCCTACTTCTTAGAAAAAAGGTAGTGAGAAATAGAGTTGACCACCATGATTTCCTTTATTTACCCTCAAGGTTAATATCACTTTGTAACGTGCTTTTCTTGTACAGTGACTCACAGTTCTTCAAGAGATAGCACTGACACTGTTCAGTTTTCCTTGGATTTGCAAACCTAAATAAAAACTATTTCTCAACAGTTTCTGTGATAAAAGTCAGACATAACTGAACAAACTTGACATCACTGGGCTTTCATGACTTATTGTTGCAAATGTATAGTACAGGCTTATTTACTCAGCAGGTCACTATGACAGAATTTCTGTATTAGTGTATCATAGAAATAAAAAAATAAAATCTGTAAGACAGTGTCTCCTTGTAATACTGTTACAATATATGAAATTAATTATCTAAAAACTGAACAGTCTAAAGAAGAGACTTTCAAACTGTACATACCACATGAGTCTGTATGTCCACCAAATATTTCTCAAAAAGAACTTCCATTATTAACTTAGAAAGTGGTAAAATTCTGGAATGCTATTTTGGGAATTTGGAGATATGTGCAACCTATGGAACTACATAAGCACAAAAACAGTTCTCCACTAGTATTCTGTTTTCTATATGATTTCATGTGAAACTTGGAAAGTGAGATATGTGAGCACTTAAGGTTACAAGAATGATAGGCTAGGGTAGGCTAGGCAAGGATAGGATAGGATAATTTACTCGGAAAGTAAATATGAAGTACAAGCCAATGTCAGGACTAACCAAAAATTAATATATAATATTGAGGATATTGTTGAAATGCTTCTTGAACATGGACAAGCATGGGGCATCTATCTAGGAAGCCTGTTCCAGTCTTCCACTGCTCATGTAGATAAGATATTTTTCTTAATATCCAGTCTTACTCTCCCCAGTGCTGTTCCCTTGCATTAGTTACCAGAGAAAAGAGATTATCATCTCCTCCTTCACTTCTTCTCCTTAGGAAATTGTAGAGAGAAATGAGGTTGCCTGCTAGCTTCCTTTGCTCCACCAAAGAAAGTATCCTCGGCCTCTCCTCAGAGAACATTCTCACTATTTGTCTTACCAGCCTTGTCCTCATCTGGATGCTTTCAAGTATCTTGATATCCATTTTATATCGCAAAGAACAGAGCTGCATGCAGTATTCAAAGCAAAGCCACACCAGTACTAAATATAATGGGATAATTCCTCATCTGAGTGGTAACTATGCTGCGTTTAATGCACACCAAAATGCAGTTTGCTTTTTTGGCTGCAAGGACACGCAGTTATCACCAACACCCCCAAATCCCTGTCTGCAGAGCTGCTCTGCAGACATCTCTCTGACAGTACTTGTATCTGACATTACCCTACCCCACGTGTAGAATTTAGAAACATTTTCTGGACTTCAAGTCATAGCTACAATAGAAGCATGGGTAGGTAAATGGTTGTTAATAGGAAAACTATAGCCTTTAAAGAGAAACCAGCTCTCAGCACAAGTTCAGAAACAATTAACATTGAAGCATAGCTGATAGAAACTGAACAGGCATTGCTTTACTTATGTCAGGCAGCCTCATGAAATATCATGTTTCCTTTCCATTAAGGTTCTTATAGCTCAGGCTGTATATATTTGACTGCTGTGTCCTGTGATCACTCCTTTTGACCATTGACCAATGTTTTCTACCATTTGTTCTCACTGTCATTAACTGTTTCCTGTGGGTGTGTACTACAGGCCCCCTGATCAGGAGGAGGAGGTTGACGAGGCCTTCCATAAGCAACTGGAAGTAGCGTCGCAATCCCAGGCGCTGGTGCTTATGGGGGACTTCAATTATCCAGATATTTGCTGGAAAAGCAACATGGCCAGGCACGCGCGGTCCAGACGGTTCCTGCAATGTGTCGAAGACAACTTTCTGATGCACGTGGTGGAGGAACCGACGAGGGCGGGGTGTTGCTGGACCTTATTCTCACTAATAGAGAAGGGCTTGTCAGGGAAGTAAAGGTCGGGGGTAGCTTTGGTTGTAGTGACCACGAGATGGTGGAGTTCAAGATCCTGAGTGGAAGAACTAAAGCAGAAAGTAGGATTGCTACCCTGGACTTTAGGAGAGCCAACTTTGATCTCTTCCGGGACCTACTTGGAGCTATCCTGTGGGCTAGGGTGTTAGAAGGTAAGGGGGCCTGTGAGAGCTGGTCGGCATTTAAACAGCTCTTCTTCCAAGCTCAGGATCGGTGCGTTCCTGTGAGGAAGAAATCGGGAAAGGGTGGCAGGAGACCTGTGTGGATGAGCAAGGAGCTCATGCGCAAACTCAAAGGAAAGAAAAAGGCCCACCAAATGTGGAAAAAGGGTCTGACCGCTTGGAAAAATATAGAAATGTTGTCAGGGCCTGCAGGGATGCGACGAGGAGGGCTAAAGCCCACCTGGAAGTGAATCTAGCAAAGGTGGTAAAGGATAATAAAAAAGGCTTTTTTAAGTATGTTAACAGTAAAAGGAAGACTAGGGAGAATGTCTAAGTGAGGGGGGTGTTCTGGTAACGGGGGATGCTGAGAAGGCGGAGATACTGAACGCCTTCTTTGCTTCTGTCTTCAGTGAAAAAGTTCCCCCTCGGGAATCCCAGACCCTGGCAGTTAGTGAGAAGGTCTGGGGAATGGAAGACTTCCCTTTAGTCAGGGAAGAGGCAGTTTGAGAGTGCCTAGGCAACACCAATGTTCATAAATCCATGGGACCCGATGGGGTGCATCCACGGGTGCTGAGGGAGCTGGCAGAGGTGATTGCTGAACCGCTCTCTGTCATCTTTGAGAGGTCTTGGAGAATGGGGGAGGTGCCTGAAGACTGGAGGATAGCCAATGTCACTCTGGTCTTCAAAAAGGGCAAGAAGGAAGATTCAGGTAATTACAGGCCAGTCAGCCTCACCTCTGTCCCTGGAAAGGTAATGGGACAGATTGTGCTGGATGCCATCACCAGACAACTGGAAGAAAAGGAGGTTATCAGGAGTAGTCAGAATGGGTTCACCAGGGGGAGGTCGTGCTTGACCAACCTGGTAGCCTTCTATGATGTTGTCACTGGCTGAGTGGATGGGGGGAGAGCAGTGGATGTAGTCTACCTTGATTTCAGCAAGGCGTTTGACACTGTCTCCCACGACATCCTTATAACAAAGCTGAGGAAGTGTGGGATAGATGAGTGGACAGTGAGGTGGGTTGAGAACTGGCTGACTGGCAGAGCGCAGAGGGTTGTTGTTGGCAGTGCAGAGTCTGGTTGGAGGCCTGTAACCAGCGGTGTTCCCCAGGGTTCGGTACTGGGTCTGGTCTTGTTCAACATCTTCATCAATGACCTTGATGAGGGGATAGTGGCCACCCTCAGCAAGTTTGCTGATGATACGAAGTTGGGAGGATTGGCTGACACACCCGATGGCTGTGCTGCCATTCAGCAAGACCTGGACAGGCTGGAGAGCTGGGCAGTAAGAAACCAGATGAGGTTTAACAAAAGCAAGTGTAGAGTCTTGCACCTAGGGAGGAATAATTGCATGCACCAGTACAGGCTGGGGGATGACCTGCTGGAGAGGAGCTCTGCAGAGAGGGACCTGGGTGTCCTGGTGGACGACAGGTTGGCCATGAGCCAGCAGTGTGCCCTTGTGGCCAAAAAGGCCAATGGCATTCTGGGGTGCATTAAAAAGAGCATGGCCAGCAGGTCGAGGGAGGTGATCCTCCCCCTCTACTCTGCCCTGGTGAGGCCTCATCTGGAGTACTGTATCCAGTTCTGGGCTCCCCAGTACAAAAAAGACAGGGATCTCTTGGAAAGAGTCCAGCGGAGAGCCACAAAGATGGTGAAGGGCCTGGAACATCTCCCCGATGAAGAAAGGCTAAGTGAGCTGGGTCTGTTTAGCCTTGAGAAGAGAAGACTGAGAGGGGACCTGACCCAGGTCTATAAATATCTAAGGTGTGGGGGGCAGAGTGGCGAGGCCAGACTCTTTTCAGCAGTGTGCGGAGACAGGACAAGGGGAAATGGCCAGAAGCTGGAGCATAGGAAGTTCCGCACCAATGTGCGCAAGAACTTCTTTACGGTGAGGGTGACGGAGCACTGGAACAGGTTGCCCAGGGAGGTTGTGGAGTCTCCTTCTCTGGAGATATTCAAGACCCACCTGAACGCCTACCTGTGCAACCTGGTGTAGGGAACCTGCTTTGGCAGGGGGGTTGGACTCGATGATCTCTGGAGGTCCCTTCCAACCCCTACGATTCTGTGATTCTGTGATTCTGTGATTCTGTGAATACGATGTGAAGTTACTTTTGTTTTTGTTTTTCTTTTTTACTTGCACTTCACACATGAATTCTCTGGAAGGAACAAATATGGCGTAAAAATTCTTATGCAGTTTTTTTAGGACAAAAAGATGATTCCAAACCTTCATCTTACTGTGTCTTTGATAAGGGGTTTGGGGTACAGATCAAAAGATTCAAAATAACAGTAAATTTTGCAACAGATTCACTTCCTGATATTTTGATACTCTCTTCCTGTTGTTGATCTGTAGAGTATTAAAATGGGACTAGAGGATGACACACATATGTTTGAATTCACACACACAACTATTTTTTATTCTCTTTCTAAAAGATAGAAGATGAATACTGAAATGGAATTGGATCTTGTGGGTGGGCAGGGAAAAATAAGTTTTAGTAGCTTCAGTTGTGTTATGAATACTGAAGCCAGCCATGTGAAATGCTAAGGGAAATCTGTTTGTAATTATACCTGTAAATTTAGAATGAAGTAAAGCAAATTTTCTGACTTTTCGGTTCAGGTGTGTTTGTGCACAGCATGCTGGGGAGAGGGGAGATGCAAAGGATGCACTGTGTCAGATGAAAAGTACCTAGAAGTGAAAAAGGTGAAATAATTTTGGCTTTGAAGAGAGCTCACTTGCTATATATCGACCAGAAATCAGTGTGTTTTCCTCCAATTTTCTTATATAGTTTCATTAAAAAAAACTTTGTAGAAAGAAGTTGTGCTTAACATTTCACTAATTAAATCATGACAACCAGAAAAATATTAGATAAGCAGGCAAATTTGTTTTAAAAGGCTTAAAAAATATTTCCAAGTCCTCAGTTTTTCAGAGTGAAGGGTAAAACTATTTATTTCATTTTATTTTATTTGGTTTATTTTATTTTACTTTATTTCATTTCACTTCATTTCATTTGTTACACGAGTGAAAACTGTCACATAAACTGCAGGTTAAGTGTGTCATAATACAAAGAATAGAAAATAGAAAACCTATTGATTTTTAACAAATTAGGGGAACCAAAGCTGTGGTAAAGTTACTGGAACTGAGAAGATGGAAATAAATGCTCCATTCCTATGGGAAGTATTTGAACTAAGTAAATGAAAGGGAAGGTGAATAAGCAATTTTTGGTGTGATCCATGGGTAATAGCTCTCAGTAAGTCAGGCAGAATTGAGTTTACATCTAAAAATACACATTCATAAACTTCAGAATAACTTTTATTACTGGAATATGTTAGTTTCCTCTAGAGATTAAATTACCCCGAACACAGCAGAGCTTTGTGGTATGCATAACTGAAAACACAAGTTTTGTTCCATAAATCTGTGTTTAATGCTCAGCAAAAAAAAAATCTTTGTCATTATCATCAGCAATTTCTCAGTTACATTTTATGGCATCTCTTCAAATGTTAATGAGAGGTTTGAATTCACTTTGTCTTGTTATTTATCACTTCATGATTTTAGCAGTCATAATTAAGTAACTAGCAAAAAGCTGAAAGCCCAAATGGAATCAAATTCTATAGGACAGTATAACAGAGTATAACAGTAACTTGCCTTTGACAAAAGAAAAATGCATTTTTAAAACAATTGAGGTTAATTAAGTTTTGGTTAAGATGTATGTAATATTTGGAAACATTTTTCCAGAATTACTTGAAAAACTTTAGTGGCCAAAAATCTCTCTTGGACATACAGAATTGATGAGAAAGAAAAAGACTTCATTTATAGCCAGAGATGTAGTATATTTTGAAGGCGACATATGTGTGTATGTATACATATATATACACATATGTATGTATACACATATATTCACATATAGATATGTCAGCTGTTATCTAATCTAAGTTTTATGCTTCCAGAAATGAACGTGAATAATATAATGAATTGTTAGTCAGGATTTCTTTTTAAGAGTCGATTCCAGACTAGCTGGAAAAAAATGGGACCAAAAAGGAATTTGCCTGAACTAAGTGCAATATGGGAACTAAAAACAGTTACAGGTTAGCAAAAACAAGATTTGATACATCACAGAATTATCTTAATCTAAAATACACTTTTACCGGCAATGCCAGATAGAAGAAAAATGGTTCTAATAAAAATTATTCTCGAAACAATGGAATGTTTACTTACCAAAAACAGGGCAACATTCATAAAATATCTTGATATATGAGTGTGATATATAAGTGGTGGCTACCATACCCCATCTAGTAAATCTTATATTCTTTTGGTTGTGATATCGGCACATGCTGCAGACTTTGCATTGATCTACAGTCGCTGTGATATGGTATTCTAATATGACAAAAAATGGAGTAAAGGTGAGCCCACACAAAATACCAAGAAATTTTGTTGTAATGGTGTGATTGTATGCAGATCTAAAGAAAATTTAGATCAGTCATCCACAAACACCTTTGGTTGTTCAGAATGACAGTAAGTAACAGCTCACGAGGATTAATTGTCCTAGCTACAGAAATTTCTGTAACAAAAAGTTCAAAGATTTCAAAGACAGATTTGAGAAAATGGGGAAAATGGAGCAGATGAGCTACTCTTAATGTTAATAAAAGGGTAGATTGAAAAGAGCTGCCTCTGAGAAACAGCCATGAACTAGTTGAAAGTTTGTAGGTAATAATTATGGGCCAGTAAATAACATCTGGTTATCTGGGTCTACTACAGTCTGCCTGTTGACAAGGCCTTCTTACTTCATCTCCAAGAAGCATCACTCACATGCTCTCATCTTGATGGAGTATTTCAACCACCTGCATGTCTGCAGAGAAATCAGCACAGCAGGCAATCCAGGAAACTCCTAGAGTGCACTGAGGATAAGTCCCTGATCCAGATATTAGACAGTGAATCCGAAAGTGAAGCATTACTGGACCTGGTGCTCACCAGTGCAGAGGAGTTTATTAAAGAAGACTGGAGACAGTCTGGAATGTAGTGACCATGCCCTGGTTAAGGTAATGATCTCTAGGGATATCAGACTGGCAAAAAACAAAGTCAGGATGATGAAGTTCAGGGGAGTTAATTTCTACCTATTTAAGAAACTGCTGGATGAAATCTCCTGGAAAACTGCCCTTAGGGACAGAGGAATGGAATAGAGCCAGCAGCTCTTTAAGGATGCCTTTCTGAGAGCACAAGAGCTCTCCATCTTCCAGCATAAGAAATCAAGCAGAGGGAACTGTCATGGCTCAACAAGGACCTGGTAATAAAACTGGGGGATCAGAAGGAAATTTACAGGCATCAGTAACAAAGATGTGTGGTGTGGAGAGGACACAGGGATGCCATCTGGACATGCAGACATAGAAGCAGGGAAGCCAAAGGACAGAGGGAACTGAACTGAACAAAAGTTGTCAAAAATAACAAGAAGGGATTGTACAGCTACAGCTGATCAGAAGAGAAAGGCCAAGGAGAGTGAGAATGAGAAGGGAGAACTAGCTTCAACAGACAGTGAGAAGGCTGAGATACTCAACAAGGTTCTTACCTCAGTCTTCACTGTCAGTCAGGTTTTCCACATCCCTGAATCTTTAGGTGTAGACTGGGGTAGCAAAATCCCTCCTGCTGCAAGAGAAGATCAAGACTGAGACCACCTGATGAGTCTGAATATGTAGAAGTCCCTGGCCCATATGACATGCATTCCAGGGTCAGCCCTGAAGGATCTGGCTGGTATTATTGTCAACACACTCTCCATCATATTTGAAAAATTATGGTTGATAGATGAAGTTTCCAGTGACTGGAGGAAGGGAAATATCATTCCCATTTTTAAGAAAGGTAGAAAGAAAACCTCTACAATTCTTGATTCTGTGATTCTGTTAAATTAGAATACAAATAGAATTCCCATGAACTACATAATATACCTATCCAATAAATAATAAAATAATGTACCAAGAAATGGCTGCTGTACTGAGCTATTTATATTGGCTGGTTAGGTGATTTGAACAAATGACATCTATCAAAATTCCTTATCTTCACCAAAAAAAAAAAAAAAAAAAAAAAAAACAACCAAAAAACTATTAAATAGATAAATGAAAATATTATTCACTGATGCTGTCTTGACATTGATAGTTCTATATGAAGAAGTTATCAGAATATGTTTGCCAAGTTTGAAAACAAAAACAAAAACTTTTATATCCCACATATAAACAAAGTAAAAAAAGAAAAAATAAATAAAGAAAAAGGCAATATTAGGAAGGTACACTGAAGTTCTACTTCCAGTGCATTAGAGGAAGAGACATGCACATATCCTTAGTAAATTCTTCCAGATTTCAAAAGCATAAGTCCAGATGTGGCAGCTGGAGAATGTAATTTTGTAACATTGACCCGGATAAGCTATGATTCAATTTGTGTGTACTGCAAAAATAAGAAATTACTAGATCAATTCAGAGAGGAAAAGAATCATAGAATCCTAGAATCACCAAGGTTGGAAAAGTCCTCCAAGATCATCCAGTTCAATTATCCACCTACCGCCAATCTTTCCTATCAAACCATGTCTCTCAGTGACTCAACCACCTCTCTGGGCAGCCCATTCCAGCACCTGACCACTTTTTGGAGTAAATTTTTCATATCGTCTAAGCTGAATCTCCTCTGGCACAACTTGAGGCCATTCCATCTTCTACTATTGCTAGTTACACAGGAGAAGTGACTGACACCCATCGGCAACCTTCAGGTTGCTGTAGAGAGCATTAATGTTCCCCCTAGCTTCCTCTTTTACAGACTAAACGATCCCAGTTCTCTCAGCTGCTCCCCATGAAGCTTGTGCTCCAGATTCCTCAACAGCTTTTTTTCCCCTCTCTGGACGTGCTCCAGGACCTCAATGTCTTTCTGTGATGAGGAACCAAAAACTGAACACAGAACTCGAGGTGTGGCCTCACCAGCGCTGAATACAGAGGGATGATTACTTCGCTGTTCCTGTTGGCAACCCTATTTCTGACACAAGCCAGGATGGCACTGGCATTCTTGGCCACCTGGGCACTCAGCTGGCTCATGTTCAGCTGAGCATCAAACAGTACCCCTATGTCCATTTCCTCTACACAGTCTTCCAGTGAAGTCTGAGGTTGCTGTGGCAAAAGGGAAGGACCTGGCAGTTGGTCTTACTTTACCCCACTGGCCTCATCCCAGTGATCCAGCCCCTCCAGATCCCTCTGTTGGGCCTTCCTAGTCCCAGGCATATTGACACTGCCTGCTAACTTAGTGTCACTGGCAAACTTAGTGAGGGTGTGCTCAATGCCTTCATCCAGGTTATCACTAAAGATATAGAACAGGACAGGCCCCAGTACCAAAACCTGGGGAATCACCAATCGTGATTGGTCACCAGCTGATATGACTCCATTCACCACCACTCTCTGGGCTCAGCCATCCAGGCATTTCTTTTTCCATCAAAGACTGTACCTGTCCAAGCCACAGGCTGCCAGCTTCTCCAGAATACTGTGAGTGACAGTATCAAATGATTTGCTGAAGTCTAGGTATACTATGTCAACAGCCTTTTCCTCATCCACCAGGAGGGTCACTCAATCACAGAAGGAGATCGGGTTCTCACTCACAAACTGGATTTACACACAGTTTTGAAGTCTATTCCCTATTCTATTAGGTGAACACAAATTCACACAATTCATAAAACATGAAAATTTTCAGTAAATTTGTCGAGTGGGAAACACACAAATGAGTCAGTTTACTGTTTTGTATCATTCAGTTTTAGCAAGCTTCACACTGTAAGAGATTATTATTTTGCATCATCATTGTCTCAAAGCTTGCTGAGGACACAGACGAACAAGTTCAGGCAAGTCCTGGTCAGGGGTTGAGAGATCTTTTGTCTGGAGAAGTTTGATGGACAAGCCCTGGGCAAGGATTGTGAAATCTTTTGTCCGAGGGTCCCAGATGGACTGGGCCGGGAGCAAAGAGAGAGATAAGCTGCAGCTTACTAGCTGTGAAGTGGTCTTTTGTGTGGACTTATCTCAAGGATGATGGCCATCTCGGGAAGTACTCGCATGACTCTTGCTCAAGCGCCCAGGATGTCACGTAGGCAGGAGAAGAAGTAGGATAGAAGAGGAATCGAAAACCATGAGGACAGGTGTCTGCCATCAGATTCCTCACCACAGAATGCCTGCATGCTGACGGACTCTCCTGGGCCCGCTACCTGAGTCCTGCTGCTTCCTCCTGGACTGGCTCTGCGACTTCCTCCTGCTACCTGCTTGCTGCCCAAGGCCTTCCACGCTGCTGCTCTCCCCCCTGCTGCTTCTGCCTCGGACCTTCAAAACGTCCATGCATCGGGACCGCTGCTGGATCCTGGTGGTGACTATCCCCGCTTTACGGCATTCTTGCTTTTTCCTATCTTTTCTATCTCCTTCCTTCCCTTCCCCGTCTCCCTAATTAGGATTTATATAAACTGGTTGGACTAACATACGAACCGTTGTTTCTTAATCTCACACCAGGTATACAGATATTAAAAGAACCTCATCTCCCTCCTGTAAATTGGAGGAGACACACATGCTATTAAATCAGAAAGGACACAGATTTCTCATGGTAGAGAACTTTCGTGATTGGTTTTTCATGAACAAATAAAGGTCCTCCCACTTCTACAGCAAGTCTACAGATATTAAATGGTTTATTTCTTTTCTCTGTTGTAGCAACATCGCAGCAGTTTCAGGCCTGACTCATGCAGTAACAACAGGCGCTGGAAAAACTATCCTTTCACATTCAGCTCTGCAATGGATAGTCTGGAAAGAAGGTTCTCAGCATACCTTATATTCTGTACAATTTAGGAAGTCAGAAGAACTTAAGAATCAGCAATGACTTCTCAACATGTCCATTGGAAGAACAGCTTCAGAAATATCTCAGAGCTGACCATATAATGCACTGGGGACCTGGAGGATGACTAAGTTACCTCTCCTATGCAATTCTTAGGACAGCCCAATGAGCCTCAATAATGGTATCCAAGCAGGCAGATTTATGCAGTCTATTAGTCCAAGTACAGCATCCTAGACCACACTGTTGACCTAAACCCAAGAGACACAGAAGTTTTAATTGCTCATCATAAACAGAATTAAACAGTCCCTAAAGAAAATAGTGAAAGCAAGATGCAGAATAACATTAGAGCTTTTGCAATGTGTTGTTGGATATATTAAAGTTGGGCATTGCAATTAAATTGATGTTCCTATAAACAAGAATTTAAAGTGAGGCTTAATATAGTTTGGATAAATGGAATTCTGCGTGGCTAGAAATACCAACCATTTTTAATAAAAGGCTATTCACTAAGCTGCTGGGGGAAAGTAACAAAGTCTCACACATCACAGTCTCCTTGTAACCAACCTATTCATCTTATATTCTCCAAACCAGACTTCGATGTAAAAGCGAAGTGTTTTCTAATTAGAAGCACCAGTTTATCCCTATACATTCAGATGTCAATAATTTTTTATTCTTATTTTTCCTTCTTAACTTCTTACTTCTCTTAAGCAGAAGGTAAAATCCTTCATGACTCCAAAACTGAAGACTGCCAAATATTCATACTGGTGTGATGTTGGGGAAGAGAATGCCATTAGCAAGTGTAAAGTATCTAGACAAAAAATGTTTATTTTCTAATGGAATTTACTTTTACGTAATAAATAAATGTATATATATAAGACTAAGGATAGTCTTATCTGCGGAACATAACTGTAGGATTCAGATTCTAGTAAAATCTTAAAGTATTCTGCAGAACATGAGAGCAAACAAATTTCCTATAACTATCACTTAGAAGCCAGGGCTAGAAACAAACAATTTAACAATGAAAACAAATGGAAGGAGATGGTGCTGCTACTTTGATTTCTAAATAGTTCTACTAATTATAACATTGCAGATTTATCTATTTAAAGCTAACAGGCTGTGTGGGAACAGCTGGGATAATCCTGTTATTCTGATTTTTGAAAAAGCATTTTAAATGTTACAGTTTCTGGAGATCTGTAGAGGTAATACACCTTCAGTGCTTACTAAATGCATATCTTAGTTCTTTACTACTTTCATCCTATGACTTCCCTCCATTCTTCTTCTCCCAAAGCCCAACATAAATTTTCCTCTCTGCTTACCTTTTCAGTGAAAATATATTACTGACAATTGCCTAGCATAAAATATTGAGATCTATTAAACTTATTAAGCCTAAATGAAATCTAAACCTTGCAACCCAAACCATTCTATGATCCTATGATTCTACGGAATTAGAAATAAAAGCTAAAGATAAACAAGTTGAACCCAATGTCTGGAGTTAATATCAACTTAGATACACAGACTTGTTCAGGGAATAATTTTTTTCCCCACTGACCGTCTTGTACTTGCTGAAAATCCAGCAAGTAAAACAATGGAAATAAGTAGACAATGGAAAATGAGTAAGTAAACACTGAGAATAAAAATAGAAAATTATTCTCACTTCTATAGGAGAGAATTGCTTCAAAAACTGTGTAATAGTAGCAATTTTCTAATAACTCTTTGCTAATTCACTTAAGGAGGAGACATGAAATAAGATTCTTTTGGGCATTAAAAATGTGATTTTTAAACTTTGTTTCTCCTCTTATTTATGCTGATTTAGTAATGGCATAGTGAAAACAGCATAGTTCATTTTGGAATTTAATGCCTCTCAACTTTAAAACTGATCAAAACAGGTTGTTTTTGTCTCTTATTTAGAGTTGACCATTTTTAGAATTGGCTGTTCTAGCTGGGATTTAAGTGTTTTTACATGAGCTGTTGAGCAAATGAAAAATTTATAATAATAAATTTTGACAACAAATCTTTCTGAAATAAGTAGCTTTTTAGACACACATGATTGGAGAATAATTTTCTGACATATTTTTTATGACATTAAGAACGTGGCATTTATTCACCTAAATGAAACTGTCTTGTTACATTTTTATACATCTTATGGCACTTGAAACAACTATAAGGTAGACAAAGCACAACAGCTGGATTTATTAGGATGTTTAAATTTCTACACTAGGGAGACCAAGTTGCATCCCAGTTAACTAGTCCTTTTACTTTAAATATTTATCCATAAAGAATTTCTCTGAAAATACAAAAGAATATGGGATGTAGCAATCTCTGCATTTTAAGCACACTAAACTTTTATGTAAAAAGTTACAGGTGCATAATTCTAAGCAGAAGAAAAAGGACAGGAAAAGGTGATTTATACTGCCTTTTCAGCAAATGTATAATAATGTACATTTTTTTAATAAGAATACATTTGGCAAATATAACAAAGCACGTAGTTTTGTTATGTTGTGCAGCTCAAGAGATGTTCCGTATTCTCAAAATGTCAAGACAATATTATTCATCATTATTTGTCCTAAGAATATCAGATAAGTAGCCATAAGAATACAAGCTATATGAGTTTAACTGTTATGTCCTTGTTACCTTGGTGCCTTGATATATTCCTCTGATGTTTTCTGCAGATGGAGGCAACTTCATCAAATTTCACACCGTAGTTGATCTGTTTAGAAGGTTGTTTTAAAATGTCTCTGAAAGTCATGTAGTTCAAGTACAGATATAATCTTTGCTTCAGGGTGAAGAGAATGTTAAAATGTTACTGTTCTCAATTTTGGCTTAATGCACAAAGTTTGTTTTAGTAATTGTACTAGAGCAACTCAAATCAGGAACAGAGGGGTTGAAGAATGAAAAATATGATGAGACTTTCAAAAAGACAGCTGAGAATTGAATTTAGCTTTGCCCGCAGCTAACACTTATATTGGCTCTGACAGTAATCTTTTTCTTGTATTTTACCCTATAATTGTATCTTATCAAGTAATAATATTACTGGATGTCAGTGGAGAAGGAAAACTAGGAATTGTCTTCAGAAATGATAACTATTGGGAATAATTAACCCTGAAACTTTGAAACTGTCATGGTTTACTTCCTAAATGCCCTGTTTCCTTGAAAAGCATTCCTCTAAGAAGAAAAGAAAGTTAGAGGTAAAAAGAAAAATGTGACTTAAAGAAGATCACTTATCTCCACAGCTCAGTGTTAGGAGATATTATTTCAAGCAAGACAGGAAAAATCTAATTCATAGCTTAAATTAAATGGAGAAAACTTTTCTTTCTTATGTTCACATGATGGAAGTTGAACTATGAGTATACGTTCTTGAACAATTGAATGAGTAGAAACCTGTTTGAACAGCAAAACACTGCTCATAAAGGTGTGTCTTTTATCTATGATCTAAGTAGCAATGTGTGTAACCTCCAATTTTCTTAGAGACTGTTAAAATAAATCAAAAGCCAATATAATAAAGACCCACAGAGCTGGAAAAGAAAATGCAGCAGATAAGCCTGAAACAATGACAGTATAAGGCACGACTAATAGTAAATAAAATAGGGAACAGACAAAGCAGCTTAGCACTTATATTACGTGGAACATTCTTTTTCCTTGAGGATGAAGTTGGTGCATAGTGACAGAAAAAAAAATGAACAAAAAGAATTAAAATAATTGTTTGAAGACAAAAGTCTAAGCCAAAATATAATATTTTTCATACATTATTTGGGTGAAGTAATAGAAGATATTATTATTTATTGCCAAAATCCAAGATGTCTAATACAAATATAACAAGAAAAATGTCTGCAAAGCTGTAAGTGATTTGCTGGACTCTGTTGTTGAAGAATGTGATATATGTCTTCCTAGGCAAAATCAAACAAACAGTCATTGTTTGTTTCTAATTACGCATTTGGCCTCCTACATGAGTCTACTCATTTGAACTATGGACAGAATATAGGAGTTAAGTGTTAGATATGTTAAACAGGCTTTTACGATGAAATTACAGTGAATAGCAACTTCTACTGTGTAGCCTTTATACAGAGACATCAATTATCACAGTAAAAAACATACTAGTACAAATTAGTGTAATGAGATCAAAATCTATACCTAAACTGCCAGTAAGGACCAAGGCAAAGAACTCATTGAGTACTTCAGTCTTTTCCACGTTTGCTGTTTCCAGTTCTCCCTTTTCATTTATCAGGAGTACTCACTCCCTGGACTGTCACTTCTGACCATTATACCTGTAGAATTCCTGCTTGCTATTTTTCATATCCTTCAGCAGGTTTAATTTCATCTGTGCCTTGGCTTTCCTGAGAACATCTTTACATATCCAGATGGCTAGATAAAGTCAAAATAGATTTTTCTCATTTGAATTATGTTTTTCTTCCTGTGATGACATTTTATGACGGCTTTATCTGCTGTATGAGAGTCATTAAAGAACTACTATTTTTTTTTCCCTTGTGAAATTGCTTAGATACTGTTGGCATTTTTAAAATCATGTATTTAAAAATGCATTATGTTAAAATTCATGTATTTGTAATAATATACAAGCACTGCTCACCTAAATCAGTGTTTTCTGGCAACATAATTCTTTAAAAATGTTTGTAACTGAGTAAAAATGTGTATTATCATCACCTCAGATGCCTGCTAATTTGAAATATATATTGTATGAATGAGTTTTTTAAAAATGTGATCCAATAAAATTAATATCAGAGATGCACAAATGAATAAGAATACTTATGTACTTTCCCATAAGTGATAATAAAAATAGCGTAGTTGCAATAGTCTTGAATATTTGGCAGATTTCAACCAGTTATTTTTGGTATGTCTTGCAAATTTGAAGGTTTGGCTGTTCAATATTCATTCTTATAGAAATGATACAGCACAATCTATTAACTTCAGAATCTTGTAACAGTAAAAGTGTTTGATTAGTACTCATGAATATGAAAAAATAATAGAATAGAGTTATCACTACATAAAACATTGCTTGATTAGTTAATGCCATTTATAGTATAGATACACGTACCTCTGATATTAACTAGTCCCTTGGTTCTCATGTGGATCTCTGAAACTAATTATTCATGTCCTCAACATGTATTATTCAAGCATGATATTACTTGAATTGTTTATTGCTCCAACTTCACACAAATTAAATTATTTTCTTCCTCCATTTTTGCTGTTACATTTTTATTTATCAGTGTCATTCAGAGATCATTAAACTCATTCAAATTCTATCATTTCAGCTAGTTTTCTTTCATCTGGATTTTTTTCTTTGTAATCATCACTATTGGATGACTAAATTCTATCAAATTTGTAGTTTCTAATTAAAGAGTAATAAGGTTAAAAATGATGCTTATCTTTCCTTCTACTTGTAAAGTGCTTATGTTGATGAGTGGAGTAAGTTAGATAAATTTATATTTTAGAAAGAACTGAAATGTAGAAATTTGCTATAGAATAAATTAAACCTCTAAAAGAATTTGCATTAAGTATATTTAAGAGAGAGAAAAAAGAATAACAAACAAACAAACAAAAAAGCAAACAAACAAGCAACAAAAATGCAGATACTTCAAATCTCCATTTTCTCACCTCTGTAATCCTTAACATCTGGGATTCAACAACATCTGGGATTCTACTCTACCTGAGGCAGTAGCTTAAAACTTGGGTTATCATTGTTCATATTACAGATAAAGGGAGGATGGAAGACCAAAGGATGACACTGTTGGACTGAAAAGGAGCATCAGAATTAGCAACAGGTTTCGGACTCAAGTCTGATGAGAATAAATATAACATGCTAAATATCTTATACTCTCTTGCATTTTCATATCTGTAGTGGCAGTTCATACCAACATATGTGGCATGCCTGTATATTTAATACTAGAAGCCCTGAGGTTGCTTTTGAAGAAAAGGGAAGGGAAGGAGGGAAGGGGAAGGGAAGATACCAAATAGTCTTTTGAATGTAGCTGCTTTTAGGCAATAAACAAAAGCATAACAATTAGCAGACTTCCTATTTAATCCTACCTTGCCCATTTTTAATGTTTGCACACTGTACACTCAGACTTGTCTCCTCTTTAAGAGCAGTAAGATACTTATTATCAGTATTGGCATATATTTTTCATCAAAAATAAATAAAAGATCACACACTTCCTCCTCCTTTGTGGCTTAGAATATTAGCTATTGGTCTGCTTATTTTATCAGAGGATAAAAGATGTATACTGACGCTAAAAATAAAATAAAATAATTCAGTGTATTTAAAGATCAGAATGTGTTTCAGCAAATAAATGTTTAGTCAAAATTCAAATCCAAGATCCTTTTTTTTCTTGAGTTCTAAAGTGAGAAGCTGTTATCTAGAGGTAACTTCTAACCTTTTAAATCAAGTAAAACAAATTAAGTTTTAGTTATATAGAATTTAATGGTAACATTGCTGTCGATAACTTATGATAATGTCAGTGACTTTATCTGAAAAGGAATAAAATAGCAAATTTCAGTTAGTGTAGTTCCTCAATTCCTCTCTGATAATTTCATCTGGGCAATTTTCAGTCTTAAAATTGTCAGTTCAGTGCTTGGAATTTTCTTTAAATTTTGCAATATAAAATGTCAGACTTGAAAATAGAGCAGTGGCAGTAAAATGTTATTACATTGTACAAAATTCTCCTGAGAGAGGAGTAGAATTAAATTTTTATAGAAAATAAGAAACATGATACTGATCAGATAAATTACAGAAAGATGTATTCTTCTCTCTGATACATGGTTAGAAAATGGGAAATCAGCATAAGAATGCTTTATCCTCATAGAACAACAATAACATTGCTGTTAACAAAAGCAAATGAAGTATTTGGAACATGACAGCTTAGCTTAGTTCTAGTAATACTCCCTATTCTTTCGAGAGACTCACAAAGCTGCTGCTTCTTCCTTCATCAAACAGGGGCAGTATTTAGACCTGAAGTCCCTCCTGTTAAACATAAGTACAGTCAAAGTTCCTCTGTAGATTTCCTAGAGTACAGACAAATTTCATTTTTCAACCTCATCTCAGTTTACATATATAATTACAGTGAAATGTGATGTTCTGCTAACAAGATACTTTCTATCCAGATGTTTTCAGTACCCCTTTTGGCTTTAAGTACTCATTTTGACTAACTATCTTCTGAACTTTTGGCAGGCTGCACTTCTTGCGATGTTGAAATTTGACCACCTTTTACAAATTTCTGTCCGTATCATAAGGTTATGAGAATGTTTCTACTGTTCAGTCTCCATGGTTTCTTCCTAACTGAGCAGAAAAACTACCTGAAAATTGGTGCATCATCTCACCATAACTGGAGCAAAAGCCTTTGCTGGATGTCCAAGTGATGCTGCCTGAAAGGCAGTATTTTTCAAACTTTTCACACACATTTAACAAAAATGAAAAAATATTCCATTTGGAAAGAGTATTTGGATGTACTTAAATACTGTAATTATTATGATCAGATCTGGTCCAAAATAAATGTTTAAATCACTTTTACTTATGCTGTTTTAATTTATAACTGAGGAGATAACAGCGAAACTATCATGATGAAAATGCTATAAGAGTGCAAAGGAGTACTTAAGAGCTGCTGTCTCCTTAAAGCCTCACCTTACATAGTTCAATCCATACAGCCCAGATGTCAGCTTTGTTGGACCTGGCTAGCATATTACATAGCAGCCAAATGTTTATTTTAAGCAGGATAGCAAAATGAAAAATTTAGTTTCTAGCATTTTAATTAATTAATAAGAGCGCATTAGTCTTATAAACTTCAGAGGAGTGATTCCTGCTGCTGCTTCTTTAGGAATAAAAAGCAGCTAAAGAGAATTTACAACTAAATACTCTTAGTTTCTACCCTAGGGAAGAACAAAGTTTTTCCCAATTAGAGTTTCTCTTACTTTCTAATAGTGCTGGTATCCTACTCAAGACAAGTAATTCCATCAAGTTTATTTTGTGAACAAGGCTAGAAACATCAGTGTCTCCTTGGAGAACAAATGGTCACCCTACTGTTTAAGATCTAGGAAATGGAGGTAGAACAAACTCGGAAAAGAGAAGCTGTAAACAGAAGTACGAAGAAAGAAACAAGGTTTACATGCTCTACAATAAGTTTGCAGCAAAAATAATATAATTTCAAATATTTCCACCTGAATCCAGTTATTGGCCTATGCAACTAAAAGCAGCAGAAACAAATGTCGGATAAACAGGGCAATATACCTGTAAATAAGCAACCAAGACCTTAACATTAAAAAAAGAGAGAAAGTCATTACTGTATAAATTATTTTACTCTAAATTCATTGTTAAGTCTTTTAAGACCATGATTTACATTATGTACTCAAGTTTATCATCTTTTTTGGTATTATTTGACTTCTTATTCAACTTTATCACCATTCTCACCTTCATTTCTCCTCCAATACTCACTAAATGAACTCCATTATTCAGTTCCGATTTCTCTAATTCACTGCTGCTTTTTTCTTGCCTGTCATGCAATCAGAAAATATACTAATGTGCACATGGGTTTTTCACAGTTGCTCAGAATACAGACTCTCAAAGGTGGAGACAATACCAGAATTATGATTTTTTTTTTTTTTAATATATATATATATATATACACATAAACAAAAGTATATATTACAAGAACCTTTCATTCTGTAACTAATCTGTATTTCAGGAAGAGGTCTGACATTGTCTTACTTCTATTTCAAGTTTGCAAATGTTACCATCACTAAGAGATCTCCTAGAGCGCTTTTGGCTTTCACCTCTTCCTGCATCAGTCCTCTGTCTTCTTCCCTTACTTACTGGGTGGTTTTATCAGGATTCTTTCAAAAACTGTTGGAATGCATGTTCAGTGTGGGTTGTTCCACTTCAGAACTGGTTAGTGACATCCTTCTGTTCAAACTACAGTTAAAAGACTGATTTGATATTTGTCAAAATCCACATCTCTCATAGCAGAGGTGTGGCTTTTACTGACTTCATCAGAAGTTGCTGACTTATCTCCTTCATGATCTTTGTCATACCAGCCCTGTTTCCAACTGACTGAATACATCACCGACAGATTTAAGTCTTAAAAAGACAAGAATCCATCTTGCTTTCTCCTAGTTTTGTTCTAGGTTTCCATCTCTTCCCCTGAGTGTGACAGTGGAACTTATGTACAACAACTGAGCTCACAAAAAATACTGCCATTAAAATTTTTCCTCCGTACTACCCACCATTTCTTGTCTCCCCTTCTGAAGTGGTTTAAGCTGTTTATGTCCTTCATTTAGTAGCAGCTGTGAGCACTTCTTTAGGTCACCCTTCATTTATAAGACATTCACCCTGTGGCAAGGTGTAGTTAAATTGGGCTTATGTGACATTTTGGTAGTGAGAAAGCTGCAGGGGTAGTCCCTTGTGAGCAGAGCTCAGCAGTTTGCTTATGTTGGATAAGAATCAATTCTGTCCAGCTGGAAAAGGGACCCACTGCTGGTCAAATCTGAGCCAATGAGAGATGCATCACTGTGCAAGGAAAAAGCTGCTGCACAAAGCAGTTGGGAGAGCAGGGTTGAGCCATGTGAGAGGAGCAGCCCATGGTGGAGCAGGAATGTGGGCACTGTGCAGAGCACATCTCCATGCAAGGCCACAGAGCAATCCCCAGATGTGGCCTGGAGGAGGATAGGAACTTCTGAGTTCAACATTCTTTCAAACAAGTGTTGCATATTATCTAGTTTATAACACCCAGAAAAGAGTAAGTTGCTTACAAAAACCAGACAACAAATAGCTATGGGAAAGTATAAAGAGCTTATTGGAAGCAGAGTACAAAGTATTTTCAAGAAATTGAATGTCTACCTATAATGCTAGATATTACACCCAAATGTTTTCTTTAAAAAGCTTATGTTTTAGAATTACTCTTTTTATATTTTTCTTTGACTAAAATTCAAATATTTGATAACGTAACAAAAGAAGGGAAGAGAAAAAAAAAATTACAGCAGAAGAGGAAAAGTCTATCATCTAATAATTCTTAAGCATTTCTTCCTCTCTACAGACTACCTTTACGCTGAAACTGACAGTTTAGAGTCAAAGCTTTAGTACTGCTCCCAGCAGATTCTTTACATTAACTTAGAAGAAATTTACATAAATGTAAAGCTAAATAGGAAATATTGAAATAGAAATCTGATTTTCTTTTTCATTATTCTAGGTGGGCACTAGTTTAATTCTATTAACATCAGTAGAACTATAATAAGGAAAAAAACAGAGTAATAAAGTGCTGAGTCTGGTCTCCCAAAACATATAAGAATTACACAACAGTGACTCAAAGTTTTCTCTTCTAAAACAATGACTAAAGTGGATTTTTTATTATATGTTCATGGGTGATTTTAACTGAACAACTGCAAGGTTGTCTCTCTTCACTATCAAATGCATTTGACCTTCTTTTTCATACACCAGTGAAAGTATTAAATCATCTTGCACTTTGATACCAAAAAAGCCAGTTTGATGCAGTTCCCAGTCTTCACTGAGATCGGAGTTCATCATTTATAAGTACTTGCAGTGCAGTATTAATTACTCTCAAACACACTTAAGTAGATAATAATTGCAAAAAGACTTATTTTTGCATTTATAAAAATATTTTCAGGACAATAAAAATAAAAAAAAAATAAAATTAAAAACAAACAGTGCTTGGAAGAGAGCTAGAAATATTTTATTACAAATTTATTATCCAAAAAGCCTAACAATCAAGAAATACAGCTCAGTTTATCAGCAGTTACAGTGTCTGGGACCAAAGATAAGAATGGCAGAGACATAAATTATTTATTTTCTTACATACAGTGAGTATTATTCTACAGTTTGGAAATGCTCAGCAATATAGGGTATTGTATTGTCTTGTATGCCAACATGGTTTGCACTTCTTTCTGCTGAATCATTCATTAAGAAAAATTTAATGGCTTTTTGTAAAAGGGAGTTTGACCAAAGTACTATGAAGTTTGCAGATGACATCAAGCTGAGTGGTGTAGTTGATAAAAAAGAAGGAGGAGATGCCAACCAAAGGGAACTGGATAGGTTCAAAAAGGGGGCCCACATGAATCTAATAATGTTCAACAAGTCCAAGTGCAAAGCACTGCACTTGTGTTGGGACAATCGAAGACATGTCTACAGGATGAGAGAAGAACTCACTGAGGTTAGCCCTGCCGAGAAGGACCTGGGGGTCCTGGTGGAAGAAAAGCTGTACATGAGCCAGCAATGGACTTTTGCAGCCTGGAAGGCCAACAGTAACCTGTGCTACATCAGCAGAGGAGTACCTAACAGGGAGTTTGGGGGGGAGAGATTATCTCCTTCTGCTCTGCCAGCTGGAATACCACATCTAGGCCTGGGGTCCCTAGCACAAGAAGGAGCTGTTGGAGCAGGTCTAGAGAAGGCCATGAAGATCTTGAGAGGGATGGAGCACCTCTCCCCTGAAGACAGGCTGAGGGAGCTGGGCTTCTTTAATTTGGAGAAAAGAAAGCTCTGGGGAGATGTCATTGTGGCCTTGCAGTACTTAAAGAAACCTTACAAAAAAGGAGGGAGATTGAAGTTTTGCACAGGCAGATAGTGATACCACAAGTTGGAATGGTTTTAAACTATAGGAGGGCAGAGTTATATCAAATATTAATAGGAAATTCTTCCTAATTATCAAAGC
The DNA here is from genome assembly GCA_037305975.1 of Chrysolophus pictus. Classification (NCBI taxonomy): domain Eukaryota; kingdom Metazoa; phylum Chordata; class Aves; order Galliformes; family Phasianidae; genus Chrysolophus; species Chrysolophus pictus. Next base: position 28,860,585 of record CM074614.1, on the reverse strand, counting down.
TGAACCTCCCTTGCCTTGCAGCAACACTTTGTGGATGTTTTAAAAAAACCTTGCAGAATTTTCACCAAAACCTGAAACAAACAAACAAAAAACCCACCTAATTGCCTGCAGAATTTGCTGGTTATGTTTGGAAGGGGGTAGGCAAAGAGAGAAATCTGGATTGTACTTTGGTAGCAGCTCTATTATCAGACTGTCCTTGTGTGTTGCACAGATAGTAATGGAGCATTTCCACTGTCATAGGCTGGTGCCACTACTGTCTTTCTGGGTACCATATGAAGATGACACCTGAACTTGCTCCTGGACGTGATTCGTGTTCTCATTCAGCCACTTGTAGGAGCCGATGAAGTAATACTGCATGGCACAGGGCTGGCACAGATTGTAGATGAGCATCCAATACTCATTCAACCTTTCCACGTCCTCTTCCAGCAGGCAGAGGAGAAATTCAGAGAAGTTCATGTCGTCACTCACTGTCTTTCCCCCATCCTTCTGATACCACTAATTGTCTCCACTCCATACATCCCACTGCATACATCACTGTAGACCAAGTGATTGTGTGGTTGCTGATACCCTGCAGCACCTCATGGTCCAGATCTCCAGGTGCCTACACCTGCCAGGAGATCTCCCCATCTGCCATTTGCAGTGGGAGTGGCGTCACTTCAACCAGGATGCCCTTGTCAGTCATCAAGAGCAGCCCACTGGAGGCCAGAATGACAGAGGACATTAGAATGGAGGGCAGCCACCTCACAGGTTGGACCAACTGCAGACCAAGGTGTCTGCCGCACTTCCACAAAGAAGGCAGCCCATGAGGACAGCCCTCAGAGGAGCTGGGTCACTCCACATGCTGGGAAGGAGAACTAGCAGCTGGCTCTGGGCCACCAGCAGCAAGGATGTAGGATACAAAGAGCACAATAACACTATTTGATAGAGCAAATTCTCAGCTATAAAACACTATTTTTCAACATAGTCACCAGTATTAGCTCTGCATTTTGGTGGTGGGCATCATTAAATAAACACTGCAACAAAAGCAGCTATACTGGATCATCAGTGACATTATGTAGATAAAAACTAACCTTATTCTTTAACCTTAATTTGTAAATAAGTTATTAGGTAGAAACTACTCCTAAGACTGAGATTCACTTTAATTCAAAGACAAAATTATAAGGTAATTTAAAAGATCAGTTAAAGATCTGAAAGGCATATCCTATGAAGATTAAAACTAGAATTAAGCAGTTTAGTCAATATTCTTGCACTCAGCTGTAGCATCAATTTTTTAACTTACTGGAGATAATCAAAAGTTACAATCTTATTTTGAGTGCACAATTAGAAGTAGACAATAATATCTTCTCATATTCTCACATAGATCTTATCCATGCTTTCTTAACAACGTAACATGTATTTAAGTGTTCTATCACTGGAGAATAACAAAAATTATAATTCAAATGTTCCTTAGCTTTTCATGCAAAATACTTCTCCAACCCTAAGCATTTAGCCAACTCTCAATGCAAGTTTTCCCTGTCACAAATCCCAAGAGATTGAAAATACACCTTCACAGCATAAAACCGAAGTTTCCTGGTTAAGAAGCCTTGGCAGCATGCTCTTTGCTAATCAGTGTGCTGTACAACGCTGTTAAATTTCACTGTCAATGGCAGCTGAACCCACAGTTCAAAGCTCTGTTCAGACACTGATTATGTAGTTGTTAAAAGGTAAAACATTCATTTCATCCAGAAAAAAAAAAAAAAAAAAAAAAAAAAAGTAAAATAATCTTTCAGCTTATTTTTGTGCTATTAGTAACTACATATCACTGGTAAAAACAGATCAAATTTGAAATCAGATTTTGATAGACCTAATTCCTCAAGCAAAACTCTATGAATCTATTAATCAAGTGACTTGCTAAGTAATAAAGTTACAGTGATTCAGTCTTTTAAGAAAGAACTAGCTCCAACAGCTATTGCTTCTATTGATGCTATTTTAATAGCATTCCTCTAAATCTCTTCAGTGTCTATAAACAACAGTACCTCTGCTAAGAGATACAGGACCTAACTACTAAAATTATACAAATACATGAAAGACCTCCCACTAAATAACCTTATTTCTTACATACTAAATCTCATTTGCAAAGTAAATTACTTTTAGATGAAACTTCTGAATTAAAAGTGGGAATGGGAAGGATGAGTTTTCATTTAACAGAACCATCTGTGAATTTCCAATCGCACAGGATATACTTTAGGGTAGGTCATCAATTGTAATGTAAAGAATTCTTGCGAGCATAAGCATACTTGTCTACAGGAACCACTCCCTTCTTTTAATCCTTTTGCTTTTGAATTATTAATTGAGACTTAATTATCATTTATATCATTTATATCATAGGCTTGCCTGAGCCACACTGAATGAATACAAATTGTCTTGGGCCACATATATGTAGGTCACTCCAAAAATAACATCATCTACATATTTCTATGGAAACTACACCTATTACAAAGAGCATCATAACACTGTTTGATAAAGCAAATCTCAGCTACAACACTCTTTTTCAACACAGTCACCACCATTAGTTTTACATTTTCACCTGTGATGAACAAGAGCCTCATAAGAATCTGCACCAGCAGAGGTAACCCACTGTCACCACTGCTTAAACGCACCATCCACCACTTCACTGTGCTCCCATTAACTGATTAGTCTCCATACACATTCATCAAGTGTCCATGAATGTCAATGGGTGCATTTTTTTCTTTGTGGAAGAATTCAGTTCCACACTTTCAATTCATATGCACTTCCATGTCAGACACCATTTTGTTGGAGTGACCCTCTGCTGCCATCTGCCACACAGCCACAGCAACAAAATTGAATGTGATATTGTCGGGAAAGCTTATCCTCAAGTTTCATACTATCAGCATCTGCCTCCAATGTGATCTCAACCTATGATGCCAACATAATAAAACTGGAAGCATTATGTTTGAAGTACACTCACAAAATATACAATATTGTTACTGTATAAGTAACAAAATATTTTTTCTTAAAACATTTAAAAAAAAAAAAAGAGAGAGAGAGAGAAAGAGGAACAAAAACATAAAACTAATACATTATTTCACCTTGTGTTTTGTAAGACTGATGCATCAATCTGGTTCGATGGCAACGGCTGCATGCAGCCTGCAGGGCATGGGTTGGACATGCCTGATATATATAGTTCATACCCACTCTCTTGCTTTCAATAAAGTCTTGCTTCTGAATCAGATTTACAGTACTACTGATTAGGAATAACGAAATTAATTAAGCAAAATTACCCTTACTCCGTAGTTCAGTATTAAAACCTAACCCCCTCTTCTGTTACTTCTCCCTAAGTCATGATCTTCCATTTGTCTTCCTTGACTTCCCTCATGCCCAAGGCAGTCTTAACAGACCTTTTTCTTTGCAAAACTAACAAAATGAAGACTGTGTTTACAGATTTCCTTGGATTGCTTCTCTAACATTATCTGTGGCAGAATTACGGATAACTGAGTACTTTCGTGAGGAAGAACAGTATTTAAGGAATAATATACGGATTGGACTCAGAACATTTTGTGCTAAATGCTTCATTTCATAGAAACACCTATGAAAACGAGAGTTGAACTTTATGGGGATGCACAATACTCATCCTTCCCAGAGGAAGGCTCTCTTCTCATATTGAAATTTCTGTGGTTCCTTGCAGCAAAATTCTCTTCAGAAAGAATTTTAGCAGAATCAAGCCTTGCAGTTTCAAATGATACTACAGTGGGAATAAAATAAATTTTAACGCAACATCTGTAGGTCATTTCAATTATAGTTGTACAGTCCTATCCCATCCTACATAACTGTAGGCAACGTATACTCCCAGATCACTGGGGAAATTCAAAACATGTTGCTCACAGATATATTCCTTCTTTCATTATACTTATTACACTTGAAAACCAAATTCATTTTTCAGAATGCAGAGTATTTTACAGTACAGAATATTCAGCAAAGCTTCCATATGTTCTTCAGTAAGAGATTTAGTCATAAAACCCTCGGGTCTCTTAAAATCAAAAGATTTGACCATGTAACTAGTTAAGATGAAAAAGAGGAGAAAGGAGTAGAATAACTACTCACATAGAAACACAGTTCTTACCATCTCCAAATTAAGCAATTTTTTGTGTATTTTTACTAGGAATAGTTTTCACAAGGTAGTGTAAGTGCTCATGCAGTAACTTCTTTTCCCATTAAGTTATATAGAAGTATATTACAAGCAAATCACTATGCAGCTAAAAAGACATTTTTGATGTTAATTCCCATCATTTTCAATTAATTAGTTTAATTCTGGATCTTCCCCCAGTTTTAATTTTCTTAAATAATAAAATCTTATTTTTCAAAATCAATATTCTTCTTCAAGTTTTCCCCATGAGAATAAATTTTCATCATTGTGACGAAGAGCTTGATAATAGACTGGATAAGTATACAAAAGGAAATACATTCATTTTAATGATAATAGTAAAAGATATTTCATAACTTATTATTCAAGGCACACTACAAGTATTAATTAGCCCTATCATCCCTCCAGTGATGTTATTGTAATGCTTTTACACAGAAAAAAATAGACAATTAATTAACCCAAAGTCATAAAAAAACTCAATGCTAGAGTCAGCCTTTTAGTAATTGAGTATCCCTACTGCATACCCTGTGCTCTTCTTCCACGATAACTTCTATTTTACAAATTACTGTGTAATTGGATGGGTACTGAATTTCCAGTCATTTACTTTTGAATGGAAGTAATAAAAATTTAAACTTATATTTTTCCTTTATTGATCTTGAATTCATATTTACTCTCTGCTTTAATAAATGCAGCAGGTTTTTAAATTCCCTGAGATTCCCTGCTATATTCCCAAAGAAGGAAGTGACAGAAGAGTGCAGCTGCTAGGAAATTAATTAGGTATAACAATGTTTTTTGTTCTTATCAATCTACACCCTTAACTCTAGTTTCTTTACTTCTATCTCCACCTACGCTCATCAGGACTTGAGTCAAAGGAATACACTGTAGCAATCAGGATACTCCAAATTATTCTGCATAATATAAGCATAAAATGTTAAATAAATAAACTGACTTACCCTGCAACTGACTTGAACATTTGTTAAGCTAATAATGCATGGGGAAAAAAAAAAAAAAAAAGAATCCCTGGGAAATTAGCCCAGAATCTATTGCTACCTCCAAGACAAAGTCATTTTACGGACTACAGGAAAAATCACATTATATCAATAGCAAGTGATATTAATTAGCAAGTGAAATTCAAAAAGAAAGCAATACTAATAATGTCTCAGACCTGAAACAACTTTTTTATTTTAATGAAATAGATACTCAAATGACATAGTTGATTTGCATATCAAGTTTTAACATTAAACGTTTTAAAAAACTCTCTCAAACAATGTATCCTGACTGATTTGAATGAAGATTATATTCAAATTCAATACCATATTTTCCTATATACTCTTTTTAATAAGCACATGAACAAGTAGTATCTATCATGTGAAATGAAATTAGTTGCCCCTATCCTCCCCTGAAATCTATATATTCTATAAGATTGTGAAGATTGACAAATTCTTGGCATTTCTAGGTCATCTCCACTTCATAGAATCCTGAGTTTTGCATCCAGCTCTTATCAGGAATCTCCTTGTCTTGCTGCGTACTATACTATAAATTATACTGTGCCTTGAGTAATGTCAACCTGAATTTTGACCCTGTCTCACAATGGATCTGATCTGGTGATAACTTGTCACACAGGAAATGGTAAGCTGCCTTGGCCTCCCAAACCTGCCTGGTGCTATATCGATGTCTCCACAGCTGGTGCTTTGTGGGGGGAACAGCTCAGAATATTTTGTTTGGCCCCATTACCATTAGTCAGAGCCATGACATACTTCAACAGGCTTGAAGTCAACTTGACATTACTTCGAGATGTGGGATTTTTTTTCCCACATGTGTAATGTAAAACTTGAAATAATACTTCAATGCCTACTGTGGTTATCTAGTATGAGCATTTCTTAGGTATGATAAGATTTTCCAACAACACCTACAGAAAGGAGAAACAGCTTCCTCTTTTAAGCTTCTGTTGTTATTGTTTTTCTTTTTATTATTGTTACAATAAAAAAAAATTAACTTACTGTCATGGTTTTGTGGGGTTTTTTTTTGGTTTTTAGTATTCCACATCATAACATCATGTAGTGCACTGGGAGTTAAAGTGTTAATACTCCAATTCCAGTTACCTATCCCTGTACATCACAGGGAAGACATGCACAGGGAAGACATGGGATCTGACTCTTCCAGGTGGGGCAGTCTCCTACTGCCTTGCAGTGGGTGCTGGAGGGTGCTTTCCTAGCCATTCCAAGCTTTTCAGGTTTGCCTCAGTCTCAGGAACTCTCTCTCTCTTATTTTATTTGACTTATTAGTCTCAATTTCAATTAGATTGTATTATATTGTGTTATCTTGCATTCCGATATCATAGTTAGTAAAATGTTTTCCTATAGTAAAATGCTTTCCACTGTTTTTTTTTTTTTTCTTTCTTGAGCCCAGCTCCCATCTTCCTATCCCTTTTCACTTTCCCTTCCCATTTTGTGGGGCTGGAGGGGGGCCCAGTGGCCTACTGCCTCCTTGTCATGGGCATAGATTGATCTAGTTAACTCCGTGACGCTTATCTGAAGTTTATAAGGCATATTTTTGCAGTATCCCTAGGAATAACTTTCTTGTCAAGGGAAAGTTAATGGCAGGATAGTTAGATGAGTTCTAATTCAGGTAGTCTTTATTTATTCTATTTATTGCTCTCATATATACTCTAAAAAAATATAAGTTTTTTTTTTTATGAAAAAGGTTTTGTTTTTTTTTTTTCCAGTTTTCATTGACATTTTGTCAGCAATATGAAGAAATACTTTCAGCTTGCACTGATATTTGCTTTCTTCCCCATTCTGAATTCTGCCCACCTTCTCCCTCCCCCCCAAAAAAGACATTATCACATTAAAGGTACAAGTCTGACATCTGGCTAGGTTGGGAAGCTCTCCTGTTGGATCAGGAGATTCAGAGAGGACCAATTTGCTTTCTAAACTTCTTCTCAAAGAGGAGATTAAGTGAGTCTAAGTTTGGATAGGTCCAGCCTCTGTTCCTGATCTGGTCAGGAACTAAAGGATTGTGTATAGCCACTTATCAGATTCAGCATTTGCTTGTCAGAGCCCTCTCAAAGGACTTTCACTGCAACAAGTTTATACAGTAGAAAATAGATAGCTTTTTGAAGTGACTGATAAATTCTGCTAAAATAAAAATAAAAATCACAGAATCACAGAATCACAGAATGGCCAGGGTTGGAAGGGACCTCAAGGATCATGAATCTCCAACCCCCCTGCCACATGCAGGGCCACCAACCTTCCCACGTAATGCTAAACCAGGCTGCCCAGGGCCCCATCTAATCTGGCCTTGAACACCTCCAGGGATGGGGCATCCACAACCTCTATGGGCAGCCTGTTCCAGCACCTCACCACTCTCTCTGTAAAGAATTTCTCCCTGACGTCCAACCTAAATCTCCCCTCCCTCAACTTAAAACCATTTCCCCCCATCCTGCAGTTATCAACCCTTTCAAAGAGTTGATTCCCTTCCTGTTTGTAGGCTCCCTTTAGGTACTGAAAGGCTGCAATGAGGTCACCCCGCAGCCTTCTTTTCTCCAGGCTGAACAAGCCCAGCTCCTTCAGCCTGTCCTCAAAGGGGAGGTGCTCCAGTCCCCTGACCATCTTTGTGGCCCTCTTCTGGACCCTCTCCAACAGTTCCCTGTCTTTTTTGTACTGGGGGCTCCACACTTGGATGCAGTACTCCAGATGGGGCTGCTGATAAATTCACTAGCTGTGTGAACGCTAATATCTCAAGACTAGCCAGTAATTAATTAACAACTCACCCTGGTATCATAATAATTCACCATGACAGGCGGTCCTGCTAATGAGGTGTTGCAGTGTAACCCAGCAGGAAACCAAGCACCATACAGCTATTTGCTCACGCCCAGCTTCCAATGGAATAGGAGAGAGGATTGGAGGGGAAAAAAAATGAACAAAAAAAACCAAGAGCACAACCAACAGGGAAACCATGTAAGTGCTGAGATGAAAACTAAGATAGAAAAGGAAGAGAAAGAATAATAGCAATTATTATTTATTTATTTGAAAAACAAGTGATGCTTAAGACTACTTATTACCCACCATTGTTTTTCACACAAAGACATATGGTATGAGGTGGTCCTTTTAGACAGTTTAGGCGAGCCAGCCTGATTCTGTCCCCTCCCAGCTTCCTGAGCACCTCCCAGCCCCATCACTGTACAAGAAGCAGAGAAACTAAAATGTCCTTGGCTCTGTGTAGTACTACCCAGCAAGAACTAAATGATTGGTGTGTTGTCAAAATTGTTCTTCTCTTAAAGCCAAAACATAGCATCATAACAGACAATGTGAAGAAAATCAACTACGACTCAGCTGAAATCAGAATAAGAGGAAAGGAAAATGAGTCAGACCCATCAAGCCAAAGGACTGTCTCCTTCAGCTAAAGTGTTGGCAGGACAGTTTTAAACTCCTGAGGAGGTGGGACTGAGTTATGTGCGCTGATAGAAATTTTAACAAGGCTTGTTACGTTGTTAATTAAGTGTGGGTGGAAGGCCAGTGTCTGGTACAGAGTTTGTGACTGATATTCTGGCTTTAATGAAACAACATCTTCATTGAAACAGCATAGGGTTGTGAGATCTCTGCTCAACCCCAGGCATTGCCCAGTACTACAGAAGGAGGTCATAGGCAGGGTATTGCACTGCACATCTTAGTCTGGTGCTTTGGCCAGATGAGCAAATTGCTCAACTCTGCCTTCTGCTCATACCCAGTGCAAGATAACAACATTGATTAAATCCCATTATCGGTAAGTTGCAATTCTCTGCTGCTTTGCAGCATTTCAGTGCTGCAAGCCTGATGATTTCCTACAGGGAAAAGAATCACAGTGGAAGAAATAAATATTCTCTGAAGAGCTCTCTTCCTTTAGATATCTTAATTCCAAAATCAGTAACAGCAAAACCACTTCCGTGAAAACTTTTTTTGGTCACATGGAATTTTTCTCTGCTGAAGAATACTTGTTATGCTTAAGGAGAATAATTTGGAACAGACCCAACAATATATTTTAAACAAGCATGTAGCAGACTTGAGTTTCTTTTGTTTTTCATGTTAATTCCAGAAGGATCAGGACTCTGAGTTCATTTAACAACAACGGTCAATAGTTTGAAAACTGTACTAAGAAGAAGCACCACCGCTGCTGCAACACCCATTCACTACTCACCCAGAATGAGGGATGACTTCTGCATCTATCTGCAGCTAAAAAATATAATGATTCCAAGCACTCAGTAGCACCTCTTCTAGCCATTCTGAAAAATGTGAGCTTCTGATGTAAGCTCTATGGCTGCTGAAAGTGCAGCTAATATTATTAACATTTCCTGTGCATCAGTAGAAGATGAGACAGACCATAATCAAGGTCATGACCTGCAAGTGCTGCAACAGGTTCAGAAAAGGATTGTCTTACAAGAAATTAAGATTTTTTTTCAAAGTGAGATGAGTACATAAAGGATTATCCTGTAGCAAAATCAGTGTTCTAAACTTCTAGTAACCAAGTGAAGAGAATACTTAGACAATCTCAGCATGTTGTTTAGAAACCGCAGAAAGAAAATGCTTTTAACCAACTCTTTGTCAAGAACTTTAACAGAAACAAAGATTTCTTTGATCTCTTGAAAACAGTTCCCTTCTTAGCTTTTGGGGAAAAGAGAGAAAGTAAATTAATATAGTTTTGTATTTCAGTGTTGTGCACAGAATTTTGGAGTCTAAAACTTCGGTGAGAACTGGAAAACTGCACAGAGGAACTGTTGCATGCATCAGAAATTGTAGTATTTTGTGCTTCCTTTCTATCACTACCATACACAACCTAATTTGGTAATGTGTTAACTTTCCTATTGCTTTTATAATTGGCCATAGCTTTTATAATTTCATTTTTTACCAGTGACAAGCCAACTGTAGTTTGGGGCTCGTATATGTTTTTTTTAACATTACCTGTGCCTACAAACTATATTCAGAAATATCCAACACTCCTGTCAAATAGAAAACCCTGGAAAATGTTGCTTAGATGGTTCTTGAATGCTTACAGAGAAGGAGACTCCACAGCTTCCCTGGGAAACTTGTTCCAGAGTTCAGTCTCCCTCGTAGTTTCTTGATTTTCAGAAGGAACTCTTGTGATTTAGTTCGTGTTCATTGCTTCTCGTTCAGTGTCTGGGCACCATTGGAAACAATCTGGCTCTGCTGACTTGCATCTTCCCTTCAGGTATTTATTTGCATCGCTAAGATACCAGTTGAACTTCTTCTCCAGGCTAAACAGTTCCAGCTCTATCAGCCTTTCCCAACAGGAGAGGTGTTCCCATTCATTCATCATTTCGTGGCACTCAGTTTGACCTTTTTCAGTCTGTCCATATCTTGCATTTGTACTGGGGAGCCCAAAACTGGACCCAGCACTCCAGGTATGGCCACACCAGCACTGAGTAGAATCATATGCCTTTACCTACTGCAGCCAAGAATATTGCTAGTCTTCTCTACAGCAATATATCTGCAGGACTGGAGTCAGACTTACTAGTGCTGAGTAGAGGGAGAGGATCATCTCTTTCCATCTACTGGCAGTACTTTGCCCAACAAGGCCTAGATAATATTAGCCTTTTTTGCACTAAGAATATCTGGCTAGCTCCTGTTCAGAATCTGGCTCCAGGGCTCCAGGTTCTTTCCCTTCTTTCCCACAGAGCCACTTTCCAGCTGGTTGGTCTTTAGCCTGTTCTGTGCCTTGGTTTGTTCTTTCTCAGTTTCAGGACACAGCATTTCTCTTTGTTGAACTTCATGAGGTTTTCATCATTACATTTATCCACATTACCAAGGTCCCTCTGAATGACCGCACTCTCTGGACGGTTGGCTATTTCTCTTTTTTTTGTCATCTGCAGACTTTCTGAAAGTACATTCTGCCTTACCATCCATATTGTTAATGTACATGTGAAACATTACATTATAAGTGCCTGGGGTACACTGCTAGTTTCTGTCATGAGATTAGTTGCCATCTTCTGCACACAGTCATTCTTCCTATATTCAATCCACGTTACTGTTTACTCATCCATCCTTGTCAAGAGTTGAAATCCTGGAATATGATAGATTTCTCAGAGCTTTTTAAAGTCTGCCTACTCTTGTTATAAAGCACAAAAAATCAAAGAAAATTAAACCCACCAGTCCTGAAACTAACCTCTTAACATTAAAACAAAATAAAAACATGACAGTGTATTGAGTCAATAAACGCAATTACTGAGGTTATTTTGAAGTGCTTTGTGTATCAGATTACTTTACAGTCTGACATGAGAGGGAATGAGATTCTACCTAGAGTAAATGACAGCTAAATTTCCAACCAGAAAATGAAAGCAAATACTGCCTTTCAGGCATAGATTCACACACTGCCATTTCACTTCTTGGCTTGGAACAAGTTGGAAATTTGTTAAGCTGTCACATATCTGTACTATTCTGCTACTCTGCCCTCTTGAATGTAAGTAAAGCACAGGTATGCATTTGACACAATAAAAGAAGAAGAATTAATGTGTATTTTTTGTATTCTGGCTCCAAGTCCACAGAGCATAAGTCCACTTGTAATATATATAATACTCAGAAAAGTGGAATATAATTAGAGTAAAATGACATTAATATGCGCATGTTGGCATGAGCCCTGCACTACAACTAAAAATATCTAGAAGTGATTCCTGCAGTAGTATATATCACCAGACCTTTGTATACCTTCTTAGATTTACACACTGCTGTGGTGAGAGGCAACAAATAAAAGGTGTAGCAAAGAAGATTCTGATAATGTATTAAAAGAACAGACAGATATCAGCTGACATAACTTTGAGCAGAATTTAGATCACAGATATCCAGAAGTCCCTTCCAAGCTAATTGATAGTCTGATTATGCCTGACTCCATCTCCGTTCATAATTTATTGCACACTCAGGTTTATGGTACTGTGTTGTTCAAGCTCCAATAAAGAAAAGACTGTTGAACAGCTTATTCTCCAATTTGCTGGCCAGTATTTACAATGACAGATTGTTTCAAACAGTCTTGCCATAGACAGAAACTATAAATGTAGCTGAGAAATAAATACAGTCACACTCACAAATCATAAGGTTGTGTTTGAAGAAATAGTGAAAAAAAAAGGATCATTTCTTCAGGAGCCATAGCCATCAGCATTGCCACCATGAGTCTGTCAAGTAATTTCCATTAAATAACCTGTAGTCTCAGTGCTTATTCATCAGTTGTTTTTAATTCAAACACTTATTGTTATTTCTCTGGAGAAAAAACAATTAAACACAAAACAGCCCACCTCTCTATTGTCTGACTTACATATAGGAAATCTGTACACAGAAACCTCAGAAAATTAAAGTTGTCTTTTGTCCAGAAGTTGAAATAATAAGTACAATATTGAAACGAGGTACTAATATTATCTAAGGAAATAGGAACATGTTAAATGGGTCATTCAAATACACAGGAGGAGAAAAATAGAAATCTATAAATATTAAAGCAGTAATTTATTATAGCCAGTTATCAAATGTGTATTCCTCTTTGAGCAGAATTCTATCAATAATGCAGAGGAGATGCTGTATCTCCTGCAATATTACATAACTCATCTAGGATTTACTTTCCTCCACACAGATCTTTTCCATAGGTGTTATTATTCTCTTGACTGTAGGTGATGGAAACTACAAGAAAAAACCTATTGTAAACTAAATTTAACATTATGTAACAAATTAACTTAGACAAAGTTTATTTATTTATTTATTGTTCAGATTTTAAAAGTTATGGGAAAATCAGAAGCTTTTCACAGCAATTCATGCAGTAAAAGTTTCTATGATTCATTTTTATACCTTAATGTATTAGTTCCGTTCATTTTATGTACACAGATGCAACATAGCATTCCAAAAGTCTTACTGCTGAATTACATACTGAGGAAGACCCCCAAATTATGGCCTTCCTTTTTATTAATATGCATATATTTAACTGAAAGCAAACCAAGCAAGTGGTTAGATCTATCTGTAATGCAGATGAATTTAACTCTAGGTCTCTTCTGTTTTTTTGCACTTAACAATGACAGCACTCTACACAGTTACAAGTATAATCTTTCCAGAAATTTGTTTAATTATCTACCCTTTTCTTTAAGAAGAAATTGTCATTATTTGCAGACTTTTTTCCAAGGTTATTTTTGGGAGATGGAATTAAAGAAGTGTCTGGACACACAAACCACCTTGGTATTTCACACTGAAGTGAATTAATGAACCTTCAACAATAGGAAATTTAATATGTTCAGAGTTGAATCTAAATGCTAAATGGTTGCCTAGTAGAATACTAACACATTTCTTCTCTCCATCCACCATACCTTTCTTCTTCCTTTTTACAAGACGATATGGTAATTACCTGTCACTTGAAGACTTTGGGAAAAATTTGCTTCTGGTTAATGGAACTCTAAGCACCTTAACATGCTCAAATTAGTGATAATGCATTCGTGTTTAGTAATGAAAGTACCCATATGTCCATATAGTAAAAGCAATGTGTCTGTAACAAGATAGATGTTATTTTATCCCCAAGCAATCTGAACATGTAACAGGATATAACACTGAACTAATTTTTAATTAGGCACTTATGGGGATTTCCTTGTCATATCCTGACTTTAAATTATTTATTATTAATGGATAGAATGTGTATCTTTCCTCATGGAAATGGTCCTATCTCAGAATATGTTCTCAGAGGTAAAAAAAAATAAATACTTTTGATACATGAAATATACCAGTTACAGGATGAATTTGAATACCGGTGAGGAATTCTAGCTGTATCATGTCAAGTAAGGAGCAAATATTTTTAAAAGTATACTTTTTTTTCCTGTAATAAAGAATACTATATTGAAAAAAACATGAGGTCAAATAAATAAGCATTATTGCCCAGAATTTATTTTTCTAAATCAACACCTTTAAATCTTATTATGGGAAAACATGAAACAATTATCGTTTTCTGTCCTGTCAGACATCCTACTAATGAAGAATTTAACTGTTTGCACTCTGATCCAGCATACAGTTTTGCATTTTTCGATCAATAAAAAGTTACACATGCTTATATTCTTAGTTTAAATAAATAAATTAATAAGTACATTTCTGCTATCAAATTAGAACCTAATGATAGGTAAGAAAAGCAAAAAAGTAAAATAAGAAGATATTTCCTTAAGTATCAGAAGGCTAATACCCATAATTCACCAGCTGACAGCTCCCCACATTTAAACTGATTTTCGCATTTGATCACAAGAATCAATACTGCAGCTGCAAGGAAGGAAGGGGAAAATAAATCTTTATTTATTCTTGCTTTTTAGTAGAGCAGAGCTTTCTGATGTTCTGTAACTTCCATCTCTGTTGAAAGTGGAATCCTAAGAAGTGATGTTACATATACATGCAATAAATTTATTATACCATGGAAATTCAACCTTTTGGCTAGCCTGGGTTGCACTGAGTGAAGAGGAATTGTCTTGGAACACATATATGTGGGCTGCTCTGAAAGTAATGCCTCCTATTTATTTCCATGGAAACTACAACATGTACAATGAGCATAGTAACACTGTTTGATAGAGTAAATTCTCAGCTTCAAAACACTCTTTTCCAGTAGTGACTATCATTAGCTCTGTGTTTTTGCCAGCAAAGAACAAGAGCCTGCATGCCACCCTCATAAAAGCCTGCACCAGCAGAAGTCACCCATTGCGACTGCTGAAACGCATCACCCATCACCTCACTGTGTTGACATCTGCTGGTTAATGCCCATAAACCTTCACCATGCATCGATAATCATCAGTGGATGCCATTTTTTCTGCATGGAGAAATTCAATTGCACACCTTTGCTCCATCCGCATTTCCATGCCAGATGCCATTCCACCAGAGTGCCCCTCTGCTGCCACGTGGCAACAAAATGAAGCAGAATATTGGTGGGAAGTATGAACTCTCCTAGTGCCATACCACCAACATGGTGTCATGGGCTGATATAACAAAATAGAAGGCACTACTTTTGGAGCAGGCCTCATAAAATCTATAGTATCTTTAATATATGTAAGTAATAAAACATTTGAAATTTTTAGTGTTTTTTACTGAAACATAGGAAGAAGAGCACCAAGACCATAAAAGCAATGGGAAACTTGAGCATGTTTTTGAGAAACTAACACATCAGACTTGTTGGAGGAAGTCTCCATTCTTAGTGAAGTCTCAAGGTGTTCATCAGATATTTTAGATGACATTTTATTTTTCATGTGCTTCCTCCTTGAAAACAGTTGTTCACAACTGTACCTACTGTCAAAAAGAGTTATACTTTGTTTGAAAAATAGTAGAAGCACAGGAACATGCTCTCATTCAAACTTTAAACTGTGCAGCACTGAGATGAGTGAAACTTCAGTTCCCTCTTCTTGTCCACATATGTGCTTTCCCAAATGCAAATGCAACCTATCCAAAAAGCTGAATAAAGACTGGTTTTTAATAAACAGTCAAAATAAGTATTAGCTAGTGATTGCAGAGTGTATCTAGTTAACCCCTCTTTGCTCAAAATTATTCTTGTGCAGCCGGTGCTGGCTGCTGGCCTTTAACTGCTGTTCTGGGCAGCCACCTGTTGACAAGTAGAATAAACACAGTAAATTTGCTTTTGGAGTTTTTAACTAACATCTTCAGAGCACAAATGAAATCCTTAAAAGGCTTGTTAACTCTTCTCTTCAAATCTCTATCTTAGGCTGAAACTCCTTGTACTGGTGAGTTTAAATCAGAATGGACTAGTGGAATTCTCTCTCTAAGACATTTACAAAGAAGAAACTTCACGGTGCAAAATCACAATAATACAGAACAAATGTTAGTTTTAATAGTGTCATTTCAAGACCTTCAGAATTGTGTGAGTCTAGCTATAGAAGACTTTATCCATCACAGTATTCAGTAAGTTTGCCTTCACAGATCAACACAATTCTGAACCTTTTCAACAATTTACATAGCTGACCTTGCTTTGATCTACTATTTTACTCCTTGTCATTATTCATTAAATATTAAAACCTTTCACTTCATTTATTTTTAACCTCATCTTATTTATTGAAGAAAATGGCTACAGAATTCTTTTTAAGATCAGATCTACAGAGACACAATTTATTAAAGCTTTTACCAAAATTTTGATGTTACTTTTTAAGAAGGATTACATCAACATTTTTGATTGATTCTGATGCAGTCACTGAAGTTTATATAATAGAAAGAAGCACTGTTTAACTTCTACACTCTTTTTTTCCCTACAAGAGCATATAGTGTGGTCAAAAACTGGTGTCTGCATGGTAGAAAGAATAAAAGAGAAAAGAAGGAGATATCCTATCTCTAATAGAGGTCACAAAACCAGTAAGAAAAATGCCTCTCTGTAACCTCAACTTTAGGGAGTCATATTCTATAATTGATGTTGCAAGATGTAGAAAGAATTTCTTAAGAATTTTTATAGACAGTTCTGCTTAAGCTTTTATGCTGCTTTAGGGTTTCAGGATAATCAATAATAATTAATATTGATTCACTAGTGTTCTTAGTGTGATAGCTTCATAAATACGTCACAATAAAAATATCACTAATGGTTACAATAAAACTTTAGGGATGAGAAATTAGAAACATGTCCACAAGCAGCCTTTTCACATTACATCAGTGCAAATTTATCTGTATACCAGGTAGTTTTCTTTTCTACTCTCTTAGGTATATGCTAAACAAGTTTTGTCAATAAGCAAATTCATTGTTTTCCTTCAAATAGTCCACCGGCAATTTACTATTTATAAATTCAATTTCCTTAAATAGAAGAATACTGATAATACTTCTTGTGTTTTTTCTAAATAGACTGTCAATTGCTAGCATATTTCTACATTGTCTGTCAATGTGATATTTCTATGTGATTCAGTCAATTCCCCAAATCTTTTCTACTGCAACGATGTAGGAAAATCATCTTCTGTGAGCTTGATGAATGGCAGGCATGAGTCAGATGGCTTGTATGATAATCAAACCCACTTTTTCTTCTGAATTGGATGTAGACATCAAACGCCTTAAAGTCAGTTCCTCTGCCCTGCAGGTTGCAAAGCTGAGTGAGGGCAGAGCACTTGAGTTAACTCTGAGGTAGTCAGTTGCAACCTCAGAGGCTGCCTCTGGCAGTAAGATAAGTTTGACTCGGCAGTGCAATCCCTTGGATGCTGTAGGATACATCACCTTTGGGAGTCATGAATTTATGACCTACTTCTTGCATTCTTCCTAGCCTTTCCTTCTATTTTCTTTCCCATATCTTTAAGTTTCTATTAAACTAAAAAAAATTTTCCTTGCTCTTTAAAAAAAAAAAAAATAAGCAATGTACCACCATATTTCTAGCAAGCTTCTCACTTGAAACCTCTTCTAAAATTTGTTTGCAGAGACATATTGCCAGGTTTTCTATGAAAAGACGAGACGGCACTTCCATTAAAATAAATAAGTGGATAACGATGTAAAGCACTTAATGGAACAACAACAAAGCTTGAAAACAAGGTATCTGATGTTTAGATCAAAGTAGCAATGCTAATTCAGCATTGGTCAATCTAAAATTAACAAGTTTCTAGTATATCTGCATCTGCAGAAATTTCATTTCTTTCCACTGGTTAACAATATCAAATTAAAATTCTAGATGGATGGGAAATAACTAGTTTGTTATCTGACTTCAGGAGAATTTTCGGAACCTTCACAAGATTTGTAGTATCAGTAATCAGATGGAGCTTTCTGTTGCTTTTAGCTGTCGTGGACTTACATCTTTATCCTAAGCTCCAAAACCATGATGACTTGCAGACCCCTAGCAATATATGGTGTAAAGCAGAGATGATATATAATATGACATCATTTTGAAAGGTAGGGTTGGATGTAAGATGTCTTCCCTCAAGTTGCAGATCACAATGCAGGTGAGTTACCACCAACCTCTACCATGATGTAGATCACCTTGTGATCGACAAGACAGTTTGCTTCAAAGGAGTTAGACCGAACTTTGTCTGTTAACTTCATGGAGCAGGAATTACATTTCTACTGTTCATTCTCTTTTAATGTTATCAAACATCATATGAACATGTATTAATGAATTGAACATCTGTGATGTGAGAATATTTTTATCCCAAAACCCTTACACACCAGTGAGATGTGATATTTTGAAAACAGACTTGAAAAACAGAATTTCTATCCCAAAGTTGATCCTCTTTTTTCTTTTTGTTATTGTAGTAGTATATTATGATTGACACTTTTTTTCCTAATAAGAAAATGCTAGCTTTTTATATTTAATTAAACTGAGATTATGTCTAACTAAGCATTTTGCCAGGCCAAAGAAGTTGTGCAATCACCATGGGGGACTTTCCTCATGGGTAACTTCAACTTCCCTGATATATGCTGGAAATACAACACACACAAAAGAAGCAATCTGGCAGGTTTCTATAGTGTATGTAAGATAACTTCCTTCTGCAGCTGGTAAGAAAGCCTACCAGCGGAGGTGCTCCGCTAAACCTACTGCTCTCAAACATGGAAGATCTGGTGGGAGATGTGGAGGTCTGGAGCTGTCTTGGATAGAGTGACCATGAAATGGTAGAGTTCTCGATTCTTGGTGAGGCCAAGAGAGGGGACAGCAGAACTGCTGGCTTGGACTTCCAGAGAGTGGGCTTTGAATTGTTCAGAAGACTAATAAAGAGAGTGGGTCCCTTAGGATTCAGTCTGAGAGGGTAAAGGGGTGCAGGAAGACTGCGAGTTCTGTGTTTGGAATACACCCAGGACCCTATCATGTAAAGAGCTAATACTGGAACAAAACAGATGAACAGCTTGTCATGTGTGGTGTACAGACCAGAAATACTACAAATACTATACTCTAGGGTCTGATATGTTCAGCATGGGATCTGTTACCTGTTATACCTTACATAATTCTACATCTTCATTCTTATAGAGCCCAAATGAGATGGAAGCATCATCAGTTTGTACTCATATAAATTGTGATAGTCATAGTTGTTTGTTCATTTCAGCCAAACAACAGTAAATTAGAATACAGTGACATGCTCTGTCAGGTGACACAGGAGCCCTCAGCCATCTCTCCTGCTTCACTGAACTGGGCCTGACACCTTACCTCATCCTGACTGATAACCATAGGACTGTCAATGGGACAGGTCACCAATCATGCCTGGAGGCTGTGGGGCTGCAGCCCTCCCTGTTCTGTGGGCTCCCACCGCTTCTGGCCTGTCCTCCCTCTTTTAACAGCCTCACCTTTGCTAGTTTTTGATAATGTCCTGCAGCTAACCAACTTTTTCACTAACTTTAGGTGCAAAAATGTGTGGAAGAGTTAGTCCTACATTCACATAAATTATTGTCTCTACCATAATGCAATTCTGTTTGTTAAATCATGTTTCTGATCAGTAATGCATTTGAGACACTGACATCTTTTATTTTAGTTGTCCTTCAAAGTAAAGAGATACAGTGACATAATATTTTTGTTAAGGAAACAGTATTACTGCAAATGTTATTATTTAAGAAATGTGTATTTTATGTATTTATAATAAAACTTCACTCTCAAATTCAAATATCTACAAGAAAACACAGATTCTACATCAACTTGAATGTACATATATCAAAATAAGAAGATCTTTCCAAGGAGAAAGGAATGCTTTTATTTTTTTCTTGTAAACAAGTGCAGTTGTTATTGTGCACAAGTGTTTGTTTTCCCTGGTGGAAATTGCAAATAAAAGAGTAAAAATTTTGTTTGATAACCAAAGGCACTGGTAAATTTCAGCAAATTAAACTTACTACAGTTTTGTGTAATTCTGATGCATCACTATCAGTCTACAGGAGTATTTTTTCTTTATTAACATAGTTGGTGAATAGTTTTCTAGTTCACTGATATCTAATTTTAGTAATTAATAGTTTTCTGAAATAGTTATTGTTTAATTAAAACTTCCCCACTCAAGGTTTAAAAATCTCAGCATGCTTGGTCCTTTTCACTGCAAGTATATAAATACTTAAGAAAATATGCTGGAAACTATTAATAATTAAAAAATATCTAAAGGGACAAACAGAAAATCATGTGATTGCTTTTATTATGTCAGTGCTGGTATAATAAATAATTCTTGTTCATTTTATAAATGAAATGGTTAATAACTGAGAATTTCAAAACAGTTGCTGGTATTGGAAAGAGAAACATTTCTGTGGGTTTGGGCTGTGTTTTGCTGCATTGTATTGTATGAAATAATGAATAATACTTACTTATTCACCCTTTTTTTTTTGTTGTTATCATCTTTTATTTTTTATCTCTTGTCTCATTTTGTAAGCTGAAAGATCCCACTTCATTATGGATTTTTTCATATGCTAGATTTCCATCTTTCTTATCACCTTTTAACTATAATGTGAAGCATGAGCAAGCACTGGACCAAGTCAATCGGAGCCAAAAATATTTAAATTAATATTTTCAGTGGTGTAGATGAATACATTTGCTTCATTAGTGTAATTGTATGGATTAAGTTAGACTAGAGATCTGTCCAGTTTTTTGTTCTGTGTGCTCAAGGTTTTTTTTTTTCTTTTTTTCCTTTTAATGATATAAAACCTATTGTAAAGTTTTGGCAGAACTCTTATTCTGGAGACTTATCAAAAAGGGCTTTTTCACTATTTTTATGTTATGAATCTGCTTGAAACACCTAAAAGGAAGCTGAAGTCCTCATTTATCAAATAGCCCCCTAAGTGTACAAGCATATATGTAAATAACAAATTAATGTTAAGACTACAAAACCTACAACCACTTGCACAATCACTCCAAGTGCTGGTGTCCTTTCTCTTGTAGTGACTGTTCCAGCTTATTGCCCTGTAGATTGGGAGGAAGTTTTGGAGGAAGGCTGGGAATACTTTAAGGAAGTTATTTTACAGGTACAAGAGCTGACCATCCCCAAGTCATGGAAGACAAGCTGGCTAACAGAGAACTTTGCTGGAACTGAAGAACAAAAGGAAAGTTTATGGTTTCTGGAGGAGTGGGCAAGCTACTTATGAAGATTACAGGTATGTAGTGAAGCCGTGCAGGGAGAAAATTAGAAAAGCCAAAGCATAGCTAGAACTGAACTTGGCCACTAAGGTAAAGGAAAACAATAAATATTTCAATAAATACATCAACAGTAAGAGGAGGGCTAGGGAGAATTTCCATGCATTGTTGGACATCGAGAGCAACTTGGTGACCAAGGATCAGGGTAAAATGGAGATGCTTAATGCCTTCTTTGCCTCAGTCTTTCATAGTAAGACTTATCACTCCCTGGGCACACAGCCCCCTGCACTGGTAGATAGGGATGGGGACAGAATAGGCCTTGCATGGTCCATGATGAGATGGTTTTGGACTTGCTCCGAAAGCTGGATGCTCAAAAGTCCATGGGATTGGATGAATTCCACCATAGGGTGCTGAGGAAGTTGGCAGATGTGGTTGCCAAGCCATTCTCCATCATTTTTTGGTAGTCCTGGCTAATTGGGGATGTCCCGGAGGACTGGAGACTGGCAAATGTGATGTCCATCTTCAAAAAGTGCCAGAAAGATGATCCTGGTAGCTACAGACCTATCAGTCTCAATTTGATGCCTGGGAAGGTTATGGAAACGGAATCTCAGGTAACATCATGAACCAGTTAAAGGTCAACAAAGGGATCAGGCCCAGACAGCACAGGTTTACGGATGGTAGATTCTGTCTGATAAACCAATTTCATTCTATGACAAGGTGACCCGCTTAATGGATGAAGATAAGGCTGTCGATGTGGTTTACATGGACTTCAGTAAGGCCATTGACACTGTCCCCCACAGCATTCTCATGGAGAAGCTGGCTGCGCCTGGTTTGGATGGGCATACGCTCCTTTGGGTGAAGCACTGGCTGGATCACAGAATCACAGAATCACAGAATTGTAGGGGTTGGAAGGGACCTCCAGAGATCATCGAGTCCAACCCCCCTGCCAAAGCAGGCTCCCTACACCAGGTCGCACAGGTAGGCGTCCAGGCGGGTCTTGAATATCTCCAGAGAAGGAGACTCCACAACCTCCCTGGGCAGCCCGTTCCAGTGCTCCGTCACCCTCACCGTAAAGAAGTTCTTGCGCACATTGGTGCGGAACTTCCTATGCTCCAGCTTCTGGCCATTTCCACTTGTCCTGCCTCCGCACACTGCTGAAAAGAGTCTGGCCTCGCCACTTTGCCCCCCACACCTTAGATATTTATAGACCTGGACCAGGTCCCCTCTCAGTCTTCTCTTCTCAAGGCTAAACAGACCCAGTTCTCTTAGCCTTTCTTCATCGGGGAGATGTTCCAGGCCCTTCACCATCTTTGTGGCTCTCCGCTGGACTCTTTCCAAGAGATTCCTGTCTTTTTTGTACTGGGGAGCCCAGAACTGGACACAGTACTCCAGATGAGGCCTTACCAGGGCAGAGTAGAGGGGGAGGATCACCTCCCTCGACCTGCTGGCCACGCTCTTTTTAATGCACCCCAGAATGCCATTGGCCTTTTTGGCCACAAGGGCACACTGCTGGCTCATGGCCAACCTGTCGTCCACCAGGACACCCAGGTCCCTCTCTGCAGAGCTCCTCTCCAGCAGGTCATCCCCCAGCCTGTACTGGTGCATGCAATTATTCCTCCCTAGGTGCAAGACTCTACACTTGCTTTTGTTAAACCTCATCTGGTTTCTTACTGCCCAGCTCTCCAGCCTGTCCAGGTCTTGCTGAATGGCAGCACAGCCATCGGGTGTGTCAGCCAATCCTCCCAACTTCGTATCATCAGCAAACTTGCTGAGGGTGGCCACTATCCCCTCATCAAGGTCATTGATGAAGATGTTGAACAAGACCAGACCCAGTACCGAACCCTGGGGAACACCGCTGGTTACAGGCCTCCAACCAGACTCTGCACCGCCAACAACAACCCTCTGCGCTCTGCCAGTCAGCCAGTTCTCAACCCACCTCACTGTCCACTCATCTATCTTCCTCAGCTTTGTTATAAGGATGTCGTGGGAGACAGTGTCAAGCGCCTTGCTGAAATCAAGGTAGACTACATCCACTGCTCTCCCCCCATCCACCCAGCCAGAGACAACATCATAGAAGGCTACCAGGTTGGTCAAGCACGACCTCCCCCTGGTGAACCCATGCTGACTACTCCTGATAACCTCCTTTTCTTCCAGTTGTCTGGTGATGGCATCCAGCACAATCTGTTCCATTACCTTTCCAGGGACAGAGGTGAGGCTGACTGGCCTGTAATTACCTGGATCTTCCTTCTTGCCCTTTTTGAAGACCGGAGTGACATTGGCTATCCTCCAGTCTTCAGGCACCTCCCCCATTCTCCAAGACCTCTCAAAGATGACAGAGAGCGGTTCAATCACCTCTGCCAGCTCCCTCAGCACCCGTGGATGCACCCCATCGGGTCCCATGGATTTATGAACATTGGTGTTGCCAGGCGCTCTCGAACTGCCTCTTCCCTGACTAAAGGGAAGTCTTCCATTCCCCAGACCTTCTCACTAACTGCCAGGGTCTGGGATTCCCGAGGGGGAACTTTTTCACTGAAGACAGAAGCAAAGAAGGCGTTCAGTATCTCCGCCTTCTCAGCATCCCCCGTTACCAGAACACCCCCCTCACTTAGTAGGGGACCTACATTCTCCCTAGTCTTCCTTTTACTGTTAACATACTTAAAAAAGCCTTTTTTATTATCCTTTACCACCTTTGCTAGATTCAATTCCAGATGGGCTTTAGCCTTCCTCGTCGCATCCCTGCAGGCCCTGACAACATTTCTATATTCTTCCCGAGTGGTCAGACCCTTTTTCCACATTTCATGGACCTTCTTTTTCCCTTTGAGTTTGCGCATGAGCTCCTTGCTCATCCACACAGGTCTCCTGCCACCTTTTCCCGATTTCTTGCTCACAGGGACGCACCGATCCTGAGCTTGGAAGAAGAGCTGTTTAAATGCCGTCCAGCTCTCACAGGCCCCCTTACCTTCTAACACCCTAGCCCACAGGATAGCTCCAAGTAGGTCCCGGAAGAGATCAAAGTTGGCTCTCCTAAAGTCCAGGGTAGCAATCCTACTTTCTGCTTTAGTTCTTCCACTCAGGATCTTGAACTCCACCATCTCGTGGTCACTACAACCCAAGCTACCCCCAACTTTTACTTCTTTAACAAACCCATCCTTATTTGTGAGAATAAGGTCCAGTAACACCCCTCCCCTCGTCGGTTCCTCCACCACCTGCATCAGAAAGTTGTCCTCAACACATCACAGGAACCGTCTGGACCGCGCGTGCCTGGCCACGTTGCTTTTCCAGCAAATATCTGGATAATTGAAGTCCCCCATAAGCACCAGCGCCTGGGATTGCGACGCTACTTCCAGTTGCTTATGAAAAGCCTCGTCAACCTCCTCCTCCTGATCAGGGGGCCTGTAGTACACACCCACAACAGTGTCACCCATACCAGCCCGCCTCTTGATTCTCACCCACAAGCTCTCCACTGCTGCATCACCCTCCCCCTGGTGGAGTTCAATACACTCTAGCTGCTCTCTCACATAAAGAGCAACTCCACCACCCCGCCTTACCAGCCGATCTTTCCTAAAAAGCACATTGCCCTCCATGACAACATTCCAGTCATGCGAGCTGTCCCACCACGTTTCCGTGATCGCAATGAGATCATAGCCTTGCGACCGCACACAGATCTCCAACTCTTCCTGTTTATTTCCCATGCTGCGCGCATTAGTGTACAGACACTTTAGGGAAGTAGCACCCCCCTGCCCCTCTCCATCCTTTTGAACTCCACCCTTTTCACCCATCAAACTCCGTTTTGAGCCACGAACTACCCACTCAACCCCAGTGGCCCTCATTCTGTCCCCTTCCCCCTTCATACCTAGTTTAAACACCTTTCAATGAGCCCTGCCAGTTCCTGGGCTAGGATCCTCTTACCCCTTGGAGACAGGCTACTTCCATTTGCAGCCATCATGCCAGGTGCAGAGTAAATTGCCCCGTGGTCAAAAAAACCAAAGTTCCTGTGCTTGCACCAACTTCTTAGCCATTTATTTATGAGGTGGGTTTTTTGGATCCTCTCGGTATCCTTCCCTGCCACTGAAGGTATAGAAGAAAAAGCCACCTGCACCCCCGTTCCTTCAACTACCCGCCCCAGTCCCCTGAAGTCTTCCTTGATAGACCTCAGGCTTCTCTCAGCGACTTTGTCACTACCAGCCTGAACTATCAATAATGGGTAATAATCAGAAGGGCCCAAAGCGTTGTGGTCAATGAAGTTAAATCCAATTGGCAGCCAGTTGAGCGGTGTCCCCCAGAGCTAAGTACTGGGGCCGCTTCTATTTAATATCTTTATTTATAATTTTGAAGAGGGGATTGAGTGCGCCCTCAGTAAGTTCGTGGGTGACACCAAGTTGGGAGGGAGTGTTGATCTGCCTGAGGGGAGAAGGGCACTACAGAGGGACCTGATAGGCTGGATCAATGGGTCAAGATTAACTGTATGAGTTTCAGTAAGGCCAAGTGTCGGGTCCTGCTTTTTAGTCACAAGCTCAGGCAACACTACAGGCTTGGGGAGGAGTGGCTGGAAAGCTGCCTGATGGAAAGAGACTTTGGTGTACTGATGGACAGTTGACTGAATATGAGCCAGCAGTGTGTCCAGGTGACCGAGAAGGCCTGTGGCATCCTGGCTTGTATCAGAAATGGAGTGGTGAGCAGGACTAGGGAAGTCATTCTGCCCCTGTACTTGGCATTGGTGTGGCCTTACCTCGAGTACTGTGTTCAGTTTTGGGCACCTCAGTACAGAAAGAACATGGAGGTGCTGGAGCAGGTCCAAAGAAGTGCAACAAGGCTTATGAAGTGCTTGGAGAATATGCCCTATGAGGAGAGACTGAAGGAACTGGGGCTATTTAGTCTGGGGAAAAGGAGGCTGAGAGGAGACCTTATTGCTCTCTTCCAGTACCTGAAAGGGGCTTACAGCAGAGTGGGGTTGGTCTCTTCTCACTGGTGACAAGACAAGGGAGAATGGCCTCAAGTTGCACCAGGTGGGGTTGGTCTCTTCTCACTGGTGACAAGACAAGGGAGAATGGACTCAAGTTGCACCAGGGTAAGTTTGGGTTGGATATCGGGAAAAACTTCTTTACAGAAAGGGTTGTTAA
Organism: Chrysolophus pictus; assembly: GCA_037305975.1. Lineage (NCBI taxonomy): Eukaryota > Metazoa > Chordata > Aves > Galliformes > Phasianidae > Chrysolophus > Chrysolophus pictus. The sequence continues at coordinate 28,834,341 of CM074614.1, read as the reverse complement.
GCACTGGAATAGGCTCCCCAGGGAAGTGGTTGAGTCACCATCCCTGGGTGTGTTTAAAAACTGTTTGGATATGGTGCTCAGGGATGAGATTTAGCGGAGGGTTGTTAGGGTAGTATGATCAGGTTGTGGTTGGACTTGATGATCTTTAAGGTCTTTTTCAACCTGAGCAATTCTATGATTCTGTGATTCTATGGCTTCCCTCTCCTGTTTTTCACTGCACTTCTATAAAACAGATTCAGATTTCTAGTTGTCTTTTAACACTTGCTTACCTACTTCTTTCTCACCAAGACAAGATAAAATATAGACCAGAGGGTGCGATAATGCCCTTGTATTAGCCCTGTTCTCACTGCTCATGTAAATATCATGTTACATTAGATCCACTAATAATTCACATCACCAAGTCCTGAAACAGTAGAATAAGAAAATGCTTAAAAACATATTAACAGTAGAAACCATGAATCCAATAATCTCTCATCACAGCCTTACCCTGTACCTTGAAACATTATAAGGACATAAAATCACTTGCTCCTCATCTGCCTCATAAGTGAAAAAAAAAAGGGTATTGTGTTAATTTGGCAGGAATCCAGGTCTGCTAAGAGGGATGACTTTCCAAGAATGCTACTGTAGGAAAGCTGATTACAAACAAACTTGTTTCCCCTTTCACTGAAAGTGGCAAATAAGAGAGGAGCCTCTATGAGTTCTCTGCTGTAAAGTGAATAGGACAGTCCTTTCTATTGTTTGGACTGAGAGAAAAAAAATACAATCTACCCATGTAGAGTCTTCACTTTTTTTTTTCTTTTTTTCTTTTTTTTTAATTTAATAACGTTTTGTTTCCTTGAAACTATTAACAACAGCCACATTCTGAGTGTTTCAAAGTCCCAATTTTTCTAACCTAGGAATCTGTAAACACCATGGCAGGCTGGGTGAGTGGTGGTGCAGATTGAAGGCTTAACATAAAGAAGGGAAGGCAGTCTGGACTAGTTTCAAGAAGATATTGCAAAATCCTCCACTGACGTGTCCATAGACAAAATGCCTGAATTAGAGTAGAGGAATAGTTAAGGGACAGAAAGCAAAGGAATATGAGGAAGTATTAGGGCTTATTTCACAGCAGACTGAAATAGTGTGAGAAATTATGGAAATTAAGACAAGTAGTGAAAAAAGTACAAAAAAAGTCAAGAAAGGAAGCCAAGCAAGGAGGTGGTTAGGAGTGTTGCTGGTAGATAAAGGAGCAGATGGGAAAGCTGGTGTAAAAATCAATTCATAGGTCACTCTAAAAATAATGCTTCCTTTTTACTTTCATGGAAAGTAAAACAAAGGGCACAATAAATATTTGTTAGAGAATATGCTCAGCTACAAAATACTATTTTTCAACATAGTCACCACTAGCAGTGCATTTTCAGCAGCAATTAACAAGAATCTGAATGCCATGCTCTTAAAGATGTACATAGCTATCTGGAACATGGCTTGTCTTTCATCCTCTGTCACTGCTGCTGAAATGCACCACTCACAGCTCACTGTGCTCCACAGTTTGGTCTCCATAAATGTTCAGCAAGCATCAGTGAATGTCAGTGGATGCAATATTTTCAGTTCCACACCTTTGCTTCATATGCACTTCCGTGACAGATGTTTTTTTTGTCAGACTGCCCCTCTCCTGCCATATGTCTGATGGCAACAAAATGTAGTGGAATATTGGCTGACGTCTCAGTTTACTGCAGATGACAAAACAGTTCTCAGTCACAATGCTTATGTGAATTTTCATGTAATTTTTAGCCCTAATCTCCTGCAATGACATAACGTGATAGCATCAAATATGTCAGTTTAAACAGAAAATTTAGACAACGTTGTGTGCCTTATGGTTCATGCTAAAAGGGTTCTGTTGCCTCTGTGTATGTATGTTGTATATTTTCAACTATGCATTTGTTTAGAAACTATTTTAAAGATTGAAATTCTGTTCAAAATAACTAAAAATTGATAAGAATCAAAACTGAAACAAACATTGAAAGAAGTAGGGAAAAAGCAGTTATTTCCCATGAATAATACATATGTAGTAAAAAGAAAAGGAGTGAAAAAAGAAAAAACAATCAAAACTATAGCTTCAATAAATGTCTGTTTCTGTGTTTTATGGGAGAAACTGGAAAACCTTTGGAAAAGAATTACAACAAGAAAGCTGATTGTACATTTAGTTTTTGTAGTTTCTGAAGTAGCATTGTTCTACTTTCTTTGTTTTGAGTATTACATTAAAATATGTTGTATTAAATTTATAAATTCTTCATTAGAATCTTATTTTACTGGTGAGTAAAAAATGTGAAACTAACTAAAGCAGTTTGTGAAGGTAAAGATATATTTAGCAGATACATGATGGACATGTCTCCTAGAATCCATTCAGTCTTTTGTGAAATAGGACCTTAGTTCTCTGTGCAGATCTATATTTTTACTCACTTGTAGTGTCCCAACCACTGAAGTGGATCTCTATAAAGATCAAATTAAGACATACTATTTTGTTCAAGGGGTGCAAAAACTTAATTTTAGGTATCCATTTTACATTCTATATACGTATGTATGCATATGGTCTTGCATTTTTGTCACAACAGCCTCAAGCAACTCTACAAGCTTGGGGAGGAGTGGCTGGAAAGCTACTGGAAAGTGGTTGTTAAGCTCAGGAATAGGCTCCCCACAGAGGTGATTGAGTCAGCGTCAGCATCTCTGAACATGTTTAAAAACTGAAGGTGGTGCTCAGGGACATGACTTAGCAGTGGATAGTACGGTTAGGTTGAGGTTGGACTTGATGATCTCGAGGGTCTTTTCCAACCTGAGCAATTCAGTGATTCTATGATTCTATGATATTATATCCATGTCCATTTTACATCCATATATTTCAGATACTTTGTCAGCTAGTATTTCTTAGCACTCTGTTTTCCGTGACTGGTATTTTTTATCAATATCATATGATGCTAATGTCTGAGTACTCTGAAGGGCAACTTGTTGGATTAAGAGTGATCTTATTTAAATCAAGCCTTGGCTTTTCTTGAAATGTTGAGGTACTTTAAGAGCAGAAGCTGAAATCTTCCTTTCCATCTCCATGCAACAATGCTTTATTGAGCCTTTATATGTTGATGTTATGATATTATTATCATAATGTATTGTATTATATTATAGTTTCAATTTTCTTTACATTTACTTTCTTGAATCACAATTCTTTGTTAATCCAGTTCTAGTTCTTGTTCTATTAGTGTAAAATAATAGTGAGCTAGGAACCTCAGGAATATCTCTCCAATTCGGAAAAAACATAAAAAAAACCTGAAGTTAGGGGAATCACATGTTCTACATACAGCTCAGAAGCTGGACTTCATCTGAACTTCAAAATTTCTTTAATGTCATGCCAGTGACTCAGAGACAAATGAATATTGTCCTCTGACTAAGAATGTATGAAAAGGATGGAGATCTTTTATAGAAATTTGAAAACTAATAGAGATTTAAAACCAGTGTTCACAGTTCTGATGAAAAAAACGGCTTTAATTTTAGCCTTATAATTTATAAGGTTCCATGGCATCCTTTGTATTTGCAAATTAATATACTCTATGCTATTTGCCAGTATTAAAATAATGCGGTGCAAAAGCACAGCACATTAGAATTTTATTTTGTTAGTTTGTTGAACAAATGACTTTTTCACTATTTGCATAAATAGAGGCTGTATTTCTTATTCTATCATTTATTTTGCATGGTAGTATGATGTCAAAGACTCACAAGGAGGTATTTTTTTTTTTAGGAGAGATTAACCAAGAAACAAACAAACAAACAACAACAACAACAAAACAAAACAAATCCCAAACTTCTCTGTTTAGTTTCTTGTTGATTATTTTTCTTTCTTTGTGAAGCTTTTTTATTTCCTATTGACTATGTAAGTCTCTCATCAAAAGAGAATATTTGACTCAAGCAGTCTACTTCAAACAGAATTTAAGAAAAAAGAGTATCAAAAGCTCTGATTGATCTGTTTCATATTCCTCTATTTTTATGTTCTTCTGTACTCTGTATGGCTTTATGCTTTGCCTAGTCAAAGTGAAATACGGAGGTAGAACTCATATAAAAGTAGATATTTTCTGCTGCATATTAATTTCTCTGTCTTAGAGGTGCTTGTTTTTAAGTTTGTATGACGTTACACAACAGATTATTCTATCAAAGACTCTATGTTGCCAAATCTAGAATTTGTTTCAGAAAAAAAGATATAAACAGATTCTAATTCTGTACCAAACTGAAGAGCATCAGCTTCATTAAAGTGTCATAAAGTCATTGCAATATCTTCTGTACAAAAAAACTTGAGTGTGATAGTGAAGGAGTCTGATTTGCTTCCAAGCAGGTGGGAGGTATAATGTATTTCTTTTTCTGTACATTCTAAAATTACAATACCAGCTACATCTTTTTTCCTTACAAAATATGCCTAATTTCCCAATTAAAAAAAATATAGTAATTGTATTATAATATTTAATTGTATTTTTGGATGTATGTCATGTATCACCTACAGACAGTTCTGATGACTGAGGAAGACAAAAATTGCCGTGATAGATTATGTTAACACTTCATCTAATGCAGCATCCTTTTTGATGGAGACTGAATCAGAAAAGAAAAGTGAATGTACTTCACATGGCAGGATAGAGAAGATTCCATCTTTTGTATCAGTTATCTTTTTATTTATTTATTTTAATAAAGCTGTTTTAGGATGTCTTTATCATACATGTTGAGTCTGTCAAGCAATATATTAAGAGTTTACATAGGATCTGTGGATACTCCATTACCTTTAGCCTCTGCGTTCTTGGGCACTGACAGCTCCATTTTCAGTATTTTCTATTTCTTTTTTTACTATGAGTTTGTACTTATGTCTCAGTTCTACAGTTAAAAAGCCTTTTTTCAGGGCTATACTGTTCGATATTCGTAAATTTTTTACTACACTTTGATGACACTAGTCATTTTTCTTCAACTCCTTACATCTATCTCAATTAATAAAGAACTTAAGATGAGACTTCAGATGAGAGAAGATAAAAACCTAAAACTCAAAATGAAAATAATTTACATTTAAATATTGCATTTTTTAACAAGATTTGCTAATGAGCAAAGAAACAATTTTATACAATCTTCAGGCTCTGACATTGCTCCACCTGCTTATATACTTTCTTTGTTTGGTCCAAACATAATAAGTCTAGAAATTTGCATTGGTTAGTAGTCAAAACCAACAAATATTTTCAAATTTTATCTTTATAACAATTAATATAACTGTAATTCATTAACTAAATAAGGTAATCATGTCAAAGTGCATGAGGATATATTGCAGAGTTTTACAACTCAAAGGAAGTGAGGCTGCTCCAGCTCCATTCTCAAGATCTCACCTGTGTTGAGGCTGAGATACTTTTCCCATGAGACACAGGCAGAGCATACCTGTGAAACAGCCATATGCATATATGCATGTATGTGTATAAATCTATCCACAAACATATATATACACACTATTCTACAATGTGTTACCAACTCCAGGCAATGATTCTGTTTTCTGGGGAGGTGCCCTAGAGATCTGCAGTTTGCAAATTGCTTTTGACACCACTGTCCATGGAAGAAGGGAGGGCCTAGGAACTGGCATATGTAGTTCATTTCCCTGACTATAGGTGTTCCTACCCATTGCATCGCCTCTGGACTGCTTTGTGGATGTGGAGTTGGGCTTTTTCTCACATACTTCAATAGTTACTGTCCATTAAGTAAATTAATTATTATTAATGAAGACATACAGGACAAAAATGTGTTTTATATATATGTGTGTATATTTTTCTGTTCTGATAAATTTCAAAGTTCTGATTTTTGAACATGTTCATTGTAAAATATAAGAATATATGTTTTGTCAAATAACAGATCTTGCTTATTCCTGACCAGCTATTATTTAAGGACTTCCAAACAACCAAATGGAGAAATCTCAGCTAAAATGAGAAATGCTGTAAATGTTTATTCAGATTTATGAACATCCTTAACTCAGTGTCCTTCTTTTTGGCTTGGATGAAAGCCAACAATGTTTAATTCTGAGAAGCTTTATTGATTGTGTTTTGTTTTTATATATATATATATATATATATATATATATATATATATATATACATATTTCACAATTCATATCCAGTTTTTGCAAAATATTCACCTTCCTACTAGTTATTTCTTTACTAGTAATTTAAAACAGAAGGCGGAAATTCTTATTGAAAGTCATGCTTGGGGAAAAAGTAAACATCTTGTGGTTAATACAGAGAAGCTCTAAAGGTGATTTCCCAAATTAATATGAAAGGAACACAGTGATATGAAGTGAGGGATGACAGGTCTCCTTGCCAAGCATTCAATTTGATGATATATTTGTATCTAGTTTTTGTTTATTTGTGTCTTTGTTCTTAAATCCAATCCATAACATTCACCCAGAATTTTGAACTAGTACAGCTACTGAACACAGCAACAAACTTAGAAAGTATCGATGCTCTACACTTTCTTTATGCTCTCTATATTTCACATGGTCTATTCTACCTTAGTGTAAGGATAAATGCACTTAAGCAGAAAATTAATAATAGTAATTCTATAATAAAAATTCCACCAGAATTCCACTTTGCATTAGTGAACATGTGAATGTACCATTTTTAATTCTTGCATAGATGTATATCTTATTATTTTTAAAGTTATACAAGATGTGCATTGTGAATTACTGTAAAGTGACAGTGTAAGTTCACAAGCAATCAGGACACATCCCACAGAAAGTTTACATTTCTGCAGGTTTGTCATGCTTGATGGTCTGCCAGTGATCTCTTCTGGTCACTGCTAGTCACTAGAACGCCCTCATGTGCGTAGGGTATTCTTGTCAGCTCGATACCCATTCTGTGATGTATTTTGTCTATGATACTTTACATAAGATGCTACCTCTTCCTCTTATTTCTTCTCCCATACCTCTCTATCTTGGCAGAGAGATATTTAGTACGAAACATCCAGATGGTGTCTGAGCTAGCCAGAGAGCCCTGCATCTGTCCAACCAATGCACAGCTTTGGATTCTTCCACAAATTTATGTATTTTTCTTCCTTTCTCTTCCTTCCTTAAATCTCGAGGGTTATTTGTTCTAATGGAATTTAAATGTAACTGGCATTTCACTGTTTTGTTGTTGTTGTTGTTGTTGTTGTTGTTGTTGTTTTTTACAATGTATTCTTTTAAGAGAAGTTGACAAAATTTTTGCAATGTATTAAAATAATCTTTATAGGTTTCTCACTACTTTCTTTCAAAATTCCTATTAATGGCAAAACTATGAATAAGGAGATTAGATTATGAAAATAAATTGTGTAGTAATGATCCTCCTCTCTTATCCGCCTACAGCAGCAATTCCAAGACAGAACTCACTGGAAAAATAGTGTTGGAAAAGTAATGTTAATTTGCTAGCTCACATTCTTACATTTTAATCAATCCTAGATCAATATTCCTGAACTGAAACATGAAGTATCATGCTCTAGATGATGTTGGTTATGAAGTTAAAAATAAAACATGAATATTCATAGTCTATACAAAACATTTTATATGCTTTCCAGAACGATTATTTTCCTAATTCTAGACAATTTCTAAATTTTACCTTACTGATACTCAAGGTTGGATCTAATTTAGTAAACAAATAATGCATAAAAATAGTATCAACACTAGTAATTTAAATTTAATTTAATAAAATACCTTTCTTTCTATGAGTTTAGCAAATTTTAAGAATATGGAAATGAAGAATATAATTTTATCTTGAGTGCTGCTACTGAGGAGCAAGATGGAGCTCTACTGGATACTAATGATATAGTAATAATAGATACACAAGTACAGTCTTTAAACATGTTGGAAAATAAAAAATTCCCAAGTCAAAGAAAAGGGAACGGAAAGGAGAAGGGAAAGGAGAAGGGAAAGGAGAAAGGAAGGGAAGGGAATAGGGAAGGGGGAAGGGGAAAGGGGGAAGGGAGAAGGGAGGAGAGGGAAGGGGGAAAGGAAGGAAGGAGGGGGAAGGGGAGAAGGGAGAAGGGGGAAGGGGGTGAATGGAAGGGAAGGGAAAAGGGGGAAGGGAAAAAAAAGGAGAGGAGGGGAGGGGAGGGGAGGGGAGGGGAGGGGAGGGGAGGGGAGGGGAGGGGAGGGGAGGGGAGGGGAGGGGAGGGGAGGGGAGGGGAGGGGAGGGGAGGGGAGGGGAGGGGAGGGGAGGGGAGGGGAGGGGAGGGGAGGGGAGGGGAGGGGAGTTTTGCCTGAGTGTGATACGACTCTTTTCCAGGTCACCTTGCAGCTCAGGGGCAGGTTCCTGGCCATGCTCTGGATGGGAAGTTTGCTTTTGCTAAGCTGCATCTCAGCAACACTATGGGGATTCCCAAGTATACAAATTCCTTAATCCCAAAAATTTACAGCAGTACACTCGAAGAGGAAATAAAAAATTCATTCTTCCTTACTGCCCATCAATCTATATTAAACACTCTTTTGGAACACTGTGATAGTGCCAAACAAATCAAAATTATCAAGAAGGTTGGATAGTTTAAATATCAAACTGCTTCCCAGCTTTTAGTGAAAACTTGGAAAAATGGAAAAGTGAACAGGGAAGCTGAAAAGTGAAGAATTACAGGAAAAAGACATATTGACAACTTAAGATTTGGAAGGAAGTTCTTGTTAGAGAAGATTGATTTCATTAAATTTTCATACTATTGCATATGTAAATATGGTCATGGTTTATAATTGAGTATAAATAATTTATTTGGATTTTTTAAAGCTTTGAATTTAGTGGCCGATGTTTTCTTTCTAGAAAGGAGTAGCCATTAAAGCTGATGTGAAGTGGATAAAGTGCTGGTGACAAATCACAAAGCAGTTCATGTGAAATTGTTATCAGGTAAGAGGAGCCACTAAAAAGGAGTGTACTCTGGTTGTGGGAAGAGGTTGGGGTGAGAGGAGATCAGCATTAATAGCATCATCAAGCTAAGGTGAGCACGGGGCTGTTCATCCATCAGACTCCATAGTTCCAGTGGTCACTGAAGCTAGCAGGAGAGAAGTAAGAAAACACATTTTTGTACAGTAGTTGGAATTGAAGTTCATAAAACCACTGCCAGAATAGACTGTCAAAGCAGAAAGTATCAGCACATTCACAAAGGAATATGGCAAATATTTTACCCTATAAATTTACAAACAAGGGGAGGAGTCAGGGATGTAACACTTTCTCCATTCTCATTCACATCATTAAAAACAACAACAACAACAACAACAAACAAAGCAAAACAAAAAAAAACACAGCACTGATTTTAATAATGTATCTGTAGTGTGGAGGTATATAGGTCAACAAAGAAAGATTCGAAGGGTCAAAATCTTCTTACATGAAATTTCACAGAATTTGTTGAAGATGCAGTGGTAAAGAATTGAAGTTTGCATCTTCATGGACATCATTTTTTAATATAGTGTCCTTTGCTCTAAGAATTTCATTGAAATAGCAGCATTACTAGCAGGTTTGTGTTTTTCTCTTTCTCTTTTCAAGATTAAATATGATTCATACACTGGATGTGGAAAGTAATTCAGAAATAACTAATACAGTTCTAAATTGTTCATATGTCCAGTATAGTCCATCGATAGTATTTGACCTTTCTCATTTTTTTTTTGCTCTGTAGATATTTAGTAGAGGTGTATGCCATGTAGCCTTCAAGGGTAAGTACTTCTATATGACAGTGTATGGTAGTTCAGAGTTATAAATGTGATGTTAGTGTCAAAATGATGATTCATTTACAAACATGATATTTCAGCCATTGAGATTTGCATATATATATGTATATATATGTGCTACAGTTAGAGTCACTGTGGAATTAATTATGACAGTAGACTAACTACATGGGCCATAAACCTCCAGAAGTAATATGACTGAATGGCATTTTCATGACCATTAGGTACTGTTCAAGAGACTAAGAAATGTGTGGCTATAGTATTAAATCACACTGCTTGAGGTCTGAAACTCCATCCTTAAGTGTGGTTCAGTTCAAACCTATTGTTTGGCTGAGGATAATATCTCATCTTAGCCTAATTATTTATTCAAAATCGATAAGCTCAGCAGACCTTACTATTATGCTTATATCAGGTACAATACGAGTTGCTTATATTTTGTAAATTTCTTGAATTCTCCAATAACACTTTTCTTCTGGCACAATACGTAGTGCTTCTGGACATAAATGCATTGAATATGCTCAAAACCAACCCCATGAATTGTCTGCTTTTTAAGCTTTATCCCACCTGCTCTTTCCTCTGTATGCTAATAGAGTTTGTCTTTTCTCCTGAGGACAACAGCTCTTCCAGTAACATTACTCCTAAAATTCAAAAGTAGAAAATTCTGAAGAGTTGTTGGCAATTGAATAACTGTGAGGAATGAAGTACATCAGAAGAGAGAAAATAAGCTGACAAAGTGAAATTCCTACTGTCCCACCTCTGAGGATCAAGCACGAGAAGATATTCAGGTCCCATTCAGAATCTAAGTTGTTCCTACATAGGTGGTAGACTGAGATTATGACTTTGATAAAATTTTTTATGCACATGTTTAATTTTCTTTACTTGCCATGTGAAGCCTGTGCACCATCATTTGAGTATAGTCCTCTACATGTGGGAATATTTGATTGAATAAGGAGTAACATCTTTTGCTAGCACAACACATGCACTGAGTGTATATCATCCTGTCTGTTGACTGAGAAAGTGACAATATGGATCATCTGAAAAAGGAAGCCACACTGTGAAAGAAATGCAGATAGGAAAAGTAACGTGAAAAAGCTGCATCATACTGGTTGCAAAAGGAACATTTTTTGCTGACAAGAATGAAGTATTTTCTATGCCCTGCTGAGCTGCTTCCAGAAGAGACAGAGTTTTACAAATAAACATATCAATGTTACATCGTTCTTTTCATTCTTCATAACACAGTTCCCATGACAACAAAATTGATAAAAATGAATTTATTAAGGGGCACAACACTATGTGAAAAGGGAAGGAAAAAAAACACCCAACCTTAGAAAGATAGGGAGATTGTGGAATTTCTTCAGTTCTTATCTCTCAGAAGAGTTAAAGTTTAGAAAACCATGGAGATAAAAGGGAATGAAGCCTTGAAATGGCCTGCGGCTTACACCTACCCTCTAGTTGCAGAAGTCTTTGAATCCTCCAGACTATTTTTTTTTACCATAGTTCCCTATCTTGCAAAACCCATATATCTTTAATACTGCAATATTTGGTGCTAGTGGGAAACATTCTCAACTCCTTTCAATTGTAAAACATCAAAGAAGAAAGAGAAGTAACACATGGAAAGGTAGATTAATATTATTGCCTGGATTTCACATTAGTCTTCTTGTTAGAATAGAAATATGAGAAAAAATAATATGGGGCTATCTAGGGAAAAACTTACTGCTTAACATATCTTAAAACAAACAAACAAAAAAATTAGTGAAAATAGTCTGAAATACAAATGTATATCGTATTGAGTGACAAAAAAAAAAAAAAAAAAAAACCCACAGAAAAAAAACAACCAGTAATGAATAGCAGCTTAGACACCACTGTGCAGTGATGTAAAGAATCCCAAAAGATGCAAATGTTGGCTGCACACAGCATGACAAGCATAATATAATAATATAATACAGAGAAGCACTGTATTACATAATTTTTGGTTTAGCTGGATTGGTTTACAGTTTGTTTGTTGGCTCCTCATTGTCAGATAAGTATTGACTATAGAAAATTTGGAGATTAAAAACAAAGAAGTGAGGTGAGGAGTTAGGATGGAGAGAGACAGGATTTTAGAGTGCACACCTTGGTAAGTAGACAAAAAAGTAGCAAAGTTTGTATATAGCTGAAGTATATAAATGGCAAAAATAATTATTTTCCTGGAACACTTATCTAGTGTAATAGAGTGAAAGAGGAATGTTTAGCTAAAAAAAGAAGAATTTAAGAAAAGGTAAGGTAGAGACCTTGAACACTGGAGACATTTTATATTGCACAACTGTAGAACTACTATTCAATGTACACAAAAGAAAACAAATATGCAAAATTGAGAATTAGTAAGGATTGGAGTTGTATCTTTTCTAAAGTAATTCTATGCTTTGGAAATGACATTGTTATATTAAGAAAAGCCTTCTGCATAAGTATCCTAATTAAGATGACATTAAAACCTACATGCAGAAGAATGTGAATATCATTTATTTTACTCATCAGTAGTTTCATCTTGTTTGAATATCTACAATCTTTCAATTTGATTTTTTCAAACAAAAATATTCCACAATTTTAGTTGTACAGAACAATGTCAGAAACTTTAGCAGAAGATGCTTACATATGCAAAAAATTTGCATTTGAAATAACGTGAGTGAATAAAATGATATTTTGTTCCTATAATTTTTCAATTTTTCAATTTTAAAAAAATCAGAAAAAAATCAAATCAAATTAGCCAGATAAAACTATTTCACAGAAATCAATTACCATATTAAAAAAAAAGTTAAAAATGAGAAATCTGTGATGTGGGTACTTTTGTTATCTAAGCATGTAGAAGGGTGTTTATTTTCTACAGGTAATTTGCAGGAGAGAAGTTGGTTTTCTATGACAAGTCACTGTAACCAGAATGCAGTGAACATTGGTGTTGAGATACTTTTCTGAACAGGACCTGAAAATTCTTCATTATTTAAAAACGGAAGCAAAATATCTCCACAGTAAATAATAAATAAAAGGACAAGATCAAAACTAGATTATCTCATCTGTTTTATTTACTAGTCTTTCATTATCGTTCATCACCATAACAGAGCTTTCTAAAAGTGGGTGTCCATATCAATACTGTCAAGAATGATTTGCCCTTAGTGAGGCCATGTTGGCTATCATTTATCAACTCTTTTTTTTCCATATGCTTTAGCATAATTTCCAGGAAGATCTGCTCTATGACATTGCTGGGTACAGAGGTAAGACTGAATGGTGTGTAGTTCCTTAGACCTTCCCTTTTTGCCCTTTTAAAAATGAGGTTTACATTCATCCCTTTCCAGTCAGTGGGAACTTCTTTGGACTGCAGCAACTTCCCAAATATGATGGATGGTGTCTTAGTAACCACACCCACCACATCCCTCAGGATATGCAGATGCATCTCATTAGTTCCCACAGACTTGTGCATCTTCTATTTCCTAGATGATCTCAGATCTGATCTTCTCCTACAGTGGGCTGATCTTTCTTTATCCTCCTAGTCTCTGCCTTTGCTTTCTGTGACTGGATTGGTATAGTAGAACACTTGTCAGTGAATGCTGAGGCAAAATGTAATTGAATACTTCAGCCTTCTCCATATCCAGGTAACCAGATCTCCCTTTTCCTTATGAAGAGAATCCACATTCTTTAGTTTTCCTTTCATCATGAATGTACTTACATATTTTCGTGTTGTCCTTGATGTTCCTTGACAGATTTAATTGTCAGGGTTTTAGCTTTCCTAGCTTGGAGGATATCTCTGTATTCCTCCCATATTATCTGTCTTTTCTTCCGCCCTCTGTAGGCTTCATTTTTGTGTTTGAGTTTGTTCAGGAACTCCTTGTTCATCCATCCAGGCTTGTTGGCATTTTTTGCCTGCCTTTCTCTTTGTTGGGATAAATCTATGTATTTAAGTCTCTTTACTGTAAACCATCTTACTAAGTACTATCACCAAGTCTTTATGTAGCATTTTTAAGTTTAAAAATATGTATCAGCACATTGAAATGCTGAAGAAGAGATTTTTTTTCAAAATATGAAAATATCACTCTGCCTCTGTTTCTCTCAACAGTAGTACACTCTTATGGACTTCTGCACACTTTGTACAGAGTATGTGATTTTATTAACAGCTGAAGGAGCACTGATGACTCTCTGAGAGACCACCCACAGTATTAATCATTTCTACTGGAGATAAGTATCTGAGAAGGTCTTCCATTTTTGTCAGTCTTCCCACATCACTTCAGGATACTTAACTAGTAATACAATCCACAATGGTTTTTTTTCAGGCTTGGCCTAGTAAGGAGAAGTGTTTTTTTTTTTTCTTGTATTCAATCTTAGCGATAATTTTTGCCACCTTCAGGCCAGGCTTTGGCTCTAGGTAACAGCAACACAAAGAAGAAAAGCTCTATTTAGATCAGAGGACACAGAGGGTTGACCAGGATATAAGGGTAAACATGAGTGGAATAATAATTCTTTTGGATCCTCGTGCTGTCTTGAGTCTGCCTCAGAGGTGCAGTGCTAGCACTCTGGGTTGTCAGGAACCTACTGGAGAGTTATCTCAAATCCTGACATTTTTGAGTTGTCACAAAATGTGACAATTCAGTGCCCCTTTAATTAGAACTAAGCACTGGCAGCAGGTGCTAAGCTGTGATATCCTTACCTCAAATAAATCCAAATCCAAATCTATACAGATTTTGTGAATCAGGGATGTCACACTATTTTAGGAAAGATTTCTTCTGTACTATGGAAATATGATGGCATTAGGCACTTTTCATGGAATAAATAAATAAATAAATGAAATAAACAATAACAAAAACATTTAAAATTAATCACATTTTAAATAGCAGAATGGTATTGAAAATAAATTGAGCATACTCTTATAGGAATTTTCTGAATGTAGAAATTCATGGCTCCATATTCCTATCTTCAGAATGTGTTAATTGCTGAGTATATTTCCCTCTCTGCTCTTTCTCAGAAGATCAGGAGAAGATGATTTTCCCGTTAGAGTTCCTCTCGATGCTCTGGTGAGGATGCATTTTCAGTACTGTGTTCAGTTTGAGGCCCCTCACTGCAAGAAAACATCGAGGTCCTGAAGCATGTCCAGAGAATGGCAACACATAAGTACTTATGTGTCACATATATATACATTTTTTAATGTTTAATTACACCCATTTCATGCTTAAGTGAGAAACTGAACAATTCAAAATGAATGATGCTCCAGCATCAGAAAATGGCAAAATTATTAGTTTATAAAGAAAAGTATTTTAATAATACCAAAAGTGTTACAACAAGAATTCTATCCAGTAATATTATTTTCTGTTTTTCAGTTCTTTCCACTCAATAAATCATCATTTGTAGCCAATTAGTTATCTGAGAGGTATTTGAGATATATTTTCTTGTCTCTGTATGTGTATACTGTAATTTACTATAGATTTGGAAAACAAGAGTGAGTGTGCCCTTCAATTATGTGTTCTTAAGATCACTGCTACTTTCCAAAACCTCATGGAGTCAACACTGTAACTGCTGCCATTTTGGTAGTCAGAAAATCCATATAAATGCATACTGATGATCAGTGAGACTGTTTTAAAGTTATGATTTTAATTTCACTCTATTTTAATATGACAAATTAAAATTTTAATTCTCCCATCTAAATTAATTGGGAATTTTCTGCTAATGGAGTAAGGATGGATTATGCTGAATATTATCAGTCTTAACTATTTATTGGATTTTAAGAATGCTTGTCTTGAGTAGTAGCCCTTATCTCTGTGTACTTTTCCACAGAGGGAAAGAAAAACTTATTTCCTACCTGACCTATTATATCATAGTACTATTAATCTTATTTGAATTTATTATCCAAGTCCCAAAGGAAAAGAGGTAAATATATTTGCTTTTTACCTGTTTCTTCATGCTTTTACAGATTGCTCAAAATGAATCGATGATACAACTTTGATTTAAATCTCTGAGTCCTCAGCAGTAAAAATGTTACAATTTTTATATGTTTTATCATACAGATTTTATCACTTTTATATGAAAATGCGTCATTGTCCACTAACCCTCTGCCAAACCATGACATTTCTGCTATCACTGTTACCTCTGTAGTGCACTTAAATTTGATTTATGGGTACAATTTATAGTATATTTGTCCTTAGGAGCCTCCAAGCAATGAAATGGAGAATACTAATATGAATTGCTCAGGAAAACAAAAACGAAAACAAAAACAAAACAAGACAAAAACAAAAACACACATTGTGTGTTTGATGTGTACAGATGTAACTTCAACAACAACAAAAAAAGCAAAATATAAGAAGAGGAAGACAAACAGTAAGAGAACTCATTTTCCCACGAAGTTCTTAGAAGAAAGAAAGAGAAGGGATGAAGAATGAAGTATCTCCCTTTATTAACCCAATGCTTTAAAAATATGATAAAGAAAATGAAACCTAAAGAAAAGTAGCTTTCAGAAGAATTATTAAATTGTTGAGTGTTGACCTTCTTTCAGATATGCTCACATCTGTGCTTGTACTACTGGGCATTTTCCAAGTGAGGCTGAAAGAACTGAAGTCTGCGCCCTGTACAGTCTATGAGCCTTAATTTCTTCAATTTTCTAAGGATTTTATGTGGCTCAGATTTTCAATGCTGACTGAAGGACAGCTGTGAAAGTGAGCTGACAGTTGTGAAAACTGCTTGGTTTCATCAAATGTTAAACATTGGTCTCTTTAACATCAACATTATTTAGAAATAGACCACTTCGTAAACTAACAGTTCAAAATTTCTGTTAATTGTGAAATTTTAGGCCGATTTTGGGGTAAATATTTTCTTTCATTTGCTTTCAGGCACTTCAGGTGATTCTGGAACTGGAGCTCTTGCTAATTTTGATCATTCCATCTTCATATACCATTAAAAATTATGACGTCTAAATGTTATCTCCTTTAGAAGAAAAGCCTTTCTGAGGATCAAGTTTGAAATTATCAGAAAAAAATGTAGAAATCTGGTAATAAAAGGCTAAATTCAACCTTGTGTTTTTCTATCTCTTTTGCATTTTATAGTATGGCTTGAAATTTATGAAGGATGTTATTTAGAACTCCCAAGTCTCCTGTAAGTACATAGTATATTCTTTGTCTTTAAAAATGAATTAGATGTCTTACTATGTTAATATCTGGTTTTTAGAATATATGAAATTTATTGTTGCTATGTATAAAAAGATGAGTGTCATATCAAATAAAAAAAAATGTACAATAGATCTGTATGGATTTCAAGCTGTTTTGTGTTATGTAATAAACAACAATTTACTGCAACACTGAGCTTTTTCTCTAATCTGTGATCCTGTCTTGTCTTCCCCCAAAGACCCTTTAAAAAGAAAAAAAAAAAAAAGCACACTTTCTCAAATATATAGGAAATATTTCCATTAAATTACCCTTCTTCCTTCTCCCACAAAAACAGTTTGAAAACCATAAACATATAGCTTTTACCCTGAAATGCACATTCTGTCAAGAAGAATTTCACATTGATTTAACAAGAATATGTCTCCTTTCTTCAATAACATATTCCAGCAACTGAGGCACAAAGACTCTACTTATGCTCATAGAAAGTGGGGCCTTGTCACATTCAGAAATTACTTGTGAATGCTGTCAAAAAGATTGCAGTCATATGAAGTTTTATTCTGCAAACATTAACTCTTGTTGTGCACAGTTTTTCCTTCTAGCTCAAATCAGTGATGTGAAACATGGATTACTTTCACATATATGCATTTATGCATACTGGGTTTTTGGATTTCTAAAAAGACATTTTATTTTAGGATTTTTTTTTTTAATGTTGACATTCTTAAAAATTATTAGGATGATATTCCAATATCTCTAAAAGGCAGTTTGCCATGTACCAGGAATTGTTCTCTCTTTAGAGACTATCTTGTCCAATTCTCAATTTCTGATACTAAAGCAAAGAAATGTGCCCTTCAGCCTACTTTTAAAACCTTTAAGGATCTTTCTTCAACTTTTTTTATTGTTCAACTGTAGATGAAGTAGCAGAGAAAACAGAACCCTGAGAAACCTGGAAGTGGCAAGAACAGTGTCATCCTGTGCTTTCTGCTCATTTTGACATATAATCACAGAACTGTTGAATAATAGAAACAAAGAATCTTAGAATGGCTTGGCTTGGGAGAGTCCATAAAGATGATTCCATTCCAACCCCCCTGCCATGAGCAGGGTTACCACCCAATATCAGGCCACCTAGGGACACCCGTTCGACCTGGCCTTGAATGCCTCCAGGGATGGGACATCCACAGCTTTTCTGGGCAGATTATGCCAGTGCCTCACTACCCTCTCAGTGAAGAATTTCTTCCTAACATCTAACCTAAATCACCCCTTTTTTAATTTAAAACCATTCCTCCTTGTTCTCTCACTATTAGACCATGCAATAAGTCAGTCTCTCTCCTTTTTATAAGCTCCCTTTAAGTACTGGAAAGCCAAAATGAGGTCTCTCTGCCTCCTTCTTTTCTCCAGGCCAAACAGCCCCAGTTCTCTCAGCATTTCTTCATGCGAGAGGTACTCCAGTCCACTGACCATCTTCTTGGTTTTCATTTGCATAAGATTCCAAGTACTGGAATGGAATTCTGGGCTAAATGTAAAATGGTGTAAAACATCTCAGGACACATACTCTCAAGTCAATAGCAGAAAATTTAACTTAGACATGGAAATCCTAGATTAATGTCCCTTTGTGCAATGTATGTCATTTAGATAAAAAATACACCAAATCACATAATTACAGTTTACTTTGGGGTATATTTCTCCACTTGCTTTCAGTCAGATATTACTTATTCATTGTATCAGAGAACAAAAATAAGGACTGTCTATGGGGCTAGCATTCAGACATGACCTAATGCCTGTGTGTCGGTTGTTCAAGTTCTTGTTTTAATTAATGTTTTAATTATCTGTACAAGGTAGAACAAATCCATCAAGAGAGACTGAGAGAAATTATATCTAATCAAGGTCCCAGCATGTAACAAATGTTAATTTGCTGTGGCATAGATGCATTTAAATGGTTACTAATAGCAACATAAAGCAAATTCCTAAATTTGTAGCATTGTTAAAGTCAGGATTCATAATTATTTATGGTATATCAGGCATATAATTATTTCAGTGTATATTCAAATCTGATCACAGACTCTGATTCAAGGATGCAAGATTTCTTTATGAAATGTAATTATACTAATAAGTAAAATAATCCGTATAATGCTCATGCTAACAGAAAGAATGAACTCAGTTTGATGCTCACATTTTGAATCTTTTTGTTTCTAATGAAAATTCTCCTCCCTTATCATGTCAGGAATATTTTATCACAGTAATCCCTCAGTGCTATTCTTCCTCCACCCCCAACATCTACTCATATGTAAGATTAATGCAGGTGGATTTCTGTTGGCACAGAAATAGAAATAGAAATTATCCTGTGAATTTTCATTTGCAAAATGCAGTGTTCATGTCTTATCTTTCATTATGAGCTCTGAATGAATAACACAAAAATAAATCTGTGAATGTTGATTAAATTATTCCTACATATTTATTTCAACAAAGCTCTTGAATGCCTGGACTACTTATATAAGAATTTCATTTAGTTTTCAGATCCAAACAATGTTTCAAAACACTCAAACAGCTATGCATTCATTGTTAGTAAAATGTTTATTAAAAGTCTCTATTGTTTGGCAGTGGATGTTGACCACTCATTCTATGTCCAAAGGACATTATGCTTCATCTGGTGTAGAAGTAGGGGTCTATGACCTGAATGGTATATTTATAATTAATATTATTATTTAGAAATAACTTAGCCATGTTTCAAAATATCACCTCAGGTTTTTCTTGAAGTTACTGCAGAAAAGGAAAGGCTATACTTTAGCCCTCTTTACTAGTGATCTCATTTCTTTTGACCTACACTTTTCACAAGACTCCTACAAAATTTACTAAGAATAAAATTATAGTAAATACTTTTTGTTTTATTTTTCATACTTCTTTAAAATTAAATAAATTGGGATTTTCTTTCCGTCCTATAAAACTAAATATTGAGGTTGTTTTGTCTATTGTCATTGCAATTCAGACTTTATTTTTCCACCATGATTCTGGATTTCATTTCTGACAGCTCACATGTACTCAGATGCAAGACCCTAGAGATTCTTGTGATCAGAATTTTACTAAATCATCACTGTAATAGAAATGAATCATCTGAACACAGAACCTTATGAAGGCTGTAGATTAAAGTAAACAAAATCTATAATTAACTGGCATGAATTCATCACTGCTTTGTCCAAACTACCAAACTGGAATCCATTTGTTTCATGGTGACTTTGTTTTTTCTTTGTTGCTTTTTTTTTTTTCTTGTGATGAAGATAATGGTTTGGCGATATTTTTGAAGCAAAATTCTATCTGTGTGGCAAGCACTGTAAGAGAGTTTGTATTCTCAATCTGAATGCTGAAATGCTTCCTATATTGTATTTTATTGTGCAATACCAGTATTTCATTTTGTTTTTATTTTTTTCAACTGAAGTGATCTGGGCTTATTGAAAGATACAGTAATGCTGTTTGAGTAATTTTTATACTCATCTTTTTCTGAATTCTTTTTCCTGTGTTTTCAGGGTATTTAGTCAAGCATAAATTACCATGTAGCCACTAAAAAAAGTCTCCCTGAAATTTTTCTGGGACTGTAACCTTACAATATCTCATAATGCTAACAAGCTCAGTATAACCTTCAAGACTCAGGGATCCTTAAGCTCTCCTGGCTTTGCCTTCGTCTGTAGATGAGTAGATGAGTAGATGAGTCAGTAAGCATATGTACCTACAGAGAAAAACAGAATATTGTGTCTAAATCCAATAGTTTTGTTTTTGCTATTTCTGTATTTCCTTTTTAATGAGCGTTGTTGCACACAGGCATGCCGTAGAGCTGAAAACTCCATGATAATCCAAAAACTGTTGTTTAACAGTAAGTCAGTACATGTTTCCTGTGGTCTTACTAAATTTGAAATATTATACTTTCATATTGGTATTGAGTTATATTTATTTTGGTTTAATTCTTTTTTTTTTTTTTTTTAATGAGCTAATATGGATAAAGAAAATCTTACACAGTCTACTTCATAAGAAAGCTTAAGATTATTTCTTCTCCTGTTTATGCAATTATCAATTATTTTTCTTCTGACATAGGGAATTTTTCTGCATCAAACACAGGTAATTTAGAAGATCAAAGAAATGTAATTAAATTGTGATAATGGGCTACAACATTCTAGTAATAGCGATTATTCTAGCAATAAAATTTAGATAATACTGATTCATTTTCATAGAATCATAGAATCATGTCCAAATCTAACAAAAAGTCAAGAAGAACTTGATTGATATATTATTCATGGAATTATATTGTCCTGATTTCATCTGGGATAGAGTTATTTTTCTTCCTAGTGGACAGTATGGTGCTGTCATTTGGATTTAGTATGAGTACGATATTGATAACACACTGACATTTTAGTTGTTTTTGGATAGTACTTGCACTAAGTTAAGGACTTTTCAGCATCTCATAATGCCCTGGCAGGGAGAAAGTTGGGGGCACACAAGAAAATGAGAGAAAACAAGGCAAGACAGCTGACACAAAATGGCCAAAGGCATGTCCCTTACAATGTGGCATCATGATGAACTGGAGTTGACAATAAAACTGAAGCAACAATAAAATGGAGGGGGACACCATTATCCAAGAGTGGAGTGACAGGGCATCATTTGGCTGGTGGTAAGAAATTGCATTGTGTGTCACTAATTTTTCTTTTTTCTTATTTTTTTTCTTATTTTTCTTTATTCAAAACACAGCATCATACCAACTACTAGAAAGAAAACTAACTCTATCCCAGGACATGCTTGCATATGATTATTCCTTTGTCAAATCCTCTTTTTTCCCCACAAGATGTAGTTCATTCTCTTGGAGGATGGAAATAATACCACTTGATTCATAGATTGATAACCATAGCATAGAAGAGAGCTAAGGAGCAAGACAAAGGATAAAAATCTTTTGGATTTTTAAGGCATTCACTAGGATGAACAAGCTAATCAGTGAAGTGTCCTAAATTAAGTTATAGATTTCACAAATAACTAAGGGAAAGTTATACCATTTCCCCCCGTAATGTGGATGTCCAATTTCTAGTAGCTTACATTGCATCCCTTTAACAGCCCACCCTCAAACATAATAAAGCTCAGCTAATTGATTTTTTTCCCTAACAATTTTTAAGCACTAAAAATGGCTTTTCTGACAGTTATTGTATAAAATCAAAGAAGATGAAGCAGTTCCTTCTTTCTTCCTTGTTCCTTTTAATAGTAAGAATGGTTCATTCTACACATAATTGACATCTCCATAAAGGAAACCTTGATTATCTAAGGAGTTATATCATTTACACGTATGTCTCTTACAACAGTTTTCTTATTATCAGAGAAAATTTTAGAGAAATATAAAGTTTATTTAAACCAGTGAAAATTTTAGGCAAATCTCAAGAGATGCATTGACAGTAGATGTTTATTTAAATACGTTCAAATAAAGCAATAAAAAGTTGCATGTAAAATATGCATACCAGAAGAAGAAAATAATCATGTACTCGCACTCTCTCAGACAGTTTAACCAGGAATTGAGCCATATGATTTTTGTTGGAGATGCTGCAACTTCACAAGTTCAGAAAATGTCCAAAAGTAAAGGCCTCTCGTATTTAGTGACCATGAAAAAAACCTCAACTGCCTCTCTAAAAGATCTGTATTCTGGATAATACACGAGCATCTAACAAATAAGGTAGGGAGTACAGGAGCTCTATATGGGCTATGTTAGTCTACGACTAATTGGGTAACAACCGTAAAAAGAAATGGTCATCCTTCTGCAGTTAGTTTCTGCACTCAAGTGCGAATCTAAAGAAATCCCAGTTAAAGTAACATGAACTGTATCATTATGTGTCATAAGCTAAACAAAAATAAAATTGTTCTGCAACAAAACAAAGTAAGTATAAAATGAAATGGGGCATAATTAAATGTAGTGAAACAATCCTGCTAAGGAAAATTCAGATTTGAAATCTGGGAAGCAATGACAAGATTCTTGTGTCCATGAATCATTGCTCTGGTAAGTTTATTGATTCTCTTAAAAGTTTTTTCTTTGATAATGATAAATGAGGAAAAATAGCATTCTGTATGACATGTATCTCTGCCAAACATGATAAATAAATGATTTTCAGGAACTTCTCATTTTGTTCTATTCCCAAGAGATGATAGAATTTGTTGTTACAATTTTGTGCTTTAACCTATCTAGTGGCAAATGTTAGAGTTTCTTTTTTAAAAACATCATTGTAGAATCACGTCTTGTGACAGGATGACCATGACTAGCAGGCAAGTGTTCACCGTGCTGCTCTCTCATTGCCCCTCCTCAACAGGACAGGGGGAGAAAAAAACAATTGGAAGAAAGAAAGACAAAATTAAAGTAAGAGAGGAAGGGAGGAACAGAGGAAGGAAATCAGATTTCTAGCTGAAACTACATGTTACACTGGATGGTTACTACAAGTTATTATTGCTTGGGAGGTTTGGTGTTCATTGCCTGATTTATATGCCGCAATTCAGATAAACAAAAAGGACAGAAATTAAATTTCATTACTTTACTGCTGCAGTGAATTTTTGGTATTTTGAGGGGTTTGGTTTTTGTTTATTTGCTTCTTTGTTTGGCGGTTTTATTTGTTTGTTGTTTTTACTTTTCCAGAACTTTCTTCGAAAGAACACTAGATACTGTACCAGACTTGTTAACAGCAAAAACAAAGCAACCAAATAGCAAATATTATTTCATTCTCACAGAATCACAGAATCGCCAGGGTTGGAAGGGACCTCAAGGACCATGAATCTCCAACCCCCCTGCCACATGCAGGGCCACCAACCTTCCCACCTAATGCTAGACCAGGCTGCCCAGGGCCCCATCT
Source organism: Chrysolophus pictus (assembly GCA_037305975.1). NCBI lineage: Eukaryota > Metazoa > Chordata > Aves > Galliformes > Phasianidae > Chrysolophus > Chrysolophus pictus. The sequence goes on along the minus strand of CM074614.1, from coordinate 28,810,666 downwards.
AATCTGGCCTTGAACACCTCCAGGGATGGGGCATCCACAACCTCTATGGGCAGTCTGTTCCAGTACCTCACCACTCTCTCTGTAAAGAATTTCTCCCTGACGTCCAACCTAAATCTCCCCTCCCTCAACTTAAAACCATTTCCCCCCGTCCTGCAGTTATCAACCCTTTCAAAGAGTTGATTCCCCTCCTGTTTGTAGGCTCCCTTTAGGTATTGAAAGGCTGCAATGAGGTCACCCCGCAGCCTTCTTTTCTCCAGGCTGAACAAGCCCAGCTCCTTCAGCCTGTCCTCATAGGGGAGGTGCTCCAGAACCCTGACCATCTTTGTGGCCCTCCTCTGGACCCTCTCCAACAGTTCCCTGTCTTTTTTGTATTGGGGGCTCCACACTTGGATGCAGTACTCCAGATGGGGCTGCTGATAAATTCACTAGCTGTGTGAACGCTAATATCTCAAGACTAGCCAGTAATTAATTAACAACTCACCCTGGTATCATAATAATTCACCATGACAGGCGGTCCTGCTAATGAGGTGTTGCAGTGTAACCCAGCAGGAAACCAAGCACCATACAGCTATTTGCTCACTCCCAGCTTCCAATGGAATAGGAGAGAGGATTGGAGCCTCTCCAGCAGTTCCCTGTCTTTCTTGTACTGGGGGCTCCAGACTTGGACGCAGTACTCCAGATGGAGCCTCACAAGAGCAGAGTAGAGGGGAAGAATCACCTCTCTGTCCCTGCTGGCCACCCCTCTTTTGATGGAGCCCAGGATACCATTTGCCTTCCGAGCCACAAGGGCACATTGCTGGCTCATGTTAAGTTTTTCATCTATCAAGACCCCCAGGTCCTTCTCCACAGGGCTGCTCTCAAGGACCGCTCCTTCCAGACTGTATGGATGCCTGGGATTCCTACGGCCCAAGTGCAAAACTCTGCACTTTGCCGTGTTGAACCTCATCAGGTTCACCCGGGCCCACCTTTCTAGCCTCTCGAGGTCCCTCTGAATGGCATCCCTTCCTTCAACCGTGTCGACCACACCACCACCCTTGCTGAGGGTGCACTCAATTCCATCATCGATGTCATTGATAAAGATGTTAAAGAGCACTGGTCCCAAAACAGACCCTTGGGGGACGCCACTCGTTACCGCCCTCCACCTGGACATAGAGCCATTGATGACCACCCTCTGTCTGCGGCCTTTCAACCAGTTTCTTATCCATTGAGTGGTCCACCCATCAAATCCACATCCCTCCAGTTTGGAGATAAGGATACAAAAACAACAACAACAACAACAAAACATATTTAGCAATGACCTAGCTTCCATTTTCAACACCAGATTCTGAGAGAATAGAAAATGTTGCTTTTTTTTATGCAATTTATGTTTCTAGTAGAGCAAAGGTCCTTGAAGATTTGTAGCTTTAGCATTTGTATGTTCAAACAAGTAGCAAAAACAGACTTCAATATTGGTTAGGTTCTTCAGTGGCAGTTAATATAATATCAATTATGATACCATATTTAATGAAATTTGATCTCTCTCTTCATGGGAAAGCTAAAAGTAGGTTCAGTGTCTTCTTGAATTATCCATTTATTCCAAACCAGAAGTTTTTTGTATAGTTTTTCCTTTTTGAAAGGCTAACTTCTCCATAGTAAGCTTCTGCAGAAAGATTTTGAACACACACCTGTGTGTGTATTAATAAAGCTCAGGGGCTTTGACAACTTGATGCAGGCAGTTGTTTTTTTTTTTTTTCATTTGCAAAATCACATAGTCACAGAATGATTGAGGATGGAAGGAATATGTGGAGGTCATCTGGTCAATCCCTCTGCTAACTGGGTCACCTACAGAGGGCTGCCCAGGACCATGTCCAGGCAGCTTTTGAAGGTATCCAATGATGGAGATTTCACAATCTTCCTGGTCAACTTTTGGCAGTGCTCAGTCACCCACATAGTGAAAAAACATCTTCCTGAAGTTTAGATGAAACATATTCCGTTTCAGTTTGTGCCAATTGCCCCTTGCACTGGCATTAGGCACCCCTAAAAAGAACCTGGCTTCATCTTCTTTGCACCCTCCTTCTCCATTCGAATATTTATAGCTATTGACAAGGTCTTCCACTGAGCCTCTTATCCAAGCTGAACAGTCCCATCTCTCTCAACCTTTTCTCCTAGGAGGTCCTCTTGACATCCTGGTGATACTTTGCCTAATGCAGACAGGAATACTGTTATCCTTCCTACTGGCAAGGATACATTGCTGACTCATGTTCCGCTTAGTGTCTACCAACTCTCCTAGGTCCTTTTCTGCAGAACTGCCTTCCAGCTGCAGTGCCCCAGTCCATACAGTTCTGTACTGGTGCCATAGGTTGTTCTTCCCCCAGGGAAGGACTCAGCACTTCTCCATGTTGAACTCCATTAGACTGTTGACAGTTCAACCCTCTAGCCAGTCAGTGTCCCTCTGAATGGTTGAGTAGCCTCCTACTGAGTCAGACACTTCCAGCAATTTCATGTTATCTGAATTTAGTTAGGCTGCACTCTGTTCCATTGTCTGTATTGTTAATGAAGATGTTAAGCAGGATTGGACCCTATATTGACCACGGGAAACCTCTGCTTGTTACTGGCCACCAGGTAGCTTTGTGCCACTGAACCCTATCAGGCCTTGGCCATTCAGCCAACCCACCTCACTGTCTGCTTATCCAGCAGCCCCTACAACAGCTTTTTCATGAGCATGAAAGGCAAGTCCTGCTTGAAAACTTGATCTTCTATGACTGAGTGACCCTTCTGGTGGATGAGAGAAGTTGCTGAGAGAGGCTGTTAATATGGTATACCTAGACTTCAACACAGTTTTTGACACTGTCTCCCACAGTATTCTCCTGGAGAAATCTGCAGCCCATGGCTTGGACAGGTACACACTTTTCTGGGCAAAGAACTGCCTGGATGTCTGGGACCTAAGAGCAGTGATAAATGGAGTTAAATCCAGATGGCCATGGAACATAAGTGGTGTTCCCCAGGGGTTGCTGTTGCTTAATATCTATCTTCATTGATGATGTGGACGAGAGTACCTTCACTAATTCTACAGATGACACAAAGCTGGGAGTATTGATGTGCCTGAGGGTAGGAACACCTTTCAGAGTGATCTAGACCAGCTGGATAGCTGGGCTGAGGCCAGTGGGATGAAACTCAATAAGACCAAGTGCCAGATCCTACACATTGGCCACAACAACCCTCGGCAATGCTACAGTTTTAGGGCAGAGTAGCTGGAAGACTGTGAAGAGCAAATGGACCTACAGGTGTTGGTCAATGCTCGGCTAAACACGAGTCAGCAGTGTGCCCAGGTGGCCAAGAAGGACAATGGCATCCTGGCTTGTATCTAAAATAATGTTACCAGCAGGAGCAAGGAAGTGGTTGTTTCCCTGTACTCAGCAGGGAGCAACTTGAGTACTGTGCTCAGTTTGGGGCCCCTCACTACAGGAAAGATATCGAGGCCCTGCATGTCCAGAGAAAGGCAATGAAGCTATGAGGAGTCTGGAGGACAATCCTTATGAAGTGCAGCTGAGGGAACCAGAATTGTTTGTTCTGGAGAAGAGGAGCCTCAGGGGAGACCTTATAGCTCTCTACAACTACCAGAAAGGAGTTTGTAGTGAGGTGGTGGTCAACCTCTTCTTCTGTGTAACTAGTGAATGGATGAGAGAGAATGACCTCAAGTTGTGCCAGCAGAGATTCAGGTTGGATGTTAAGAAAACTTTCTTCTCTGAAAGAGTGGTCAGGTGCTGCAACAGGCTGCCAAAGGAAGTGGCTGAACTGCTGTCCCTGAAGGTGTTCAAGAAACATTTAAATGTTGTACTAATGGACAAGTTTATTGGGGAAATATTGGTGACATGTGGACAATTGAAATGGGTAATCTTGGAGGTTTTTTCCAACCTTGGTGATTCTATAATTCTATGTCCTTATCACTGACCACAATTTCCTTTCCTATTTTCTCAAACTGGGTACAATAAAAAGGTTTACAGCCTATACAAGATTAAGTTTTCAATTTTTCTCCTTTTATAGCTTCCCCTCAAGAAGGTTCTGTTTTGTTAAGACAACACAGTCTTAATCTCCAAGGTTGCGGAGTGTCAATATCACAATATGTCCAGTGACCCACATCTTCCTCAGAGTTTCTCAATTCTTGCTCAAGTCTTGTCACATAGCTGTGTTCTAATACTATTTCTTATAACAATAGACTGCCTATTTGCTACTGGAAGGACAACACAGCATCCTGTATATCACATAGCTACTGAGGTGGATGGGACAGTTCATTCTTCCCAGAGCTGCATTGTCTTCCTAACAGTTGAAACATATGAAGGCAGAGCAGCAGTAGAAGATAGAAGGATGCTGTGAAAGTCCTTCATTGCCCTGTGCAATCTTTTTTGTGTTATAAAAGTTGTCCTAATAAAATCTATGTGAACAGAAGTACATAAAATATTTTTATATTAAATCATTCCCTAAATGATACCAATTACCTGATTGCCACATAAATGTTAAGATGTGCAGTAAGTGATTTTTTTTTTTTTTTATTTTTGCAAAAGGTTGTTCATGTACAAAGAACAGGTCCCTCTGGAAGATGATGTCAAGAGATAGTAAAAGAAGAGTCAAAAGTTCACTTTTGGTTTTCTTGTCATTCCTTTCCTGTGTGTAAAATGATGAAATTTCTCTGAAAGTACACACACTGTGTCTGTGTGAAAGATAAAAACACAGTGTTCTGTGAGCTTCACTGGTGGGAATGACTGCCAGCCCAGAACTAGTTACCCTTGAACAAGAAGAGGAGAAGAAAATTAGACTGGGACTGGTTAGACACTTTAGCTCATAACAAGAGCCCTCAGCTTCAAGCACTCTTCATAAGGCTCATCTACCCCCTGCAAAACTGCAAACATAAAGATAAACTGCTATATATACATTTGTTTTCCCAGCCCAATAATGCAGTAATGTCAGCAGTAAAGTTAATTATATGCTCCCTTACAAGGACAGCTATTCTTTCATTTTTCCATATAAGGAAGTTTTGGGAAATGTTTATTTTCATGCCTCAGTAGTAAAAAAAAGTTTATTAATAAGTATTGAAACATATTAATTCTCTAGGAAATATAGACAGCATATTCTCAAGAAAGTTGACTTGGTGGTATATTTCAGTTTAGAAGTTTCAGTTTAGGTTTATTTAATTTTTATTCTTCCTTGAGAATGGAGGATCCACTTGTGAGACTGAGATGAATGAGCAAAATATCTTCAAAATGATGTAGTGTGTATCTAGTAGTCTGCTCTTTTCATACACAGGAACAAGCATATTTGAAATCTGACAATATTGGTTTGCAGAATTATCCAAGTAGTTAGTTTTAAGTTTTGATTTACAAAATAAATTCTTTCTATATTTTTTCAATCACTTTTACAGGTTTGAATTTTTTTAGTTATCTTTTCCTATAAGAAAATATGTGTAATATAGATGATGTATTTTAAGAGGATAAAGCAGATGTTCTGCAGAACTGGCATTTACTCATGTAAGTGCTCTGAGAAAAGATAATTTACCAATAATTTAAACCTGGTGAAAGAGTTTGTCTTTTGTTCTGTGTTCGCAAATCTGTGTGGTAACAGACTAATATTTGAAAATCTTGTACCTTCAGTGAAAATGCAAAATTTTGATCCAGGAAATAGGAATAAATTTTACAAGGACATAATGCTTTATCTATTTTGATTTTTTCTTAACATAGAATATTGCCAACAAAATAAAGAATACGTTTTGAAATTATATATAAGAATGTAATGTAATTGTTTATCCAAACGTTTTTCCTGGACATAAATCCTGAAAACTATGTCTAATTGTTCCAATTGGTCTATTTCCAACTATTATATCCCCTTTCCTTTGAAAATGGTGAGAACTCCTGCCATGTCTTGTCCCTTCTCTTTTAAGAATAAAGGAATGACAAAGTTATTCTGATCTGTGAAACTGTTTCTATCAAGAGGAAGCGTAATGAAAGTTAATAGAGGAAAATTCTAAAACAAAACATTAAAAATTAACAGAAAACTAATAGAAAAGTCAGAGAATTCTACAGATGGTAGCTATTATTTTGTGTGATTATTTCCTTACACATTATAAGTATTATTGTTAATTAGCGTGCTGCTAATTGTAGGAAGATAATAATAGATATGCAGAAAGCACATTTTTCTCAGATTAGTGCCACTAAGGCTATTGGGTAGCAAATTCTACTCTTTGAAAAGTAAGAAAAAATGTTTCCAACATAACTTAAAATAACACTGGGACATCCAGAGAGAATGAGAGCCTGTATGAGATAATATTTAGACCACACTAAGTGTCCTCCATTATGGTTTGTTGGGAATGCCAACTTGATGTTTCACAGAAGCAGTTTTTTCAAGTCCATATTTTTTACATCTTATTTTTCAGTAGCTTTTCCTCCCATTCTTCTCCATTTTACTGTACATATTTTTTTCTTATCCCTTCCATTTTAGTCATGTTATCTTTTCTTTCACTGAATCTCTGGCATCTTTGTGATTTGTATTTTTACTTGCATTCCTTTGTAACATATTTTATGTCTGTTTCTACATTTTTGATAAACACATTTGGAGTTTATTGTGATTCGCTTTGCCTCTATATACCATTTTCTGATCACTATGCCCACTCATCCTCTTTGTATTTTTTCTTTTCTAAGTAATTCTCAATTTTAAATTCCTTTTCCTGAACATCTTTTATTTGAAGCAGCACTGATTAACACTGTCAGATATTACCTTTCAGCTCTGAGCCATCAATTATCACTCTTTAATAACTTTCCTCATTCCCTGTGTTTTATCACCTTTCTTGAAATCTCTAATACTCACTGATCATTTCTTTTGCAGTCTTCTTAGAAGTTTTCTCATAAACTTTATTACCGTTCTTCATAAGTATTCTAATGCCATTTTTGTCTCTTCAAGGATTTTTCTCACTGAAACGTTCTCCTTCAGACATACAATCACTGACCTTTTTGAAGATGATGACACATCTTTTGCTCTGGGACTCAAGCACTCCTGACTCTTGATAAAGCCTTTCACTGGGCTTTGTTTCCAAGAAACGTTACTTCTCATGGTGTTTAACACATTTATCAAGTAATTCCCCATTTGAATTAGCGGGTATATTGAGTGCAAATGGAAGAAACAATGTTTCACACATTTCTCCTTCAGCTCTGGCCACATCTCATTAGCTTTTCTCAGCAGGTAAAAGAGAGGCAGGTGGATGCTGACCATGTCTTAGGCAGCTGGATAGGGTCTGTGTTAGCTTACTGCAAATACAATTTATTCTTCTCACACTGTGACAGAGTTTTCTTTATCCAGAAATTAAATAACCTTTACCTCTGAAAAGTGTGTTCTCTGGAAAGCCATGACTAAATAAAAAGGTCACTAAGAGTCATGAAGTCTTTTTAATTAGCTTGTTGTTGCTTGTTTGTTTTTAATCTTGATCCCTCCTGAATCCACACAGCAGACAAGGGGTATGAGTGGTACAACTGGCTGAAAAACCTCAGATCATGAAGTGCTTAATAAAAATACACTGATAATTAATTTTCCAGATTTTTCTTAAGTTCCTATATACAAAAGCAGCCTAACATTGTATGAAATGTGAAAGTAATATTTAAAGTTACTGTTGGAAGCTTAAATAAATGGGGCATGAAATTAGGAGATAGGAAATAAAAATAGGATATTTTCATTTTGACAAAATCCTTTGATAAGTATTTTCTTTCAACTTGTCTGCTGAATGAACAGTATTAACTATTGAGGAAACCATAGGCCAGATTCCTATTGAAGATCTTGATGGTAAGTGATGCTCTAAGCTGGGAATAGGTGGAAAGCACAGACCGTCGGGATTAGCACTTATTCAACGTCTAGATGAGAGAAGTTGCTAATAGGAGAAGCATGACTCAGGATCTGAAAAATCTTGAGAAGGAAATTTGCATCCATCTCAGTTTTGTCCCATCACTGGCAGCTTCCAGACAGTGTTGTAGATGATATCTCTAGTACTGAATTGTTCTAAGTTATTTGCTTTTACAACAATAACTGCTTTCTGTACTTCTTGTACAATGGAGATGAATTCTCGACCTGATCAAAAAGTACTGAAGGTCACAGGCTGTGAATCAGAACTTTTTGTACAACCAAAAATAATCCCTGACCAAACTGCACCTGTCCCTTCCAAAAAGCTCTAACTGATGTTTCAGTATTTAAGGTGAACAGAAACATACCTAGAAAGGAATACGTTAACTCTTAACTGAAAGTCCTCATTAAACTTCCTTAGTGTTTCATCTAAATCCAGGTTTTTTTGTTTTTTTTTTTTTATTCTACAGTTGCAAATATAAATAATTCCATACGCTTAACAGACAATCTTCTCATGATGCACATTTGTGTTACAGTGGGGTTAGCAAGTTTGAATCGGTACACAGCAGAATAACAACATTCTTAATTGCAATTGTACTGATTTGATCCATCTTTTCTTACTCAAGGTAGCACCTAAATCACAAAATCACTTTTTAATTTTGATTTGCTGAGTCGTTTACTGTGAATTTTCTCTACCTAGTCATAGCTTGCCAAAATAAAACGCATTTTCTTTGACTCCCACAGACCTGAACTTGAACATGTCATTTGTGACTTTTTTTTTTTTTTTTTTGGTGTATCAGTATTTTATTAAACTTAATTCTGCAGAGGTGCTTGAAATGTAGTTCAATCCATTAAAAGTAGATTCCAGATCTTAGCATGTATGTGCTTCTTTATCTGCTTTTCAGTGCTTTGTTCTGAATATAGCAATCTGATTACCAGTATTGATTTTTTAATTCAGACTGTCCTCCTTTCAGTAACTAGCATCCATTCTCCTGAACAGGCCATTGCAAATCAGCATATGCCATAAATGATGGCAAACAATGCTTTTCTCATTCATCCTCTCCATTGCCACAGTGTATACAGTACACATCTCAGGTGAAGAAAAAAAGAGATAATGAAGAATTCAACCTGCTTAGTTTCTTTTTTTTAACAACTTTTTCCCTAATTCACTTTGTGAGTTTATTAAAATCTCTTACTAAGCAAACTTTTCTTCTTAGAGGCAGAAATGCTCTATAGTTGCCTTGGTTTTGACTGGGAGAGAGTTAATTTTCCTCATAGATGTTCATATGATGCTGTATTTTTAATTTTTGATGAAAACATTACTTATAACTCATAAATATTTTTCATTGTTTCTGAGCAGTGCTTATACAGAGTGAAGGTCGTCTTCTTGTGCTGCCCTGCCAGTGAGAAGGCTGGGAGGGTACAAAGCCAGGTCATTCTACCAAGACTGATCAAAGGGATATTCCATGGCAGATGACACAGTGCTCAACCATTTGAGATGAAGAAGGTGGAAGGAGGAGGCATTTGTGGTGATGGCATTTGCCTTCCAATGAATCTGTTGTGTGTGAACATCTACTCACTGAAGGGAAGCAGTGAATGAGCTCTTTGTTTTGCTTTGCTTCTGTGCATGGCTTCTGCTTTATCTACTGAACTGTGTTTATCCCACACACAAGTTCTCACATTTTTTCCTTTCTGATTCTCTCCGCCATCCCATTTGGGAGAGTGTGCACATAGCTGTGTGGTGCTGAGCCTGTCAGGATCAAACCACAGCTGCAATCTTCCATCATTCTTATTTCACAAGAAAACAACTAAATTTTCATATGTATTAGGAAACATTTCTTCTCTCAGTCTCCTGAATGGCCAAGATCGAGGTTAAAAAAGTTCATTAGTGTCTCTACAGCAATCTATGCAGAAATAAAATTTCTGCCAGTAGTAAACCTTTCCTTTGTGTAGAAAAGAGAAAGCAGCTCTGTGTGCAGTGTAGGTAGCGCCAGGTTCCAAGCAATACTATTGCACTATATAATTGCCATAATTGTTTGCTATGCATTGTAAAACTATTTGCAAGGCTATTTGATTCAGTATGGTACTAAGTAGAATTATAAAGAATACATGAAGCTGTTTTACCGGGGATGTGCTTAAAATAATTTACACTTTGTTAGATTTAGAAGTTCTTCTTAATGCTCTGTTTTGCACTTAAAAACAGAGATCTATAATTATAATGTAATGAAATTTTAGTAATAATGAATAAACTTTGGAAATTTGCTTTTAGGTTTTACGTAAGAGAAGAGGCTGATGTTCTTCAGCCTCAAATTAACATGTTTTATGACTTCAACATATGTTGATTGGGGCAGGGATAGGGATACAGAATTTTCCTACTAATTATAGATGTTGAATTGAAGCTCAAAATCAGTATGTAAATTTTTTTAATGTTTTCTTCAGAAACATATTTGTTCTATTTAAAGCAGTGTTGTGGTTTAATCTGGCAGTCATTTAACCACCACACAGCCATTTGCTCAGTTGAAAAGTGCAAGAACTCATAGATTTGAATAAGGACCATTTAATAAGAAATAAAGAGGGGGGAAAAAAAAAGAATAAAGTAAATGATGCACAGTGTGATTGCTCACCACCAGATGACAGAAGTATTTTATGTCTCTAAAACAGTGATTTTTGAGCACGGAGACTGGATCTACTCTTGATAAAACTGAATCATATACTGGAAATGCACCCTGTCCACCAGCCACTACTGATGTACTTATCCATGAGATCAGATTAGAACTGTACTGAAATGAATCCTGCCAAGCGAATCTCATATGAAGCAGAGAACAGTTCATCAGTACAGTGTAGTTTCCTGAACAAGCTTGATGATATTGTGCTTTAGCATTTCTGTTAAATGCTAAATGAGTTACCTCATTCCCCAGCACAACTCCAGGAAGATAAGTCTATTTAAATTTGTAAGACATTTGGGTAGAAAGATGATGAGATCCTTAAAGACACTGTGCTGGAACTGGATAGTTGTCAAGAAAATCAGAGCCTTTCTTGGAGACCTAGAAGCAGAATAGTGGAAGTAATACCCTAATTTTAAAGTTACTAAGATGTTTTCAATACCATCAAGAAAGAGTTCATTTAAATATATATATTTGAGAGTCAGGCTCATTCTCTCTCAGCTTTTTCTAATCTGATATTCCTGTTTAAAGAATTTAATCTCCTTTTATGACAAGATTACTCACCCAGTTGACAAAGGGGAGCCAGATGATGTAACCTTTTTGATTTTTAGCATAAGCAGGATACAGCTATAGAAAAACATAATGTAATGGGTGAATTATTGACTGACTCCAAGGATTATAGTAAATGGGTTCAAAGCAGGCTGGCTGTAAGTCATAGGTAGGGTTTCACAAGGCTCCATTTCAGGGATCATGTTTTTATAAATGACTTTGATACAGTACTTGAAATGTAGTGAGTTTGTGGATGATACTAAACTGGGAGGAGCTGAAGACTCCCTTGAGGACAGAGAGATTTTGCAGAGACATCTTGACAAATTAGAGATTTGGACAATCACTAATTGCAAGTGATGTATTCTGCACCTACAATGGGACAAACCTGGATATGTGTACAGACTGTGGGACAAGAGGCTGGAGAGCAGCTCTGCAGAAAGGGATCTGCAGATTTTGGCTGACAGCAAGTTGGATCTGACTCAGCAGTGAGTCCTGGCAGCCAAAAGGGCCAACTGCTTTTCTGCAATACTGCCAGTGAAATTGCAATAATTTAATGAACAGTATACTGCACTTATGCTCTCACAAGAAATGTCATCTCATCAGAAAATTAACCACGGGTGACAAGGGTAGAGAAATAATGCCAAACACATTCAATTTGTGAGAATTTCTGGAGGGAGAAATATGAACATCTGGAAAACTCTGAAGTAAGAGGCATGGGAATCCCTGGTGCTTCTAATAAAGTGCTACAAATGCTTTGAGTGTTATACTGGAAGCTAGAGTGTGTTTACTTCCATTTTAAAGAACAGCAATCTTATTATACATGCAGATAAGCCCATGAGAAGAGAAAGGAAGAATCTTCCTCCTTGATTTTTGAATACTTCAGAGACAAAGTCACAGAATTACTCCAGTCTTTTTATACTTTTTTTGACAACTGAATTTTACAGACTTCAGGGAGAATGAAATTTGGAATAGGTAAATATTTTGTTGCTAATCTCTGAGATCTTTTATAAGCATCTGAAGATCTATTCAACACCAATAAAAGAACAGCTAGTTTAGCAAATGAGAACAGTTTTTAACTGAGAGTTATAGTTAATACTTCAGAACATTTCAGTATGAAAGATTTAAGACTTAAATTGTGTTTTCTCAAACTTAAGATATACATGAGGTATAAGGTATATGACATTTTAGGAAATTCCATTAAATTTCTAAGATATTAATCAATTTTTAGGGATAAAAGGAAAAAGAAGAGTCAGAAGCATATTTTCCATGATCTCCTTGAAGATAATATTGTATCAGTAGTTAGGTTTTCATCAAATTTCAATTCTTCTTCCCTTTTCTTCTTTCCTCCCCAGAACATTGCAATGGGAAAATAAATGCTTCTATAGGTCATAAAGGCAGTTCTTCACTCTCTTCATTTTATTTTTCCTCTCTCTCATATGTTCTGAAATGCGTAGAGCTGTGGTTGAACTGGAAAGGGTGTATTATCAACTCAGCAAATAAGATAAACATAGGAAATGGCATCTACTGTATTTAAATAGTCAATCCTTTGGTTAGACATTTGCTTGTTAAATGTGTTGAGCTCCATGAATGTGACAAAGCTTGCAAAGGAATTAAGGGACACATTTTTTGTTGTTATTTTCTCAGTACTTCTTAGCAGCATTTTTAAAAAATTCTTCTCTACACTCTCTTGGTCAGTAGGAGCAGCTGTTCTCTCTAGCTTCACAAATTCTCTCTGGTATTATGATAGCTCTTATGTACCTCAACACATATCCCTGATTGTGTTCATTACTGATGGTGAAGCAGTCATTAACTATTTCCTGTCAAGACACGGTGAAATTACCTTTGAATGAAAAGACTCATGGGATAGTACTATAGCAGTGACAATGCAGGGCTTAGCATGTGCTGCAAAATCTGTTTCATTGTGGTTGTTATCTGTGTGGATCACCTTGCTGCTAAACTACCAGTTTCCTGTGACAAGCATAAGCATCTTTCTTGTATTGTTAGGACAGATTACAGGCACTGCTGTAGATGTGCATCCAAAATTATGCTACAAATTATGCTTGCCCATTCAAGGTTTGTTTGCATATAGAAAAATAAAATCAAGAAGTACTTAGTGGGTTATGTGAGTGTCTAACGCGATCTGGTGGCATGAAAATAGAGTGCAGAATAAACTGGTTTATTTCTCTGATGGATGATGTTCCAGAAATTATTTACCTAAAAATGACAAATGCAAGATTAAGGCAGGAAAAGGAAATTATGGGGATAAATTATACATAATCACCACAATAGAAAAGGTACTGGAATAGAAATTCCCTTGTGGTAAATTCTTGGAAACTCTTCTCATAAAAACAGTGGATTATTGATTTCAAGATCATGAACACTTGCCCAATATTTAATGTGAAAATATGCCAAGTGAGAAAAAAATCATTCCCCATCTTTTGTCACACATGTTCTACACACCAATGAGTTTGCTCTTAAAATATCTGTCCAGACAAAAGCATCTTGCAGATAATCACCTTGTCTGGAGAACATTTCCAGTAACACAATAGATGCCTTGTGTGCTTATCATCTACCCACTGACAAATTTTAAATAGCAGTTATATTATATTTGCACTGGAATGCCATTCAATTAAACAAGAATTAAATATTGTTCCAAAGGTGATCTTTCTAAATTCAAGACCGTTACTACAATTCAGGGTATTCCTAGTGGCAGATAGCATTATAAAATCACATTGCCTCCAAGTAGTAATCTAAATAGCCCTGCAGAGAAGGATTTGGGTGTTCTGGTGGACAAGAAGCTGGACATGAGCCAGCAGTGTGCGCTTGCAGCCTGGAAGGCCAACTGTGTTCTGGGCTGCATTAAAAAAGGGGTGGCCAGCAGGGAGAGGGAGGTGATTGTCTCCCTCTACTCAGCTCTTGTGAAGCCCCATCTGCAGTACTGCATTCAGGCCTGGGGCTCCCAGTACAGGAAGGATGTGGAGCTCCTGGAGCGAGTCCAGAGCAGGGCCACTAAGATGATCAGAGGCCTGGAGCACCTCTCCTATGAGGAAAAGTTGAGAGAACTGGGCTTGTTTAGCTTGGAGAAGAGAAGGCTCCGGGAAGACCTCATTGTGGCCTTCCAATAGTTGAAGGGAGCATATAAACAGGAGGGGGAATGGCTGTTTACGATGTTGGATAGTATAGAACAAGGGGAAATGGTTTTAAACTGAGACAGGGGAGGTTTAGGTTAGATATTAGGAGGAAGTTTTTCACACAGAGGGTGGTGACACACTGGAACAGGTTGCCCAAGGAGGCTGTGGATGCCCCATCCCTGGAGGCATTCAAGGCCAGGCTGGATGTGGCTCTGGGCAGCCTGGTCTGGTGGTTGGCGACCTTGCACATAGCAGGGGGGTTGAAACTAGATGATCATTGTGTCCCCTTTCAACCCAGGCCATTCTATGATTCTGTGATTCTAAATAGGAAAAAAAGGGGGGGTGAAGTCAATATAATTTTTTTTATTTATTCTTTATTTTTTTAGAACACTGTTCTCTAAGCAAATTATTTCATTTAATAAGCAGAATAATTGCTGAAAATAATGTTTATGCACATTTTTTTAGGAAATTTTCTTTTTGTGTGGGGAAATACTTAGTGAAAAGATTATAAGTACACAGCAGAAAAAAAAGCTTCAAACCTGAGACAGATTACTTCATTATTTTTTGACACAGATTTTAAAATGAAAGCTGGAAATAGTTTTTAAAAAGGAAATGATACTTATAGATCCTATTTTGTCTGTGCAAAAAAAAATCTATTTTATTTTTAATTTATTTTGACAGATGATCATGCAAAACCTCATATGCTCTGTGGTTTCATGTTGTAATAAGAGTTTTAGGTGAAAATAATTTGATCCATCTAACACGAAATATTTATTTCACTGCAGCTTTTTTGTGCTGAATATAATTACATCAGACGGACAACCTGCAATAGAAATCAAAAATAATAATTGTTTGGTCAGTTCAAATAGTATATTTTCCATGTCTTCCATAGATTGCAGAAAGTCAAAATAATTTGTCAACTTTAATAGCAACATCTATACATGATTCTTTAAAAAAAAACAAAACAAAACAAAAAATCATTTATGTTAACAAGTGCAAAATCAGAGTTGACAGGACAGGAAGATGTTAAAAAAAAAAAAAACAACAGCAAAACAAAACAAAACAACAAAAAATCAACAACAACATTAACAAAACAAAACTTTTTTTTTTTTTTTCAGTTGATTTTTGCAGGGTGGAGAGCACAGATACAGATTCAGATAAGTATTCTACACTTCTAAGTTCCATAAGAATTTTTACAGGCAAGTAGATAAATATTCTCATTCATTTTAAACAAAGATGAATCCTTGCATTACAACTGTTTTCACAAAGATGTTGATGAAGAAGAGTTTTATTATACAAACTGTGTATGAGTACTTAGTCCAACAGACTTTATATCCTACACTTGTTCTGTTTTAAAGGATTGAATTGTCATCAAAAGACAAAGTACAGAGATGCACTTTTTAATTAGAATATTTAAAAACAAATGAAATTCAAAATTTTAATTTATGAAATTTCAGGAAGCAAAGCAGTGTAATAAAGAGAAATCCACAATGAAACAGCACTTGGCAGAATTTTTGTTTGAATATATTTTTATTTTAAAATATTTATTCCCTGCAGAATTGGAGATTTTAAGCATAGTTTTATTCTTGTTGGTATTATTCTGTTCAATTTCAATACTGAACACTTATGTCTAATTTATCAAATATCAACTGAAAGTTCAAAGTCTATGATAAGATTTTGCTTCTCTCTTGGGAATTTTTCAAAGTGTAAGGGAGAAAGTATTTTCTGTTGTATGCTTTTGGTTTCTTTCAAGTCTGTTTTCTTATCATTTTCCTTGAAAGACCAACTAAAATGTCAGATATTTCAGATATAATCTATCTGCTGCATTATTCATTATTTAAAATCTGCTACTTAATGAAGAGCCTATATTGAAGTCTGCTGCAAATGTGACTATAAATATAAAATTGGTCATATCTATGATCTTTTGAGTATATTTCATTTGGCTTTATTCTAATGATACTGACTATCAAAGTGAAAAACTTATTAGTGGAAAATTCACAAGCTTTCTGATTATTTGGGGCTTTAATTTGGGGGGAGATGGTAGTGTAATATTTTAGTGAAGGTATGGAGTTGATGCTATCTGATCTACATATAAGTGGGAATTGTATTGCTCTCCATTTCTCATTCATTCAAATACAGAATATTTTGCATGTCAAATGAGCATACAAGAAAAGTACTGATACTAGCTAGATCCACTTATATTTCCAGGGCCACCATTTATTTCATGATTGTAAATGACTGAATTATCACAAGTAATATACAGCAGTGAAGTACAGTAAATGGATATGTATTCGATTCATTCTTATGGCAAAAGTAAGCTGAAATACATTTTCAAGACATTCATTTATGGTAGTTTGAAGTGTGCACCAATTTTCTACCTGAAAAACACATGTGGGAAGACAGAATGTTGTCTTTTGATATAAATTGTAAGGCATAGATGTAACAGCTACCACTCTAAGTTATCAGAAAATAAGTACTTTACAAATCCTTGAATCGGTGAAGATTTATCTCATGAATATCTTTTAGAGGAAATTATTTAAAACAGTGCTCATTAATAGAAAATCTTTTTCAGCTTAATTTTACAGCTGTTTTGTTATTGCATACATTTGTTTAACCATCAAAGAATCATCCTACAGATGAGATCTTTTGAATAAATTTAGAAGATCATCATTTTAATATGAAAGTTAATATACACATTTCTGTGTTCATTGGTGGTCAAATGGATCTATAAATAATGTACCTTTATATGGATAAAAACCAAACTAATATTTAAAGTAACTGCTTTATCCATGTTTAGCTGACAGCATCCAAGAAAGCAGAAAGTACTGTATTTATGTGTCACTTAACCTTTATTCACCCTTGGGCTGTTGATGTTATGTGACTGAAATAAAAACAAACTTTTAAAAGGTGGATAAAAATACAAAATTTTGAGACATATGTCCCTGATGTTATATTATATTCCTACAAAACACTCAGCAGAATGTACCTCCTAAATTATGGCACCAACTTGAAATAAAATGATGGCCCTGCATTAATAAAGAAATGTATTATAGGAACAGAGAATCTTATTCACCTCTAGATTTACATGCCTCTTTTTATACAATGGTGCTGTCAGAAGAGTATTGATTTTCATAAATGACATATTTACTCAAAAATGTAATTCACAAAGTGCACTGATATTTATAACAATAAATATTTGATTTCTGTTTGCCCTAATTAGGTGGAATAGGCCTTGATAATGTGCTATTCATAAGCATGTGATTGGCACTATCTATCCAACATGATCTCCATCACTTATTTCAGGGTGTACACAGAAGACTGCTTCCCTGGTCCTTTATTTGCAGTTTCTTCAAATGCAGCACACTGGGACCCGGTAGCATTTAAATAGAAATTTACAGCACATGCAAATCAATAAATATTGAAAACAAGAGCCTGAGATTTTATCTGATGGCAGAGAACTAACTTAAAAAGTACCCTAAAGTTCAGAGACTTAAAAAATGACACAGAGATAATGAAACAATTCAAAGTTAATGGAACCCTATAAAAGAAGGATGATAATGAACCAAAATAATTTCTGAATCCTTCAGTGTAATTACCAAGGTAATATCTCATTAATTTGGGGGCCGATTCTTTTTTAACAGCAGTACTTTTTCTGCAAGAGAGGAGGACTCAGGGGTTTCTCTCTTTCACAGTTGTATAAATGCATTGTAAGGCTGAGATAAAGCCAGATGGGCTTTACCAAGGGCAAATTGTGTCGATCAACCTGGTGGTCTTCTTTGATAGAATGACAGCATCAGAGGACAAAGGAAAAGCAGCTAATGTCATCTGGACTTCTGCAAGGCCTTAGAAATGGTCCATGCCACATACTTCACATACAAACCCATCTTGTGGGTTTCAAGGGTGCCATCCAAAGGGATCTGGATACACTTGAAAAGTTGACCTATGTGAACACACCGAGGCTGAACAAGGCCAAATGTAAGCTGTTGCGCTTGCATCAGGGCAATCCGGATCATAAGTGGAGATGGGAAAATTCTGGGAAAAGAACTCATTAAAAGCTGCCTTTCAGAAAAGGATTTTGGGGTTCTGATAGATGAAAAAAAAATAATACGAGCCTGCAGCGTGTGCTTGCAGCCTGGAAGGCCAATAGTATCCTGTCTGATATTAAAACAGGGTGGCCAGCAGGGCCAGGGAGGTGATTACCTCCCTCTGCTCCACCCTCATGGGGCCCCATCTGGAGGACTGCATCAAGGTCAGGCGTCTCCAGCAAAAGGACTGCATGAGCTGTGGGAGCAGGTCCAGAGGAGGACTATGAAGATCATCAGAGAGCTGGAGCACCTTTCCTATGAAGAAAGGTTGAGGGAACTGGGCTTGTTCAGACTGGAGAAGAGAAGGCTCTGCAGAAATCTCATGGCAGCTTTTCAGTACTCAATGGGAGCTTATGAGCAGGATGGAGGATAACAGAATTTTTACAGTGTCTGATAGCAATAGAACACAGAGAAATGCTTTTTAACTTACAAAAAAATTTTAAAAATAGAGATTTAGGTTAGATATTAGCAGGAATTTTTTCACTCAGAGGATGGTGAGGCTCTGGCAAAGGCTGTCCAGAGAAGCTGTGAATTTCCCATCCATGGCGGTGTTCAAGGCGAGACTGCATAGAGCACTGGGCAGCCTGATCTGGTGGGGGGAAACCAGCCCACAACAGTTGGGTTGGAATGAGATGATCCTTAATGTCGCCTCCAATCCAAGCTATTCTATGATTCTATAATTCTGTAATTCTATGTTTCTATGATTCTAAGATTAAACGATTAATATCAGTGACACAAGTGATGCATATTAAAATAAAAGACTTCTTATATTATTACATCTATGATAAATTTTCATTAACAATTAACACTTTACAAAGCTAATCTACTTTTATGCTTGCATTTGCTGCGCTCAGTGGAAGCCTGGCTGGCTGAAAGCAGCTCATTATTTTATTTTTTTTACAATTATATCTAATTGTAATTCTTCAGTAGCTAATATGTATAGGTTGCTCCAAAAATAATGCCTCTTATTTATTTTCATGGAATCAACACCATGTATATGATACAGCAAATTCTCAGCTACAAAACACTGTTTTTCAATGTACTCACCACCAGTAGCCATGCATTTTTGCCAGCAATACACAAAAGCCTGCATGCTGTACTCATAAAAATTTGCACCATTGGAGGTGACCATTGTCATTGTCACCACTGCTGTAACACACCACCAACCACCTCATTGTGTTCATATCCACAGTTTGGTCTCCATAAATGTTCAGCAAATGTCAGTGTATGCCAATGGGTGCCATTTTTTCCACATGAAGGAGTTCAATGTCACACCTTTGCTTCATACACACTTCCATACCAGATGTTATTCAGTCAGGCTGCCTGCCCCTCTACTGCCATCTGTCAAACAACAACAAAATAGAACAATATTAGTAGGAAGGTTCAACCCCTACTGCCATACCAGCAACATCCACCTCTCGTGTCATGAGCCAATGGAATAAAGTAGAAGGCACTATTTTCAGAGGAGCAGTCATATAAAGTTCAATTATGAAAGAGTTGTAGTGAAGTTAGTATTAAGTTAATGTTAGCAGATCAAGGCACTGTACAACTCTGGATGCTTGCTTTGACTCAGCAATCCTATACTTAATTGAATATTTGCAAAGAAGCCTTATTTTGGGAGGCTTCCCTTTATCCATTAAGGAGATTTTTCAAAGAATACACTTAGGAATGGTTTTTACTTACTAGTAAGTTCAGTCTTCCATCATAACAGAAAAGTAGAATCTCTCTTTAGGATGGAATACTGCAGTAAGTAGTTTGTTTTCAGAATAAGACCCTAGTCCAGAGACACATATGAACCAATATTTGTTTAATCTCAGATCAGGACAGTATCCCTGTGAGCACTCTATGAGCACTTTGGTCTTCCTCAAAACCATTCACATGCCGACATTTAAAGACTCAGGAGAACAAGTGTAGTAAATTAAAGAGCACCATTATTTTCCTCAGATCTGTGTCTTCTCCCCTTAGATAAATAGAGCTGCTGTACTGCTGCATGAGAGAGCAAAATGAAATAGTTAGGAAGGAGTTGGAAAAAGGTTTACTGAGAAAACCTAACACTGTGCCGACAGTCAAGGAGCCTCAAACAAGCATGTCCTGCAAGACACTGAAAGCACTGCTTCCCAGCAGAGAGTGGAAAGGAACAGGGCACATAAGTATGTGAAGTGTTAGCAGTGCATTTGTAACAAGAGCTTTTGGAAAAGCAGGAAAAGCTGATCAACAGCCCTAGAACCAGAGCAACAGAAACAGAGAATACTGTCAGGATATCTTTGGTGCAGAATAAGCTTTCACTACACTAATTCTGGTTTGCCTCCAGAGGACTGAGCTCAATTTTCCTACCTTAAACAAATAACATGACATACTTGTAGGGATTAATTTTATCTATTGTGTGCATTGTAATAAAAGCCCCTCTGGGCAATTACATGTCGAATTACAAAATGTGTAAGCAGTCTTATTCCTTTTTCCCCAACATTGTTTCTTCTTGCAGAGCTAAAGATTAATTACTATTTGAACAGCCTTGGGGGATGGGAAAAAGAGAAGTAGAGGGGGAAACATTGTATATTAAAATCAAAATTCTGACATGTTCTCTTTTAAAACATATGCATGATTCCAGATCTTCAATTAACTTTACTGAAATGAAAAATAAAACATTGTCAAACATCTTTCAAGCAGGGTATTTTATAACCTGGAACTTCAGTATTTAATCCCACAAATGATTTTTTTTATCACCTTTTGTTTTATAGGAAGGAGATTTTCTTTATGTAAAAGAATACCTCAGTAACGTCAAAAATAGGCATTTCTACTTAATCATCAGCTGCCATAACCAGTTTGTATATTTACAAAATGCTTTCACTTAAGCAGTTGTTGGTGAAGAGTTCTACTACCCATAAGAGAGAAAGTCTTTTGTTGTCATTCACAACACTGTAGAGAAATGAATTCTAGAAGACTTTTTTTTTCCATAATTATACTTGTTCATCAAAATGAGAAGTCTCCATCTCAATTTTTCCTCACCTGTCCTTGAAAGGCTGGCTTTAGCCCTCTTGCTTTGTGTGTCGTTGATCAGTAGCTTTCACACTGTAATATATTTGAATTTGCACAGACATTTTGGCTAAATTGTAGCTAGGAATACATATTCTTAGAGTTAAATGTCAATGGGTAAATACAATTTTTGTTTGAGGGAAGTGGTAAAAAAGTTTAAGACAAAATTTTGCCAGATAGTAATTTTCAGAGGTACTTTTTAATATTTTTTATTTATATTGAGTATTTAAATGTGAAATATTTTAAGATTTTTAAAGGAACAGCTAGCAATTATTATCCACTGACAACTTCTCACCCACATATAGTGTGCCTTAAGTAGGTAAGGACTGCATGGCATGAAAGCTCCTGCAGAGCTCTTTTCTCTTACCACAGCTTATGCCTGATACATCCTCTTTTGATTAGGAAACAAGGAAGAGTGATAACTGAGCCAAATGTTCTTCTGCTTATGTCCTCTGATAGGTGAACCATAAGGCATAAGCAGCAAGGGTGCAGGCTGTGGCAGTAACAAAGGAAATGAGCTCCAAAGGGTCAGGGAGTAGCAAAAATAAAATAAAATAAAATAAAATAAAATAAAATAAAATAAAATAAATCCTCAGAGATATTCATTACCACTTAAAACAGTGGGCAGAAAAGTTTGTTTGGTTGGTTTTCAATCATACCAGTTCTGTTCTTTCCAGAGCTTGCATGACTTTGTGCATCTCTCTATCTAATATCTCTCTATCTAATATCTAATCTGAGTGTCAGTGGGTTTTCCATGGGTCTGAGTTAAAAGCCTGTACAGATCATACAAAAAATGTACCTGGTTGCTGTCCAGATGCAAGGGTGTTTCAGGAAGTCTGTGAAAGGCAAATTGTAAGACATCTTGGAGGAAATCCAAAGATAACCATTTTCTAAGGAAAAAAGTGAATGTGACTAGTCATTTTGTATTCTTTTGAAAAATGAGTTAGCTTCCTCTTGTGATGGAATGACCTTAAGGGCAAATACAATATACACCTGCCACAGAACTGCCTGCTGTGCACTGAATGACAATTATAATTTGTGTAATTAAGGATGACATTAGACAGTTGGGCCACTGAACAAGCTTTTTTTTTCTCTCTTTTATCTCTGAATCAGGAAGAAAGGAAACAATTATTAAAATTCTTCTAATTTTTGTAAATAACTCCAGAAAATCATAGCTGCTTGTGTAAACAAACAGACAAACAAAAAATGCATAGCTTTTGGAGTGCTATGCATTCCTCTGTCATTAATGAATAGCAGGTAGAAAAATATACTATTCAATATTAGTGAATTCTCTGCAAAGAGATTAAAAAAAAATCATATGCAGCACTAAAGGATAGAATAGACCTGTCTGTGTTTCCCTGTTTGTCCTATATGTAGCTGCAGGATATTTTTTTCAGTTTCATTCAAATATACTAAACAGAACTACAATTGTTATTCAGAATAGGAAAAAATGGCACTATCTGCCTGAAAGTCAACAAAGAAAGATGATAAAAGGGAAGTCTTGATTCTGCTCACGTACCACCCATTTTATCACTTAGTAAGATGAACTCAGGTTGGAATCCCCAGACTCAGGCATTATCCTTCACAGTGTGTAATTACATACGCTTAATAACAATTCCCTGTTTTGCACACTTATGCAGGGCTGTTTATCATCAATTTCTCTCCTACCATTGTAGAGCTGCAAAGGTACGGAGGAGGCTACTTCTGGAAGTTAATGCAGTTTGTTATGATGTTCCTTTTGCAGTGATTTCACATACTCAAGTCCTAGACAGTTTGTTTGAACTATGAGTGAACACTGCAGGAGCAGTAACAGCGTTGAGCACTGCACTCTCTTCCTTTGTCATTTTACATACTTACTAATTCATTTGCTTCAGAGAGTTCTACTGCATGCAAAATGTGAAGAGGCTCAAAATGGGTATTATATGGACTTTACTTAACAGTTTGATAGAATCAGCAAGGAACAGAGTATCAAGATTAATCCACAATATGACTGATTAGGGACATGAGGAATATAGGTTTTTTATTTTCCAGAGACTAGCACCGATGAAGCCTCTCAAAGCTAAGTGGAACTAAGATAAGCAAAGCTGGTAACAAATTAAGGACTAGGAATCCATTATTACTTTTGAATTATCTGTCTGTAAATTAGAAAAAAAAAAAAAAATCTACTTTAATATATCAGGTACTTAGATGTTAAATCTGGAGTAAAACTGTTCTCAGCCTTTAAACTTCACACAAACTAAAGCAAGAGGAAAGGCTCTGCCTCACCATCTTCCTGCTTGCTGGCTAACGTAACCATACAAGCTCCTGTGACTCAGGAGCTTTCACCTGACAACACAGTCAAGTAAGAATTAAGCAGGTGACAAGCTCAAGTTTGCTACCTTCCTAAGCCTGGTGGTTCACCAACATGTATATCTCCATCCAAACTCAGGCAGCATTGATTATTAATCTGGCAGAAGTTGGTCAACAAGAATTATGGAGTTTGCATTGGAAAAATGATGATGGGAGGATGTTCATCAAATGTCAGTACTCTCCTGAAAAATTTTGGCTACAGCTGAGAAGTGTATTCTTGCAGGATTTGTCTCATGGTTTCTTTTAGAGAGCATACTGTATGCACACTGATCCTTGCTTTGACTTCCATTCAGACCCAAGACTAAAATGTCAGATTAGCTCAGTATCAACAAGGACAAAAACTTTTCTGTAATGTATGAAGAAAGGGAAGGGTAACTATGTGTAGCAGAAGATGAGTGTACCTTTCAATATGCTGTCGCTCTTCTTTCTGTTCCATCTTTACCTCAGTTTCCCTCCAATACTTCATGTGCTTTGATGTAAAAAAGGGGATTTTAGAGAGGTATTGCAAAGATCTTCCCTTATGTGCTTTATGATTTGACCATCTATCTCAGCTGCTTGCCAGGCTTCAAGCTTGTGAAATTGGTATACTCTTAAAGATATAATAAGGTAGTGTGTTTTTTCCTTCTTTCTTCCAGATATCTGCCTTTTATTTTGGCCTAATGGAGAAAAGGTGCTTTTCCTTTAAGCTTGTCATTTGCTGTTGGTTAGTTAACTTTTAATGCACAGCTTGGAAAGCTTTCAGAAAGTTAATCGGTGACATACTCTGTGTCATACAGCTCTGTGACATACTACTCACAATGTCCTTGTTTTGGTGAGTGCTCCATTAATCAGTAATAATGGGCTGATGACCCCAAGGTGATAGAAGCTTTGACCCTTGCAGCTCAGTGAAGACACACTTCAAGGTAGTTAGATGCATCTGCTATCATTTATTCTCAAACGGTGCAGGAAATGGCCCCATGTCATTACTATTTGTCCAATTATGCAGATGAGGCCTCTACTGAGGCAGGAGAGCCCTGGAACTGCGGAAACCACAGATTCAAAGAAGGAAACACTAAAGGGAGATTAAAAAAATCAAAATCTAAAAGGGAAAGGAAGAACTAAAAAAATTAAAAAAGGAGTTGGGAGAGGGAAAGGTTAATGTAATTCCACAGGTTAAGGAACAAGAACCAGAAAGTTTATGTGACCACAAATTGTAATTCAGAACAAATTAACTGGCATTTCTGGAAGACTGGGCCAATGATTTTAATACCATAGCAGCTGAAATAGTAGAGCTTTATTTTGAACCCTGAGAACAGGACTACTGGGAATATATCACTGGAAAGGCATTGCAGCCCTGAAGTGTTTGTTTCAGAGAGCCAGTACTAACCATTGTTTCTAGTGCTGCCTTTAGGAAAACATGGCCTTTTTTCTTTGTTCCATCAGTGTTCCTGGGTAGACAAGGAAAAGAAAACTGAACTGCTTTCTGCCTATTTGTTTGTACCTTGACACTTCACTGACTGTAAAATCAATGTCGATGGAAATAGTCCATAGATGGAGAAAGCTTTAAATCTCTTGTGATACCATTATAAGCCCTCTGTGGTTCAAGAGTTGCAGGTTCCATTTGTGTGTTATAGGGCTTTAGCTGCTTTATTGCAGAAACCTTTTCTTTTTCTAGTTTATATTTTGGGGGGCGAGAAATTTTGCCTACTAAGATGGTAATGCAAGAAAATCACACAGTGAATGTTTTATGAAACTTAATTCGATACTTACAGAAATGTTGGCTTAAAATATAAATTATTTTATGTGTTGTTTTACAGCATTTGCTTCTAGTGGTTTGCTTTATTAGTGTAGTCCCTCTTATTTATTTCCTTAGTACTCCATTCTTGTTTTGCTCTTCTGGCAAGCTAAAATAAGTGGTTTTCCCATTATTCTCAGCACTGATGCAGCCTCAATTTGAGAACTGTGTGAAGTTTTGAGCTCCACAATATCAAACGGATAGAAAAATATTAGAATGGATTGGAAAGGATGGAAACAAAGATGATGAAAGAACTAAAGAGTGTGATTTATGAGGAAAGACCACTTCTTCAGCTTAGAGAAGAATAGACAGGATGACCTAATTTTAGTCTCTGAATTCCTTGCAAGGTTGAGCAGAGTGGCACTGATGATCTCTTCTTGCTGATGACGAATGATAAATGGAAGAGAATAGTTTAAGAGTCTGTCAGGAGAAGTTCGGATCAGATATTAGGAAATAGTTCTTCACTGAGAACAAGCACTGTTTGGACATTGGAACAGGTTTCCCAGTAACGTGATCATAGCAACAAGCCTTCTGGAGTTCAAGCAACACTTAGAAAATGTGCTCAGACATTGGGTTAGAATTTTCCGTGGTCCTATAGGGTTGAGCCAAGGGTTGAGCTCAGTGATCCTTGTAGGAGGACCCTTTTAACTCAGTGTATTCTATGATTCTGTTAGAGACAGTACTGCTGAATTTACTGCTCAGTAGTAACAGGTAAGGCTCATCTGTTCTTCATCTTTTCACACTTCTGCATTTCTTTGCTTTTTATTCTTGACTCTTAACTCTTAAATCTTGATTCTTAACTGAAGACTTTTTTTTTGTCCTAATTAAACAGCTGCCATACTTTTTCAAAATATTTTTTTGTCTCCTCTTAGCCTTCTGAACAGCTTCCTTTCTGTCTGCCTATTAGCCATGCAATTTGTTACAAAATGATGGCAGAATGAGAAGGCTGCTTTAAAAAACTGAACATAAGGTGAACATAAGGACAGATCTCCTTTTTAATCCTTCCAAAATATCTGATAAGATTTGAAAACCAAGTATTTTAATGCCACATTTCCCATCCTTCATTTTTTCTGAGTCAGAAATTAACAAGCATGTAATACATTTGTATAGGAATTCAGTAGAAATTGGTTTGCAAATATGATTCTTGAACATCTAATGATTTGTAAACTTCAGATATGGGAGCAAAACTGTTTTTGTCATTTCCAAATTTATGATGTGGGGCATCTTTAAAAACCTTTTTTTCTTCTGACAAAGATTAGTAGTTCAAAGCACTGTCTGAGGAGACAGTAACTTCAGATTCTCCTTCAACATTTTGTGTTTGGTGTGTTGACTCCTTTGATAAGAAGTTAAAAGGACATTGCATAGAAAGAGAAGGTTGGAAGCTCACTTCCAGCTTTGGTTTTGTCTCCTACTAGAACTGGACTTTAATGGGACACAAACAATTTAGTTTGAAAAAATATTACAAGGACAAATCTCAAGCTACTGACAATCAATGAACCATATATATTGAGTTTGGGATGAGAAATTTAGTTTACTGGACTGGAACTTGTATGTTTATTTCTGTCACAGAGTTATCTAGATCAATCTGTGTCCGTGACAGGCGGCAGCAAGCTTGCAGGCCTGCTGGCCCCATAAAAGGAGAGGGAAAAAGGAGGAAGGTAGGGAGATAGGAACTGGATGTCTCCCCCCTCCAAAAAAAAAAACCAATACAACAGAACAGCGGCAACAAGCTAAGGAGGAAAAATAATTTTACTAAATATGATATCGGAATGCAAGAAAACACAATAAAATAGAATATAATTGGAATTGAGGCTAATAAATCAAATAAAGTGAGAGAGAGAGAGTTCCCAAAACTGAAACTTTGAACAGAAGATGCATGGCTGGGGAGCACACCCACACATTGCCAGGCAGCGAGTGAGAGAGTGAGCCCTGTGACTTCCTCCCATGATGTATTTTCCCCTCTGAACACAAAATCCTCTGGGATATGTAGTTCTTCTCTTCTGAGAGCCAGGTATCCAGAAAGTTGTCAGTCCACAGAACTATTAACTCTATAGTTCCCCGTGCTTTACATGATGTTATGATGTGGAATACTGATAGCAAGAATCATAAAACCATGACAATTTCATAGACTTACACTGCACTTTTGATCACTTAAATCTTTTAAAAGAGCTATCAGGTATTATTTGTCATGTATGAGAAACCCTGAAAATTATCAGAAATAATTATTCTATTGTAGTACTAAAGTTTTGAAACAGAAAGCCATTATTTCAGTATCAATTCACATATGGTGAGTTTGGAGACATATAATTTGGGAGTTTGGTAGGTCTCTGAATTATAAAAATATATTAGTGAAACTAAAATACTTGTTTCAGATGGATTTTCTCATTGATGTCAGAAAAACATTAGTGCTTGAAATAACTGAATTTGGACTTAAAGAATGGTTGATTTCACTAACTAATGCCATTGAGCAGAGTCTGAAGGAAATTAAGTTGGCCTTCCATTGACCTCTTATTAAAACAGTAGGGATGAACTTCATCTTATTGTTCATGTGGTTTCTAACTAATGAGATTGGCCTTGGAGCTGGAACTGCCTTTCTGAACAGCTTTTGTTTGAAAATGATACTGACAATACATTCTGAATTTCTAGAATCTGAAGTGAAACATCCATACTGTTTATATCTTTAGAAAATATTCTAAAGATCTATCCAGCAATAAGATCACTGTTTTATCAGCTGCACTGGGAGTAATTTTTTTTACTAAACACAGGGGTTTTTTTATCCCATTAAATTTTCTGCAAGTATATGTTAAAAGCAAAAAATATAGGCAGTTTTAGAATTTAGAAGGTTTATAGGTTAATGCAAAAATATGATGATATTTCACTGTCAGGTGTCATAATTAATTCATCTCTGAGATGTTTACTAACATTCCTAAAGCCTCTACTTTAAGTAAGTAATGCCATGAAACAACGAGAAGTTTGTCGTGAGGGGAGGGGCATATGGTAAAGGACAGACATCTGTAGCTTTTTGGGCATTCTATTTGTCAGAATCCCACAGAAACTGACACAGCAGCCAGAAGGGGTCAAAAAAAACCTTCTTAACTATCACAGCATAAGGGCAATACATTACATTGTGCAGGAAATCAGGAAAAAGTAGCAGAAGGCCATGGGCTCAGATAAAAAAAAAAAAAATAGGAGTGGATGCAGAAATGCAGATAGGCCAGCCATTCAGGGAAATATATTGCCCAAGAAAGCGGTGCCTTGAATATATCTGATGGCAAAAAGAAAAAACTCAGAGCTAAAATTATCAAGAAAAAAAGCAGCTTTCTGGGAGAGGCAAAACAAAGTCTGAGGAAAGTGTGAACTAACTTGCCTGGATAGGGACCATACTGACAAGGGATGAGGTGGAGGCCTAGACATTTAAGGCCTTTTTTCCCTCTCTTTTCATGGTGATGCCCCAACAGAATCAGTGGAAATGAAGCATGCCTTACAAAAAAAGGGGACTGAAGTAGAAAGCACTTCACCTGCCAGGATAAAGCAGGTCTCTGGGGTCATGAAATTAGCACCCAGGGTATGAAGGGAGATGTGCAATGTCAAAAAGAGTACTCTTCATCACCTTTGAAGTGATATGGCAATTGAGGAAGATTAATGTTCACTGGAAAAAGTCATCATGAAGAAGAGAAAGGAGGAAGTTCGTAGTAACTACAAGTGGGTCTGCCTGAACTCAGTGCCTGGGAAGGGGCTGGAAGAAATCTTCCTGTATATATATATACATTAAGGAGACTATGTCAGATGACATTGTCTCTTTTCAAAGCAATCAGTTGTGGTTTCACACTAATGGCTAATGAACCACCACCATACTACTCTCTAGCTCCCTTCAACTCCTCAACAGCACAGGGGAATGATACAATGAAGTGGCTCACAGATTGACATAATGACAGGTAGATCAGTCGCCAGCAACCACTACATAATTAATGTAATTTATTGCCCACTGATAACAGATTTGAGCAGTGAGAACTAAAAGCAAATTAAAAACAACAAAGTTTTTTCAGCTGCTTTTTCTCTCATGGGTGTGGGAACTCTAAAGGCAGAGTAGACAGACATCCTTGCAAAATGTTCTGGATAAAAATATCTATAATTAAAATTATCAGGGTTACTTTACTCTCCATATCTTAGAGAATGTGGGGCCCAAAGAATTTTAATATCATCAAATTTTCATTGATTTATCCTTATCCTGATTTATCCTAATCACTGGTTAGTTTAGCTTGTAGCTCTCTAATGTTCACACACTGCCTCAGTATATGGACTGTATACTGACGGAGAAGACAGGTCAAAGAAAGTAAGTGCAGCGATTCAAACAGATATTTAGACTGCCCTGTATCCTGTTTACATCCAACTGACTTTTTTTATCCTCTTCTTCCATCTATTTCCCTCCACTTTTACTTTGCCAGTCTTACTTGATTCTTCCCTCTACCAATTCTTTATGCTTTCCCTAACCACAGTAAGTTTCACATATTCCTGCAATATCTTCACATTTCCCATAAGCAGATTTAAAGAATCCCCAAATCTCTGCTCTTGAGTTCCCTACTGAGCCCTATATCTCTATAAGCAATAAGCCCTTTCAGTCAAGAATGTATGTGGGAGGTGAGTTTCATTTGGCATCATCTTTTGGTGGGTTTCACATTTGTAGTTGTTCCCCCTTGGCAGCTGTTTGAGTAATTAAGTCAGTATGCTCTGTTTTCATTAGTTAAGTTGTTGGAGTTCCACTTGCATTGTTCATCTGATGCTCCATGGGTTTTTGTGTTCTCTTTGATTAACCTTTAATTACTTAACCTAACATATTGATTTTTCTGTCCATCACACAGAAAGGGATATTTTTTATTTTGTCTGATTTTTTTTACTGACATTACACCTGTAAGCTAGTAGCCCTCCATATGCTGAAAATCACTCATTGTAGAGAGAGTAAGTCACAAAACAAAGTATTAGATATAGGTTGGTCCCAAATAAGTATATCATTGAAACTCCATTTGAATGACAGTAGGTCAGACCTGAAAGCTCACGGTTACATTCACATGACAAGTGGGTCTGACATCTCTGTTATATTATTTTCATTCTGGTGGCTAAATTAGACAGGGATGCCCTGTGTCGAGTTCTCAAGTGCTTTACAGGCATCACTTTGAAATGCATAGGTATGATTTCAATACTCAAATACTGTTTTCTGTGATTCAACAAACATCATTTAGCCAGTCAAAAGAAATCTGCTTATATATTGAGGATAACTAATTATAGCAGCAATAAGTGTCTTCCTGGATTTTATATTTTTATTCCTTTTTTATCTTTGCTACCCTCAATGAATACTGAACTGACATTAATATACCACTTCCTTTAGCATTAAATAGTTAAATAGAGCATCTCATTAATTTCATAATACTATAAATCCTTCCTGGAATATATTAATAACTAGGGAAAGAGAGGTAGGAGTATATGGAAAACTGATTTTTCCACCAAAAAAAAAACAAAACCAAAACCAAAAACACCACAAGTTTACGTCAAGACAGGAATTTCTGGTGCAGAATAGATGTAATGACTTTTTTACCTCAGTCTTTGCTAGTAAGACTGACCTTTAGCAATTCCAGGCCACTGAGGCCATGGTGAAAGTCTGAAACAAGGAAGACTTACCCTTGATGTAACAAGATGAGGTCAAGGAATATTTATGACAACTGTGATCTGACATATTGTACCCGCTAATGTTGAAGGTGCTGGCCCATGTCATTAAAAGACCAATCCCAATTACCTTTAAAAGGTCATAGTGATCCTTGTAGGTTTCTGAAAATTGGAAAAAATGCAAATGTTGCTCTTATTTTCAGGAGGAGTAAGAAGGAAGAGCCATGGTTGGCCAACCTCACCTAACTCACAGAAAAAAAAAGAATCCTAGAAACCATTCCAATATATATACCACAGGAAAATGATTAGGAATAAATCCACATGGTTTTATGGAGAGGAAATTTTACCCAATCAACCTGATAGTCTTCTATGATGAAAAGGCTGGCTTGTTTGATTGGAAGAAAACACAGGATATTGTTTTCTGTCAACTATATTTACAATTTCATATCATGCTACGGGTGTAACACCCTCACAGCTCAAATGGACTATGGTAGTAATGTTTAGATAAATGAACAGTGAGGTGAACAAAAGCTAGCTGAGGAGCTGGGATCAGAGGGTTTTGATCAGTAATATGAAATCCAGCTTGAAGGCAGTCACTAGTGAAGTTTCCCAGGAATCTGTATGGATGGCAGTTTTTTAGTATCTTTTTTAATGACCTAGACAGTGAGACAGAACACCCTCTCAGGTAGTTGGCTGATGATTAGAAACTGGACAGAGTGGATGATACTCCAGAGAGTTTTGCTGTCATTCAGGGGAGGTCTTGGCAAATTGGAGAAATGGGAGATGAATCTCAAGAATTTCAGCAAAGGAAAATGCAAAACCCTGCCCCTAGGGAAGAATAACAAGAGCCCCCAGCACATGCTAGTTGTTCACCAGCCAGGAAGGAACTCTGCAAATAAGAACCAATGAGTCACCAAGGGTGATGAATTGACTGTGACCCAGTTTCATATCAAAAGAGGCCAGCAGTTTCCTGGGTTGCATTAGAAGTAGCATTGTATGCCCCCTTATCAATGCTGATGAGATACTTTTGAACTTCTGGATTCATTAGTATAAGAGAGTTTATTAAAATACATATGTATATATATTGAAGGGACTGGAGCATCTGTGATATCATAGAATCATAGAATCACAAGGTTGGAAACGACCTATAAGATCATCTAGTCCAACCGTCTTCACATTACCACTGCTACCACAAGCTACTAAACCACATCTCGCAGCTCCTCGTCCAGACACCTCTTGAACACTGCCAGAGATGGCGACTTCACCACCTCCCTTGGCAGGCCATTCCAGTGCCTGACCACTCTCTGAGAGAAAAAGTTCTTCCTTAAGTCTAACCTAAACCTCCTCTGGTACAACTTGCAGCCATTTCCCTGGGTCCTGTTCGTTGCCTGGGAGAAGAGGCCAAACCCCTCTTCACCACAACCTCCCTTTAGGAAGCTGTAGAGTGCGATGAGGTCTCCCCTGAGCCTCCTCTTCTCCAAACTAAACAATCCCAGTTCCCTCAGCCGCTCCTCGTAAGCCTTGTGCTCCAGACCCCTCACCAGTTTAGTTGCCCTTCTCTGGACACGCTTCAGGGCCTCAATGTCTTTTTTGTAGTGAGGGGCCCAAAACTGAACACAATAGTCGAGAGGCTGAGAGATCTGTAACAATTCATCCCAAAGAAGATTCAGTGGAGTTTTATCTATATGCGTAAATGCATGGCTGTAGTAAAGACACAGCCAGACTCTTCTCAGTGATGCCCAGTGTCAGGACAAGATGCAATAGACACAATCCAATAGAGGAAAATTTTTTTACTGTGAGATCAGTCACAGGTTGCCCAGAAATGTTGTGAAGTTTTCATCCACTGAGATATTCTAAACCTCATGGGACATCATTCTGGGCAACCTACTATAGGTGACCCTGCTCCAGACAGGGAGTTAGACTAGATGATCTCCAGAGAGGCTTTCCAAACTCAGTAGTGCTGCGATGGTGTGATAGTTGTTCATTCTATCAACTCTTTTAAGTTTGTGCTATCGGCGTTGCTAAAACACTTGCAGTATGGATACATGGCTCATAATGACATAATAATTAATTACTTAAGTTGCTTGGGTTTTCCATGCTTGCAAACCTGAAGCAGAATTTTAGATCAATTAAATTCCTACTTCTACTGTTGTTTTTGTAAGAAAAGTGGCAATTGCAGCAAGGATGAGCAGCAGATGAATTAGCAGGAAAGCATGAGGTTCAATTTATCTGGGAAAAGAACATTTACTATTTTGGGCTATTATAAGTCATGTCATTTATGTTTGTCATCATTCTTGTTTAAATGTGAGCAAATGTCAAAACAGCAGTAGCAGTAACTTGCAAATCTAGAGCAGAGGTTTTTTTTCAGATTACTTTTACTTCTGAATGCCCTGTGAGGAAAAAGTGAGGAAAAAGCACCAGTTATGATTAACAATAAGATACAGCTAGAGCTTATTAAACTGTATCATAGCTCCATGTAGAGGCAAGGAAAAAGCAAATTAGGCAAAAACACTGAGTGGAGGGATGAGAAATACATAAAGTAGTGTGAAGTATGAAGATTCCAAAACTAAGAGATTTATTTTTCTAATTGAACCCATGAAGAGGCTCTTACATTCACACTCTGAGGAAACATAAGAAGTTGTTCAGTCACTTAAAAGAAATTGTATGCATTCTGGAGGAGGAAGGACAATTAAACTACCTTGCTGATTGTCGTTGTTCTTAGAACTCCAATTACCATACACTTTTTACTGTGTGTTTCTCTACTGGTCCATAAATAATAAATCACAAATGTCATGACTATCACATCACTGAAAGATCCAAGCTACACTGTGATTTACTGTGATAAGATTGTCTTATCTTTTTTTTTTTTTTTTAAATCTCCTTTTCTGGAGATTGTAATACAATTTTCTATTGTTCTTTGAACTGAAATCTTCACCAAAGTATTAGTAAACAAGAATGTTAAAATAGTTAAACCATGTATGTTCATGTTGTATACTATTCCTAACATTTTAAGGTATGTGTGTAAATAAACCTGTGTTAGCTCTCTTCACTATTTTAGTAATTAATGATTCCCTTATGATGCTGGTGAGACAGTCAGATAGAATATAAATGAATGACCCTGCCTCTGTAGGCCTTAGGCAACTTTCTGAATTACTTTAGAGTTCACCCCATATATTTCTAAATATAAATATAAATATAAAAATATAAATATAAAAAATAAAGTGTGGATCCACTTTTATTTCAACTTGCACCATTGCGCCTTCTGCTCACATTGCAATCCATTTTGCAACATGAGTATCAATGGTGCCTCAATATACTTTTACCCGTATTCACGCTGCACAGACATTGTGCAAGTTGTTTGTGCTTTTCAGATTCTGATTACAAGAATTATAGGAAAGGAACAAGGTTGCAGTGCTGTTTAAAATAAGGAGAGTGCCTTGATAATTCTTTTGTTTGCTATGTTCAAAACTAAATAAAAAAATGCAAGGAATGATTGCACAGATTATAAATCAGCAAGGATAGCCCTGCCGTGGAAAGCTATATCGATGTTGTTCGTATTGCAAAATTTTTTTTTCCTTTGTTTAATTTCCATTTTGGAATTTGATGCAATAGAAAGTATCTAATTTTTTCTGATCTCTTTCTGCAAAATGAAAAATATTATCAATTGTCATGGAAGGGGATATATAAAAAATTTAGTCTGCCCTCATAAATACATCCCATTTCTACTGTAATAAGTGAGGAGTGGCTCCTCTACCAGAACAGGAAAAACAGAAAATGTGCATAGTGACATAAAAAATTACTTCAGTGACTTATTTAAAAGCCTTTTCTTCTTGAGATGGATTCTTCCTCCTTAGAAGTAGGTTTGCTAATGACTGTTATAAATCATAATACATTATATTACTGGCACATATTTACAAATAAGCCTGTCACAAAGTATACAGCTTTAGCAATAACTTTTTGTGAAACATTCTAATTCCTGCTCCAAAACTAATGCCTCTTATTCTTATGATGCTGATGCACGATATCAAAGGCAGATATTGGTGATGTGGTAGTACAGATTGAACCTTCCCACCAATATTCTTTTACATATTGCTGCCATGTGACAGATGGCAGCAGATGAACAGTCTGACAAAATGACGTCCTACATGGAAGTGTGTACAAAGTGAAGGTGTGTCACTGACTTCCTCCATGCAGAAAAAATGGCACCCATTCTCATTCATTGTCACTTGCTGAACTTTTAGGGAAAGCAAACAGTGGATGGCAGCATAGAAAGGCAGTGCTGTGTTTCAGCAGTTCTGACAGCCACATTCCAGATGGACATACAGATTTTTATGAACATGGCATACAGTCTCTTGTTCACTGCTGTCAAAAATCCATAGCTAATGGTGGTGACTGTTGAAAAATACGGTTTTGTGTTTCTATCAAATATTCTCATTGTATTATTTGAATCCGTTGTAACTTCTGTGGAAATAAATAGAAGGCATTACTTTCAGATTGACCTACTTAGGTCATTCATTTAAAACATAGTATTCTTTGTTATTAATTAAGGTATTAAAAATCATAGAATCATAAAATTCCAGGGGTTGAAAGTGACCTCAAGTGATCATCAAGTCCAACACCCGTCTTAAAACAGTACCCTACAATAGCTTGCACGGGTAGGCATCCAGATGAGTCTTGAATATCTTCATGGAAGGATTCTCCACAACCTCTGTGAACAGGCTGTTTCAGCATTCTGTCACCCTTACTATAAAGAAGTTCTTACACATGATAGTATGGAACTTCCTACATTCAAGTTTTAGGCCATTACTCATTGTCCACAACACATTATACACACCACCAGGAAGAGCATGGCCTCCTCCATTTTCTTCCTATCTCCCTTTAGATATTTATAAACATTAATCAGATCCCCTCTCAATCTTCCTTTCTCCAGACTGAAAAGACCCAGGTTACTCAGTCTTTCCTCATATGAGATGTGCTCCAGGCCCTTTCCCTCTGTGGGCTTCCACTGGACTCCTGTCTTTCATGAACTAAAGAGCTCAGAACTGGACACAGTACTCTAAATGTGGCCTCACCAGGACAGAGTAGAGAGGGAGATCATGTCCCTCAACCTGATGTCCATGCTCTTTTAATGCACCCCAGGATACCATTGTTAATTGTTAAATATTAAGCAAAATTACATGTATTTCCTCTGTTTGGAAAACTTAAGTCTCCTCCCTCAAGTAGGGGTGTTTCCAGATGTTCTTCCTACAGTGTGGTTGTAATACATTCAAGTTCCCCAAGCCCCGACATTGTTGAATGATAAGAAGACCTGTGAGTGAGTATTTAGTTGGGTCAACTCAGAAGTGTGAGAGATTTGATCTTGCTTGTGAAAGGTTGTGTGAAGGGATATTAAAAAAAAATGAAAGCTGTAGCAAAGTGAAACTGAGTTTAGGAGACAACTTGAGTCATGTTCACTATCAGATGTAGCTTTTAATCTGAAGTTCATATGCCCGTTTTTTCTCTATATGAAGACATTGCTGGGCATGGTAATCCTACAAATGCCAAAATTGTTTCAAAAACAGAATATCAAAATTTTCTCAGTTTTCAATTGAAGGTTTTTAGCTGCCAAAATTTTTATAAATTGTAATTTATGTAATTTAAAATACTTCATAATGCCATGCTATTCCTGGTTATGGCCATGAGTAAAACTTGACTATGTGCATAATTAAACAAAATTTTGACTGGAAGAGCATTTTAGTCAAGAAATCATTATGTAGGAAGGTATTGTCTTCTAACCCTCGCAGACAACTAATCTCCACACAGGTACTCACTTCCATCTCCACAGTGGGATGAGAGAGAGGGTTGGAAACATAAAAGAGACACATGGGTTGAGACAAATACAGTTTATCTGTGTGCAGAAACAAAACAAAGTAAATAATTAATTACTCCACATCGTATGTTCAGCCAGTTCCAGGAAAGCAGGGCTCCATCATGTATAATGATTACTTTGGAAGAGAAATGCCATAATTTCAATGCCTTCTTCCCATTCCTTCTTCAGCCCCCCTGTTTTTATTGCTGAAGATTATAACATACAGAATAAGATATTCCTTTGGTTATTCACACTCATTGCCCCGTCTGTGTCTCCTCTCAAATTCTTGTGCAGTCTCAGTCTGCTTACTAGTGGAGCAATGTGAGAGACAAAGAAGGTCCTTTGGTGTAAGCACTGCTCGGCAACAAATGAACACCTGGCATTTTATGAACAGGGTTTTTTCATCACAAATTCAGAATTCAGTACCATAGGAGCTACGTGAAGGAAATTAAATCTAGCCCAGACAAAAACAGTACAGAAAGCAATACAAGACAGAAATTGAAGGAATGTCTCTTTAAAATGAATGGAACATTCTAATTCAGATTTCCATGTGTTACACACAACAGGACTAAGAAATGCAACTATTTCTGCTGCAGGTCCAAGACAGTCTGTTGAGAAAAGATTATGCAGTGTGGCTTCCTGTAATGAATATTAATCATTCTGACCTTGAAGGTCTCTTTTCCCTCCTCTTCTAATGAGATTTGATTTCAGTAGTGTATTTGCTACTGCAACCTATAGTGGTTGACTCAATAGCATGCAGGCAACAAAACCCTTTAGGCTGACCAAAATTCAGTATACATACACCATGAAACTATTTTGTCTTTTATATAATGAAGCAGAACACAGCTATTGAAGGTCTCTTTCTTTGGATTTTCTACTTATTTTGTATTCAAAGAAATGTAAGCCTGCACAAAGTACATTTGAATTCAAGCATGGCACTCATTTTTGATGACTGTTATTAGAAGAAGTAAGATTTCTTCTCCTCTGTGTTGGGCCACAGACAAAATTTGAGAAAAGAAAGTTATTTTATACTTTATGTATTTAGATGATATAATATTGCCCATGATCAAGGAAATATAAAAAGCATATGTGTGTCTGCCCAAATATTCATGTGCAGTGTTTAGGATATTAAAAATCTTGTGCATACATTATATGCTTTAGTCCTATATTTAATAATAGTTTATCATTATGTTTTTATATGTCAGTTTGAGAGTGGGCAAGTATACTGGGTATTACACAAAAGGTAGCACTGCCAAATCCAAAGGCAGAATGACCAGAGTACATCATATAATAGAAAGCTATCAAGAGAACTTGATGCAAAAGATATCTTATGATCCATCGTATTAAAAATACATATGTCAATAAATAATTCATTTGGAATTCAGGTACTGTGACAGAAAATATTATTATCACTGAAGGGAAAAAAAAAAAAAAAAAAAGCCTTGTAGAAGATTAAATGGGAGGTCTTTGCTAAACCATAAGTTATCTGGTGCTAGTATTCACCAGTATAGAATCATGGAATTGCTTAGGTTGGAAAAGACCTCAAAGATCATTGAGTCCAGCCATGACCTAACCATACTGCTCTAACTAACTCTAACTCTAACTCCAACTCTAACTCCAACTCTGCTAAATCATGTCCCTGAGCATAGAAGAGCTCTCTGAAGAGGTTAAGATTGGAGACAGCATGGGCTGTAGCAACTATGCCATAGTTGAATTCAGAATTTCAAGGAAGATGAGCCTGACAAAAATGTAAGTTAGTACCCTGAGCAAACTTCAGTCTGTTTAAGGAATGACTGGATGAGATCTCCTGGGAAGCTGTTCTTAGGGACAAAGAAATGGAGCAGATCTGGCAACTCTTTAAGGACACCTTTCTGACTGACTAAGAGCACTTCATCCCTCATAATAGTAAATCAAGCAGAAGAGGCAGAAAACTGGCATGGCTTGGCAAGGATCTGCTGGTCAAACTGAGGTTTAAGAAGGAAATGCACAGGCAGTTGAAACACTGAAATACAGCCTCAAATATCACAGGGATTCCATCCACATATATAGATACTGAATCAGAAAGCCAAGGCACACAGTGAATTGGACTTGAAGAGG
This sequence comes from Chrysolophus pictus, assembly GCA_037305975.1. Lineage (NCBI taxonomy): Eukaryota > Metazoa > Chordata > Aves > Galliformes > Phasianidae > Chrysolophus > Chrysolophus pictus. Next base: position 28,771,625 of record CM074614.1, on the reverse strand, counting down.
GATATGAGAAATAACAAGGAGGGATTCTACAGGTATATTGGTCAGAAGAGAAAGATCAAGGAGAATGTTACGCCTCTGAGAAATAAGAAAGAAGAACCTGGCAACAACAGATGAGAATGCTGAGGTACTCAACAAGGTCTATGCCTCAGTCTTCCCTAATAGGACAACTACTCATGTACCTCTAGCACAGACTGGAGAAATAAAATCGACTGTAAAAGAAGAGCAAGTTTGAGAACACATGATGAGAAAGAATGTGAATGAGTCTGTGGTTCAAGACAACATTCATCCCAGAGTCCTGAGGGAGCAGGCTGATGTAGTTGCTGAGCCACTATCCATCATATTTTAAAAGTCAAAACTATAAGTTGAAGTCCTGGATAACTAGATAAAAGGAAACATCACTCCCATTTTTAACAAGAGAAGAAAAGAAGACCCAGGAAACTACAGGCTAGTGTCTTTGCTGGGGAAAATAATGGAACAGGTCCTTTTAGAAACTATATTGAAGAACATACAAGACGAGCAGGTGATGTGGGACAGCCAACAAGCTTCACCAAGGGCAGATTGTGCTCGATCAATCTGATGGACAAAACAAGAGCAACTGATGTTTTCTACTCATAATTCTGCATAGCTTTTAACAGGGTCTCACATGACATCCTTCAAAATTGTAAAGACACAGATTTGAAGAGTGGACTGTTCAGTTAGTGAGGAATTAGATGGATGATTGCAACCAGTGGGCTGTTGACATCAGCTCTCTATCCAAGTGGAGGCTGGTAATGACTGTTGTCAAGCAAGAGTCTGTCTTGGGACCAATGCTCTTCAACATCTTTATAAACAACCTAAACAGTGGGATGGAGTTAATTCTTGGGAAGTATGCAGATGATACTAAACTGAGTGATGCAAGTGATATGACAGAAGGGAGGGATGCCATCCAGATGGACCTGCATGAGCCTGAGGAATGGGTCACTGCTTCTCTATTTTCTTTGAAATAATGTGATGAGTTTTTATTGGAGAAATTGTGCATGTATATCACATGTACCTTCAATATGTAAAAGTTATGTAAAAGTTATTTTACATCTTAAGTAAGAAATGTATAACCAGTTGTATAACTATGCCATTTTGATCAGAAACATCACTAAAAATTTATAACCATTTCTAACCATAGTCATCTGCAATAAAGAGAACAGTACTCGGATTGGGAAGAATGGAAATAATATTAAAAAAATTGATTAAAACTGATACAAGAAGAATAACATATTTAATTATTTCAAATTTAACTTAAATATCATTCAAACTCATAATGAATATTGTTTTATTGAAATATGTTCTGCTTATCTTAATCCTATCCTGTTCAAAATGGCTTGGATTGTATTTAAGCAATGAGGCAGATAAAGGGTTCAAATATGTTGTGAGAATAGTTAATGTGAGTTTTAAATCTATACAGGCTATCATGAATAAGATAGATGACATATTCAGCCAATTATTATTTTAGAAAGTATTGCACAGATCTCAGTCACTGGCCATTAGAACAGATGTGGAAAGAATAAGCAGACAGATTCATCATTTAGAATTTTCATGTTAATCCTGAAGTGACTCATTTTGTATAACAGTCTTCTGTTTGGCTTTTTCCTCCTGAGAATATTTAAGGTAATCAGAGGAATCATGAGATAAGCATGATGCAGCAGCCATACATGCTTAAGATTATTCACAATTACTGACAATTAATCATGTGCTCCTACAGAATGTTTTGAATAATCTGATGGATAGTCACTTGTCCAAGGAGTTCTAGAGTGATTCCTGTAACTGTTGTTTTGACACAAGACACTTACTTAACAATATCATTACCTGACACAGCGTGTTAGTAAAATCTCCATCTCCTGGAAAATTTATAAACATTGATAGGATCCCACCTCAATCTTTTCAAGGATAAACAGCTCTCTCAGCCATTCCTCATAAGGAAGATGTACCAGGCCCCCAGCCATCTTTGTGGCCCTCTGCTGGACTCTCTCCAGCATCTCCCTGTCTTTTGTGAACAGGGGAACTCAAAAATAGACAAAGTACTCCAGATGTGGCCTCGTCAGGGTAGAAGAGAGGGGGCGGATCACCTCCCTCAACCTGCTGGGCATGATTTTAAAGCTCCCCAGGATACCATTGGCCTTTTTGGCCTCAGGGGCGCACTGGCTCATGATCAACCTGTAGTCCTCCAGAGCATCCAGGTTCTTCTCCCCAGAACTCTTTTCCAGGAGATCAGTCCCTGAGCTGTACTGATATGTGCAATTACACCTCCCCAGGTGTAGGACTCTTCACGTGCCATTGTGGAAGGTTCCTCTTTGCTCAACTATCCATCCTGCCCAGTCTCTCTGAATGGCAACCTTCTGATGTGTTCACACAACAAAACTCAGTATAAGAAGAAGCAGCATAAACTGCATAAACTTTGTCATTGTATTTTATGTGTCCATACACACATTGAAAAACAAACAAAAAAAGGAATAAATGCAGCAGTGAGCATAAAAGTCATCAGTGAGGATTTTTCAATGTTCTATCTGTCTTGTATGTAAAATAGCGTATCTTATATGTACCAGCTGAAAAGACAGGGGGCTTGAGCCAATGTGGAATAATAAAATCTGTGTTTAACTGTGCTTCAGCTTAGTGTGGTTAGATGTTCCAGTGTAAATTGCCTACACTCGTGTTCTTTATTTAAAAGTAAACTTCCTTTTTTTTTTTTTTTTTTTTCCACAAGTTTTCCTTTTCTACATGTGCATATGCTTTAAAATTGTCTAAAGATTTTATCCTCCAGAATGTCTGCAGAAGATAATTAGCTGAGGAATAGTGGTAATGAAAGGAAAACCGTTGTACTCAGGAAAAAGAAAATATTGAATTTTTATACTCATTAACTTTGATTTCTAAACAATTACATCTTTATGAGATACTCTGCTGAGCAACATAAAGATGTAGCAATAAGAGCACAGTATTAATTATACATAAGGAAGGATAAAAAACTTCTTCAATCCACTTGTACTCCTAGTGTGTTAGACATCACATACTACATTGTACCAGAAGAGCTCAGCAAGTGATTAAATTTAAGGAAAAAAAATGCTATTTTGTGTTTGTGGGGCTTTTCAGTGTTGTTGTTGTGCTTTTTTTCCCTATGAGTGTTTGAAAGACTAGATTAACAGAGCTGAAATTATATCCAAAGATAGGGACATGGACATCTCCATATACATATGGAATTCCTAGTAGAACTGGTTTCTGAAAACAAATGACAATTTTCTCAGGCTTGTAGATAACGATAAAAAAATCTTAATAAGATAAAATACAATGAGTTTCCTGCCTACAGAATCACCTGTAAAATCATTTATGTACATTTCACCAAAACAGACTGATCAGACATACTGGAAGCTTTTTCATAACACTTCTGTTTATGATAGTTTATTATGTTTAAACAATTAGTTAAAGTCAACAAAAGGCATTAATGCTGCACTGGAATACCATAACAGTATTGATCATATTTTAAGCCTATATAAGAAATTAATTTATGTAGAAAAAGGTTAGATCTTTCAGCACAAACAGTAACACCGCAAATCACTACCCTGCAAGAGGAAATCTGAATAGTATGCAATTCAAGTAGAACAGGATTTTACCTTGCATTCTGTATTTTTCTAAAATATCAATTATTACTTCTTTAAATTATGTTCTAGAAATGTCTTTAAAGTAACACACAAATAAGTATTACTGAAATCTGCTCAAATATTAAATACCATATTTTCTGTGGATTATTTCTTAGAGTGGTCTGTTTGTTTGTTTGTTTTAATTATAATCCAATGTTCAAAAACTTAAAAAAAAAAAAAAAAAGGATTATGGTATTAATTTTTCCTTTTTCATCTCTGTGTGTTTGCTGTCTTCTGATGTTCCATAGCTCGAGATTACAATCCTATGTGGTCACAGCAGATAAAAGCTACTGCTCCATAAATTACTGTGCAGCGTTTAATGGTCAAATGAAAGACGGGAACAAAATGGATTGCCTGATTTGAACCTATTGGTTGGGAAAAAGGAGCACAGCTACACTTGCCTTTTACACAGGAATTTCAGTTGTTTTCTTTGTCAGCTATGACTAAGTCCTCATTGAAGCAAAGGAAACATTTGTACTAATTCAGCATGCAAAATGGGGCTGCTTCAGTGCAAACTTGAATGATTTGTACTTTGTTTCTGATACATTTTTCTGAATATTTTATGTTTTCATGTACAGAACCACTGAAACTTAGAGTTCTGAATGATACAGAGTAACACTACATTATGGGATTATCACAGTCACTATGATGTCACCTCACAGTGTCTATGTGAAGTGTATCTATTGGGATAGGTAGTAGTCCAGTCATAAACTGTAAATCAGAAAGGGATCACTGATTTCTTTAAGCTGCTATATAATTATGCTGCAGTCTTAAGATCATACAGTTGAAACCAAATGTTAATCACCAAATTTTAAGGAGTTTTAGGTCAGAATTTATTTGAGGAGCCCTCAGTAGCTATTATCCATCAGTACCTAGGGGAGTAGGCGTCAGTTTGTTGAATGGGCTTTTTCAGAAGTTTGATTCCTTTATTTTGCAGAATAAATCTTATGCAAATTATTTGTAAAGTATCTATATAAATCAGCTATTTTTTGTTGAACCTGAGTAAGATACAAATGTTTATTGCTCTAATGAGACTTGTAAGCTGGATGTTAGATAATATTTCAGATAATCAATTTATAGTAATTCTTTGATCAAATTAGATAAAGTAGATTTTAAAAAGATTATTTGCTTACCCAGCTCCAAAGAAATTGTTAAAACAATGAACAGAAATGAATCTTTGTACTTGGTAGCATCAAGCATCAAGTTACATATATGGATGCACATACATAAAATTGCATTAAAAATAAAATAAAAAATAATTGCTTTTTTTCCTCTCAAAGAACCGGAAGAGAGAAAACAACTAGTTTCACCAGCAGTCTTTGCATCATCACTGTGAAGAGCAAGTTGTGCAATAGTATCATTAAGTTCTTTTATAACACCTTTTTTGTCTTTCTTCAACGCATCTATTTGGTTTTGTCTTTGCAACCTTATTCTTTAATGCTTGCATGATATTTATATTTTTGAAATTGATAGAATTCCAGATATTTTGCAGTTTGCTTAAATTTCTCATTACTTTTCTGCAGAAAACCTTTCAGTTTGTGAGCATGTTCATGAAAGCATTAGTTCTGCAGGTAAAATGACAATTTTTTAGCATATTGCATATATAAAGTGAGAATGAATCAGAAAGTAATAATACCTTTTTGAATCAAATAAATATTACAAATTTGCAAAAGAATGAGTTCCACTTCCTTAGAAAAACTATAATAAGCTCTCAGTATATCTGATAGTATCCTCAGCATGCAAAGACAGATTGGGTCTAGCTGTGTGTTTGCTGTGATGGCTTAAAGGATCTGCTTTGCACTTGCAGCCTGTGACTCTTCCTGTAGCATGCAGTCATTGAAACCATGGTATCTACATCCATTTTTTCCATGCTCTTTTTTCTTTCCTCTCCTCTCCTCTCCTCTCCTCTCCTCTCCTCTCCTCTCCTCTCCTCTCCTCTCCTCTCCTCTCCTCTCCTCTCCTCTCCTCTCCTCTCCTCTCCTCTCCTCTCCTCTCCTCTCCTCTCCTCTCCTCTCTTCTCCTCCCCTCTCCTCTCCTCTCCTCCCCTCTCCTCCCCTCTCCTCTCCTCTCCTCCCCTCTCCTCTCCTCCCCTCTCCTCCCCTCTCCTCCCCTCTCCTCCCCTCTCCTCCCCTCTCCTCCCCTCTCCTCCCCTCTCCCCTCCTCTCCCCTCCTCTCCCTTCCTCTCCCCTCCTCTCCCCTCCTCTCCCCTCCTCTCCTGGATGAGAGAATATGATAATAGAGGAAAAGAACACGAGATACATCTTATTTATAAACTCTGCATATTCAGATTGTAAGGATCATAAATATGGATCTATATCAACAAAATAAAATTTTCATGACTAATTTTTTTTTTTTACTTTCTTCCTGTTCTTCATTGATCATTTGTTGGTTTTGTTTTGGTTTTGTTTGTTTGTTTGCCTGATTTGACAACAGCAATACCTTCAGGGAAGAAAATTCAAAAAATAAAATAAAATTAAAAGCAAGATCTAATACAGGTTGGGGGAATTTGTGCAGGAAATAAGATAAGCTTTTTGGCTGGTTATATCAAGACTGTTCAAGGTAATTTCAGTGACTGTGATTTACATACTGGTACAGGTCGATGAAAGAATAATGTCTATGTCATGCAAAACTTCCCTGACTTTTTTTCCCACAGGTATGGAGAAAAGTGAAAAACAGAAACTGTATCATTCTTATAACCCTTAAACAATAGAATTTTATTCACTTCTACCTTTTGTAGTTAACCTCAACTACATATAACAGAAGTTAATGAGTGTGAAAAAGACTAAGTATGAATCTCATGGTATGCCAATGATCCTGCATGAATGTTTTGTGTAATGAATGACAGCTTTTCAGTCCTTGCACTCCAGTTGGTCACTTACTGCCTACATTTTTCTTACGTTCTTATTTGTATTCCCTGTGGAAATACAAATTTTCAAGAATTGAACAGTGAAGTCTTCCCAAGGGATCTTCAAATACCAAGCCTATATCATAGTATATTTCTGACCTTCAAAAAGTGTTTGTATAAAAATAATAATTAGAAGTATTTAGAATGTGCTTCCCTAAAACTTGTAAGTAGAACTCAATTTATTCTCCAGACAATAGTGAAAGAAAAATATAATCTGTATTGGAATTACATCAAAGATCTCTGATGGATGAAAATACATGACAGATTCTTTCTCAGTTTTGCACTAAAAAAATGTACATACTGAATGAAGAACTTCCTTTCCTGCTGTTGTGGCAGAGAAAGCACTATATTTTATGTAATCTCCTAGTATGTTCTTTGGCATAATATTTCATCTGACATAAGCCATGTAAGGGCAAAGACTTTGTATTTAAATGCTCGAATTGGTTTATAAGCAGCCACCAACAAGACCATAACTTTTTACTGAGTAGTGTGCATTCTTTGGCAATGCATGCACTCACTGATAGTAATCAGTAACAGAAATAGTGAGAGAAGTATTTAACAGTATCTCAAAAGGAAACTTACTCAGGAGTGTGATCAGATTTGTAACTGAAAAATACACCTAGTAATTAATCCTTTTTAATAATTTAAATCCATTTAAATCTTAAATTCAATCATGTTATAATGTAATGGATTGAAGCTATAGCATGCAATTATTATTTCTGCAAAGGATTTTCTCCATCTGTACAGGCATTTCAGCTTACCAAACCTATAATTTAACGGGGTTACAATGAGAAAAAAGACTGTATTCTCAAGTGATATTAAGTGAGGTGACTCTTTTGTGTTAAGTTTCTCTGCCTAAGCAGTAGAGTAATTGCATCAACCACATCACTGGGCAGCCTGTTCCAGCACCTTACCACCCTCACCGTAAAAGATTTTTTCCTTATATCTAATCTAAATGTACCCTTTTTGAGCTTGAAACCATTTCCCCTTGTTTTATCACCACAGACCCTGCTAATGAGTTCGTCCCCTTCTTTTCTGTAGCTCTCCTTTAGATACTGAAAGGCCACTAGCAGGTCACGTGTGCGCCTTCTCAAGGCTGAAGAGCCCTAGCTCTCTCAGCCTGTCCTCATAAGAGAGGTGCTCCATTCCATGGATCATTTTTATAGCCCTCTAATTTATTTCTGGAGTTCTAGGTGCATTAATATCCAGTTCTGGGGTAGCCTAGTGTACTTTACTAAAAGTTAATAATCTGATTTTCAAAACATGGAAGTGAATACAGTCTTTGCATATTTTGCCTCTTATTAAAAGTTAAATGATACATTCATGTTGAAATAACATATCAAATAACATGTCTTAAACATGCCAGAGGAAATACTCTTGCTATGAATAAACACTGTAGAACTGAGAGAATATAAATGCTAAAATTGCTTAAATCCTAGGAATATTTTCTTCTAAATACTTCCATAGCAGTGACTGAAGAGGTTGCAGTGATGAGATACTGGTCCTTAAAGTTTGGCAGATCACATTTCTGAACAGAATAAAAAGAAGCGTTCAAGAAACCAAGAGATTTGATTGAGCAATGAACTTTCAGAGCCATATCTTAATGCCTAGTCCTGTTACTCATGTAGTGATTGGTATGGATCCATTGTTGCTACTGGTGGGTTATGTTGATGGAACTGTTCAATGCACAGCCACAAAGTCCAAGCAAATCCTTCATTCATAAATCAGATTTTTATATGACTATGACTGGATCTTTCTTACTTATAGCTTGTTGTAGTGCTTAGCTTTCTAGATTTATTGATGAAATAATCTAACTGATAGGAGAGATTAATAATCAGTTTGCTAAAATGATCTCTAGTCAGCTTGGCTGTGGTCTTGATGGCTGTGAAAACAGCTCAATGAACAATGAGATAGTATCTTGAGAAAATGTCATTTAAATACAGTGCTGTGATGTGCTCTATGTTTACTTATGCATATTGTTATATTGAAGGACACAATTTTTTAAGGTCACATAAAAGACAAATGCAAATAGCGCAAGCCAAAAGGGAGATTAGTTGGCTGAAGTTATAAAGATACTCCTTGGCTCAAATCCTTGCATGTTCTTCAAAATATTAGGTGTGTATTTGACTGGCACATCACTCATAATAAATAAATAAATAAAAATAACCATGGTAAAAGGAAGAAGTGTTGTAGAAATATTTTCTTTCAGTGAGAAGCATTTAAAATCACCTTTATTTGAACTAACAAAGGCTTTTCATGTTAGTGAAATTCAGAATAAAATGTACTTCAAGTTATTTTGCAGGAATGTTCTGCTTAGTTATATTCCATACAATACCAAACTGGCACCTAAACACCAAATGCTAGCAACAATGCTGTGTGCCTTGTAATCTTGCTGGAATCCCACTAGTGCACGCTAAGTTCTGTAGTACTATTTGTGTCTTGCACAGCACAGGGAGACAATGGCAGGTGGGAAAGCCCACATATAACCCTGTTGTGGCTGCTCTTGGGCATTACAGGAATCATCAGCCCAATAAGGATTCCTATGAGGGAGCCTAGAGACACCACAGTAGAAGAGGGCAACTCAATAACACAAGCCACTGAGCTGGTCCTCTTGGTTTTCACAGAAAGCCCCAGCCGCAAGGTCAGGGAAATATCAGTCTTAAAGGTCACCGTCAGCAGCTCTCTGTGGCATCTACCAGATTTAAGAGTCACTACTCAGAGTAGGGATCACATTTTGGAATATAGGGGAAAATTCTTTCAGAATAGCACAGGATTGAATCTGCTGAAAATAGGAACCTGGAGGGATCTGTATGGTGTGAGGAGGAAGAAACATGTGAAAACAGAGTGATAAATGGATAAAGTGTTTGGCTTGTGTGCACTAAGTGCTAAATCAGAGTGTGGATCTGGCTATGCCCTGCACCAGGTCACCATAGTTTATCCTGTATTTTAACCAAGTTCCTTTTCTAAGTTTTCCTGAGTGAGTTACATGTACCAAACTGTATGGGCTACTGGAGTGCAGTGTGTCTTGTATGTATAGATTTAGGATTGTTGGAGACTGGAATTTAGGGGCAGCGATTGGGAAGACTGGGTGTCTGAGCCCGTACATTAGGAAGATCCAAACAGTTTGTATGTATGCATAAATGTTCTTTCCACTACAGACCTCCAACATGATCAGCAATAGCGAAGAGTAGGACAGAGTTACTAGTCCTGCTTGTATTTGTGTGAGCCCCCTTTGTGTCTGCCTGAGATGATTTGTGTGGCCAGCCATGCAGACATATACATATGTGGTGTATGTGTGTGTGTGTTCCCGTGTGTGAGCCCACTGATAACACGTGCTCCGCCTTACCAGTGGTCACAGCATATAACAAAGCTGTGCCAATCTTCATTCTGATAGGGTGCTAGATTTGTCCTCCTCCTGCAGATATTCTCTGATGTCACTGAATAGTACAGTTGAATCAAAAAAAAAAAAAAAAAAAAAAGAAAGAAAGCTTTATGTTTCTCCCAAAAAAGAAAGAAAGCTTTATGTTTCTCCCAAATAAAGCATCTGTGTTCGAAGAATACATGTGAAAATAGATGCTGTGTATCCCAAATGCAATGGTAGGAAAAAGCACAGTGAGGGCATTTATTCGAAGAAAAATCTGTTTTATGTGTCTCAGAGTATACATCAGGTCTCGCTTAGAGATAAGAACTGCATAAGAAGTATTCATACTGAGAAAAAGGTTTAATAACTGTACGAGTTATTTTGTTTCATCTCTTAAAGCTTGTGTTATGTAATTTTAATAATGTCTTACGTTAACAACATGCAGCAACTTCTCCCACCATTTAATCAATATCAATAACTCCACTACAACTGAAATGGAAATATTTTGCTATTTGACATAGGTATTACAAAGCTCGCTTGGATTGCTGTTACTCATGCAGTGCTTGGTTACAGCCAATTTCCTCAGAACTCTGGGATGCATCTCATTGGACATGTGGATTCTGTGATCTGTGTAGCAAGATCTCCAATCATGATTTTGTTATAACCTGCAGTTACCAGAAGACAATTTTTCTCCTATCAGATGATGTAATGACCCTACATACAGGCATTTCCTGTAAAGGTTTGCCCAGAGGCCAGTGTTTTGTTGTAAAAGGAGTGACCTATAGTAATACAAGAACCACATTCATTTTTGTTATTAGTTTAAATTTATTGTCTGTTAAACTAACATTGTATTAAGCCAGATGAAAGAACAAAATGTCTTGAAATATCTATTCTTGAGCCTCAAAAGATCTAAGGGATTGTTCATATTAATCTTTATTGATTGCTTTTGAAAGCCAGGCTCAAATATTCAATAAGAATAAATGATGAAATATTTTTAACATCTCATCTCCCTGGAAGTATGAGGAGGATGTTAAGACACAGAAATACAGAATCACAGGGGTTGGAAGGGACCTCAAGAGATCATCGAATGCAACCTCCCCTGCTAAAGTAGGTTCCATAAATAGATCCCACGGGAAGGCATCCAGATGGGACCTGAATTTCTTCATAGGAGACTCCACAAGTTCTGTGAGCAACCTGTTCCAGTACTCCATCACCCTTACCATAAAATTCATCCACAAGTTTGTCCTATCACTACACAATGTAAAGAAGAGCCTGGCCTCAACCATTTTACCTCCCTTTAGATATTTATAAACATTAGTCAGATCCCCTCTCAGTCTTCTTTTCCTCAGGCTGAACAGACCCAGGATGCACAGCTTTTCCTCATATGGGAGATACTCCAGGCACTTTCTCATCTTTGCGGCCCTCTGATGGACTCCTTCTAGAAGAATCCTGTCTTTCAGGAACTGAGGAGCCCAGGATTAGACACAGTATTCTAAATGTGGCCTCACCAGGGCAGCATCACCTCTCTCAACCTACTAGCCATGCTCTTTCTAAAGTACCCCAGGATCCCACTGGCCTTCTTGGTCACAAGGGCACACTGCTGGCTCATGGCCAACCTGCTGTCCACCAGAACTTCCAGGCCCTTCCTCTCAGAGCTAATCTCCAGAAGGTCATACCCTAACCTGTACTGTTGCATGTGGTTATTCCTCCCCAGGTGCAAGACACTGCATTTGAAGACTCTCCACATTCAGCTCTTGCTGTCAGTGCTATCTTCCCACATCAGAAATGTGTCAAAATAGCCTAGTCAGAAAAATATCAGTTTATTGCATCACATACATGCACACCAGTCTGCAAAACTGGTCATGTTATATAACTGAATATCATAGAATCATAGAATGGCCATAGAAAGGACCACAGTGATCATCTAGTTTCAACCCCTGCTATGTGCAGGGTAGCCAACCACCAGACCAGGCTGCCCAGAGCCACATCCAGCCTGGCCTTGAATGCCTCCAGGGATGGGGCATCCACAACCTCCTTGGGCAATCTGTTCCAGTGCATCACCACCCTCTGTGTGAAAAATTTCCTCCTAATATCTAACCTAAACTTCCCCTGTCTCAGTTTAAAACCATTCCCCCTTGTCTTATCACTACCCACCCTCATAAACAGTCTTTCCCCCTCCTGTTTATATGCTCCCTTCAACTACTGGAAGGCCACAATGAGGTCTTCCCGGAGCCTTCTCTTCTCCAAGCTAAACAAGCCCAGTTCCCTCAACCTTTCCTCACAGGAGAGGTGCTCCAGGCCTCTGATCATCTTAGTGGCCCTGCTCTGGACCCGCTCCAAGAGCTCCACGTCCTTCCTGTACTGGCAATCCCAGCATTCGCAGACATAAACTAAACAAGCAGATATTTACCTAGCTGAATGTATCAATAAAACCAGGTGATTTAATTATTTTGGAGTGTCTGTAGTTTGAAGTGATAAAGGAAGTTAGATCTAATAACTTTCTCAGTTATTTCTAATCATAAGACTTTACTAATCCAGGAATACAAAAAGAATACTTGGAAAACTACTCTCATTTTGGACTTGCTTGAAAACAAAACATTTAAAAATTGACATACATTATCTTAAAGGCAAGAGAATATACTGAAATATCTTTTTTCCTCTTCTTCTGCCAGTAGCCTCCAATGAAGTAGGACTTAATGTGAAAAATTGAGGTGGGAGGCAGAAATTTATTATATTTGGTTTTCTCAGGTGATTTGCAACACAACAAATTGAGTAATTCAGTGGCTATTTGACAGGACAGAAAAAAAGAACAAAAGGAAAATCTGCGTTGTATTTCATTTTATTTAGAATTTAGAAAATTCTGAATCATTGAACCCAGTCACAATATAACCCTAATGGAAATGATTTCCAGCTTCAGTGTAACTTGTATATAAACACAATTATTATCATGTATTTATCTCCCTGAAACATTTACTGAAGAAAAAAAAAATGAAATGGGAAAACATACATGTACATCAAAATGTGGTTTCGGTTAAACAGGTGAATAAAAGATTAAATTATGGCTTCTTTTTATATCCATTGAAATGATCTGAAAGTTTATTTGTCCTAGAGTTCCTTAAATTGTCTTTTGTCAGATTCCATATTCTGGATTGCAGTTCCCTTCAGAAAGAACATTTTAATCGGTAATATACCTACTTCTTTAAGTGATTTAAAACAGAGGTTAATAACATAAATCATCTCTTTCTTGGAATTAAAAGAAATAACCGAACATATCTGAAGGAAAAAAAAATATTCCAAGTGTGAAAATAACATAGAAATAGACTAGAAATAGTCTAGAAAAGAAATTTGCCTCATCCAACTTCTCATTATGTCCTTGCTAATTTTTGAATCCAACTTGATCTTGGTAAAATCAATTATGTGTTCTAGAGACTAAATGAGTTCTGTAATCTGCTATGTCCCTTATAGAGAGTTTTTCTTTCCTTTTTTAGGTGTGGCTGCCTATGCTGCGCCACTCTCCATCTGCTCTTAGCATGAACTGCAAGCTGTGGACCTGCACTGTCTCTGTTTCTCACAGTACACAGTGTGTACTGTCTCCAGAGCCAGCTAAGTGGCTAAATATCCATAACAGACCTCTTTTTCTTCCTTGGCATTTGGTTTCCACAGTATCTGTAAAGAAACACTGAAACGGTGAACTTTTTTTTTTTTTTTTAAAGAAAATACTGTTTATAAGCAAGAAATTTTTTTTAAGAAATTGATTGCTTAGTGGTATTGCATGATTATTGCTTCAGACTACTAACAATTGTGCTGATGACTTGTCTTGGCTTTGTGCAATCAGAAAATGTAATTAATTGACACTACCAAGAATTGCTAGCAGAAATGTTAAAAAGATGCATATCAGTTTCTGAGGAACATTCTGTCTTAATCTGGTACTTCTTCTTTTATCACTTTCTGACCTTAGGTTCCTTTAGGAAACCACTGATCAATATTCTACACCACTGACATTCAGGTTCACTCAACATTTCCTGTGCAGTTTCATTGCATTCACAGCATTATTCATAATACTTTATAAATGCCATAACTATGCAACAGATTATCTATACTCAAGCTAAACATCATCTTAAAATAGCCAACAGATCTGCTTCATTTGTTTTGGATAGACTCTTAGGTTGGTCATTTTTTCTTTTTTTCCCAGGCATTTTTTTTTCCTGTTGGTGATTGGGGAATGCAGGGAGCAAGAAGGGAGTTGAAAGGGGAAAAATCCCTCACAAAATAATAAAAAACACCTTACCTGGATATTATGAATGATAAAGAGTTCCATCAGAAGACCAAAGAAAATTATTCTTCCATTGAAATGAAAGAAAACCAAAATTAGTCATTCAGTGCTTCATTCTTTTTTTTTTTTTTCTGTTTTCTGGGGGGTAAGGGACAAGTGGTCATCCAGATCTCAAAACAAGTTTTGACCTGCAGTTTTGACCTTTACATTATATGAAAGATATTGGGGTGGGTGTTATGTTTGCTACAATTATATTTCTGTTATTGTGCCTTTAATAATGGCAAAGCATAAGTTATACTTCTGTGTAAATAACAAGTGACAGAATGTAATTTTGTAGATAGTCATATATACTCACTTTATATAAAAGGACTCCCAAGATCCAATTAAATTATGTTAAATTATTCATTGTAATTATGTTTCATTTCAGGACCTACAATTATAGGAGCTAATACTGATTAGGTTTCATTTCTATAATGTACAAAAGAACTCATCAGCTGTGATATAACCGTATAACCTCTCTGTGTGAAATTTCAGCATGCTAAAAATTAATGTTATTCCTTAGAGGTAGAAAACTGCTCAACAGTGGCCACAGATATAGACTGCTTATAATTGTGAACTGGGTATGGAATCCTATGCTGTAACAAACAGGACTTCAAATTTTTTCTGAATAACTCTAACATTTATGATATTTTTTAATTATTTTTTTTCTGGTGGTGCAAGGAAAGTAATAATTTCAGCCTTCAAAGCTAATATTTGATTAACACACTAAGGTCTTATTCTTAATGAAAACTTCCCTCTTCAGTTTTCCAAAAAAAGACTGTCATAAAACTAGTTACTAACACTATCTGAAATTATCTGTGCAGTAACTTAATTTTTACTTGATATTTGAAGAATACTAGTGAGACCAGAACATGAGTCATTTTGCATGCAGAAAGAAGCTGTGGACTGCAGGTAGATCAGTGTATAGTGAATGGCAGGTTGTCATAACCACATTCTATCACATTTTAAATGAAAGTAAGATAATAATTAGCTGTACCACTGTCTGTGTTGCATTTCAGAGCAACAGTAGTACAGCTGTGGATTTTGAACATTTCACTACAGAAGCCAGTAGCCAGAAGTGCTACGCTGCTGGTTGTGATAACATTATTCCCTTCCCATGAATTCTCATTCAATAAAATTTAAGATGTGGATTTCATTGTTCTATTGCAGCTTAATGGATGAAATGAATTTTTAATGGTCTTGAATTGTGTGTAAAATTTGAGGGAAAGAGGTAAAATATGGGCCTTGGGGCAATAATTTGAAGTCCATACAATATTCCCACATTATAAATAATGGGATGTAGCAATAGAAGAAGATAGACAAAGATGCTTCCATGGCTTCCTTAGCAGTCTTCTATCTTCCATAACTATCTTCAACATAGAGCTATGGTCATCAAATGCAGTTTTTAGACTAACCACTAGCTTAGGCTATCTATGTATTAACTAATATCTTGTCCCATGCTCTTACATCAGAGTAAAAATAAAGATTATTACAGTTCCTGGACCATGACATTCATGATTTATTAGTCCAGAAATGTCTAGGACTTAGCTGTATGACTCAAAACACAGGGTCCATTCAAATTTCTCCAGTAGTTTTCTTGGATCAACATTTTACTAGCACGCCCTTTAATTTCAGCTGACATCAACTCTGTCTAAATTCTGAATTACTTTCTCTACTGCAGAGTTACTGATAAAATCAATGAAGGGTAGAAGGGTATGTTGCATATATTGTTCCTGTGTTTACATAGGAATTACAAATTCCTGATAGTAACAGCAGAGTTTAGGATTACTAAACTTAGCCTAAATATTCCTCTAGTTTAGGATGTGCACTGCAAAATTTGAATTTGTAACCAAGAAATCTTTAATTTTTATAGAGTAAATAAAATGAAGAAAAAAGTGAACTGAGCAAAGTTTTTAAGTTCCTCTAGTTCCACCGAAGTCAATGAGACAGCATGACCATGGCTTAGGAAGGTGATGCCATCTCCATCTGTGGGTGGTTTCAAGACCCTAGAGAACAATGACTTGAACATTATGTTCCTTCATAGCTGAAATAGCTCTGGGCAGGAAGGCAGACTGGAAATATGTCGAGATCCCTGCTTGCCTGAAGCTTTCCTTGGTCTTTGAGCTTGGTGTTGCAGGGGCATCATGCTCATATATCTCCAGGCACTGCTAACTTAACTAAAAGGTCAGTGGAAGTGAATGCAACCAGGAATAACTGGTTTTCACCTTGCTCTTTGTCTGCCAACTTCAATAAAACTCCTTCTCAGGGCTCTTATATTCCTGTCATGTTGTTTTTGAAGACATCAGTTACGGAAAATAAAAGATCATTTTTAGCTGTCTTAGATACTTCTCCCCAGCTTTCATGCTGGTAGGGAACTGTTAGCTACTATTATGTTTTTCTGTAAAATTTTTTGAATATACATCTATTGTCATGATTCCTACTGGATTCTAAATCCTTTTTTAGTAGTTTTTTTCAAATACTTGAGTTCCTACCCCCTTTCATATTTGATCCCCAGCTCCCTGCTGATACACATATGTTATGTTTTCTTATTTTGCAGCTGAAACCAGATCTACAGTTTTCATCACTTTTGCTTTGCAGATTCCCTTGCATTTCCAAATTGCTGTTTTCTCCCTTTCACATTTTCTTCTGTGCTCGCAGTGACAGCTGGTGAAAGCAAAAGTAATCGGCTCCTTCCAGAAAAGGTTATCTAGGAGAATTCATTGAATCAATGCACTATTTGGAGGCACTGGTTATAACATATAAGAGGATTTGCCTGTTAGTTTTACCCTTTATATTAACTTCTGGTCAATTAATTCTGTAGGGTGAAGTTATTGGAAACAACTAGAGTTTGTGTAGATCTAAAGCTTTATTCATGAAGTAAATATCTGCTATACATGTCTATTACAGGCACCATGTGTGGATATACATTTGTTTATCAGTAATATTTTGGTATTATCTTAATACTGGGGTACTTTCTTTCATGTGCTTTCTTTCATGTGTGTATATTTCTTTTGAAATGGATCAAAAACATTGAACTGATGTTGGTTGGATTAATTTTCTTCATATCTGCAAATATGGTGCATAGTTACAGAGTAAAGATCTTTTTTTGCTTCTTGCATTTCTTTAAAAGCAAGTAGGCTGAGAGTGCACAGTAAGCTGGGAGAGAACACAACCAGGATAGCTGAGCCAAGATAACAAGAGAGATATCCTAATAACATGTAAAGGAAAGAAGAAAGAAGTGGGGACACTGGGAGTGATGATATTTATCTTCCCAAGAAGCTGATATAAAAAAGAAGTGCTGCTTCAGGAATTTTTGATTAGCTGAACTTGTCTGTCAATCAAAGGAGTGCCTAAATTCCTTGTTTTGCCTTTCTTGTGTGCAAAACGTTTGCTTTATGCATTAAACTGTCTTTGTCTTGACTCAGGAGTTTTCTTACTTTTACCCTTCTGAGTTCATTTCCTGTACCACTGTGAAGAGGTGAGTGAGCATCTGTGTACTGTTTAGCTGCCTGCCAGGGTTAACCAACAGTAGAAATCTTATAACTAGAAGCAGGCTGATCTGTATTTTTTTAATAAAATCTTAAACTGTAAAACTGTAATGCAAGTCATTTTTTTGATATGACAACAAATTGCATTGTTCTTTTGTACCCACCATGTTACACTGTTTGTTTTCTCCATAATTTGACATTATTCTTCTTTTATTGTATGCAATAAAGTCAATAAGCAAGGTTCTGTAGGAAAAGCTACTGATTAATCTCATAATTTTTCCAACAATTTTCATTTCTGAAATATTACAAACCATTTTAAAGAATTTTTATTGTTACTGAAGAAAGAACTTGAGTGGCACAGCTAGTCTTGAATTCAGCTTGTTAGTCTTAGTGTGCTTTTGGAATGTGGTAATAAAAAACCTCCCCTTTTTTCAAGTCCTTGAAGATATCAAAGGGAGAGATAATAGCATGAAGTTTTACAACTATTGTTTTAATAAACATGTCTAATTATAGCAACAATTGCTGTAGTAACTTAAATGGAAGTCCATGAAAAGAACTTGTTTGCATTCGAGAATTTTAGGGTTTTATGACTGAAAACAAATGAAAAAATATTGTCATAAGAAATGCCACTCTTTGTCTAAAAATTAACAAAATGCAAAATCCACCTATTGCCTACAGGTCTAAATCTGGATAATATATTTAGTTTTTACTTACAGATCTGAAAGTTGACTTTTAAAAAGCTGTTGTCTTATAGAAGGGAAATGGTCAATCTGAAGTAATATTTGAAAGCTTTGTGTTTTTCATACACAATTAAAATTAGAAATCTAAATCTAGATCTGACTCCTCAGCTTCTACCTAAACTTGAAGGGCAAAACAAGGGCTTCATTCTCATGCAGTCCCAAAAACTATATATGAACATACCTGCAGGCTAAATAGTTTAATTTACATTCTCTCTTTTTCTCCTTGTCTTACCCTTGTTTCACTCTTTCTTGTATTATAGCTCTTAAATAAGTTCACCTTTATTCTTCCAGAGAGGGGTAAATAAGAATAAAATGTTATCACTTTTCAAGGATAGTACCTCCAGAGGGATTTTATTGGTTCGTTAAATCATACCTAAAAATGTATGGTTGGCTGTCAGGTACAAGTTTGAGAGTAGAAATACAGAGAATCTTTGCTACTGAAAGTAATGTAGCAAAAATCAGTTTCTTGTGTTCCTCTTTGTTTCTGCTGCTTTTCATTAGAAATGATAAAGCAAATAAACTATTGCTTGACAGTTTACCTACAATGACAGTACATGGAGATAAGAGTACATGGGATGAATTTCTTTATATCTAGGAATGCTTTCTGTGTTTGTTTGCCATTTAATTTGATCAACCTCTGATGACATTCCATCAATTTTACAAGATGTCTCTGTGCTTCTACCAAGCCAAGCCAGGCAAGAGATAGTCACTACATGAGATATACTTTCTCCTCAGAGGGTTTAGTAGAGGAATACTTACAATACAATACGTGCAGAGACCAATTTGTCTTTTAAGCATTTCAAAAATTTGTTACTGCACTCTAAAACAGATTTAGAGAAAAAGGAGCCTGAACACTCAAAAACCAGCTTATGTTCACACCCGTGTCTGTAGCTGAATGCAACAGAGGCAGCTAAGTACTTGCTATGTTTGACAAATCTGCTCAACCCCTGTGGATTAATCTTACTGCAATGATCAGAGTGGAGAACTTAATCAAGTGGGAAAAAGCACTGCATGCTTCCATAGGGCACCTAGGAAATTGCTGTAAAACACAGTGGGGCAGCAACTGGTGTGAATGGTTATACATCTGCTTGTACCCTCTTGTCAATATGAAAATAGGCAATGTGCAACCATCATACAAGTCTTACTGCTCCACCTATCATTAGGTACGGATGCTGGAGAGAAGATAAAGCCTTTGCCATGCACTTCCTAAAACCTTAGTTTAATCATTTGTGCACTAAATTCAGTCTTGAGGTCTGGTTCTGCTTCCAGATTGCCTAACACGCCTCACTGACATACAGTATCAAGGGCTCCAGGAACCAGGTCTGTGCTGTGCCCTCTGCTCCAGTCCTAACCTGAACGAATATCACCCTCTCCTTGAAAAACATTTTACTTTTGAGAGATGTTGAGAAAGAAAGGAAGCTCCAGACTTTATCCTACAAGATGACACATATGAGAGCAGTATGGGAATGTACCTCTTTCAAGGCTGTCATAAACCCTTTGTCTGTTAGTGTTAAGTGGGAGCAGAAGCTTTCAGTACTTTGCAGAGTACAAGTGACACATACAATAGGTATGATTTTCAAAAGAAGGATAGGGAGAGAAGAAAGGGAAAAGTAATTCATTTTTGGCACAAAAAGCTCCTTTTTACTTGAGCTGAAATTTACTCAGTTGTTACTGCTGTACAGAAAACACGCTGAAATCTTGTTCTATTGCCTTTCCAAAACTCACGAAGACTTTTTCTGAAGCTTGTGCCAGTACTCACAGATATACTTGTGTCTTTTTCTGCTGGCTTTTTTTCTATTTTATTTCTTTTTACTTAAAGCTCAAAAATGTTTCTGAAAAATACAGTTCATGGCACAGTTCTTATACTGCCAAAGACCCTCAAAATAACCATTCATCTGTTTCTATTGCAATGACCAAGCAATGAATGCTGCAAAAATTTTATGAAACAAAAATGTGATCCTCCATAGCAATCAATTCTGTACTTTTATCATTACTGAAGACTTTTTCTTTCCTCTGTAAATGATCTGTCCTTAGTACACATGTGTCCATCAATCTTCTTATTTTGCCATCTATTGCAGTCATATTTCATATAAAAAAAGATCTACAGTTGACCAAATAGCTGATTCTCTTCTGTTTTACTCCAATCTTTCAGACAGAGGAATGGAATATTTATTTTACCAAAAGCTTTCTGATGCTTTGAACAAGAGACAGATATAATAATGTTCTGCATCCATTTTGCCTTCATTTTATGTTGGAAAATACTAACAGCAGTTATTACAGAAGTTTAAGCGAGTACAGTACTGACGTTGTCATTTACACTTGTATTGATTTTCCTGTGAAAACTGGTGTGGATTCATATTGCTACAGTTCTCTTAATCCAGTTTGTTTGACCTTAGCTGAAGAAATAAAACAGACCTTAAAATCAACAAAAATCTATATTGCACTAAAAATCTATAAACTACAGATTTTTTTGACTTGTCATTTCTTATTTTGTGGGTGGAATAGAATTTTAAGCACAAAACTGAGGGAGACTTTCACATATATGGGGGTAGAACTGGCATTTTCTGTTGAAGAGTTTCTTTGTTAATGACTGCATCTGTAGCTACTGAGACCCCTGCAAATAAGGATAGAGAGAGAGATAAGGGGAATGGGAGGGAAGATTGTTTTGTTATCATGGATTATTTGCTTGTTTTGACGAAGAATCTCCTGATGCAATGAAATTCTGATAATATTTTTACTATTGGACTGACTGGGAACTGAGCAGTATATACGCAAGGTCATACATACACCTCATAAAGGTGTTTTGCAGAGAGACTGTGAAATCTCCTTCTCTAGAGACATCCAAAACTCACCTGAATGCATTCCTGGGCAACCTGCTATGGGAACCTGCTTTAGCTGGGGTTTGGACTCAGTAATCTCTAGAGGTCCTTTCCAACCCCAATGATTCTATGATTTTATGATTCTATAGCAGACTTTGTCATTCTAAGTAAATGTGAAAAGAAAAAGTACTGTAACCGGTCCAGCACATAAGCCCTGTTTAACCAGACAACTGTGTAGCAGAGGATGCTTAATGTGATGTCCTAGGGATTACTATTAAAATTGCTAAGTATTTTTCCTCTTCTTTGTGGTACTGCACACTTGCTTGCAGAGACCAAGATGGTGGGGAAAGATATAGCTAAAGTCTAAGAAGTCTTTCGTTTGGTGGAGTCAGTAGGTCTGCAAATCTAGGTTACCACTTCCAGTTTTGCTTCTTGGATTTTGTGGAACAAAACTGGACTCTGTCTAAACCCAGAAGAGTAGACACTTTTTCAAAGGAAATGTTATTCACATCAATCTCATGAATGAAAGATGTCTGAATTTGGAACAAAATCCAAAATTTACAAATACTTCTAGATATTTAGTATAACATTCATCATGATGTTAAGCAGAGATCTGGTAGTGTTCATGGTGTTGAACATAACTTGTTTACATCAGGTAGTATTTTGTCCTTTGCTGGGTGTTTCTGATAGGATGAGAATTTAGCATTACAGTTACCACACATGTACTTCATTTGTTTTTTTCCCCACCAGAACATTGTAGAAAAGGTCAGGCAGTTTTTCTTGCATAAATATTTGCATAAATAATTGCAGCTCTTGATATTTTGGAAAGATCCATGCCCCACTACGATATTCCCACTTGAAGTTTTAAATACAACCACACGTACAAAATATTTCATTTTCTATATCCATTTTGCATTACCTGAGTAGCTAATAAGCTTGAATGAATAAACTAATTTGTTCTAAATTTTGGATGAAGCCTGAGAAGAATTATGCAATTCAGGCTGTTCATTGTCCTAGCAAGGAATACTCTGTGAGATAAGATGAATCAAGCAAAATAATGGGTTGGGTTTTATGCCTCATTACCAGTCTTTTTCAGAAATGTTGGTATACTTCTGACTATGAAGTGAGAAATGCAGCTTTGACTGCTATAGACTCCACTGGTTGATCCATTAGCAGTGGTAAAGATTTTTCCAGCAGGAGCAGAGTGGAGAGGAGGTCCCTGCAGAATGTTAATGTTTGTTATCTCCCAGCAACAGACTCTTGAGATTAACTAAAATGAAATTAAGACTAGGATACATGAGGTGCAAAGAATGAAAACCTTGAAAAGTTTGGAATACTGGAGCAATAATTTTACATTAACAATGCAATTGAAAGGATTTTGAGAAATGTTCTTTTTACATTTTTTTTAACATTTTGAAGTGTATGGCAATTGATGGAAAACATTTAGTACAAGTCAGTTTGCTGTAAATATAATGTATTCTTTGACCTTCTGCTCCAGCTCTCCATTCTGAAGGGCAAATAGAATTATGTTATTTATGAAGAAAAAAATCTGAAACTACATTGGGTTAGGTAAGAATATATTCAATTTTCAATTATTTTAAAAAATAAATAGAAAGTGAAAGCTGTTCCTTTTCCTATCCCATCCCAAACCTCCCCTCTAAAGGCAATTTGATTTTGTCCACATTATCAGTTTGGTAACATGGGTGTTAAAGGTGGCTTTTGGTCAGCTATCTAGTTTTAAGAATGCCTTTTGAATTTAAAGGATACTTCCATGTGGAAAAAAAACAAACAAACAAAAAAAAAAAAAACTGAAAATGAGTTTAAAGATATGAGAAAAATAATTTTTGTTTATTCATATCTCTAACTGCATTCTCAGAGTAATTGTATTAATAAATAAATAAATAATAGATAAATAAATAAAAAATGCAAGGAAGAAGGAAGAAGAAGAAAACAGTTCTATCTGTGAAGTTTCAAATAATTCATTGGATACCTAAAATGCAGGGCAAGGTTTTCTTGGGGAAAAAAATGATAATGGAAACTTAATTATCTGTGTATTTCATATTTCATTTCTATTCATTCTTCAAACCAATGGAAATCTGGTTGTATGTAAATAGTGTTCTCGGATCAAAAGAACAGAGAACAGTTTGCAGTGTTTGTTTTCCTTTGACATTTGTTATGCTTAAGGAATATGTGATGAGGAAACTCAGGAGAAGCATTCTTATAAATGCTCTTCTCTTCTAGCTATGCAATGCAATATAGAAGTTCTCCTTTTTAAAAAAAAATGTGGTGAGGAAGAGAGCAATGTTCTTCCTTTCATCATCTCCTATCAGGCATAGTATGCCACTGACAAGATGAGATCTACAAGTAGATGACAGTACTGTATGCTATTAGGTACCATTGTTAATATTCCAGCAATATGAAATCAAATCCTTGACTTTAATTTTCCCTATAATTTATTGCTATCAGGGATTCCTTGCTGCCTTGCAGAGATAATGATCTCTTCATAGATATTCTCAGCATATTTCGATTATTCTGCCTCTGTTCTGTGACAACTAAAAGCCCTGTATCCAAGACAGTCAAGAGCACAGCTCAAGAATAAATAGCCATAAAAGCATTACCAATTTTAGCATCAAGATAATCATAGAATACACAATGGCTTGGGACCTTAAAGATCATAGAGTTCCAACCCCTTGCTTTGATCAGGGTGTCAACCACTAAATCTGGCACTGTGCTCAAACAGACTACAAATTGCTCAAAGCACAAGAGGGCAATCTCATATATAATCAGAATATTCTAAATAAGAATACAGCTAACATTTACTGCAATAGATAGATCAACTTTTTGTTTATCAGACTTATTTTCTAATGATACAGCTGCTTGAACAGTAAGGTTCCAGAGACAGCTTCCTCTTCATTCATTTATGAGATATCTGAAAGAAAAAAATCAGCTTAAAATAAAACTGGAATATTTTTGAATGTTAAAAACTAGACTTTTTTAATTTTTTTTTTTCTTTTGAGAAAGAGAGAGAGAAAGAGAGAGAGAGAGGAAGGGGACAAAAATTAACGCTTTCTGTTGGATTGTAATATTCTGACTAGCTTTAATCGGTATGTCATCTAAAGCAGAAATATTCTAAGCCTGTAAAGCATTGTGACAGACTGTCATGCAGAGGTAGTGGTACTGATGTGACTAGAAGCTGACAACTGAGTTTCATTAAAGCAATATATATATGTATATTCAAAAAGTGAATCAGCTCTTTGTGAGCAAAGATGAGTATAAAGATCAAATCTGACTATGATTTCTTTGTTCCTGTCATTCTGTCATGACTTCTGCCCAAAAAGATGTTAGATGCAGAGGATAAAAAAAAATGTTTTTTCAGCAGATCTTATCATCTATATTGCCTTGTCATTTCTTTATTGATGAAAACCAAGCTTCAGTCAGAAATCTAGAAATATTAGTGAAAGAAAATTGTACTTAACCTTATGAGAATATCTTGCAATTTTTGAGTAATATATGCTGTGTTATCATATGTAATTATTTTGGTGACTAATAATTTTTTTTATATTATTATTCAAATGACCTAAGAAGAAATAAAAATAAATGTTCTTGTGAGGTGACATGCTATATAAACCTTTTCTTAGAGCTCCTTACTGTAATAAGGGTTATCCTTTTCTACCTTTTAACCCTAAATAGTTCATAATAATCCTTGTTGTACTGATTGAGGCTACTGGTAAACCCAAATTCACTCATTTGAAAATTAGTCTGATAAACACCTATCGAAATTATATTATTTGAGGACATCTTCATTTCTAAAGAATTCCCTTAAGGGATAGCTTCTCCCATATTCTTGCATTTTTTTTCTTTTTACGTTAGTATCTGATATTGCTGATAATAGCTGTGGGCATTAGTCTATGTCACTCGTGTTTTCTCTCTTACTGATTATATTACTTATTCTCTCAAACAGATAAAAAGATATGTCTCTTAATTTGGTCATAGTCGTGTATTTTCCTCCAGAAACTCATATCTCCCCAGTAACTTAGTTGAAAAGACTGTGAACTCTGGAGAACATTTCATCTATGGAAGTATATATGTATACACAGATTAGATTTTGCAGAAGAAAACCAATTTATAAAATGTATAATGTCTTTCTATATAGGGATTCCTCAATAAAGGGGAAGGATTTTTTGTCTGTGATTAAAATATATATTTTCTAAAAAAATATATTATTATTTGAATATATATTATTTGAAGGAATATTTAATCAAATATATTATTTGAAGGAAATATTATTTCCTTCAAATGTAGCTTCTTGTTTCCTCCAACTGTATCATTTGGCATGGTGTTAGGAAAACAACCCCAGATACCTGAAAGATTGACACAGAGTTTGATTAATGTATCATAAGCCAGAATGTTTGAGCTACCAGTAGTATCCAGATGTGTTTCTTTCTGTAGTGTATTTAATTTGTGGGGTGAAAATGTTCTCCCAACAGTCAGCAGAACAAGCACTGCTAAGTTCAGTACAAAAGCATTGTGAGCTTAACGCTACAAGGTGAGACCGAAAGGGTCAGTACAAACACCCTGAAATGGAGGAGGAAGAAGTTTCTTTTGCAGCCTGAGTACTGTTGTGGAAGAGGAAAAACATGAGAATCCTCAGCCACTGTGATCCAACAGGGCTGCTGTGGGAGAGTCGTACTTCCCCCTAAAAGTGCAATCACACCATTTATCTAAAACATAGGAGTGCGGCATTCCTACTAGCAGATCCTGAAGGCTGTTCTGCAGCTCACTGCTGTGCCATCCTGCACAACCAACATGGTTTTCTGCAAAGCAGAAGCGTGCTGCTGGGAGACCCCAAGGGTTTATGAATCTGCCTGCTGGAAAGAAGAAAATACAGAGATGGAGGCAGGAGAGATAAAAGAGTGTGGTGGCAGAGCCAAACAGGGAATAGACCTGGGCTGTATGAGTGTTCAGAATAAATAAATATGAAAGCATTTATTATTAAAATAAAGTCAATCAGAAAGATAATACATTATTTTCTAACGTCTCTGGCTTACAATTAAAGTGAAAAAACCTCTGCTACAATGTATCATGCATATTGTAGTTCCCGTTATTGAACACTGAAAATTAGAGCTGGGTAAAGTACTCTCATTAGTTTATAATCTCTCTCTCTCTTTTTTTTTTTTTTTCTTTTTTTTTTTCCTAAGTGGGATTTCTCCATAACTGAGACATTCAGCAAGTGCTTTAGCGTCCATAGTAAGACCTCATTATTATTCTGGCCCTGTAAACGTTGATGGCTGATGACAATAATCCCTTAGTGTAAGCTGTTTTATAGAGTTGTATAATATTATTGATGTTACTAAGGGAACAAGAAGCAGGTGGATATACCATCTGCCATCGCTACCTAATGATAATTTACAGAAAAGTTTTTAAAGCAGTTTGGTTCAGTACAAAGTAATAAAAGAAACTAAGGAAACTGGTTGTAAATTCTTTGAAATAATTGCTGTCACCCAAGATTTTTTTCTGCTTATTTCTCTTTGTTTCATTCTGTTTTTAAGTAAGATTAGAGGTAGAGGGTACATGCCTGAAAAACGGGAAGAAAGCAAGACTTGAAAAACTTATATTTTATTTTGGAATTTAAATGGCACTTGTGATGTTTTATCATGCAGTAATATTGCTGCTCATCAAGATAAACTTGGAGGAAAATACTGGCTGTAGACTGAACAGCACCCTTGGTTCCTGGTTAGACATTCTGACTTCATCCCAGCTATCCCCCAGTTTACCTGGAGAGGGAAAAACCAGGAAGAGTGTGCCAACATGAGGTATGCAATCTCAGAGGTCATCAGATTTGTCGTCATGGGAATTAGGACCACAGTGAGCAGTAGCTACCTACAGGAATGTACTGACAATATCTTTCAACTCTATTTCCAATTTTCAAGATGATGGATCAAATTTTCACTTATTATTATGTCAATATCTTGGTGTTCATTTTGCATGCTCCTATGCAATATGTTTTTGTGCAAAATCAGTAATCTTCATTCAAGTCCAAATGAAAAATAAGTTTAATCAAAATCATGATTGTTTCATGGTTGCTTTCTTTAAAATATGTCAATTTTCTTTTAAGTATTCACGACTATTCTATTGGATGAAAAACTAAAGGATGCTAAAAGTAACATTTTTGTATTGCATTAGTAAAGGTAGAATTAAGAGGAAATGTAGTAGAAGGTGCTTGAGTGGGGAGTCTAGCGTTATTTCAGTCATGAATATCTTGCCTGATTTTAAGCAAATCTTTCCATTTCCACGTGCCTCTTTTTTTCTGTATGCTGTGTCTTGAATTGGCAGGTCGTAAAACCTTTGAAGCTTTTTTTCTGGTACAATGAATACCTCTATGGGGTCCTGTCTAAGCTGAGGGCTGCAACTGTTAATTAAAGAAATTCATATGCTTGTGAGAAAAAGGTAGTAAGGAAAAAGGTAGTAAGGGCACAATCTATACAGCTAGTCAATGTAGCAAGAATTCTGAAGTTCACCTATTAGCCATAAATCTGTCATTAGACTATTTGTATAGAAAACATGCACTGTAACGTTTAAGAAGAGATTATAGTTCATGATTTTTGGAATTCTACCCATGTTATAACAATTGTTCTTTCTATTAATAGAAAATTCAACTTGCCTCCTAGCAAGTGTGATGAATCTCCAGTTGTCTCTTACTGTTTATTGACGTTGCCTCCTGTAACCTTTCCTTTTCATCTACCATTCCTGCACTCCTTGGAGTGAAGATGAAAGCCATAAAGCATAATCTCATATAGGGGCTGAGGCAGGTGATAAAAGTAGATGCAAGAGTTTCTGGAGGAATTCCTGACCAACTTGTTTAATGAAGATGTGGAGTTCTACACTGTTCAAAGTTCACCTTGGCAAGATTTTCAGAGGAAAAGAAGATATCATCAGACTTCATTCTTTTCTTGCTTAAGACCTTTTTACCAATGAAGAGTGCTTCAACTTCAGTTGACTCAAAAGGACCTGCACAGGTCATTGGCTAATGATTAAGTTTGGGATGCCATTTGCCTTTCACTATCCCCTTGAGTTCTTGGCATTTTAACAGACTGCCTATTTTGACCTATGAGAGAAAAGGTATTTTTTTTAAAATACCTTGTTGTGAGTATTTCAGGCAAAAGAGCCATGCAGAGATGCTCTTTCACTATCCTCAGTGGGATACAGAAGAGAATTGGAAAGGTAAAAGTATGAGAACTGACAAGTTTATAAAAAGACAGTTTAGTACGTAGAGGAAAAGTTGCACAATGAAAAGCAAAAGAAGTTCCATCACAGCCTCCCATTGGCAGTCAGATACTCAACCATGACTGAGAAAGCAGGGCCCAACATTTGTAGTGTTTCGTTAGGAATGCCAACACCATCACTGCTAATATTTCACCTTTCCTTTTTCTTTACCTCAGCTTCTAGTGCTGATGCCATGGTATGGGACATTTCTTTGTTCTCTTTGGGTCAGCTGTTCTGCTTCTCTTTCTTGTTTCCTTCTAACTCTTTCTATACTCCCATTTGCTTCCAGGCAAGGCAGCAGGAGAAGAAAAGGCCTTAACTCAGTGTTGGCACTGCTCTGCAACAACTGAAAGCAACTGTTATCAACACTGTTTGTTGTCACAAATCCAGAATTTAGCAACATACAAGGTACTAAGAAGAAAATTAATTCTATCCCAGTCAAAACCAGCATATACCTAAACTAATCTTTTAAGTGGAAAGATTTAAAAAGATATGAGCTGACATCTCTTGTTCCTGGAATGTCTTTAAAAAAAAAAAAAAAAATCTACATCAGATTAATTTGTAAGTCTCTTGACCATTTACAGAGTATTTATCTTGGCATTATTTAGGGATCTCAAGCAAATCACTTGGAAAGCTCACCTGATACCTACTCACATATCTAACTTTCCTATAAAAGCTGCTTCTGAAACTCCAGAGGTTGAGAAGAAGCTCAAGGAGAGGCTTGCTGAAGTGGTGTCAGATTGGTTTGTATTCATAATATAAGATTAGTCTATATTCTAGAAATAATGTTTTGTGCCAAATAGTTCATTTTCATGCTCCTCATGCATCATGCTTTAGGAAACAAAGCTTTCAAAACTACTCAGCACTAATACTTTTTATCTTGCCTCAAGCTTGTTTTTACCTGCTTTGTTTAATTTCAAGATGGAGTGATGGATGTCTTAAAACAAGCAAACAAATAAACAAACAAACAAAACCAAGTTTGTTTTCCTTTCCCGACAGAACAACACATGATCAATTTTCATTAAGAAAAAAAATATATATATACCATTTCTTCTAATATTCTAATATACTTTTAGGCTACTTTCTACTCTTTTATAAAAAGGTATTTCTGAATTTTGACCCATCCAAAGGAGATTTTATGCTTATTTTCAATGGACTTTTCAGGCTACTGACTCAGTGGTTGTGAATGAGCAGGAACACTGAAGATGAAAGGAACATCAGAAATAAATATATCATGTGGGAAACTTTCTCTCCCACCTTCAGATTTTATAGAAAATTCAGAAAAACATATTCTAAGGAGTGGATTTGTATCAGAAGATTATCATTTATGAAATATTAATTACATATCAGGAATATACTATTGCATGCAGGATACATTCATTTGAAGCTGTGAATGGAGGCATGCTATGGAACATAAAGCAGAAAATTATAAAGGCAGTGAAAATGGTTATGTGTCACAGAAAATAGTGCTACAAAGATCAGGCCCCCAGGCCCACATGGTTATTCTGGAAGAGGCCAAGCAGGGAGAAGAGAACTAGCCTTTCATTTTAATTTGTAGGACATAAATGAAAGATGCTTTTATTTAACAAGAGAAAGAGCTATGTAGAAAGTATGATACATTTATGAGGAAAAGAGTATTCTAATTTTGCATGATGTGAGGCAATTATGAGCTGTGACTTTTCTCCCAAGGGAATTCTGGTGCATATCATGCAGTTAATGCTTTGTCATAAAGACTGTACCATGATTGCAGACTGAATTGGTGCTGTGTTCCACTGATAGAATAGGGAAATGGAAATTTAATCAGAGTCCTAACTAAAATTTTAAAAATTACATATATGTTAGAGTTCTGTAGACCTTCTGGAAGTGCATACACTATGCCGTAAGAGGAATAAGGCCTTTAAAGATCCTGACCCAAATATGATTTGACTCACAGAATTACAGAATTGCAGGGGTTGGAAGGGACCTCAAGATATCATCAAGTCCAACACCCTGTTAAAGCAGGTTCCCTACAATAGATCGCACAGGGTCTTTAATGTTGTTTTAGAAGGAGACTCCACAACCTCTCTGGGCAACCTGTTCCAGTGCTCTGTCACCCCTACTGTAAAGAACTTCCTCCACATGTCAGTATGGAAACTTTTGGCGTATCAAACACTCCTCCCAGCTTTGTATCATCAGCAAACTTGCTGAGGATGGATTACGTCACATCATCCAGATCACTGATAAAGATGTTGAACAAGACTGGACCCAACACTGACCCCTGGGAAGCACTATTAGTTGTAGGTCTCCAACTAGATTATGCATTAGTGATGACAACCCTCTGAGCATTGCCACTCCAGTTCTCAACACACCTCACTGACCACTCATCTATCTCACACTTTCTAAGTTTCATAACAAGGATGTTTTGGGAGACGGTGTCAAATGCCTAGCTGAAGTCAAGGTACATGACATCCAGTGCTCTTCCCCCATCTACTCAACTAGTGATGACATAATAAAAGGCTATCAGGTTGTTCAAGCATGATTTCCCCTTGGTGAATCTATATTGACTACTCCTGATAAACTTCTTCCCTTCCAATTGTTTGGAGAGAATATTCAGAATAACTTGTTCCATCACCTTTCCAGGGGCAGAGGTGAGACTGACTGGTCTGTAGTTTCCCAGATCCTCCTTGCTCTTTTTGAAGACTGGAGTGACATTAGCTATTCTCCTGTCTTCAGTCACTTCTCTCATTTGCCAAGACCATTCAAAAATAATAGAGTGATTCAGCAATCACCACTGCCAGTTCTCTTAGCAGACATAGGTTTACCTCATCAAAGCCCATGTATTTGTGTGCACTGATTTTGGCTGGATGCTTTAGGACTTTTCTGGAATATCCTGCTTCTGAGTGATGGAATCTCCTAATATTCAGTGAACTTTCAGAGAACTTTTCCCAAGAAAAAACAAGGAGTTAGAAAGTAGGTGAGCTTTGGACCCCTCTCAGATTTTGGACAGCTATGTGGAGCAGTCTGCAGGACACGCTGGCAGTAAGGGAGGTAAGGAATCCTGCAGATCCCAGACAATTTCTTGTAAGTAGAACTGGCTTTACACACCCCACAGACAAAAGGAAGTCTCTACTTCTTTGCTCTTCACCTTATTTGTCACCTGCAAGACTGGGCAGAATTGCTGCTTCCAGGTTTGGAAACACTTAGTGGAAGTGTTTGGAGTAGTGCTGTTAAAGAAACAACTGAGGTTGTACAACTTTTTTAGTCTGTTCTCAATGAAACAGGATTTCTACGATGCAGTTGAACTAACTCTAAATCTCACCAAAGTGGAGAGCACTATTATTTATGCTGATTCCAATGAGATATGGAGCAGTTTTGGCCATAGTGTGACACTACAATTAGAATAACTTAAATGGTCTGCAAATCACAAATTTCCAAAACTAAAAAAAAGAAGAAAAAGTAGAAGCTAAGGTCAAATTATTTATTAATAATTACCTTCCATTCTTTGTCCATTACCAGGTCACTAATTCACAGTGACAATAAGATCCAGAGATGATCTATTCTGGTGTCATCAGTGAATATCAAATGCTAAATTAAACGTGAATGCATATGTTCTGATATAATTGCTATAATTTTTTGCTGGTTTTTTAGTCATAAAAACTACTGAAGAAATCTAGTGGAACATATACATATGTGTATGTATATATATTATGCTCTTATTTAAACACAATGTGTGATGTTAGTAAGGATGCCTTGGGAGTGTGTTGGGCTGGTGACTAAACGCTTAGTTTAGATTCTTCCGTGCCAGCAAAACTATTATATTCTTTCTTCCAATTCTTCAATGTTGTTTTGGGTTTTTTCTTATTCCTGAATCTGTTATATCTTTTACACAGTTGTTTTTTGCTATTCCAAGCCGTCACTCCAAAAGAAATGCCTCCTATTAATTTCCACAAAAACACAATAGATACAAAGAGTATAATAACACTATTTGACAAAGCAAATTTTTAGCTCTAGAACGCTATTTTTCAACATAGTCACCATCATTAGTTATATATTTTTGCCAGCAATGTGCAAGGGCCTGCATGCCACACTCATAAAAATCTATAGGGCCACCTTGAACATGATTTGTCTTTCATGTTGTTGTTACCATTGCTGAAATACATCACCACTGCATCGCTATGCACACATCCACTAGTTCCCTTAAAGGTTCAGCAAATGCCAATGAATGTAAATGGATACCTTTTTTTTTTTTTTTTTTTTTTTTTTCTGGAGGAATTCAATCCCATACCTTTGCTTCATACGTACTTCTATGCTAGATGCCATTCTGTCAGACTGCCCCTCTGCTGTCATCTGTTGCACAGCAACAAATTGTAATGGAACATTTGTGGAAAGGTTCAACCCCCACTGTCGTACCACCTACAACCGCCTCTGACTTTGTGGGCCAACGTCACAAAATAGGAGGCATTACTTTCAGAGCTGTCTTCAAAATCTGCTACTTCATCTTTTTCCTCTATCATTTTGTACCTTCACAACAGGTTTCCTCACCAATGTGTAATGAGATTTATCCACCTGGGGATTAAAATAAGCCCCTTAAAAATATGCAAGTTAAATGTGAAGCTTTTGATTGAGTCTTCAATCTAGTGTTGAATGTATCTTTAATTTTATGCAAATGCTCATCTCTATGTCAGAGGAATCTTATTTAAAAAATCTAATGAAGCTTAGTTTACATATTCATTACACATATAATAAAATAACATATAATAAAAAATAACTTTTGTTTCAACACTGTGCTTGAAATGGATATCCATTCTTAGGGTTTTTTGCTGAATCATATTTTCTAGAGGAATCCAGGTCACATCAAAAAAGATGATTATCTTTCACTGAAAATTTTCTCTCTGCTTTACTATTAATATTCTATAATATTTACTTAAGGTTTGAAATACCATGTAAGGAAAAATACTAATCTTCCAGGAGAATTGAGAGCCCAGTATTTTTCTCCTTTTAGTGGGAAAATTGCTCTGAAAAAAAATCATCTGAAAAGAACATGGTATACGCTGCAGATGCATCTGTATTAATACTATTTGATAATATGTAGAATACATTACATTATTATAATAGTTCATAATTTATATTATTCAGTATTTTACTATTACATTTTTCCCACTTGGTAACTTCCCAACATCTACATCTTGATGGTACTTTGTCAATCATCTATCATGTATACATATATGAAAGCATGATTTAAGCAAATTCAGTAAATATCTACAACTCATCATAATTCTGGTATGCACCATATTTGTATTGCAGCCCAAATCCTTCCCTGCTGCTACCATTTTAATTTTAATGAAAGAGCTACTTACTAGTGCTATGATTTTGAAAAAAGACAAGCAAAAAGAGGAGGTGAAGGACATGCTTTCTAGCTTCTCTCTGCTCTGCTAGGTCAAAATGGAGTTTCCTTCTTTCGTTAGATCAAGGCTTTGCACAGAAAAGGTAGGGGATAAATTCTTTCTTAAAAAGAGGAATGAACAAATTCATTCTTCAGAAGGGAATGGACTGTGGTTCAGATGCATTTAGCTTGACCTGCAACAACCTGCCTTTGGCTATACCATGGAGCAAAGATGAAGTGACCTGGTATCAAACATGCCTTCCTATAAGTACCAAGGAAATATAGGTACTGCACAAATTTCTACAGCACAAACAGTGGCAAGTTTTCTCCCTACATCTAGAAGAAAAAAAATAAAAAAAAAAAGGAGTCCCATCAATTCTCAGCTAGAGTGCAACAGATTGAACGTATGTATTTTCTAAGACAGTGTAATTCCACTGTTTCTTCAGCTCTTCCATCCAGTTTGCCTTATCTTCAGATATTTTCATGATTTGATGTCAGTGAATTAGCTGACATATGAGTCAAACTCCTGTGCAGATAATAGGCAATCTGACACCTAAGGAAATGAAACTCAGTATCTGATTCTGTATCAGAGCTGCATGACTTACAGGAGAACTGTGATCATCAAAATATTCTATAGTAAGGAAAAATGTGCTTGATCTCAAATTTTCAGTCTAGGTGGACCTGATGCTGGTAATAAAATGCCAAAAACAGAAAAACTCACTTCCTTCCTTGTTTTCTTGCAAATGGTACACCTTGAAGTCCTAAGCTGATTGATGAAAATCCTGTTTCTTTGTTTGGTCCCATGTTTCCAATAGAACATGACACAACTGCTTTTCTTCAGCTCATAAATATTTGTAACAGCAGATGTTCTGCAGATGGCTTATCTATTGTAGCAACGCCTATTTACCTGGCTGGTAAATTGCACTACATCAAATGAAGGCAGTTTACAGGTATTTTGACAATTAGTGCGACGCCTGTTTGCTTCCATTTTTTTATTCTTTATTTTATTTTATGAATTAAGTGTCCCACTACTTGATTTTTTTTTTTTTCCTGGTTTGACATGTGTTTGTGAGGTGTTATTAATTATTTATACCCATTTGTTTTGTCTTGTTATGTTTCGTGGTTTCAGATTTTCTACAAACCAGGTCTCTTATCTTCAGTTGCTTCAGGTTTCCTGGTGTGGCCCAGACTTTAGTCTTTCAAATCTGAGGGCTCATAAATAAAAGGGGCCTGTGGCTACTTTCCCAGACCTCGTTTGTAGATTCTGATTAAAATAATATAAGGACAGATTAAGAAATTCAGAGCCAAGAATGAGAGAGTCTCAATACATTTCAGCAGAGGTTTATTTTGTATCTATCTCGGAACACTTCCGTGGAGTCAGTTTGCAATGACATCATGTTTGTCATGAGCTGAGCCTGTAAAGTCGCATGTAAAAACAACTTCCCACCTTAATGCTATCAGAATATAGTGAAGCTGTCTTTTCAGTTTAGACAATTTTAAAAGTGATTGCAGTTTGCCAAGCTTCTAGATGTGCTTGAATCTAGCATTTTTACTTTATTTTTTTAATTAATCTCAAAAAATAATAATATATGCAAACACTGAGGGTCTCTTTAAGAGAACGCTTTGGGTTTACACATTTTAAGGAGAGGAATCAGTTCATATCGATAAGTGACTGCAGTGATGTTACTTGGGGACTGTACAATCACAAAATCAGACACGTTTCATTTTATTAACAAAATGGTTCTTTTCCTTTCCATCTCTTTAACAGCCAACTCTGTAAAACCAACCTGATTCAGACATCCTATAAGAAAGTCCATGTGGGGGAAACAAACAAACAAACAAACAAACAAACAAACCCCTCCACAACTTCTTTCTCTTGGTTTTTTGTTGTTGTTGTTGTTGGGTTTTTGTGGGTTTTTTGGCTATATTTGGTTTACAAAATTCACCTGGTTGCAAAGATTTTAAACACTACTGCTGTTATTTTTTTTATATGTTTTCTTGAGTGTTATCTCCAATAAACAATGGTATTAATTTGTCAGGTGTGTTTGATTTGTTGATGGAAACTGAAAGGTGGAGGAGCATTTCTCCTCCCTTAAACTTGCCTAACTTCCTAAACTTGCCAGAAGCTTCCAGACTCCAAATGGTAACATCAGATGATGCTACTCTTTATGTCTGGGGAAGACTATCATCTTTTGGCAGGAGACTCAGTTTAAGAAAGCCATCCAGTACTGCCTGTAATAATATTTTTGAAACTAGTCTATTCATGTTTCTCATAAGGAAGAACAAATCTTGATGTATGAAGGATAGTAGGCAAGTGGGAGTTTTGGTGGTGAATCATAGAATCATAGAATGTCCTGAGTGGAACAGAACCTTAAATATCATCTAGTTTCTACCCCTAGTTTTCATGGGCAGGGTCACCAATCACTAAATGAGCCACAACCAGTTTGGACTTTGAACTGCCAAACAGAAGATAGATGCAGATAGTATGAACTATTTTAATCATATTTTTATAACATCTGGTTTTGTTTTGAATGCATTAATTAATGAAGAGACATGACACAGAACTTATGGTTGAAGGCTGACTACATGTTTTGATTATGAACTTTGAATTTTTAGACTGGAGAAACATGGAGTCTTGGGATTCCTGAAGGAAGAGGAAGTTGAAAGAAAAAAAAAAAATGATGTCAGAGAGGGAAAGAGGTCTTGAACAGAGAAAAAGATTCTAGAGATCAGATAGCTGCCATGGACGAGCACCGGTATAGGCTTGGGGATGGTAGTTGGTATTGTGTATGAGTGACCACCCAGCACAAGGCTCCTGACTTCATGCCCAGTCTCCTTAGGCCAGTAGTAACACTCTGCAAGAATGCGCACCTGGGACCTCAAGAGGGTAAAGCTCAGAGCAGAGAACAAGTGAGATGGGAGATCATAAGGTGAGGTCCCAGGTCGGATCTCACTGGTGCTTAATTAGTTCCAGCATCCAGATCCATCACAGGCTAGGCTGTGCTCAATTTCACCCATGAAATACTATTCAAAATTACATGTCACGTGCAAGTTAAAACATATGTACTTCTATTGTGCATATCCCTAAACCTTCGTGCTCACTGTAAAGGTATTAGCATAAAATAAAGTAAAATAAAATAAAATAAAATAAAATAAAATAAAATAAAATATGTATTTTTTTTAATTGAAGTTAACACATGTGTATTCCAACTTAATTTATAGTAATGTTTAGTCAATTTTTAAGGTAGAAATTCTTCCTTTGAAGTCCTATTTCGATAAAAAGAGCCAAGCAGCACAAAACAAAGATCTGCATCTATACAATGACTCTTCATAATCTTGAACTGTAAAAAGTGTCTTGTAATGGTTCTAGTCCATGTGGAAATCTCTTTTTTTGTCTTTAAATATAATCTCTTGACTTTGAGGCCTGTCAGTCTGTTTATCACAGCTGCTGAATGAGAGTAATGGTGAATGGTATAATGTTGTATCTTTTAAGTTTGTACTCTCACTGGTGCTGTAAATTAAATTTTTTTCAACTTATTAAGTTTAATATAGTTTGTGTATGCCAGATGGGTTTTTAAAAGACCAGTGGGAACAATTTCTCAGCAGTTTTAGAATGGAAATATTAAAAAAAATCATGCTGTTTCTTCGTGGCTGGGCTTAATGTACTGTAAGTTTTTAGTCTGTGATCCCAGTCCAAATAGAAACTCAAAAGCTGTTATGAATATAAGGCTTAGGTTCATTGGTGGCAGTGCTGCTCTTTTGATTAATTCTGTAAGTATATTATGACTGTAAGTAGAAAATGCGTTTTATCAAATATCCTGTAACGCTATACATAAATCAAATAAGTGTTTGCCATTATTTCATCTTAAAGGATGCTTGGATCAAATTCTATTTTTCATGGAACATCTTTGA
Organism: Chrysolophus pictus; assembly: GCA_037305975.1. Classification (NCBI taxonomy): domain Eukaryota; kingdom Metazoa; phylum Chordata; class Aves; order Galliformes; family Phasianidae; genus Chrysolophus; species Chrysolophus pictus. The sequence continues at coordinate 28,733,801 of CM074614.1, read as the reverse complement.
AACATCAAGGGTTATTTCATGCATCACAGCAACAAACACACAGAGCCCTACAGAAGAAAAACAAATGCGGTAAGTATGATTTGTGCATGAATCTGTACCTGGGGATGATTGAGTAGCTGACTGAGAGTTTATGAGCTGGGATTAAAGGGAGAAGAAGAACATTTTGAAAATTTTATAGTGGAGCTCCAATACAGGGCACTTGGCCAGGAAGACTGAGCAGATGAAGCCCTTGTCCTCCTGTGTTACTTCAACCACCCTGACAGCTACAGGAGGAACAACACGGAGCCAAGGCGGAGTACTACAGGAGGAGAAACACAGAGCACATCAGGGGCTGCAATAACCATGAATGTAGAGGTCAAGTTCCTTCGTGCAGCAAGGTTGTGCAACACATTCACTACTCCAGGAGAGCAGATTTTATCCTCTTCAGAGATCATGGAATAAAGCCCTGAAAGGAATACGGGCTCAAGAAAGCAGGTTAATATTCAAGGATTACATCCTGCAAGCTCAGAATGCATCCCAACAAAGGGAAAGTCAGGCAAAAATGCCAGGAGGCCTGCATAAGTGAACAAGAAGATCCTGGCCAAACTTAAACACGCACGCGCACACACACACACACACACATACAGACACACAAATAAATAAAAAATAAAAGGGTGAAGTCAAAGATCTGAGAGGAATACAGGATCATTGTCCAAGCAGTTAGGGATCAATTTAGGAAAGTTAAAGATCGGATAGAATTGAATCTCATGAAGAGCATCAAGGGCAACAAGATGAGCTTCCTCAGTGTCCAAAGGAAGACCCAAGAAAATTTGGGCTCTCTCCTGAAGGAAGCAGGAGGCTTTTTCACTTGACATTGAAAACGGGAATATGCTGAATTCCTTCTTTGCCTCCATTTTGTCAGCAAGACTGGTCTTCAGGAATCCAGATCTCAAAGGTTTGGAAGAAAGGCTGAAACAAGGAAGATGTGTCTTTGGTAAAAAAGAATCAGGTTGTAGAATATTGGAGCAAACTGGACATTTTCAAGTCTATGAGCCCTGATGATATGCACCCATGAGTGCTGAGGGAGCTGAAAGGTGTGACTGTGATGACACTCCATTCCTGGTCTAGAAACATAAGTAAGAATTTTCCATGCTGGAGTCCAAGACAGTCTGAGTAAAAATATAAGTTCACTACCTATCGAAAAAAAGCTTAGTGATGCTTTGGAAGGAAAGTATGAGGGTTACTCTAAAAATAATACCTCCTATTTTATGATCTTGGCCCAGATGTCAGAGGTAGATGTTAGTGCTACAGCAATAGATGTTGGACCTTTCCACAAATATTTTGTTGCTGTCCAACAGATGACAGTAGAAGGGCAGTCTGACAGAATGGTAAAGGCATGGAGGCATGTATGGAGCAAAGGTGTGGAACTGAATTTCTCCATGGAAAAAAATGGCACCCCCAGCCATTCATCAAAGCTTACTGAATGGATATCAAGCAATGAATGTGAGCACAATGAGGCAATGAGTGGCAAGTTTCTACAGTGGTATATATAATACAATACAAAAAGCAAGCAACATTCCAAACAGCCGTGCACAGCTGACACGCTATGAAATGAATAGAATTTCGATCAGCTCATCTGTGCAAATCAGTGGATTACAATCACAGAGATGAATATCAGCTTCAGTGTGTTGGAAATGATGATGACAACGTTGGAATATCACAACATTTGCACTAGTTAGGTCCTATGTGTGCTCACACAGGAACAGAAAGGACACCATATTCAGATTTATCAGGACATACTGAATTGTGGGCTGAAGGTGACATTTTCCCAGATCACATCATTTCTGGTGGTGTCACTATGTCTAACTCCAATTTATAGGAGGGAGAGGAGGTTCTTTTAATATATGTAAACCTGGCATGAGGTTAAGAAACAACAGTTCAAATGTTGGTCCAACCAGTTTATTATAAACCCTAATCAGGGAGATGCAGAGGGGGAGGACGGACACAATTATGAATTAGGGTAATGGGGAAGGGAAGGACGGCGATAGAAAAGATAGGAAAGAAGGAGCAAGGAGTCTTCGTTGGAAGCAAGAGGGAGTCACCACCATGAATCCAGCATGGTTCGTAGTTCAGTCATTGATCTTCAGTAGTGGTGGGTCACTAGGCATTGTTCCGTTGATGACAATGGTGACCACAGTGATGATGGCCACTTTTCAATGGTATTACCAACTTATAAATAAGTCCAAAGTGGTTGAGTCAGTTCTTTTTGGAGTGACAGCTCAAATCCAAAGTGGTTGAGTCAGCTCTCCTTGGAGTGGCAGCTTCTGGCTCTGGGATCTCAGCAGAAACTCCTTTGTTCCTATCTTCCTGGCCTTGCCAGCAGATAAGAGACAAGTTTGGCCTTGCCAACCTGTATCTTGCCTTCACAGGATATAATGGCATCATCCCCCATAGCAAACAGGAGTTATTTGGTCACAGGCTAGATCTTCCGCCAGTAAACAGTCCTGAGCAATCTCTTTCAAAGGCAAACAGCTCCAAAGAAATGCTTTCAAATGTAAAATTGTCCACACAATGATGTTCATTGCCACAGGGCAACACCCATCTCTCATCTCCTAGAGTCTTATCACAAGAAATACCTCTGAAAGCAAGCTTTAAGCCAGAAAGCAAAGAAGGATTCATACACACCAGTACGAGCTAGAGTCAAATGGCAATCCAAGTTTTACAAACATGGCTCTGTATTACCTAACAGATGTATGAACTCTTAACTGAAAAGAGAGTTATGGAGATATGAAGAGATAGCTACATTAGATAAGTACGAATTCTGCAAATTTACACCACTGCAAAAAGATTTTTTTTTTGAAAAAAAAAGTTACTTTTGTGAGAAATGTAATGACATTGTACAGGTTGAAAGATTAAAGATATTTATCTGTACATTATTTATATGTTTCTATACTATTTTTTCTCTGTTCCATGCCACATTAAACACATTAGTAACTTTCTAAATGTAATATGTATGAAATAAACGTAGCAGCAATTCTGGAAAATGTGTTTTTCCTTTGGAAATACAAAGAGAATAGAAATTATTATTGGTGCAAGAAATTATTTGAAGTGTTTTCTTTTTGCTTCAAAACAGTTTCTTTAGATTTCACTCTCATATCTGCATTTCTAGGATATTGAAACAAATGAAGCAAAGCTTTCCCAGTGTCTTCCATAAAAGAGAAAATTCACCAAGATAAATATGTTGCTTCTGAAATGCCTTCATGTATTGAAACTTCTGGTATTTGATTTACGCTTTGGAGTTATGCACTATGATATTGTATTTTTCGTCGATTTTATCTATCCTATATGAGTTAAACTTCTCAATATGACCTCATCAATGTAGAATATCATTTTTAAGTCATATGAGGAAGTCCACCTTTCATGTAATTTCAATGACTTCTACTTATTTTAATTTCTCTTAAACATTCAACAGTTTAATAGAAAAAAATGGAAGTTTATGATTTTATTTTGTTTCATAATATTTCCCATTTCACATCAGAAAACATATCTAGGTATGCTCTCTAACCCTAACATATGACACAATCTGGGCCCTGAAATACCTGGACTGTTTAAAAAAATAAAATAAAATAAAATAAAATAAAATAAAATAAAATAAAATAAAATAAAATAAAATAAAATAAAATAAAATAAAATATAAAATAAAAATTACAGGTCTTGAAAATTTCCTTATAGGCTGGCTTTTATGAACATCTGCATCAAGGCTTTTAATATTTTAACTTAAATGAAAGAACATTTGTCAGAAAACAAAGAAGTTTTGAAGCTATTGTCAGTATTCAGTCTTGAGTGATACATACTGAAGAAATAATAGGGATTTCTACATTTAAAATATTAAACAAAACAGATGTTGCAGTAATTTTTAATAGTTTTTGAAATGAAAAATGAATGAGTTAAATCCTTTCATTGCACTGAAATCAGTGGAAATTAAGATTATCTTCTGCAACATGGGTATGGTTGGGTTTTGGGGGTTTTTTTTCTTTGTTTGGTTGGTTGGTTTTGTTATTGGTTTTGTTTTTCCCAACAGGATCATTAAGACTTCTGCTGGGGATTAATTTCCTGAATCAAATCAAATCAAATCAAAATAATTTTGATAATGACTTTCAGAAGACATAAATAGAGAAAGAAAATATATTCTAATCTGTTGTCTTGGCATGTTAGCTTGTGTTTTTTCAAATCAGTCTATGTCTCCCTCAGTGGTACTCCTCTTTAGTTCTCACGGTGCTTAACGGTTCTTAAGAAGCAACAGAGGTTACTGAAGTGTTAACAATATTTCACCAAAACAAACAAACAAACAAAAACAAACAAAAAAAAGAGAATGCGTAGAGATGCAGAAAAGATACCAAAAGTAAGAAAATATTGAATAATTGGCCTCCATAAACACCTGCTCAACAATTTTTTACTTGGTCAAGTTGTAAACATTTATTAAAAATCAATTATAAGATTGCTGTAATTCCAGAAAGCACTCTTCATTTGTAGTCTTTATCTTCATCACGTAATGTGCCACTCAGCTTCCCACTGGTGCAATTTAATTTTCGGGAGACAGCAAACATATTCTTTAGTACTTTCCCAGTCATAATGATAGTATATCCTCCATAATACGAGTTCATAATTGCACAATTTGAAAAATGCCTTCCAGGTACTTTGCTTGTGTGAGATTATGCTTTGTATCTATGACACACTGTGATCATTTCTTACCAAAGCAAAAACGAGATGTCTATGCAGGTTTGTTGCTTGCTCTTTTGTTGCTTTTGTTTACTTTCAGTGAGAGGTAGAGCTGTCTGAAATAAAGCTGCATATTTTCCAAGTTAAATTTGAAATTTATATCAAAGCAGGAATTATTTGAATATTTTAAGCTGTACAATAACAGTATACTCTATATGTGTATCTGTCTGTGTACATGTGTGTGAAGATTTACAGAAGTAGACCAAACCTTTTCCAAACAGAATGCATCACATCCTTTATCCAGAGCTATTGACATGAAGTGTCAAAGTTAAATTAATACAACTCTATGCAAGTGCACCATAATACTTTCATCTGCAAAATTCAACTAATAAATCTGGAATATACTTCATTTGCTTGCTTGATCTAAGATATGCAGATTGTACAAATTTCAATAAGCTCTAGCATGCTAATATTCAGAGAGTATAAATTATGACATTAGCTTGTTTAGCCAGGGAATTGATACAGATCCTGGAAAAAAAATGCTGTTTAAGACTTAAAGAAGTCTTCAAAAGTGCCATCCTAAGGGCTCATTAAATGAAGGAAGAGCATAAAAAAAATCTGTAAGAAATACTTGATCTCTGTATGCTTACTAAGAAAGGAAATTACTGCTAAGAATTACTTTGACAGCTTGTAGACAGCAGTGCCTTCAACATCTAACATGTGACAGGTGAACAGGCATACAGGGCATTTTTCCTGCAAGCACCTATGGACATTTTCAATGGCACATTTGCATCTCCCAGGCGTATTACTCTGCATCCTGGTCTCTTAGAATTTCCTCCCAAGACATCTTCATGAACATTAATGAAGGGGAAAATAAGTTAATTGTCTGGACAGAGTTCAATTTTTTTTTTATAAGTCTAAGCAATATGTATTCAAAATTTATTAAACTTACTCTGTTCTGTTCTTTGTGATTTTAGAACTAGCATTTGAATTCAGTGAGCAGGCAGGCACAGTTTCTGCTTAAAGAGTTGCAGAAAGAAGTTAAATAATGATTTAAATGCTTTCTTTACTTGTATCCGAAGCAATACTAAAAAAAAATCGTGGGTTTTTTTTTTTTTTTTTTTTTTTTTTTTTTTTTTTTTTGCAAAATCAGAAGTTAAGTCCAGCTTCTGACGTAAAACCAGAAAATGTCAGGCATTAGTTCTCTTTACAGGCAGTGTTTTAACACTGGTCATATAGAAATTGAAGCCAAGAAACTAATAGGAAGAGTCTAAGCTGTGTGATACAAAAAATAATACTGATGTGTCTCTTTGCAGTAACCAGGGTCTGCTTGCATAAGTGTAAGGCAATATGTCAGAGCAGAGCGATGGTACTACAGAGAAATTTCTTTCTATCGTCTTCTTCGAGGATGACTTTCTTCTTCCTTTTTGTATCTTTCTCATAGACACAAATAAATTTCCATCATGATTGCTATTTCTGAATTGAAGAAAATACAGTTCAGGGGACATAAATACCACAATGGACCAGAAAGTGATCATCCCATTCAAAAGTCAGTCCAATTTTGCTGTTTTATATTTTTTATCAAAATCTTATTCAATTTTTCTGTTTTTAAAAGGTGTCTTGAAAATAGCAATGGTAGTCTCATAAATACAGATTCTCTCCTTTGAACAGTTTTGAAATGCTGTGTCCTTCCATTTTACTCCATGTAAGGGTGGATTTTAAGTCACATATCTTTAGGATGTTTAGGTTAGATATTAGGAAGAAATTCTTTCCTCAAAGGGTGGTGGAGCATTGGAACAGACTACATGGAGAAACAGTGAGTGCCCCATCCCTGGAGGTGCTTGAGGGCACATTGGATATGACCCTGGGAAGCCTGACCCAGTGAGTGGCAGCCAGACCACAGCAGGGGGTTGGAGCTAGATGAGCTTTAAGGTCCCTTCCAATCCAAGCCATTTTATGATTCTATGATCTTCTGAGTTTAGAATTGTAGTCTGATTTTGTGAATTTTATTTTTATTTTTAAAAGTGGATGTTATGTTCTCAAGTCTACTGTTAGCTATGGTTGTTAATTATTGGACCCTTTTCCTTTCTCACTCAACTGTATTTGCTTTGGTGAAGCTCTTCCCTGTTGTGTAAGTAAGTGCCTAGTGGTTATTCCCCCGGAAATTATGGAGACTGAAACATAATTCCTTTCTTTATTGCCTGAACTGAATGCATGCATTAGCAACTTGTTGCCTCTTCTACAGATAATGATCTCTTTATACTGCTAGAACCTTCTGTTCAGTATCAGAATATATACAAATGACCTCTTCCACCAAAATTAACTTCCCTCAGCCCTAGCCAATGAATATTAATTGTTTTATATAAAGTAGAACAAATCAAATTTGAGAGAGAGATCTTCATCCATTTTTTCTCTGTTCCTAGAGAACACAAATCACTAATAGTGAAATTTAAGGAACTCGATCATCTTTGAAAATATATATATTTTAAACACTTATAATTTCTTATTTCAAAGGAGATACTGAATTTATACCAACATAAGATTAGACTTGAGGAATAACTGCTCAGTTATTTATACCCAGAACCTCAGCTACTATAAATCACTACAGCTACACTTACTGTGATGAAATTATAATGATTGAATACCTCTTGAACATTCATCTCTGAAAATTCTGAAACCAAGTGTGTTTCATTTGCATAAAAGAAAATTTGTAAAGCTGAATTCCATGCGTATCTACTGTTGATGTTATGTATGTCACTGATCAGGATGTCTAGAAGGGAGATTGTGAGAGTTCAGTCCAAAAGCCACAGATAAAAAGGCTGAAGGACTAAAATATTGAAAAAAATGGATTTTTATCACACAAGCTAACAGAAAGAATCAATCTGCTAGGAGGAAAGCAAGACAATTTATTAGTTAGATATAACTGATTATTTCAAAACCATCTGGGACGAAGTTTGAAAACTGAAAAAGTCTGTATCTGTTGACATCCTTATTTGTAGAGGTAGAGAATTGATGGAAGCGATATCTGATAGCAAGTTGCTTCTTCTTTGAAATAAAATAAAGAGATTTAAAATGCATATGTATTATTTTTTAAAAATATTTTATTCTATTTTATTTTAAAGAGATGATTTGCATAATTAGATTTTACGTATATTTATACGTATAAATTTTAATTGCTGAATGTCATCAGGAGAAACATAATGCTGAGTAATATTTTCTGATGAGACAATGAGGGGGTCCAGAAAAGATACAAAAAAGGAATGAAGACTATTTTAAAGGAGTCTGCATTCCTGACCAATTTGTACCAAACTAATGTATGAAACATTCTAGAAAAAAATGTTGTCCAGTGTTTCTGCTCGTCTAGGTCATTTTGATCTTGTTTTCTCACTGAGGATGTGTACTGGAGAATGATAGTCATCCACAAATCACTGAGCTTTAGCAGCTGGATCTTAAATTTATGTCTATCCAATGTTTTTATAAAGTACTTGTAAAATTTCTGTTCCCTTAATGGTTAAAAAACATTTTTCCAATAAAGATACAGACAATTCAAATAGAACATCAGGTTTCTGAAACAGATTGGTTATTCATAGAATCATAGAATCATAGAATGGTTTGCACTGGAAGGGACCTTCAAGGTCATCAAGCTCCAATCCCCCTGCTGTAGGCAGAGACATCTCCCACTGGACCAGGTTGATCAAAGACCAATCCAGTCAATTGCTAGGTTGCACACATCCTCTTCCTAATAAATGCTGCTAAAGAGAAACTCATATGATCAGGGCACAAGTTCAGTAGGTCCACCTGGTAATGCTGTCTCAAAAAGAGAAGGGCTGCACCCACTGAATGACTGCCCTTCAGCCTTGCCCTTATATTCCAGTTTGCTTAAGAAATCACACTTGAAAAAATACTGTTCCTCGCTTGTGGGAATCTGCAAGTATTGAAGGTAACAACTGATTTACAGAGGATGTTGGGGACTGCAGTTCAGCAGAAAAATAAGGAAGTAAAAGCAGAAACACAACAGAAGAATTCATTAGTTTCTTACTAAATAGGTCTTCAAATGAGGAGTTAGTGACTTAAGGAAAACTATATTAAATTATCATGGAGTCAAATCAACATTAGGAAACAAAATTTATGGATCTTATGAGACTAGCATCCACCCCTCAAGGTGCCTTTATTTTGCCAAATATCACATTTTTTGAAGAAATTTAATTTTATTTCTCAGTCAGTTGGTTTAACTGATTAGCGTTGCAGTGGTACTGAAATAAAGTTAATGAGAATTATATTTCTTTCTTTGCAGAGATGCTTGTTTTTTTCCTTCTTTAATTATAAATAAAAAGAAAAGTAAGAGGAAAAAAAGAGATCAGTTTTGTGGTTACCTCATGTATTGGCTTTAGGCTGTGGAAAAAAAAAATGTTGGTAAGAAGCAAAAAATATTTCTGAATTTTTATGTACTGTCCAAACTCTGTTCTCATTGATGTTAGCTCTGAGTCTGTTGTAGTCTTCAGAGAAAGAATTACACTGAAAGTTTTTAATTCTATTCATAAGATTTCTTATTTCTGAAAAATACTTTTATTCACCAGAGGTGGAGTTATGTATGAGTAAACCTATAGTGTCAACTGAATCACATAAAAATGTTATTTTGCATAATTTTCTCCTTAGGTAATACACCTTGAATTGACAATTTATCCATTTTTGACAGTTTTTTGAACTTCAAAGTTATCATAGAATCATAGAGTCTTAGAATGGCTAAGATTGGAGGAGACTTTAGAGATCATCTTGTTCCAACTCCACCCTGCCATGAGTAGAGTTGCCACTCACCAGATCAGACTGCCAAGAGCCTCATCTAACCTGGCCTTGAACACCACCAGAGATTGGGCATCCATAGCTTTTCTAGGCAGCTGTGCCAATGCCTCACCACTCTGAGTTTTCTTGTAATTTCCTTTTAGTATCTGATCTAAATCTCTTGGTTTTTGTTTTGTTTGTTTGTTTAGTTTAAAACCATTCCCCCGTGTCCTACAACTATCTGCCCATGTAGAAATTTGATCCTCCTCCTTGTAAGTTCCCATCAAGTACTGGGAGGCCACACTGAGTTTTCCCCGGATCCTTTTCCTTCTCCAGACTGGACAAGCTCATCTCCCTCAGCTTTTCATTGTACAAGAGGTACTCCAGCCCTCTGATCATCACAGCGATCCTTCTCTGGATCTGCTCCAATATCTTCACATCCCTCCTGTACTGGGGAATGTTCTGAAAGACTTGAAATAGCCTAAAATTATCCATTAGAATATGAGGTTTTGTCCGTTCTTTAAATCTTCAGTTTTACATGCTTCAGTTTTACACATGCTCACATGTGTAGAATTCTGGGAAAGTCAAAGTCTATGTGCAGTTGAAGCTATAGAAGAGGATTAGATAGGAAACACTTAACCTGGAGATATGTAAGTCCCTGGGATCTGACAGGTTGCACCCTTGAGTGCTGAGGGAACTGGCTGTTGTCACTGCAAGGCCACTCTCAATGGTCTTTGAAAGTTCATGGAGATCAGAAGAGCTTTCTCAAGACTGGAAGACATCAAATGTCACATTTATCTTCAAAAAGGGCAAGAAGTAGTACCTGCAAATTTACAGTCTCATTAGATTCCAACAATAGTGCAGGCAATGGAGCAACTAACCCTGGAAGCCATTTCCAAACACATTAAAGAGAAGAAGTTGGCTGGGATTAGCCAGCATGGATTTATAAAGACAAAATTGTGCCTGACCATTCTGAAACCTCTTCATGATGAAATGACTGCTTTCTGGATTAGTAGAAAATATCCAATATTTATTACCTTGACCATAGATCTTTCAAGGCTGTCTCTCAGTCATCTTTGAAGAATGTCAAATACTTTAGTCTGATACAGGTAAGCAGTGGTGATGTGGCTTGGAAACTGGCATAACTAATGGACTGAAATAATTGAAAGCAGTGGCACAAAATTCATGGGAACCTTTTTCCAGTGTTGTACCCCAGAGGTGGATAGCAAGTGCAGTGCCATTTAACATCATTAATGACATGGATGATGAGGAAGGGTGCACCCTAAACAGGTCTGTAGATGACACAGAACAAGAGGGAGTGGTTGACATAATAAATTATTCTGCTGCCATTCAGCAGAATCTCATCAGAGTGGAGAAATGGGCTGACAGCAACCTCATACTGCTCAACACAGGGAAATACAAAGTCCTGTTATAGAATCGTAGAATCATTGAATTACTCAGGTTGGAAGGGACCTCAAGGATCATCAAGTCCAACCGCAGCCTAACCATAGTACCCTAGCTCTAACAACCCTCTGCTAAATCATATCTCCGAGCACCACATCCAAACGGCTCTTAAACACATCCAGGGACGGTGACTCAACCACCTCCCTGGGGAGCCTATTCCAATGTTTAACCACCCTTTCTGTAAAGAAGTGTTTCCTAACGTCCAACCTAAACTTACCTTGGTGCAACTTGAGGCCATTTCTGCTCATCTTGTCACCTGTAACCAGTGAGAAGAGACCTACCCTGCTCTCACTGTAAGCACCTTTCAGGTACTGGAAGAGAGTAATAAGGTCTCTCCTCAGCCGCCTCTTCTCCAGACTAAACAGCCCCAGTTCCTTCAGCTGCTCCTCATAGGGCATATTCTCCAAGCCCTTCACTAGCCTCACTGCCCTTCTCTGGACCTGCTCGAGTACCTCCACGTCCTTTCTGTACTGAGGTGCCCAAAACTGAACACAGTACTCAGGGTGAGGCCTCACCAATGCCGAGTACAGGGACAGGATGACTTCCCTAGTCCTGCTCACCACTCCATTCCTGATACAAGTCAGGATGCCATTGGCCTTCTTGGCCACCAGGGCACACTGCTGCTCATGTTCAGCCAACTGTCTATCAGAACACCAAAGTCCCTTTCCATCAGGCGGCTTTCCAGCCACACATCCACTGCCTGATCATTTCCTTTGTATTCCTCAGTTGACCAGCAGGTTCTTATTGAGTCATATTGGTTTTCTGCCCCCTCTGCTTGATTTCTTATACATGGGAATGGAGACCACTTGGGTTCTAAGAAAGTTCTCCTTAAAGTTTTACCATCTCTATTCTGTTATTCTTTCCTTAAGGACAGCTTCCCAGGTGATTTCATCCAATAATTTCTCAAACAGCTGGAAGTTCCCTCTCTTGAAGTTCAGGGTTCTGTCTCTGCTCCTTGTCAGACCTGTATTCCTTGAGATCATAAACAGAACAAGGGCATGGTCTGTACACCCTAGACTATCTCCAGTCCTCCTATTTAATGAGCTCCTCTGCACTGGTGACTGCCAGAGCTAGTAATGCTCCACCTCTGGTTGGTATTTATATATATATTGATAAGAAGGGACTAATCAGCTGAAAAGCATTTCTGAAAAGAATCCTGGTGGACAAAATGCAGCAGAGAAAAACAACGTTCCCCAGGGCAAAATTGGGAAGTTTTCCAGGATGATCAAGGGAGATGATGCTTCCCCTCTTCTCAGCAGTAATGGAATGCATTTGAAGTTCTGCATTCAGTTTTGTGGCTTGTCTTTACGAGAGAGGCATGAACTTATTGCAGAGAGACTAGTGAGCAGCTGCAGAGATGATGAAGGGACTGCAGCATCTGTCATATGAAAAGAGACTGGAAAATCTGAATCTGTTCAGTGTAGAGGAAGCTCATGAGGATCTTAACAATATATATATAAGTACCAACCAGAGGTGAAGCATTACTAAGTCTGGCAGTCACCAGTTAAGGAAAGAATAACAGAACAGAGATGGTAAAACATTAAGGAGAATTTTCTTAGAACCCAAGTGGTCTCCATTCCCATGTATAAGAAATCAAGCAGAGGGGGCAGAAAACCAGTATGACTCAATAAGAACCTACTGGTCAACTGAGGAATACAAAGGAAATGATCAGGCAGTGGAAGTGGGAATGTGTGGCCTGGGAAGAGTACAGGAATGCCATCTGAACATGCAGTGCTGAGATCAGGAAAACCAAGGTGCTAATGGAACTGGACTTGGCAAGGGATATGAAAAATGAAAAGAAGGGGCTTTATAGATAAATTAGTAAAAAAGAAAGGCCAAGGAAATTATATCTCCTCTGATAAAGGGAGAACCTGTCAACAACAAACGAGGAGAAGACTAAGGTACTCAACAAGTTCTTTGCCCAGAGGCAATAAACACAATCTGGAATACAGCATATTTCACTGAAATATAATTGTAAACTGTTATACTGGCATATGTTTGACCACTGAATGAGGTTGCCAAGGGCATTTGCAAAGTTTCTATTCTTGAAGATACTAAAAATCTTACTGGACACAGGCCTGAGAAATCTAATCTAGAAGTCCTCAATCTGAGCCAGGGATTAGAATAGTTGACCTCCAGGTGTTCCATCCACTGTCGGCTATTCTGTGATTCTGTGCTTTCAGAACAATCTCTGGATCTTTAACTGAAGGATTATTTAAAATAAAACAACTACCTGAAATCTATTTTAGTTCTAAAGATGTATCCTCTGTCAGGTAGTCTGCTTACTTTATCTGTTTTTCTTCAATCAGAAGTGCAGAGTAAATTCATTTAACACATATCTTGTTGAAATGGAGTGTAAAACACAAAGCAAACTTATGATATTATATTTATGTAATGCATACCTGTTCATTTTGATAAGGACCTATGTTCTATGGTACACGAAAATGTGTTAAAAGTTGAAGTCTTGAGGCTAGTTATACTGTAAGGAACCCTTTACTCTCCTTAATAAAGCTCTGGTGAACAAATGAGTTTAAGTGAAAAAAATATCTGCTTTAATTACATTCTTCAGCTTTATTTACAGTTACATTTAATATTCATGTCTTTGATGTCTTTAATTTCTGTGCTTCTGCCTTGTTTGTGAGACAGTTATTTTTGTCTGTTTGAGAATTAAGTGTTCATTAAGCATTCAACCGATAAGGCAGAAGAACACTTGGAGAAATGGCACATGCAATCCTGAATAGTGTTGATTAAAATGGAAAACTCAGTTCAGATCTCACTGCTTTCTATTCTGTATTGACGGATTGCCTTTAGGGATGTACGTGTTGCATTGTTTTCAAATGACTAGAATACATAATGTCTTTGTTAGGTGTTCTCCAGAATTTTCAAGCCTCTAATTTTGTTGCAAAAAAGACTCCCATAGGATGCTTGTCCTTTGATTTAGCATAACTTTATTTGTCTAATAATCCCTTGCCTAGAATATGAGAAGAGTCTCCACATGCAATATATACATTATCCTTGACTATATACTGAATATTAACAGAGGAACAGGATTTTACACTTCACCTTCTAGTCAGGGGTTGACACAAAGACTAGATTTCTCCTGGACTTGTGTAATTTGCTGTTTTTCTATTGCTATTTAACTTCTGCTACTAAAGCAGCTAGAAATGTCATTCAGACAAGTTTCTACTCCTAAAACTTAGCCCACAGATTAGTGTCTGCCTCACATATCTTTTTTTTTCTTTTTTATGTAATTTAGTGGTGGAAATCTAGAGAATGAAAAAAGCTACCCTCAAGTGTATCAGAATTAATACTTCTTTAAAAATACTGTAACAGATTCATATAATTTTCTTCAGGTATTGAAACTTGGCTTGTATGTGTACACAAGAAGCAGAACTATAAAAATTCATCTATGTAATGTCTGCCTTTTTTCATGTATTGACTGATTACCAATGTATTACCCAAGAATGGCAGTGATTGACATGTAAAGGTAACCAGAGTAGAAGATTTTAGACTTAGTTAGAAATAGTAAAAAGATTGAAAGTGAGAGACTGATCTTTTTTTTTTTCCCCTCAACTTTTATGAAAATTAACTCAATTTTTCAGCCTGATGTACTGTTTCATTTCAAATAGACCATTTCATCAGTGTTCCAGAGCTGACCTATGTCACAATGTGCAACTTATTTTGTACTTTTTTCTTTCATTCATAGTAATTCTGTAAACACAATAGTCTTTTAACTAACTCTGAAATTATTTGCAAGTACTGGTGGTATTGATTACTATTTGCATTTGTAAGCTATAAACTTAAGATCAGACCCACACACTTTTCCATCCACCAGCAAAAACTACTCAGCCTGTCATAAATTTTCTTCTAATAACTGTATGGTTTTGCTGATCCTAATGCTCAATCCTTCTTATGTCTTTAAACATCACCTGCCAAGGCTAAATTTATTTACTTCCCCTTTCTTAGGAGGTCGCTAAATTGTGGTAATTGCCATTGTCATGGGTCTAGTTATAACAATTTTTTTTTTTTTTTTTTTTTTTTTTGTGGTGATTGTGCAAAGTCAATGTGCAACTGCCTGTTCGACTGTTCTGTTCAACAGTCTACACTGATTTTTTTCTTACCTCCGCTAATACATTTTCTCATGATTTACTTTCAGTGATAAACTTACCTTAGGCCTACAGTAAATTATCAGTTTAGTCTCAGAGTTCCAACAATTGCAAGATAACTTGTAGGCTTTCAGACCATGACTCCTGTCCTGTTCATTACTGATTTGTTTTCTTCAGCTATTGCTTTCTTTCTGTGAGCACTGAGACTTTATATAAATTCAGATCTGCCATTCATGGAACCATCTGCACATAATTCTTTTTGCCTTTCTTATTCATTTGTCATATATTATTTTTTTAGTTCATTTTAATCTAGATTTTGGACAGCATATTTATTTGCCTTCTTTTAATACTCCTTGCCAAATGAGTTTTTATAAGTTAACTCAATGGCAGCATCTCCCTTGCAGAACTCTGAGTAAGGCTTTTTTCTTCTTTTATCAGATTCAGACAGTTGTATTCACATTCGGAGGCCTTAGAGCCTTTTATGCTGCAAAATGAAATTATGGCAAACCATAAAATAGTATGATGGCCTGCCACTCAAAGAAGGGCTTGTTGTTTGATGCTTTTAATGAGTGTTGATGTTAGCATAACAGAACTAATATCACTGTGAGATAAGTGTCAGTGGGTGCTGCATTTTCTCTGATTCTGACTTCATTTAATCTTGCTGTGCCTTATTACCATTCACTCAGCCTCCCTGACTGAATGTGTAGCAATTTGTAGACAATTTAGACAGCATCGCTCTGGCACCTATCTCATCACCAAAGAAAGAAATTCAGTGGTGTTATCTCAGCATCTCACCACCTTCTTTACAGCCATTCTGGCATGATGTGTTCTGCTGTTATTACCACTCTGCTTGGGCATTTGCTTTTCTCTAGTCCTAGACTCACACCAGTGGCACAGTATACAACTATGGAGTGATTTCCAAAAGAATTCTGTATAAGTGTGATGAGTCTCTTTGTCATGGAAATAGAGACTGAATCTTCTGTAGAATTGTACATTCTACCTTTTTTTGGAAAGATACTATGTCAAGAGAAAGCATGTAAAAAAACGTATAAATGCCTTCCAGGAAGTATAAATGCGTGGTGATATCTATCACAGCGGTGAAAGTGTTCTAGCTCTTGGAACTCTCTTTTCTGTGATCATCCAATTTCCTAGCAAACTTCCTTTCCAATGAGCCACTAAAGACTGAGGGGTCAGGGAGTTAACATTAAATACAGTAAGTGGGAATTATTTATTGTGATGGGGGGGAAGACTGGTTTTTGTTTGTTTGTTTTGTTTTGTTTTGTTTTTTGGGGTTAATATTATTTTAAATAGACACTTAATCTTTTAGTTGTTCTCAGAATAAAATCAAAACATTTGAGAGTTAAAAATGTGCTCTAATGTTGACCTTATTATCATTGGAGATCCTTATGACTGAAATCTATAATTGGAGACTCTCTATTCTACTTTTTTTCTGTGAGATTCAACTCTACCAGGGCAGTGTAACAGAACACTTAATGATTTATTATGTTTGCAGAAATAATAATCATTGCTATGCAAAATATTTAAAAATCAAGAAATAATGTGCTGACAGACATCAAATTAAGATAATATATATATATGATTGTAGAAAAAAAAATGAGGAACACATTCACCCTTATAAAATCTTTTAGAGTCTCCTTAACAAAGGTATATGCTCCCTGGAATACCATTGAACATCTTGTTAGGTAGTGTAGAAAAAAATGGTAACTCAGTAGAATTTTCATCCTTTTACAGGGTCATATATGGAGCAGGATGAATTATGTATTTAAAAGTGATAAATTTCATGTGATATCTTATCAATGTGCAGTCGCATGTTCAGAGTACATCTATCTGTGCTTCTTGCTAACAAAATAGTGCCTCCCAGGACAGAGAATGACAAAAAAGGACACTGGCATGCAGTGTGATAGTAACCAATAATCTCAAAGTCATGAATTTTCTACCAAAAAAAAAAGGCACAAATAAGGAATTAAGAAATCATAATTTATTGCTAAAACAATTCTGCATCTCTGTATCTCTCTTTGTTTCATATTCCTTGAAGAAACACACAGTGGTATACAGCAGAAACAAAACCCATTTTTATTTGAATGGTTCAGGGTGTCCTAACTTTTTGGGTGGCACTAATTTATTTCTTATTTAGAATTTATTTGCTTATATAAGTTCATTTATTATTAAAGAATTTATTGGATGGATCCCTAGTTATTTTTAGAAATCTTAATAACACAGAGACAGTTAAAAAAATGATTAGTGATGGAAAAATTCAAATTATATCAACTCAGCAAATGGTAATTTGTGTCCAAGGCATGGAAGGCAAGAAGGCCTGGCCAAAAAGAGGGTAATCTTGATGGCAGCAGGGACCCGGAGACAGAAGGACTTCATATCAGGGAGTCAGGTTTCCTTTGCTGATAAGACACTGGCAAGGCTCTGACTTGTAAGATGATGCAGAGGAGTTCTAAGGAATACCTTCTGGGCAGCGAGGCTGGGTTACAGATAGGCACAACTCTGGGATGAAGTGCCCTACACTTATGCTCACAGGAGTGGTGCTCAGGCAAGTAGGCATAAGGGCACATCTTTGCAGGCTTCATGTAGAACCTGTAATGGCAGGAGGATTCTGTCAATTTGGAGATGTTGGAGTGAGACCAGAGGAGGGCCACAAAGATGATCAGAGGTCTGGAGCACCTCTCCTATGAGGACAAGTTGAGGGAGCTAAACAGGAAGGAGACTGACTTTTTACACATCTGATGGTGATCGGGCAACTGGAAATGGCTTTAAACCAAAAAGAGGGGATTTAGATCAGACATTAAGAGGAAAATCTTTCCTCAGAGGGCTGTGAGGCTCTGGCACAGCTGCCAGAGAAGCTGTGTGCACCCCATCCCTGGAGGTGCCAGTTTGGATGGATGCCCTGGGCAGGCTGAGCTGGTAGAACTGGATGCCCAGGGCAGGGAGGGTGGAACTTGACCCTTAAGGTCCCTTTCAACCTAAGCCATTCAATCATCTGATTCATTCATTAAATACCATTAAAATTAAGTGCAAACATAAATTTCTCAACATCATTTAAAGTTCATAAGTTTGTAATGACCTGTTTAAAATTTTAAAAAGGTTAGAAAATCAGCTGGCTTTTTCTGTGTTAAGAGAACCTGTTGAATAGACAAAAACAAGTTTTTATAACCAAAGGAAGAGGAAAGCTGGAGAGGCAGGGAGAGAGCAGCAAAAATTGAACAGTTATTAATTTATATATTGTTATAAAAATAATCACTTTAATAAGGGACCGTCCCCAGGCTAACACATGACTTCTTGTTAAAGATATTTTAAAATCCCCAAAATTTCTAAAGAAGGACACTTTTCAGGATATCAAATTCAAACTTCAATTCATGGCAGCATATAACATGGCAGAAGGTTTTGCAATCCATAGGTCAGATTCTTCTGTATCATAAACTGACAGATTCCACTCAAAAATTGGTAGATTTCTTCCTATGTGCCAAGTCCAACATAAACTAAGGATTAAATCTGTACTCACTCTATATAAATGTACATTTATATTTATTTATTGTACATTTGTTGTTTATAATTATTATATCTACAGCATGCAAACAGAAAAACTGATAGCTACTCAGTGTCCTAAGTTAATCCTGTTTTCTTTCACGTGTTGAAATTTTTGCCAAGAACATTTGAGTGGATTTGTGTGTAGTTTTTTAAAGTGCTTTTTTTTGCAAGTGGACAAAGCATCAGGAGACTGTGTTAACCACATGCAATATTATTCACAGGCAATTTAGTCAGAAATGCTGCAAATGTAGGGAGTAGCCGCAAGCTGCGTGTGTAGATGGTAACAGGTCTATTCTCATGGAAACAACAGAAAATTCAGTGCTGCTAAACATTGATGTCTGAAAAGTTCCTGAAATTCACATTCTTGGTTTACTGAGAAAATGTGACTAGCCCACTTTTCCAGAGCAACCTTTTGCCAGTCAGTTTCAACTGCCAGTATACAGCCTAGATGAACCTTGGGAGCATGAGCATTTTTCTGTGCTGTCTTAAGTTTGACATGCACAACAGGAAACAAACCTGCAAACACTGCTGGATCTCTGCCACACAAACAGATCTGCAATTTCTTATTAGTTTTCAGTTCAAATTTCTGTAGAATTGTTAATGTGGGTACCATATATTAAAGCATACTTTTCTTCTGTGATTTTTTTTTTAATGTTATCTGGATTGGTTCCCAGGTTTGAACTACTGATTTTTACAATTCAGTAAATTCTATTACTCCTGAGTACTTGGACTGTTTTATAACATAAGAATACTTTCATTTCACTCCAAGCTCTGATGATGTAATCTCAATTGTCAATTGCAAGTAGTGTAATAATGTTTCTCAGCAAGCTTTTTTCTCCTACAGATACATAGGAGATAGAAATGCATTTAGCATATAAGCCTGGGAGTTAGCTGATTTAATGCTGTATCCCCAGGTGGCTTTTAAGAAAATTGTTCTCTTTAGAAATCTATTTATTGATTTATCTATTTATTTGCATAAATAGTTATTTTCATTTTAAATGTGCAAAATCCAAGAGACATTTATAAACAGAATCTGAAGAAACACTTGGATGATAAACAGCTTAAGAAGGGATACATGCTGCTTTGGATATAAAATTTGGCGTGGCTTGCACAGCTCTGATAAAGACATGTCACGAATGCTACAAAAGTAAATTAATGTGCAAGAGAAATGTAGCGTGATAACAAGATTGCAGACAATTTCCAGCATGTGTTTTGCTCTCAAAAGAAAACACACAAAACAAACAGAAAAGGAAAGCTACTGTGACTGATGATTGGTTTTTCTTTTGGAAAATAAAAGCCATGGTCAAACTTTATATTGCATTTTTCATGCACTCAGACACTATAACACAACCTTTATTTTCCTCAGTTTACAAATACATCATATGTCAGTTCATAAAAAAATTTCAATAGATTTTTCCACTTTCACTTTCTACGTTGCTGAAGTGAAGACATTTATGCTGTTTTTAATGTACAATTTTTTTGTTCTAAAGAACAAAGTAACTAAAGTAACTAAAGTAAAACTAAAGTAACAGTTTTCTGCAGTGCATCTTATTTAACTCTTTCTAAGATTTATGTTTGTAAGAACTGATGAGATGTTAAGACGTGGGTACTCCACTGGACAACGGATTGACCACAACCCAGCAGGGTGCACTTTTGGCCAAAAAGACCAGTGATATCCCAGGGTGCATCAAAAGACTATGGCCAGCAGGTTGAGGGAGGTGAGCATCACCCTCCCTAATGAGGCCACACCTGGTGTACTGCATCTATTTTTGAGCAGTATTATTCCCAAGCACACAAAATACAGGAAACTGCTGGAGAGAGTCCAGTGGAGGGCCACAAAGGTGATCAAGTGCGTTTCCCTTATGAGAAAAGGCTGAGAGAGCTTGGGCTGTTCAGCCTGGAGAAAAATGAGAAGGGATCTCATAACTGTTTATATATATCTAAAGTGCATTAGTCAAGTAGATGGGAGTGGACTCTTTTCCATGGACTGCAGCACCAGGGCAATGGGCAGAAATTGGAACACAAGAAGTTCTATATTAACACAAAGATAAACAGAGCACTGGAACAGGCTGCCCAGAGAGGCTGTGAAGTTTCCTTCTTGGGAGATACTAAGATTCACGTGGATACTTTCTGACCTGCTCTAGGAACTTGCTTTAACAGGGGGGTTGTAGTGGATGATCTCCAGAGATCTCTTGCAACCCCTAAAATAATGTGATTCTGTGAAAAAATCTATAATATTCAAATACTTTTTTTACTCAAATTTTGATACAACTTTGCATTTTAAAAACTTGTAGTAAACTCTACAAATTTTAGAAATGTTCAATACTATCAGTTTTTATAAATATATTCTTGTCCTAGTTAATCTAGCTGCTGAAAGGTAAAGGGAGTAGGAATGGGGTCACGTTCTGTTGAATCACTTCTTATCTTTTCAGATGCAAGCGCTACAAAGAAATGTTAATGTGTATGACCCAGCTCCGTATGCTCCAAACTTTACAGTCTTCAAAAATACAGATATTTACATATATACAAATATGTTCTTAATATATATAGATATTGTTCTTAAATTGCATAACTAATTTACAGGTCAGTCCCAATGTTATTTAGACTGTTCTACTTTGACTTTAGTAATGTCTTGCTTTTAAGTGGTAAACATCTGATCTTCCCACTTTGTCACTGCTTAGGGATATTTGCCATAACAAAGCTAAAAGAAAATAACTTCTTTCAGCTGTTTGGTAAAAATGAAAAATGTTTTGAAAACTCTAGTTTTTACAAGAAGAAAGCAATTAAGATATCTCACAGAGACAAGTACAGAAGTGAACCTGTTGTGCACATTACTGAAGAACTGTGTCAATCACCATATGTCAGCAGAAGAAAGACCACTCCTGAGAAGTCTGTCTGCTTTGATTTCTGACTTAAAGGGCAAAAAAATGAAAGAAAAGTAAAGCACAAACTTTTCACTTCCATCTTTCCTTTACTCTAAGATACAGACCCTCATCCATGATGAGACGACAGGGTGCATGTCATAATTTTTGGCAGAAAAATTGATTTATGATAATACTGCTTTATAAAGACATGCAGCAAGGATACTGATGTAAGAAGAAAGATTGCCAGTTTCTCTTTTTGCATCTGTGGTTAGACGTCAAAACCAACCTTCAAGTAACTGTTCCTGCACTGTATCCTGTTATGACACACAATTTAACTCACTCATTAAGCTGAAAGATTTTCATTTGAAAATAAAAATAAGTATATTTTAACAACTTTATTGCATTAATATTCTGAATAAGTAAAAAATCTAAGTTCTAGAGAAAGGCATGGCATAAACTGTTATACCATCAGCTTCTATCCATCAACTCCTGTCTTTGCTGTTGTGCAGTTTCCAGTAAGATCTGTAGCAAATTCTGGCTCCTCCAAAAGTTTTCCTTTCTATATAGGATGAATCTTGGTCCTGTTTATTCCCTGAAGTCACCAGTTCCTGACCAAGTTCGGAGATCAAAGCTTCGTTCTTTGATTCCCATATTTTTCATGCATTAAAATCTCTGCAAATCCTTCTTGCCTGAACAAGCTACCTGGTATGGAGATTCTTACCCATTTTCCACATGGACCTGATTTTCTCCTGTTAAATAAACTCATGACAAGTTGGGAACCCAATTAATTGTACTCACCCCTGCCATTATTGATAGCGTTTTATCTGCCTTAATTCACTGCTGAAAGATGTTTACTTTACTTAAATCTGTAGGAATTGTGAGCATCGATTTGGCCTCTGCAAGATGGAAGCAAATGTACGTATGTCCAGGGATGACTACTTGACAATTCTTAATGCAGATGATTTTTTTAAATTATTATTATTATTATTATTATTATTATTATTATTATTATTATTTGGACATTGTGCCTTTGAACAGCATATGGAAACAGAGGAAGTGATCATGGGTAAGGAAGATAAAGTCTGTCCAATACAACCGTAGTCTGGTGCTCAGGCAGAAAAGCATTCAATTGTCTGCTTCTGTTAAATTCATTAGAAGTCAGGCAGGGGGTGCACTGAGAAAGGGAAAGTCTGTGCCTTTAAAACAGGGAAAAGGAATTTATCTTCTTACATAAGTAGGAAATCAACTTGTGGAACTAATTCATTAACACAAGTGATCACTTTGGCTAAGGGCTTTCTGGATCAAAACAAGGAGCTGCAAATCTTTTTAAAGATAAAACCATCAGAAGTTGCATTAGCTTAAAGGGGTAAAGAAGGAGATCAGCAGAACTGTTTCACTCCAGGGGGATAACTTCCTGTAGAGCTTGAGTATCTGTAGCTTTAACCAGTAATCTCATAAGCAGTGCCCTGCATTTTATTCAGTCACATCCAAAATACTGTCTACTGACAGAGGCACAATACTCGATAAGAAGTATCATCTGTGTGATATGGTGTGGCAATTTTAATTTTTCCCAGGCCCTGACTTTGTAATTATGCTAATTAATTGCTCATTATGTACAAATCACAGAATTCCATGTGAATAATTCAGTTTCAGGTTTCAGAATTGTAACATACCCCGTGTAGTTTAACAGAAAGTGAAACATTTCTCCTAGAACTCGCCTCCCCTTCTCAGTTATAACTGCAAATTATTCACATAGTCTTTAAGGATAAGGAAGAGAATCAAAATTAGGGGTTGTCTCTTTATAGTTTGTCTTCTCAAAAATATTCTTTTGAAACCTTTTGGTCCTTCTTGTTCTGCTCAATAGAATTAGCCCAATGTAATTAGGTTTTTGAGTTCAATAGGATTAGGTTGACAGGCCAGCTCAGCCTTTTTTCCTTCTTTTATTCTCCTTGTATGATGTAATGCAAGTTACTGCTCTTAGGAACAATAATTTTAAAGCATTAGCACAGAAGTATGATGCTGTACTTGAACTTCTCCTACTTGCAGGACTTCAGTATTGTGAAGAATAGGGGTCATCTTCATACTGTTCTTTAAAATCCAGAAATAAGCTTAAAAATCAGAAGTAATTCTAAAAAATAACAGTTTGACAGGGATTTAGAGCCTGTTATGAATAGCATCAAGAAGTTTTTTGACTATGAAACCCATATTTGAAATCTAGTATGCAAGAAAATATTTAACGATTAAAACTTTTATCTCAACACAAAGGCTATAATCCTTTTAAAAGTACTCCACAGGCTTCCCTTATGGACTTGTTTCCCATTTGAATGCTCCAGCAAAAGAATTTAGCAGGGTATGCTAAAATTCTCAGAATCTCTTTTTATACAAGCCTACAATGTGTCATCACTAAGCACTTTTGTAGTATGATTATATTCTTTAAATAATTGTGAAGGGTTAAAGTACAGGACTGGATTGCCTTGTGATTGCTAAGAAAGTTTTATCAGGAAGTTTCTATTGGTTTCCCTAAACATAAGTTAGAGCTGTCTTCCAAAGCATGACAAAAAACTTCAATTCTGTTACACTTGTATACATGGCAGCATCCACTGTTTTCATAATTCATAATAGTAAATTTAACTACTGCAGACCAAATATTCATATGGAGATTTTTTTTTCACATTGACCAAAATGCTGTGTTGGATTAGTGCCTTAATACTATATGTTAAAAATGTTACTATTTTCTTCCATTTTAAAGGAATGTTCTGTCATATAATAAAAATTATTTAATTACAAAGTATTCATAAGAGCTGTATTTGATGATTGAGAAAAGTGTATCTTTAATATTAATTCTAAATTGAACAGAGCCAAATGGTAATGTAGATCGTGAATGCTATTTTAGTGTATGTTTGACTTGAAATAGAAAAAACAATAAATAATTAAAACCACCCGTAATAGCATATGTACAATGAGAAACTTATTTTTAAAAGTAGGGAGAAATTGACATTCATTTTCAAATTGAGGATCAGAGTGGACTTTTCTTATACATTAATGAAGACACTGGAAGCCTCCTTACAGCAGCATTATAGGGATTTCTCTATGAATTGTGAAATGTCAGTTGATAACTTTTTCCAAACGTTCATTCTTGAGGATTTCTTTATGGATAATCTTTTACAAGGAGCTTTGTGAAGCTTTTCTATCCTTATATTGTGCTTTAAGTATCTGTACACTAATTGCTCCTTTTTGACTGACCTCAAATATTACCAAACATCTGGGGGCAAAGAAAGTAATAATTTCTGATCGTTCACGTTCTTATTTTGAACAATGGTTTTATTTTTGTTTCTGTCAGTGGAAAATCAGTTGAATACAGCACTGCTTGTGCAGAGACAGAACTCTGGTTTACAGTAAGCTTCATATTGCATCTGCTTTATTACAAAACAATGTACACATGTCCCTGAACAACCTCCCCTTTTTTATTGTTTGCTTCAATCCTCAGGCCCACACTTGGGTTTCATATAACAGCAGAACCATAGAATGTCCCAAATTGGAAAGCACCCACAAAGATCACTGAATCCAGGTCAGCTCCACTCAGCACCACCTGAACCCAATTCCTGTGCCTGAGGGCAGTGCCCAAATGCTACATGAGTTTCTGCAGCTCAGGACCGTGCCCATTGCCCTATGGGGTAGAGCCTTTCTCTGACCATCCCCCCCTTCCCTCTCCCCCCTCCCCCCCCGCCACCCCCAGCCCTCCCCTGACACAGCTCTATGCCTTTCCCTCAGGCCCTGTTTCTGTCAGCAGAGAGCAGAGCTCAGCATCTTCTCCCCACTGATACATTTCTATTCAACAAACCCTTACCTCCCTGTTTGCCTCTAGGGCTAGGTGAAAAGCTTTCAGAAAAGAAGGGAAGGGAAGGGAAGGGAAGGGAAGGGAAGGGAAGGGAAGGGAAGGGAAGGGAAGGGAAGGGAAGGGAAGGGAAGGGAAGGGAAGGGAAGGGAAGGGAAGGGAAGGGAAGGGAAGGGAAGGGAAGGGAAGGGAAGGGAAGGGAAGGGAAGGGAAGGGAAGGGAAGGGAAGGGAAGGGAAGGGAAGGGAAGGGAAGGGAAGGGAAGGGAAGGGAAGGGAAGGGAAGGGAAGGGAAGGGAAGGGAAGGGAAGGGAAGGGAAGGGAAGGGAAGGGAAGGGAAGCTCTTGTGATAAGTCAGGGATGCAAATGGTTAATTTCTTGGTTAAAAAAATAAACAACTGTATTTGAACACATGCTGCTGATTTTTAGTTTTTAAAATACAGTGCAAATAATTTTCATTTTGCTGGTTTCTGCTTAGAGATGATGCTGTGTTCTTTTCAGTTCCAAACAGCAGTAGAGCATCCCCTGAGAGGGTGTAGATCCCAGCCTCAGCAGAAAGCCTATCCTTGAGAGCACAATGGGAGTACACAAAACATGAGCAGCATTTTACTTCCAAAGCACACCCTTCAAATTGCTGAGTGTGTACAATGATTTAATTATTTGCTTTAAAAACACACTCTTTTCTGTAGTGGAAATCATCTCCACTTACAGGGAATAGTTTTCCATTGTTACCAATCCATGCACTACAAGTTTTCCTTTAGTATTATTCACAGAAACTCAGGATAACTGAAGTCTACCACTTCTACAACAGTGCTGGCTGGGTCAAACCAGACTTTCTCCTGGTTATTCAAAAGTAAACCAGCAGCCTGTGTACAGGCTGCTTTAACAATAGAGATCAGTATATTACTTTAAGAACATACATTGGTTTAGTGAAAGGAATCGGTGAGTTGTAGTTCTAAAACTTTCCACTGTAGCTTTGCTTGGTGTGTGAACAGCCTTGTTTTTCCAGCTTCACAAAAGCACTGAAGTCACAATAGAACAATTTAACTTTGCATCCACCAAGTGCAAGGACTTTTTTCTTGGATTTCACTTTTATTGTTTTGAGTTACAGTACACTGGGATAGAAAATTGCTCATTATGGCCTAACAAGCTATGGAAATTTGCCAACTTGGGGAAAAAACAGCTGAAGGTTGGACAAAAGTCACTGTGATGAAGCTGATGATGGAAAAATGAGGAGGAAGTAAGTGGTCTAAGACCATCATACATCCCTACCATTCATGCGCAGATAGACATTAGCATATATTAATGATTTCTTGGAAAAGAATGAATATATATGCTAATGTATTGCATATGTATGTCTTAGCTGTTTAAATGTAGAACTTGAACTCTTAAAGCACACACTTCATTTGTCATGCTGTCTAGTAAGTATCATGAGGCATAAAGAGATGACACTTTCTAACACTGCATTGGAGTTAGAGAGTTTTCTTCCTAAATTTTGGATAATACCTGCAATGCATTATGTTTTCTCTTAGAACCCTCCTCTGGGAAGACAGTCTCTATGGAAAATTTGCAAGGCCTAACTTTTCCTAATCATAGCTGGAGAGTTCAAATTTAATGAATGCTCTAAAAACAGAATTAAATTGCAAAATTACCAAGGAAGGACTCTACAGGTAGAGAGCACATCTATTGTTCTGTCACTGAACTAAATCCCTCCACAGCAGGAGTTTTCAGTGTGACAAAGTTCAGTGCTTAGAGAACTGCCCATGCCAAGAAAAATAATTTCACAGAGATGGCCTTTTCATGCCTGCACTTCCGACGCCTTTTGCTAAATCTAATCTTCTAATTAGGCTCTGCATGTCAATGAGGTATATCTGCCAGGCTCTAACATACTTCTTTTTGATGTTGTCTGTAACACACTATTGCCTTGGACTCTCAGCTGCCCAAGTCAGTGGGCTTAACCAGGAAGAATAAATGTTTAAAAATCCATTAATATCAGATGGAGGAGCTAAAGGTTGCAGTAGCTTCTCCTTTGCATCCTCTTTTCATTTTGAGAAAGTACCTTTGAGACACCATAATGACAAAAGCTATGCATTTTACTGTCTTATGCAACCATCAAAAGCACAAATTCATCCCAGTCTTCTTATTTAGCAGATATTTTTTCCTCATCCTCAACTGCTGAAAATTACATACAGAAAATTTTGATAAATCAAGCTTGACATCTCCATCTGATTCACTGAAAAATTCATATTTCTGATTTATTCTTTCTCCTAATGATTAATGTTTTATAATCACATAGTGCTATGAAAATTAATGAGAAAACAGGTGTATCTTAGATTTATACTACATTCCTTCCTGTATTTAGAATTCCTGCAAGGAAGAGACGATTACCACAGATTTCACAAGGTTTTTGATCTTTTCCTATTCTGATTATTTTTAAATACTGGCTCTCGTAGAACTTTTGCAGTAAACTAGTTTAGTAAAAAGTAGAAAAATTCCAAATGTTCAGGCTTTCATAATTGTGATCCTGAAAGAACAAGAAGCAAAAAAAAAACAAACCTTCTTTAACTAGTTAAGCATAAGAAAGACAGAATTTAGGACTCATCATCAAGTAATCAGCTTCAACTGGATTGTTTCTTCCCCAGTTACTTCTCAAAGGCTTTAGTTTACACTATGCAAACAAAAGTAAAGTCTTTAAGGTACTCTGACCTTCTCTCAGGCATCCTTTTATGGCTACTTGATTTACAGATTTTGCTGACAAGTTCACCATTAACAGTTTCATCGTCAAGAAGTTTGTCACCAACAAGCTCTCAGTCAAAACTCCTTGCAGGACTTTCTCCTCCAACAATGTCATCAGCCATTGGCCTGTAGACTCAATAGTGGCTTCATTTTGCAAGTGTTTGAGACCATTCCGGACATACCATGTGTTTTTCATTGGTGCGCTACAAATTATAAGATTTTGTTTAGGTTTGTTTTGTTTCAAACTTCCAGAAGATTTTCTTTAGTGAGACATTAAAAGGATTAAATAGGACGAAGTAAAATTTTAGCATGTTATATTGACCATAATGTTTAAGATTGTAAGAAATGCATCCAGAATTATCCTCTCTTCTATAACCAATAAAATGACTGTTTTCTTTAAGAGTAGGTCCCTAGCAAAAAAAAAGAAAGCTTAATATTGCAAGTTGTCCACTCAGACATTATTGTACTCTAGTTCAGATCAAAAGTGCCTTGAGGATGATGTAGTTTGCACATTATTTCCAGGTTGGGCATGTTGGAAAGGGAAGAAAGCACTTATAGAAGCCATCAACACAGTATTGGATATGTTGGCAATAAATCAATAACTCTTTTTTTTTTTTTTTTTTTTTTTTTAATATAACTCTTATAGTAGTGAGAAAATTCCTGTAATAATTCTTTACAATAATAAATAGCTGAATTTTATTAAAAAAATGACCAGTTGGGCTGAAGTTTGGCGTAGAATGATTTTATCTGTTAGACTATGTTAGAATGTGAGATGAACAGTGCAGGTAGGTATAATCTGACACCTACCAAATGAACAGCAGATGAAGAAGGGTATCTGTCAGTAGAGAGATGAAAAGAAGTAAGTTATTAATGTCTTTGCGTCCCATTATGATTATAAAGTGTTGAGACTTCTGTTTCTGTTGTAGTACACCTACAAATCTCCAATGATTTTCACTAACACTGTAGTTATAAGCAAAATTTAAGTCATCCATTCTAACATCAAATCTTCAAAGTAGAGAGGTTTTTTTGAATTGGTTTATTCCCACTGAACCAACTGATCTAACACAAATGATCAATGTTCCTGTTAAAATATTTTAACAATTAATATATCACATAATTTAGATCCTAGTGACGTTACACTACCTTGGTACTCATTTATATCTTCTATCACTCAAAGATCTGGCTTACAGCTTATGCTTTTCTACAGGACTGTGTTGAAAGTGGATTGTACTTGATCTCCACTGGAGATTCCAGATGCATTTTCATATCATAATCTTTCTCCTTCCCAGGTATATGGTTAGTTGTGTGGAAATGAAGTATGAATCAATCTGTGAGTTCAAATGAACAGGACTGTATTTTACGTGTTGCATTTAACTTCCACTTGACATGTTGCATCGAACATGTAAACAACAAGATGACGTGTCAGTGAGCTGCAAGTCTAAATCACTGAATCATAGAATCACAGAATGGTTTGGGTTGAAAGGGACCTTTAAGATCACCTAGTCCCAACTCCCCACTATAGACAGGGACATTTCCCTCTAGACTGGGTTGCTCACAGACCCATCCAGCCTGGCCTTGAATGCTTCCTGGGAGGGGGTATCCACAGCCTCTCTGGGTAACCTGTTTCAGTGTGGAACCACCCTCACAGTAAAGAATCTTCAGTTGCACTGCTTGCTTGCATGACCTTTGCTTGACCAACTATTCTTGTTCTTTTCTATTTGGCAAACATAAATAAATTAAACAAACAAACAAACAAAATAACAAAAAAATAAAAACAAAGCAACAAAAACAAACAAAAAACTGAATAGTTAAATAAAAGATTTCTTGACAGGGACATTACCTTTTGCAGTATTTTATGCAAGACTGTACAGAAGAGCTTTTCATTGTACTTCCATTCAGCTTAGAATGAAGATCTTCAGGGAATATGCCAGACTTGCAGGTTCGCAGTGTTAAGTTTTACATTCACTATTACACAGTTCCTCAAATTTTGATGTGCATTCTCACAGCTTGTCACTGGTTTCATCCTCAAATTTAGTTTAAAGTTCTATCAATCACCCATACCAAATCCTGCACAATAATCATTTTCCCCACTCTGAGAAAGGAACATACCATCGGGTACAGGCAGGCCTGGTGTTGTTAACTATCCTATGATGGTTTAATCCTATGATCAAGAAAGCCAAAATATTGCCAGTGTCACCAGTATCTGAGCCCATATTCATTAGCTAGACCTTCCTGTTCCTTTCAGCATTGTTCCTTGGACTGGAAGCATAGGTGAAAACACTATCTGTGCCCTTGATGCTTCAATTAATTACCCTAAAGCCCTGAAAGGCACTTTGATTGCCCTTGGACTTCTTTTTGTAACTTCATCACTATCAGTACACACCCAGTAACCATAATGGATGGTGTTGCAGAAGTTCTTCCTATTGCAGGCCCATTTTTGGTGTAATAATTGCAATACAAATGTCTGGTTGCGTTTTTGTAGTTACCTCTCTCCCACTCTCCCCTTTAGCCTCACTAATTTACTTCCAGCTTTTCAACGTGAAAGTATAGACCTTATCTGTGTTCATGAAAAGCATCAATGAGTGTTTCATATGTTGTTTCAATACTGACAACACTACATTGTGTTCCCTCCTGAAATGGAAATGTTTGGTAACTTTGTAAAAGTCATTCATAGACTTCCTTTAGACAATTTTCTAATGTTTCATCTTTGGTAAGACCCAATTTCTACATTAATTTTTACAAGATCCAAGTTGTCCCTGTTTTTCAACTGCTTTTTTTTTCATCAAGATGATAGAAATACTCTCATGGAATTTAATAGTTGCAGAAAGACAAGCATAGGAGAAAGATTATGTTTAAAGGCAAAGACAATCTTATTTAGATATGAGATTTAGAAAAAGATCTCTGACAGAGACCTTAGAAAGATCCCTTAGAAAGAGATCTCTGACAGATAACACTACACACATAAAAATAAAACTAATAATAATAATTAAAAAATTCATCTTATGTGCATTTTTCACATACTATAGTACTATCACTTGGAATCACACATGATCAGTCACTATGTTGTACATTACAGTTTGCAGTTCACTGGCAGTGCTTTAAAAAAATTACTAAGATACTCAGTTCTAATACACTTTTTGCTCTGTCACACAGGATGAGAATGTACACAAATTACATCTCTTCCATTTCTATTTACAACATAAGCTCAATTTTTATACATATAAATACATACCCATACATATTCGGGAAGTTTTCTGCTACTTTTCTGGAATCTGTCTGTAACTAGATGTCTTAAATACATCATCAGAATCTCATTGCCTCAGACTTGCAGCATAGCTCCCAGCTGAAAACCGCAAGGCTGCAGTTCTGACTCTACAATACTGGCATTGCTGCTAACATTAGAGACTTACGTTGATTTCTCTTATTTGAGTGAATTCCTAAAGCTCTTTGCACAAAATAGGCTGTATATTTTCAGAAGTGTGTGGAAAAAGAGAAGTAAATCTTCATGCCTTGCTCCCATCTCCAGGCTAAGCAAAACCATTTCTGTCAGTTCTCAGATCATCCTTATGACTCCATTCTGGACCCTCTTTAACACATTAATGCCTCTCTTGTCCAGAGATACATGCAGTATTTCAAGTGAATATCATGAGATTAAATTGGGGAACTACCTCCCTTGACCTGCTACCTATATTACCCTTATTGCAGTCCATGGTACAATTGACTTTCTGGTCTGAAAGCTCATGCTGCCAATTTCTCATCCACCTTGCACTTGACCTTCTTGAACTTCATGAAGTTCATATGGGCCCACCTCTCAAACTAGACTAGGTTTCTCTGGATTGCACCTATCCCTCTATCAACTGCACCACTCAGCTTGGTGCCATTTGCAAATTTGCGGTGGGTATGCTCGGTCCCACTGTCTTCATTAATGATGATATTAAATAGTTTATGTGCCTACAATCACATCTTTGCACTTCTGTGCTTCGTATAACAGTGTGCTCTTACAGAATTAAATCTGACAGTGAGTCTAGGCCAAGGACCTCTCTTGTTCCATGCCTTGTCTTCAGCTGTGAAGGGGTATTCCAAGATTAGGATAGTAGTTCAAGTGAAGCTCAATGCTCACTCCTTTGGTATGCTGATCTTTGTAATTTAAGTAAATTCAGGGGTCTTACTTGCATCATCTACACATGACTGTGCTTGTGGTTACCTTTCAGAAGTGCTACTTCATAAGCATGGAATATTCTGCAATTTTCCGGATTTTGCCCCAATCCTATCTTGAAATCATTGCTTTCATAAAAAGGGACATTCTGTTTTTATGTCATTTCCAAAAAGACGATTTAACCATTGTCAATCTCAGATGCAGAGTTTGTGAAAGCAGAGGAATATTTGCATTTCTGGGGCACATGCTGGTAGGAGACGTAAAACCATATGCAACATCATAGAATCATAGAATGGCCTGGGTTGAAAAGGACCACAATGATCATTGAGTTTCAACCCCCCTGTTATGTGCAGGGTCACCAAGCACTAGACCAGGCTGCCCAGAGCCACATCCAGCCTAGAAGACATCTACAGAAGAGTTAAAGTACTTGGTACTGAGAATAAATGTTTGTAAGGTGATTATTCTTCTTTACAATTTTTAAATCACAATGTCTGAGTCACTGTCTACACTGTCTACCTATATATATAGGATGCTTACCTATATATATGAGGTACTTTTCAGGGTCATCTTCTTCATTTAGGCAGAAATACATGCTTCTTTTGTAGTATCTTGATAATTTTCCAAATTGCAAAATTGACAAAAGATAACTCCATACTAATCTGCTATCCAAATTATGCCCAGCTTTCATCAGTATATAAACAAAGGAGGCTTCATGTAGATGTTACATTTAAGATGACAATTGCATAAAGGTTAAAACGTGTATAATTCCTGACATTATAGGGAGATAAATGAGCATACCTTTAAAATTACCAGACAGGAATCTAAAATACACTTTCTATTATGTCTTTACCTGTATTTCATTTATCTTTGAGTGATAGACGGGAAAGGTTTCTGCAGCTAAAAGGAGATTTCTGTTGCATATCTGTATCAATTTGCCCCTTAGGGGACGATGTATTTTAAACTGTCTTTGGGTTTCCCTCCTGAACCAAAGCCCTAGTGGTAAAGTGGAAGAAGAGGTGCAAGATCAGAAGTGTTCCAGAGTATAAATCATATGCTTTTGTGAACTCTTAAACCATGATCAGACATTGTTCTGTTTTGCTTAAAAAGACTGGCTGGGAAGGAACACTGCTCAGCCTTTTTCTGCAGTAGATTTTCTCATAGCATCTAGCATCTGACTTTTTTTCACTTTGAGCATGGCTAGTCAGTGGGTTTGCTCAAATATCTTTGAATGAGGGCATCTGTGATTGCTTTTACAAGATTTATCTGATATACCTTTATATATATATATATATATATTTAATATTCCTTATGATAAATTGTGGCAATATTAGTGTATTTTTTAATCAATTTCTTTATTTCTACAACCCAAAGTAAAAGCCAGTTACTGCATTTTTAATATTTGGCTGCAGTATATTCTGTACTTATTGCCTTACTTAGTTAAGTAGGAACAGAAACATCTACATGCAAATGAAGAAAAAGAGAAGAAAAAAAACAAAAACGACAAAGATATAAAAGCAGTAGGGAACTTTGCAGAGAAGATTTTAGTAATTTTCTTTGCAGGGAAGATTTTAGTAATTTTCCTATCTACCTTTCTTCTACAACTATTTCACTTAATATGGTATCTACAAGACTCAGGAGTTCACAATCAACATTCTACTTGTTAGCTAGATGCATAAGATTTTTCTATGAAGGTATTAATATAAATATCAGTGAAATATGGGAAATATGCTTACTTTTAAATTCCCATTTAATTACAGTTTATAATTCTTTATAAAGAAAGTCTGTATAGGACTAATCATTGGTCCACAAACTCTTCCAACACCAAGTAACTTGATAGGGGAGTATTTTTGAATCTGAAACAGTGTCATTCTTTTGACTATTTTTTCTCTATTGCAGAGAAGAATAGATTTGGAGGAAACCTTGAAGAAGCACTGACATCTTGTCAGAAGGAAAGCCTATACTATATAGAGCAGGTGGAAGGAAACGCCCTATGGATATCTCCCTTTGAAGTCCAAAGTTCATATGTGGTCTCCTTGTTAAAAGCTATAATTTTTAATGTCCTGTAACCTGTTTCCTTTCTAAACATATTTATTGATAATTCAGGCTTCACTCATTACTTACGACAGCTCAAATATGGATTACCTACAATACAATGGCATATTTACAAGATGGATTGCTGAACTCTCTGTTGAATTAGTTCTGTTTTGGAAACTGTAAAACATTTCCTTTCATTTTGCTGTCTAGACCTTTCACAGGCCACACATATAAAGTGTGAGGAATGTGTTTCTCTTTTTGAAATGAAGCATAATATGAATCCAACTATGTTCTTCCAGATTATCTAATTTCTTTTTCCTGCGTTAATAGAGAGTAATAATATGATCTCTATTTTGGCTAATTTGGAGCGTTGTGTATCTATATCTGAGGTTGAAGGATAATCCCTGTCTGCTTCTAAACTTTCTCTTTGACAGTTTTTGTAAAGGAGTATCCTACATTTAACAGAAGCTTGCTACTGCCACTTTTTTAAGCTTTTTGCACTGGCCCAAGTAGGCAAACACATTTGGCTTTGTTAGTTTTTTCCACTGCAACCTCCATATACAGACATTCATTTCTACTTCACTGTCATTGAGAAATAAAATCCATAAGACATATATATAACCTTTCCTTCAGCTTAAATATCTTTGCTCTTCATCCTGATTTTTCTTGTATAAAGCGCCACTGATTCATCTGATTGTCTCATTCCTCAGTCACGCCCCACAGACAAGCTTTGTCTGCCTTATTTGTTCTGATTTCCATCTATTTTGGGTAGATAAGCTTTACTTGTTTTTTGGCACAAAGGTAGATTTATTTCAAGAATGGATGCACGTTGATATTTTAGAGTATTCCAAAACAGTATTTCTTCAGTTTGCTGTTGCAAAAGGTAACCTATATGTGACAATAATGTTATATGACAAGTCTAACTCCTTGTGCTTTTTTTTTCTTTTTTCACTTGTTTTTTTTTTCTTCTCTTCTCTTCTCTTCTCTTCTCTTCTCTTCTCTTCTCTTCTCTTCTCTTCTCTTCTCTTCTCTTCTCTTCTCTTCTCTTCTCTTCTCTTCTCTTCTCTTCTCTTCTCTTCTTCTCTTCTCTTCTCTTCTCTTTCTTCTCTTCTCTTCTCTTTTTTTTTTCTCTCTTCTTTTCTCGACTTTTCTCTTCTCTTCTTTTCACTTCTTCTCTTTTCTCTTTTCTTTTCTTTCTGTGGAGAGATGGATGTTGTTAATTTTTCAATTATGTTCCCCAGAATTAAAGTCATAAAATTTTGGTCACTTCAGTAATATTTAGAAGATATTTTTAATTTATGTAACTAGATATTTTTAATTTATGTAACTTCAGTTTTAATACTGCAAAGCTTATCTCATTGAAGAGAATGTTATCTTCTGACAGTTAACAATTGTCTATCAATTGTAACAGTCGTTATGCTCTCTTACACTCATACCATGAATTAGAAATCATTGCCATTAATGAACTTTTAATTGCAGTACCTTCTCAGACTAGACAGGATATTAAATATGAAACATGGCAAATGTTTTCTGTAAGTATTATTCATAAGAAAGAAGTCATTTTTCACCATTAAAACTTTTTCATGCCTTGACATGACAAGAAAAGCAAGTCATTCATTCTGTGCTGTGCCAGTAAGAGTGACTAGAGACAACTGCAGTTTCATACCAGCAGAGCATCATCAGAGAAATCCTATAAGTATATTGTCTTGTAAATCCTCAACAACTGGGAAAAAAAAATAAAATCCATAAACACACACACACACACACACACACAAAAAAAAAAAAATATATATGTTTCTGCTGTTCAGAAGGTAACAACTGCAGTTGTTCAGAACATTTAAATCAAAGTTTTAAAATAGACCTTAAATAAATCTTTAAAAATTTATCATTGGATGTAAGACTTTCTTATTTCCAGTATTTTTTTGTTTTCAGTTGAGGTATTTTCATGTTACTGAACAACAGAAACCATATCCATCTTGTTGGGAGGCAGCAGCAGTAAAAGTTGTCAGTGGTGTGAAGTAGTCTTAAGTACATCCCTCGACATTCCTCTTCAGGTCACGTAAGAATAAGGAAGAGAGATGCATGATGTTTCATTTTATTCATTGTTTCCATTTCTGGTTGATATATTCATTGACTGATTTTACCAAAACAAAAATGGCTTTTCAATGAAGAAATATAGTTGCATTAAATATTGTTATCGAAGTTGTCAGAGCTGTGAATGTGCACACCTTTATTTTTTTGCTTCGCATGCTTTCAATCAGACTTTTATTCCACATTCCCACATCCATTCTCCAACAAAGGAAAAAAAACTGGAGGGAAGGCAGCCAAGCTACAGCCTAATAGCTGTGTGCTAGTCTGTGCACACCAGTGCTAGGTCTGAATTAAGTGAGGGGAAAAACAACACTCAAGCCATCTGTATCTTCATTTTATCACAGACCAGTTTGTATCTGAAGAAAAGAGGAAGGATTTGTGTGTGGATATGGTAGAGAAATTGTCTTATAATGTGGAACAGAGGAAATGAAGCTAACAAATTGACACAAAAAGAAAGTGAGTGATCACAACTCAGACAGATAAACACAGAGAAATAAACATGGCTCCAAAACTTCAGAGGTCCTTATTAAGGTTAAAAAAAAAATGTTAAAAGAACAGTCATCAACAAAACAGTAAAAAATTGAGGTATCTCCGAAAAAGAAAGAAAATGGAAAACCCTAGACCTGTCTCCTTAATTCTAGCTCCCAGTATGGAACTTTTAGTTATATGTTAACACCTGTGAACAAAACCATACTCTACGGAGAATGGGAAAAGAAGAAATGACAGGCATAATGGTGCCACAAAGAACGAGTTATGTGAGATGAATCTGATTTCCTTTTATAGATAGGCGAGAAGCAGTGGATGTCATATCTTGACTTATGTCAGAATTGCAGCTCTTTTAGACTTTGCATTCTGACAGATTGCCTTGGAGAACACAGTACAGAATATATTATGTATAACTGACTACAAAACCTGTTTGCAGAGATTAATTACTGGCGGATCGTAATCAAAATGGAAGAGTGTAGCGAGTACTGATATTCAATATTTTTCATCAGTGCTCTGAAAGATGGATTGCAGATTGTTTGTTAAATTCACAAATAAAGCTAAGTAGGGAGAATTTGCAATCCCAGGCAGAGCTTCAGGCTCAGGCTGTTATCAAATTAAAAAGTGTTAGTTTCTTAAGTGAACACTTAACTGTAGGCTGGGGGAAAAGCTGGTTATACTAGTTCTACAGAGATCATCTGAGATATTTGAACACAAACCGAGCCAGAGGATGTGTATTTTTGCAGAGCAGCTGGTCCTGTGAAAGATTTATAGAGATGACTACTCACTCTAAATTTTTGCTTTATGGTATTCCATGATGTGTGCTGACATACTGTATGAAATCTGTATACTACAGCCCAAGAAGTATGTTAAGTAATTGTAGAGCATCCAGAGGAAACACTGAGATTTAAACAATAAGTTTTCTTAACTTAAGAAATCTGGTAATTGCCATAAATATAATGGATGGCTGCAAAAGAGCAGTTCATTGTAATTTGGGATTTCAGATGAAAAAATACATGTTCTTTCCTAATATCTCACATGGTTTATGCAGGAAATAAAGTAATATAAAGGCAATTAAAACTGCATATAGCTTCTTTGATGAACAGGAAGAACAACATGATTTAAATATGAACCATTTTAGATCTAAGCATGTTTTTGGAAAAAAACAGACAGTGCTAAAATTAATATTAAATTATATATATATATATATATATTTTTTTTTCAGACAAAAAGAGAGCTAGGAATAATAAACTTGCTTTCATTTTAATCAATTAGAGCTCTACTCTGATTTTCAGTCTGACTTGCTTTCATTTTGACAACAGTTATAATAAAGTATTGGTTCCACAGGAATGCAGTACATTTTCACAGATGTTTAGGGAGTTGTTAATTCTGTGCTTATTTATTTATGTTATTCTGTGCAGAATTAACAGTTGTTAATTCTGTGGTTCATAAGCATTCTCCATAAGATATATATATATATTCTACCATTATGATCAACTAGCATCCTAGTATGTGTGAAAATGAAATAAAATTGTGTAAAGGAAGCAATGAGCCCTAAGAAAGTAGTGTTCTTCAGGCTAGAAGAGAAATTCATGCATGCCATCTCACTTTTATTATAACCAGGATTAAGAAGAGAAAACCTGAGTAGTAAGGAACTCTACCTATTCACCAGTATTGATGTATTTGGAAATTAAATTTCTGTGAGAGAGGAAATAAAGATTTCACGGTTGAAAAACTATATCAAGAAATCGAATGGCATAGGGGATAATCCTTGAATGGCAGCCTGTTGGAAGGGTTTAGCTCCATTCATTAATTACAGTGAAGACGGTAAGGGTCAATTAAATTCAGCATTGGGCAGTGTGTCCACCTCCAGCCCTTCTCCCAGGGGTGCTTGGGGTCTGGTCCTGGTGCTGTGGCCACTCCAACTGCAGTCTGCAGCCAGGGGTTACCCTGGATATCTATGAGGGTCTCAGGCTGCCAGTGCATACCAACCTAGCATGTGGGTCACTTATGTGACCACCACTCTGACTCCATGGATGTTTCTCAAGCCGAAATAATGCCGAATGTTCATTGGCAGAAGGGAGATAAGGATCCACCCTTTGCTTTTTAGGAAAAAGGTTATAAATGTCAGTAGATGGCACTATTTCTTCTGCGATAAATGCAGGTGTTTCCCACCAGGAATCTGAACCGTGATTCAGCTGGACCTGGCAGGAGAAGCACTGGGACCTCGGGGTCTGTCTGGTTCAACCCCAAGCTCAAGCAGGACCAACCAAAGTAGAATGCCCTGCACCATGTTGAGGAGAAGGACCAGGCTGGAGGCAGTCTGCTTCCCAGGAGCCCCCTCAGCCCTGGGAAGAGCCTTGAGGTGCAATCTGGGGTGGACAATGGTCAACCAATGCCAGGAGCCAGTCAGAGGGTCTCTGGGATTTTCTGCAGAGACCTGTCCTCCTGAAGGCTGCTCTTATGTTGGGTTTGGCGCCCAGTGGGGAACAAACAATCCCCAGCCCAAACCTCAGGCACTGCTGCCAAACCATGACACTGCTTGCTTTCTATCAGTTCTTTTTTTAGGATTGAAATTTGGTGTTTATTGCTAATTCTACAGGTGGAAATGGAGAAGGGAACAGCTTCTGTGCCTCTGCCTGCTCCTCTTCACTTGCACCCAGCTTCACGTTGACGTCTCTATGATTGTCAGCCCTGGATGCTCTTGGCTGCAGAGGTACTTCCATCCATGGGTTTTATTTGGAGATGACCCAAGCTGTGGCTCACCACCCTTACAGACTCTATGGACAGCTAATATCAGTTGGAAATTCATTGCCCAGCCCCATCCAGCCCTTGGGGAAGGTCAGGACCCTGGGGTCACTGCTTCCTGCTCCATGGGCTCTGGCCATACCTATTACATGCCAATGGCTGGCTGGGGGTCACCCTCCTCCTTATTAAAACAAACTGCATCTCTGAGAGGTGCTACCAAGCACAACTGAATATTTAAATAATAAAACGAAATCCTGCTGGTGGGAGTACAGCTGCTATTACACTTATTATTTAATTGTGGCAGTGTTTCAGAGCCCTAGGCATGCACCTGGACCCCTTGTGTTAGGTGCTGTACAAACAGGACGGAGGAGAGGACTTCGGCATTTAAAGGCACTGAGTCATTCCTTCGCCCTCTCATCTGAAACCTCAGCTTTGTCTAAAACCTTTCAGATTTTGTTTAATGGGTGCAGCTAATGGTGAGGTAATCAGGGAGCCTTTTGACACAAACAGAGCCATCAATGGGCTGGATGCCTTTTGATCTCACTGCAGAGCAAAGGCACTGTGAGGAGAAGCCGCGTGATGGGGTGATGGGGTACCAGGAGACACTGAGCTCCCGCCACATCATGAGTAGGTGGCTGAGCCCAGCTCCAGGATGCTTTTCCCATGCCAAGATCCCTGTGCTGGGTCCAATCCATGGAAGAGATGGGAAGCATCACTTTTATGTCCTCCTTGTCCTAATGCTACATCCCACTGCATGAGCACATGCCCACTGCCACTCAGGTGCCACCCAAAAGGAGATGAGGGCCACATAGGGTTATCATTTCTCTTGATGGTTGTCTGTGCAAGCATTGCTGCTGGATGGACACTGATTTCACCTCACTGTCCATGAACACATTCAAACTGAATGGTGGGTCAAGCCATGGTCTCAGGGATATTCTGTTCCCACCTGGCCTACTCCATCTGTTTGTTTCCCAAAAGAAAACTGGGGAAAGAGATCTCCACCAGAACAGTGTCCAACAGAGGCCCTGGGGTGGGCTGGCTGATGTCTGTTGTTAGCCATGGGCTGTCCCTCCCGTGGCCATGCAAGCAGTGCAAAACCAACCCAAGGCAGAAGTCCTCTTGGCTTCTCCTCTCCAGAGGATGACTTCACCCCAAACCCTTGCTTTATCAACATCTGTGAGCTGGGCCGATAGTTCTACAATGTCAGAGGCCCTAAAGTGAACACATGAAGTTATAATTGTAGGTGAATTCTTTTGCACTGATTTTTGCCTGGCAAGCCAGCACAAGCCCCATGAGCAGGACTCCTTTCCCTTCCTGCTGGCATGATCTGGGACTACATCAAGAGATCAGTACTGAGGAACAGGGTTGGTGTGAGCAAACACCATCAATCTCCATGCTCATGGTAAGGCAATATCCTTTGAACAAGCCTTGAAAGAGTGTGTTTATAGGTGCTGCACAACAAGCAGCAGAGTTAAGAGATGTTCCCCTCCTTTTTAGTTTTGACAAACTCATGGAACAGGAGGAAGGGATTGATGGAGGTAGATTGGGTCCTGCAGTCAGTTTGGAAACATCATTTTTTTAGGAGGTATAATACGAAGAATAACAGGTATCACAGCTGATTTACAACATAAATGATCATTTGGATAATCACCAATTTTATTATAAGGAAATTAAATGGGTAACAGGGTAATCCAACTGATGCAAGAAAATGAGTGTTGCACTGACATAGTCCAGTGGGCATGGGGGGGATGGGTTGATGGTTGGACTAGATGATCTTAGAGGTCTTTTCCAACTTTAATGATCTTTTTTATGATTTATATCAGTGAATAATAGAACACTGAGAGGAATCTCTAAAGATCTTCTGGCCTGATTCTACACTGTCTGCTTTCTCCAGTTCAGCTGAAGTCGCTCAGGATCTTGCCCCAATAAGCTTTAGATACTTTTTTCAGTGGTACATGACTGATTCACAGCTGATTTGTCATCTAACAGGATCACAGGTTCTTTTCCTCCCATATTGGGATGTGGAGGAATTCTGTCCCATTGGTCTAACATTATATTATTCATTTCAGCCTTCAGAATATAGTGCCTCAGAAAAAATTCTGACCTTGGCCAAGGTCCAAGCTATTAATTAGGTCTGTAAGCAATACTGATCACAGCAACCACCAAAGGACACCACTAAAAATATTGGTCCTTAGCAGTATCTGATTTTGATGATTCAACCACTTTTCCACTCTTGCCATCCATTTACTCATTCTATATCTCCCCAGTTTTGTTGTAGGAATGCTATGGACACCATACTGCTTACCTTGTTAAAGACAAAGTGACCAAGATCCTGTATCTTCTCTTATCCACTAAACAAGTAATTTCACTACAGAATTCTGCCAATGTCTTCAGGCAGTACAATTCTGGCCATTATAAGGCCTGGATGTAGCTTTTGGGAGAATTTGCTCCACAGTCATCCCAAGCACTGAGATGAAGCAGACTGGCGGGTAGATCCCCAGTGCTTCTTGAAAGTGAGCATGACATCTGTTGTTTTCCCATGATTGGTATCCTTTTATAAAACCAGTTCTATTTTGAAGATGATAGGGATTGACCTTGCAAAATTATCAGTCATTTCACTGAACATCTTTTCAGATTCATGTCTGCATATATCTAATTTAACTATGTGGTTCCTATCTCAACTTTTCTGCAGTCTTGATAATACTTTCTAGCTTTCAAAGGTGCAAAACAGCTTAAAACTAAGTGATAGATGGTAGATAACTAGAGGGAGAGGGAGGAGTACTGTGAGCATCTGAAATTTAACATTTGAACTCTCAAAGTAGAAGATTGTTGCTTGTTAGCTATAACCAGTGCAAGGTGGTGGAAAATTTTGATAACATCTGGACTAGGAAATTATGGCACATTCTGAGTGATCCAGATGATAAAAAGACAAGAGGCAGAAACAGCAACTGAAAGGCCTATCATGCATTTTGCTTCTGCATAAAGAGCAACTATACTGTGAAACAGAGAGCTTAAATAAGGGTTCCAAAAAAAAAGCAGAAAGGTCTGGAAAGAAAATGAAACTGAAG
Organism: Chrysolophus pictus; assembly: GCA_037305975.1. Classification (NCBI taxonomy): domain Eukaryota; kingdom Metazoa; phylum Chordata; class Aves; order Galliformes; family Phasianidae; genus Chrysolophus; species Chrysolophus pictus. The sequence continues at coordinate 28,691,183 of CM074614.1, read as the reverse complement.
AGAGGGTGTTTTGGACAAAGGAAAGTGCCCTTGGCTGGAGGAAAGATGCTAAAAGTAGGATCTGCTAACAGCAGTTCTACCCATTCCATACTTTCTGGATCATTCATATTTTAAATCTCTAGTATATCTTGATATCACATGTCCTATGTCATTACAAGCAAAATTTAGAATGCATGGTACTTAAAACATGACCAAGGGAGGTATAAATGATCTCTAATAATACCAATAAAATTAGTTTGAATTACTCCAAGATTCAAGCTAAGTACAGTATGAAATACATCAGCCCATAGGAAATATATGGTGAATTTGAACTGATGGAACTCCAAATACAGCTGTTGTAAATGGAGACATCCAAAATATCTATTTCATGCATTTCAGCACATCTTGTTTGTGTTCACAAATGTGTATACATATGTTCAAAAATGAGAAGGTGAGAAATGCTTTTTATGATTATTATTGTGATCTTCTAAACTCATGCAGTCTTCTTTTCATACTTCTTTACAAATGCTTGTTGAAAATGATTAAATGTGTTCCATGAAAACCTTCATGAATTTTCTCAGTTTTTTTTAGGAAACTTGTACTTCGCAAAGTTGGATTCTGAACTAGCAGTCAGAAAACTGTCTGGGAGAAATGATGACTTTTGAAAGAGATTCCTTTGCAATGTAATGAAACCTGCAGATTTCTGTTGCAGGATAGCTTGGAAAAGCTCGTAGAGATAGAAGGCTACAGTTTGCAGCTGAATCAAGGCTGCCTACAGTAGAATTGATAATAAATGTCACAATATTTTATAAAAATCAGTGTATCATCCTACATGCATAGTCTTAACATTCCCTTCTAGACTAATATTACCATAAGCTAAAGCACATTAAGGCAGTACTTCTTGACTCTATAATAGAATGTTTAATATTAAGGACATACTTTAACGACAGCCTTAGTGTCATGGCTACTTATACCATGTTACAACTACTGAATTTCGGACAAAAATTATATTTAATGTGAATAACAAAAAATATTTCAGGAAGATGTACTAAGAGAAAATACACAGTACAGACTCTGTGTGCATGAGAAGGTATTCTTTAGAGTGGAAAAACATTACAGAAAGCAAAAATTACTTTTTTTCTATAGTTGGTAATGTTTAGAAATGTTTCACTTTGATAAAATTATTCTGTAAGATGTGGACACATGGAATTAATTTAAAAGAATGTATTTCATCAACCTGTCTGTGTCCCTTTGACTAAAATATATTTCTTTTTGATTGTGTTCACACAAAGTATTTCAATCAATTACCACTGTGTATGTAATTCAGAAAATGATTAGCTCCTTCTACTAGTCTTAAAAATGTGTAAATCTGTAACCTACTGTTCTCTGGAGAGAACAGTAAACTTATTCCCCTAAATTATTTTTCAGTAGTCAATACAGAAACTGGCCACTTTTTTTTTTTTTTTTCCTTATGCTTTTTATGTTCTGTGGTCATTTGAATATCTGGATCTTTGACTTTTAGCTAGATGATTTAAGGAGAATATTTGCTGTGTTGCTGACCATACAATTCCCAATCAAACTGATCAAGCAGTTATATTATTTCATATCCTTCCTCACTGGGTGCTGATATCTGTGCTCTACAGAAAGCTTTTAAAGATAGGTTATAAAAATGAGTAGAATGATAGGCAGCAGGCAAATAAATGTTACTTGTCTTGCAGGAAAAAAAAAAAAAAAAAGGCCATGTTATAAGCCATCTGCAGAGTAGGAAGGCTCTGGGGCACGAAAGTGCATGGAAGCTATGGTTTGCATCCTGCATGAAGGACTCTATACCAGCATTGGACCAGCAAGGGAGCGCTAAGTAATATCAACATGATAATTAGCCTACTGGAAAAGCTGATTTTTTGTGGAATCCTATAAAATTCACTTAATTGCTGAATTGCTGAATAAAAAGGCAATAAAAAAGCAGTGTGGTAGGCTACAAGCCTTATATATTTGGCTATATTATACTTCCTTCACATACTATTGCAGATTATATTTTTTTAAAGGATGTGGATGTTATCTCAGGACATTGATGATGTTATGGTAAATGTTGCAATTAAAATGGGAATAAAACTTTAGAAATAATGAATATGCAATTGTTTCTTCTATTCTTGGTATACGAATAAGAAAATGATCAAACTGATTGGGTATGGCTAATATAAACTCTTAAAGTAGTTTTAAAATCTTGATCAGTAAATCTTTGAATCAGCAAGACGAGTTACATTATAAGAGAAAATACATAAGAACCAACTAAAGCAAATACAAAGTTTCAGAATGCTTTTTTTTCCTTAATTTCAAAAGAGTCGTACTTCTACTGATATGTTTCTACAAGTCAATTTTTCTTTTTTATTTTATTGTACTCTGAAGCACAGAATTTTTTACTTATCTATCAGAAATTTAGAAAGCAGTCTGTTCTTGTCTGCTGTGGAAGTAACCAGAATGCCATTTAGATAAGGTCAGAACAAAAGCAGTCTATTACTGTTGCTACAGGAAAGAGCACAGAGTAAGAGCAGCAAACAGTCTCTGCTTATGTGATCTCTGCCCAAACTGGGCAGTTTCAGTGTTTATATACTATCTGGTTATATGTCTGGTTGTTTACAAAACTGTGCCAGGCAAGTAGGATGTGGTAAATAAGAACAGTAACTGGAATACTTCTGATAAGGAGACTAGAAAGCTCATCCTTTTACAATTAATCCACTCCTTGATAATTAATTTGTGTTGACTGTCAAGACCACTGACTGAAAATATTTCCTATTTTGTGAGATCAGCTAAGTAACAGCCTGTGCAGCCTATAAGGTGTTAACTATTTTGCTTCCACATATCATTTTGTAGTATCTTCAATGCATTTAAAATATTTATTTAAATTCAGTTAAACTTACTAAATCACAGTACTTTGTTCTGCAACAGGATTTAGGAGAGGAAGGAAATTTCAGGACAGATAGGTGCTAATGAGCTATCTGAACCTATAACTTTAATATTTGAGGGTTGCTCCAGAATTAATGTCTCTTACTTTATTATGTTTTGGCCCATAACATCAGAGGCAGATGTCTGTGGTATGGCAGTAGAAGCCGAACCTTCCCATCAATATTCCACTACATATGACAGATGACAGAGGGGCAATCTGAAGGAATGGCGTCTGTCAAGGAAGAATGGATGAAGCAAAGGATTGTCATTGAATTCTCCCATGCAGAAAAAATTTCACCCACTGACATTCACAGATATTTGCTGAACGTTTATGGAGACCAACAGTGGATGTCAGCACAGTGAGGCGATGGGAGGTGTGTTTCAGTACTGGTGGCAGCAATAGTGGTCATCTCCATTGATGCAGATTATTATTAGCATGGCATGCAGGCTCTTGTTCATCACTAGTGAAAATGCCTAACTAATGGTAATGAAAATAAGGTTCTGAAGTTGAGAATTTGCCATATTCAACAATGTCATTTATTGTATCTTTGCATTTATTGTAGTTTCCATGGAAAGAAATAGGAGGCATTACTTCTGGAACAAACTGTCATGTATCCATATATGTTCACTAGATTTTATTTGCTTATATGGTAGTATGGTCACCAGACAATTAAGAACATCCAAAGAACATTATCTTCTTGGTTTTCTGTTTTTTTTAATGACTACCTTGTTTCTGCAGATAAATTTGAAGCACAGGCGATGAAAAGGTCACGATCTGCAGGGAGTTAGCACTATTATACAGATCTGTAGAGATAATCATATTTTAACTATATTTCTGGTATTTTTAGGAGACATTTTTTCCCTTTCCTGATTATCCAGTCTTTGTTTTTTTGATTGCTTTTCCTTTTGCTGTTCCCTCTTCCTCTATTCTAATAGTGTGAAACCTTAATTTCTGAGTAGATACTCTGATGTGGCTCATATATATGCTTATAGATTAGATATATAATCTGTATATGTATATTTTTTACATTTGGAAAAGCAATTAGAAGCCTGCACCTATTACAGCTCCAGTTTTGAAGTAGTTAAAGGACTGCTTCCTTTGTATCTGACTAGCACATGTCATTGAGAGAAGAAATGAGAAAGTGTAAAATGAAAGGCAAGCTTCATACACTATTCAGCTATGAAGAGCTGAAAAGCAAAGTGCTGTAGAGAAATTATATAGATGTTAATCTCAGGTATCTTTCAATGCTGCTTTGTGGAAAATATGTTTCTCTGGATAATTTTCATCTAAGCCACTTACTGCTGCCACGGTGATGCTCTGCTTTTGTTCCAGTAAGTACATATAATAACAGTTACATTAGGTTTTGAGAACAAAACACTAACATGATAAAAAGTTGGTTTAAATAGTGGATCTGGGTTAAAACCCTCTCAAATCTGCGTCAGCTGTACTGGGCTTTAGATTAAGTGTGCACCCATTTAGATAAATAATATTCAGACACTGTAACCATGAATGCTTACTGTGAAACTGATAATTGGTAACCACAGTTATAACAAGTTTGCAGCCCTATTCTAATATGTTCCAATCAACATAATAATACCTGTGGGGTAACTGACCACACATTAAAGGATAATTATTATCCTTTAAAGTCTTTGCTAGAAAAGTACATTATGTTCCTACTCATTCCTTTGGCTTTGCATTTTTTTCTTTCTCTGTTTCTCTTCTGTCATTTTCACATGCACATTTAGTACTTTTTGAAGGCAAACAAAAAAACATTTTTCATTCCCCAGTGATAACAATTAGGAAATTGAACAAAAATTGTAAAAAGTTTAGAGGCCTTACATAAGGTCTCCTGAGTGACTGAGAGACACTTGAGGATTCCTCTACCACCTGCAGAAATAATTCTCTTATGTCACATTGATACCTCTGATGGTAAAGCATAATAAAAATTATTTGAGAAGCTTGATGATCACTGAAATTCTAAATTTTATTCAAATGAAGCTCTTTTAAATAAATTAGTGACCATAATTTTATTTTACCATTAATGTAAAGAAATGCTCAAGATTAGAAGCATTTTCCCGTGGATGACTTTAAAGGAATCTCATTAGTTTCTTTCATATCTGCTATCTTTAACTGTATTAAAACTCTGGGATACTACTGAGGCTACTTGTTAATGTGATTAAAGTGACTGTAGGTTCAGGTGATGACTGCAGGCTGATGAGAGATGACAACTTCTGATTTGAACGTTTCCCTTCATTGAATTTTAAGTTTGTACATTCACGTAAACACAGAAAATAATCTCTGAGAGCTGAAGTGCTCCACATGACAGTAAACAGGTTTCTCTTTTCCCTCTTAGAATCAGCCCACTGTCTTTTTATTGTTTAAAACAACAACAACAACAACAACACATTCGTTTTAGTCTTTCAGGATTGTTACACATGCACAGTCTTTCTTAAAGTCATGAAGTTTTTAAAAATACATGGCTGATAATCCACATACTGCGTAAAATAAAACAGTAAAATTTGGTCAGCATCAGTACAATTCGTCCTCTTTATCTTAATTGGTGTCATTAGTATATCTGTCTGGTAGCAGGATTACCCCCATAAAAAGATGTGACTGTCTAAATATGTTGAATTAATCAATGTTTCATGTGTTGTTTCCAGTACTAGATAGCAGAGAGTATAATAGAGAAAAATCATGAAGTCTGGGGTGTGCACAGAGCAATTTTGTTATTGAAATAGCCTACTTCTGCTTTTGTCAGACTAAGGCTTAAGGATTCCTTCCTATCAACTTCATCAAGACAATTGTATATAATGATTCTACTCTTCATGATCATGCGTAATTCCTTTTCTGAAATATATATATATACTTTTGGCTACATCATTGTATTGCAGTTGGCTTTACAGTGTATGTATGTGTTACAGGCAAATATTCTCATCTGCTTTTTCTCAGACGATTACATTGAATGATTTCAACTTCTTATTTTGCCTTCTGATGAGGAAGAGTAAGAGGGATTTTTTCTTATTAAGATGGTATTCATCAGCAATGAGGACAAACTAATAAAGACATGATATAGCATTGCTTGTCTGAAAATAAAACATATTAGCTGTTATGATTTTAAGGGCAGAGTGGTAGTAGCACTGTAGGAGAGTTTGTCATGGCACAGGCTAATATACTGCCACCTAAGCATGAAGCTTAATTTTACAGCATACAGTCATATGAAATCGGATTAGTTTTTTTTAACAGATACTACAGTCAGCACACTTGTCTTCACACTAACTAAATATTAGATTTTAGATTTTCAGATTTTTGCAAAGATTTTCATTAATGTGACTTATGCCTCTTCTAACCTAGCAGTTTGTACTTAAAAAGAAATAGAAAACTCGAAAGTTGAATATGAAAAAATGAATAGCATGACTGGATATGTAAGATTTTTTGTGATTCATGATAAAACAATTGCCAGACTTTTTGTCATTTTTACAGAAAACACATTCTAACTTTTAGAAGCGATTTCAATTCTCATGCAGAGTCCACTGAGAACTACCTGTCTCTTCACTCAATAAATGGCTCAGTCAGGCATCATAGCTAATAAGCTGGCACTGGGTAATGGCCATGTTACTATTAGATAAACATCAACTCAAATGCCTTATTTTTTTGTTTTTGTTTTCAAGCTTCAATCTCTTCAGACACTTAATTTCACAAAGTGCAACAGAGGAACTGCCATATCTATGAATCTCAGCTAGAGAAATTAAATGGTAGACTTTTCAGATATTTGTAACTGATTAGCCATCCTTCTTCTCTACCAAAAAAAAAATAAAAAATAAAAATCCAAGAACATTTGCTCTATTTTAAGATTTACACTTTTCATCTGGGAACATCTGTCTGTTGCGTTAAACAGTTTTTTCAAGATGATATACTACTTGTAAATACTGTAAAGGAAAATTTACTCAGACTGCCAAAAGAAAGAAATTCAAAATTCCTACATGGAACAAATCTATCATGAAGACACTGTAAGGTGAAGACTGTGGAAGAAGTTATTTTAATTAATGTATGACCTTTCTGTTTTCCTAAGTTAACTAGAAAAACTCATTAGGGGTTGGCTTGGCAACACTGAATATACAAAGCAATGCAGTAATAAATTATCACATAAATCAGGACTCTATAATTAACAGCGTAATAATTAATCCACTATTATTATTATATCTTCTTCTTTCTTTTTCTTTGTTTTTCCTTGGATGCTCAGCTCCTTTTGTATTTGTAGGAATAAGGGACAATTACCTGTATATTCTAGTAATATTGTAAAAGTAATTTTTAAAATTCTCTGTTAATATTTATCCAACAAAGTAATGACAAAACTATTACAACATATTGATGGCAGTTATCAATATTTAGAGGAAGTAATTTTAAAGAATAAATAATCGCCAATAACTGCCCAAAATGCACATCTGACGTATGCTTTCCAGTCGTAGAAAAAAACAAACCTCTATGCTTCCAAAGCTTTCCTCTAAGCCTTGGCCGTTGGTAAAAGAACACAGAAATCAATATTAAATCCATCTGCAACTAAGTGGGAAGCAAACTTGCTGCTTATTTTCATCTATCTGAACTGGATCCATATCTCTTTGCAGGTATAGAAGAAACCTTTAAAGGTGAGAATTGGGCAGCACAGAGTTGCTGGGAAGTATACAGTGAGTGACAATTTCTTTCTGCATTCACGTTTGGTATTTGAAATTGATGTCCATGTGAATGCAAATGGAAGTGGCAGCAGGTGGGGAGATAATGAAAGGAAATTCCCCCTACTTTCTTCTATGGGAATTGGAATTGCACTACTTGTAAACCGGGTGGTTTTTTGTTTGTTGAACCTATGCAATTAGAAGCACCAAATCACTGATACTTGAAGGAATTTGGTATTCAAAGAGTAAGTGCAATAAGGATTGTTTTAAGTAAATATGTGTGGTTCAAATGTGGAACACACATAGGTTTCAGGATCTGTATTGATACTCTTTATCATATTTCTCAAATGTATGTTGCTGGATGATTAAAAATAACCAGAAAATCCTTATAGTAATTTATATTCTCAAATCCTCCTCTCTCTTCATTTCACACCTATCTTTAATTGCAGAATATTACAATTAATCAAGTAGTTATCATTGCTTTATTTTTGTAATAACGTTTTCATTGAATGATTATGCAGAAATTTTCAAGGTGTAAATTATGTCATATATTACTTAGCTTGCCACAACTATTTTAGATTAAAACTCAAATAATTTCAAAGAACAATTATTGTAACTATTGCTGTTTGGTAACATGTTGTGTCTCACTCACTCTGGCTTTTTAGGCTGTGATTCGTTGTCACGATATGCTAAAACACAAATATTCAAGGCTTCTGTTGTTCTACAAGCTCTGCATAAACATACTATCCCAAAACCTAATGTGTTTGTCTGAGTCTAGTGCACACATGATTATGAAGTGATTGTGAAATCAATAAGTAGATTTTTACAAAAGATGAATGATCAGTTGCTCAGCAGCTTAATTTTAGATTTATTTTGATATATATATCTGCTTTATATATAAGTATATATAGGCTTACATTTTAAATTGGATTTCTTGGCCATACCAATTTCAAAATTTCTAGAAATATACTATGCTGATAGTCTTAATGACTTTTCTTCAAACTACCAATGCATCCAAAATGTAAAAATATTTACTAAAATTTTACACTGATGTGATTGCAAAGTCACTCTATTAGATAGTCAAGGAAGTATCTGAGGAAAAAAGTTACGCAGATCATTTGCACCGTTATAACTATATAAATTTGTCTTACAAAAATAGCAAATACTGCTCAGAATATCAAAATAACCATCTGGTTTTCAAGAAAAAAGTAACATTTTAAACATCAAAGAGAGAAGTAATGAGCTAGTTGGGAAAGAAATTGCAGCTTAGTAGTTTAGTATCCTATAATAAATATACAGCCAGGGTCCAGTTTGCTACATAGAAAAATATAGAAGGTACAAAATATTTTTATTTAATAGCATAGAAGACTACCAATGTCTCTTAAAGGACACTATATGATTATTGTAAGGTAGCCACAAGAGAGGGATAGAACTGCATTCTTTCTTTGTGGTTCCTACTGTTACGAAAATACACTTTCCTCAATAAAAAATCAAATCCAGAATTTTAAGGCTACATAAAGCAAATGGTATCTATGCACCAAAACTGTTGTCAATATTCTCTATTCCAAAGAAGTTAACCAAACCTATAACTGCCCAGCTCTAAAAGAGATCTTCAAGTGGTAGAACAGTAGGTTGCATGAAATACTCTTACATTCATCTTTTGATCCACAATACTCTTTCTCCTTCTTTTTGTATTTTTAAAAGAATATTCTCAAAAAAGAAAAATAAACAACAAATAAAATCAAGTTCTTTAGAGAAAGAACAGATAAAAAGGATCTACAGGATTTTAAAAATTGAGTTTAAAAATCATGTGAATTAGGGGATATTTTTCATGAATCAATAATATTTAGAAATAAAAATTGACATATTCCTAAAGAAATATTACAAGCTATCATTTTCATTCCTTTATTTCCCTGCATAAGCTAGCTTCCAAGACCAAATAATGTGCCTCACGTCTGTTTAGTATTAATCCTGTTCAAGTTATATAGTTAACAGCCTTATGCAAATAAGCTTCTTTATATTCTAGCAAACTACAGCCGGGGTGAAAGAATCAGATAATGAAGACTGACAGTAAAGACTGCACCTACATCCTGGATGTACAAACTGAAAGATCGTATTCCTTTTATTTGTGGATTTAGTATCTCACAGTGCAATTTATCACTATTACAGTCCTATTTTAGACATGTAATACATAGTTCCTTAATATGGCATGTAAGATCTGTCACTAAATACTCTATGAAAAGACAAAATGCATATCAATCATTTATAAAGTACATGAAGTTTATAAAAATGCAGATGTAGATGCACAGTTTCATCACAGTTGAGGTGAAAGACCTAAGTTTGTTCTGAGTTGAACAATAGAAGCAACATCATTCTTCACATAAGCTAAACAAATGTACACCACTCACTTTGGTTCAGGAGTGCATATTTAACTGAATATCCTAATCATACAGCTTGCTTTTCTGAAGGTCGTATTATGCAGAGGTCCTGGTAAGAACATACCAGAGTATTTTTAATTGGACTTTAGAAGGTTATTTTATTCACTCCAAGTGCTGTTAGGAAGAAGACCACTTCCAAAGACTCCCCTGTTTCTCATTCAGAATGTTCAGAAATGTGAAATTAACTTCTCTTCATTGGAACAGTGGTTATTTTCTGTGCTACTTAACAGTGCCTGTCTTGTTCATAATGTTACAGATAGGAAATACTGCACCACATCTTGTAAAGAAATGATGGTCTCTGAGTAGTATATGAATGTGAGATACATTTGGCTATCAGACTGCTAGACAGTCTGTTAATCTGTTGTCTTTATAAACAGGGGCAGGGTATTCAAATTGAATAAATAAGTTGTCCACCTGCCTTCCCCTTCTGAGCTGTTCTGATTGTTCATGGTTAGTGGCACAATCTCTTCCATTCTGAAAGCTCAGTGTTAATGGATGTTGAAGAGAAGCACATGTTCTTCTTCAACAGGAACCTCCATTATTTATATTTTTTAGAGGTTTGGATGTGACAGATGCCATAGTTCTTCTCCTTGTTGACTCTTTTTTATAAACTCTGTTTCCTGCATATACGTTGAAATTGATTTGTTGCAATCTTTGAAATTATTAGCACAGTAGCATAAAGATGTTAATAATCAAGGAAATTTTTGAATAATTTGAATGCATTGTGCCAAGATAAAGATGTTAAAGTTCGTTATCCTTCCTTCTGCCTTGTTTTGTTTTGTGCATTCACGTTTTGTATGTTTAATAAGGTTTATCTAAGTGGTATCATAGTGAAAACTCACATAACACTGGTCTGCTTAACAAGATAAAACATTACAGCAACTTCTGTCTTTCCTATTACAACTGTGACATGGTCAGGATCATTTTGAGATCTACATGGCCTTACTTTGTGATTACAGCCACAGAAAATAGCTTGCCCATATAAGAAATGAAGGGTGAGATTCAAAAAGACAGGATGTACTAATAAATATTGCAGGATTTATGTGTATAAACATATAAATATGTATGTAGTCCTTGTTTTGGAAAAATGCCACCAGGAGCAATGGTACCAAATGACCACAGAAAAGTTCATTTCACAGAGTTCTGAAAAATCTTGGTAGGTATATTGAAAGTCAAGAGTACAGAGGGAAAGAGGGAAAAAAAGAAAGTAGGCAAAACTAAACCCAGATTTTGCATAAATCAAGTAACAGCAGACAAATCTGATGCTCTTCTAAAAAGGTGACTCAATTCTTAGACAAAATTAATGAAGCTGAGGACAATACCTTACAGGAAACAATATTTAGTTGTTCTAGAAGAAATTTCATTTTGGAAGTGTAAAGAGAAATCAAGCTACCACAGAACTATTATAATGAGTTAAAATGTATCAGAATTCAAGAAAGTTAGGGATTGTCAGAGAAATTGTTATTAAAACATGCTTTTTATTAAATCTGTTTAATGCTTTTATTAAATCTGGTGCTAGTGAAATTCATAACAATGCAACGTGTTGAAATATTGCCACCATACCAAAGAAGACTACATCAAACACAAAAAGAATTAGAGTATTTTGCCAGTTTCATTATTATTTCCTATTTTTCAGGGTTACTTCAACAGAAAATGTCACATAGAAGGGACTAACAAGAGGAATTCACCAAAGAGCTTGGAACTCCTTAGATGGAGTAGAAGATAAAGACAGGAACTCACATGCAAGTATCAGTAATGGGATGATTTCCCCAAGTGAAAAAAGTGCCTTTTCTATGAAAAAGACAGTTAAAACTGTAGATATGTCTCCCTCCCTCTCTCCCTCCTTCCCTCCCTCCCTTCCTTCCTTCCTTTCTTACTTGCATCAATTAAAACTGCCCTAGATAGGAAGAGGCAAATTAGTAACACAGTAGATGTGCAACTGACTTAAAACTGTTAGAATGTGTGTACAGCATTTCAGGTAAAGTCTTCTGTTCTTTGATATTATCATGCATTTCCCCCCTTTTTTGGTTGTTGTTTGATTCAGGAAAAATGAAACTCCTATTAAATGAAAAGTTTTTCAGACAAGAAAATAGTGTAAGAATACAGGCTTACATCTGTTTTGGGAAGCTACATTTATTTCTTTCTCTTTTGTCAGATTGCAGTCTATTCTGCACAAACTCTCTATAGTGTTAACTTTGGAAACTAACTACATTTACATTCTGCAAGCTTTCAGTGATAACAAAAACTGAAAATTGATAAATTGTTTCAGATGTCTAACCTTTCTACTTTCAGTGTCTGGCCAATTTGTATATTTTCTACTGGAGATTAGATCAGCAGCCTGTTCTGGTTCATTTTCCTTGCTAGAAATCCAATCCATAAATTTCTCTTGGACACAGTCTGAGCAATTTTAGAGTACATCCTGAGCATAAGGAGTTACTTTTTTATTTCAGCAGAAGTTAGTGTGCAATAAAGAGAAACACAAAAATAATTAAACCATATGGTTCTTTCTGAAATGACAGTCTTCAAACATATTGTTGCAATCTTTTGATTTCTTTTCCTGAGCTTCTGTCTCCTGTAGTTTGACTAAAACTTTTTATGAGAATTTCTTTTTTATAGCAAAAGTTTTTATTTTATGTGATACGGAATGTCTTAGCTACAAAAATCTGTTGTATGTTTTTCATGAGTTAAATTGTATGATAATGAAGAGTGAATCTGGAGCTCTGTTGGAGTATATATAAAACTTATTAGCAAGTGTGTTATGTAGTAACATATGTGTAGGGCTATTTTTTTCACTCAGGCTCTGCAAATTCAACCGCTAAATACCTTAAGTATAAATATGAATGCATACTGAAAGAACAGAAAACACTAAGTAAGGAAAAATTTATAAAAACAAAAAATAAGCAGAGGAAAATTATGGGAGGGAGAAAAAAAGTCACTGTGTACATGTTTCAAAAATGCTTTTAACTCATAACAGTTCAGAGCTCTAAATTATGAAAAAGATGATTAATGAAATTGATAACATTGTTGAATCTCACGTAACTAAAAGTTATGTTTCTGTTTTCTCACTCTTCTTTTGCTCAAGTTACGAATACAACAGAATCATTATTTAAGAGTCTTAAACCAGGATCCCAGAATTGTCTCCTTTTCTCTAGTTTTGGTAGATTTTGTGATGTTTCAATGTCTCTACTTTTATTGTGAGTTACAGTTCATATCTGTACAACAGTTGTTTACAATGGTAGATAGTGATAGGACAGGGGGAATGGTTTTAAACTGAGATGGGAGAGTTTTAGGTTAGATACTAGGAGGAAGTTTTTCACACAGAGGGTGGTGACACACTGGAACAGGTTGCCCAAGGAGATTGTGGATGCCCCATCCCTGCAGGCATTTAAGGCCAGGCTGGATGTGGCTCTGGGCAGCCTGGTCTGGTGGTTGGTGACCCTGCACGTAGCAGGGGGTTGAAACTAGATGATCACTGTGGTCCCTTTCAACCCAGGCCATTTTATGATTCTATGATTCTATTATTTCTAGCATTTTCAAGCTTTTTTTATAAAAAATACATTTATAGTATTAGATATAGAATCATAGAATCAAAGAATCATAGGATCATATAATAGCTTAGATTGGGAAAGACCTTAAAGATTATCAAGCCCAACCACAGCCTAACCCTCCAGTAAATCATGTCCCCGAGCACCACATCCAAAAGGTTTTTAAACACATCCAGGGTTTTTAAACGCATACAATATTAGCACACATCCTGTTAAGTGTATCTACATAAACAATCCAGAGGGCCAAAAAATTACCGGAATTATAGAATCGTAGAATGATTTGGGCTGGAAAAGACCACAAAGATATTCTAGTTCCACATCTCCTGCAAGGGGCATGATACCTTCCTCTGGAAAATCAACAGTACATTACCTCACTATGATTGTAAGCTCTTTCTTTTTGGATACAGAAATGTTATTTTGATAAAACTCCCTGTATGCAGTCTTCCCATAGAAGTGTTCTTGGTTGGCATAATCCAGTTGCCACGGTTGTGATTCATATTATATCTTGTTTATACGGTGAGTAATGAGCTTACATCTGGTTAGATTGGAAATGATTATTTTCTTTTACTTCGATGTTTCAAAGCAAAAGGATTTTTCACTCTAGAGTGTCACTCCATTTTAGATAAATAATTTCACAGCTAGAAGCGGTGCTAATATGAGCCAATTATGAGTTCATTGACCTGCCTTGGCACTAATTTACCTCATACAATGTGAACCACAAAAATATATTTTTCCTGCACACCTCATTTAAGGAAGTCATTCCTGCATAAATCTTTGAGCAATGATCAATCAGATGTGATGATCTATCAAGAGGCAGAAGGGAGAAAGAGTTTCCTCAATCAATCTTTTTAACATAATATCATTATGTCATTTTAACTTATTTTCTGAGGGAAATTAAAAAAAAAAAATCAAATACAAAATACAAAATATTAATAGCAGAAAATTATAAATGAAAATTATCAGCTCAATTTAAATGTTTAGTGTCATCCCTGCAGTTGTCTTGATAGATCAAACACTTCCTTCAGCCTGTACGCATGTCTATCAATGGGAATGAAAAAAACATGGTAAGACTAATGGAAGATGATAATGAGAATGGAAAGGTTGGGTAGACTACAGTACTGGTTTTATCGTTCTTATGATCTTTATGTTCTTTATGTTCTTATGATCTTTGTGAGAGGAAAGATTATTTCCAGAAAGAATCCAAATACTTTATTTGGAGACAAAAGTATTTCTCATTCTCTTTTGCCTGTTAATAGGAATCTGGACGCATATGAATCAGCTCGCAGAACTTGAAAGTAATCTTTGTTCAGAGGGCTACTTTTTCAGTAGGTTTAATTTGAATTACAAATAAATATTAGCTATTTTTCAGTCTAGGTTCATAATTATTTATTCCAAAGCTCATTTTCTGCATATTTTTTCCTAAAATCTGTTATGTACAGCCATTCCACACAGAAATTCTGACTAACACAATTCTCAAAAGGCAGCAAAATGAAGGATTTTGAATAAAATGATTTTGTCAATATAAAGTATTCAACACAAAGTACTTAATCTATGCCATAAATTTTATTTTATTTGTTGTATGTGCTGATAAGGGAGCATTTTTTTATAACTAAAATAAGACATTACCGTGTTTTTATGTATAAACCTGGACTTACTAGTTTCTTCTGGTTACGAAGAATAGCTTGAAATTTCAGTCTTTGAAATTTCTTCAATATTAAGAGACTTATCTAATAGCTTTCCTTAAAGCCTAAATAAAACAGCTGTTATATGTGGAAAAAAAAAAAAAAAAAAAAAAGATTAGACTGCAGAGCAGCTGACCTTGTGTTCAGAAAGCTAATAGTTTATTTTACACTGGTAATATTGATAGTTTGATAAATGGCAAGCTTCTGTGTAAGATTGCATTTTAAGACCAGAATCTTAGATAAATTCCTAAATTAGACTAGTATCCTGAATGGCATAAGAGAATGGATAAAAGATCAATTTGAAGCAAAACTGTGTCTGCTCTAAACTTTTATCTCTCTTCTTGCTTCTGACTGCAAGCTTTTCATCTTGTTTTATTGATTTTAAGCAGAATCTGGCTTTTGTTTCCTAAAAAGATTGCTTCAACTAAATACTTTTGGCTTAAGTATCCATAATATCTAGATAAAATATTCTGCTTATGGATGCTAACCAGAGGTCTGCTAGTGAGATGATTCCTCCAAAAGAATAGGTACATTTATACTGTACTTTTCCCCTGTTTTCTCACTGACAGTATACATTAAGCAATCTTCAGTTTTAGGACAAGGCTTTATTCTTTCCTCCTTCTCTGAGAATGATATGGTATGAGAGCTTTCGTACCATAGAGACCACAAAAAAATGTGTATATATACAGAAAATAATTCAGTACATGTTTCTAGTTTGTGTTCCTTGTTTGTTTTTTTGTTGTTGTTGTTGTTTTCCTTTTCAAAGCAGTTTCCCAACTTATGTGTATATGTTTATCAGAAGATAAATACATGAGTTTTAAAAATTAACATTCTTTTATTTTAGCCTTTGCAAATATTATCTCAAGCAGGCAGGAATTTGAAAACAGCTCTGCTGAAACAGCCCTTCAGATAACAAGAACTGCACTGTCCCAGCTGCATCAATGTAATGACCTGCATAATGACAGGTACAAATTGAGAAAAAAAAGAGCAAGTAGGAGAGGAGAATACAAGAATAATAACTTTTTTATTAGTGGTATTAAGCACAACAGAATATTTAGGAATAAAGCAAACTTACAGTTTTAATTAGCAAAAATGTGTATTTCTTTAACTTTCACAGTTTAAGAATAAAGATCTTCCATGGCTGAACAGAGCAGAATTTTGAGGTATAACACTTAAATCCAGTTAGAATGCAGCAAATATTATAGAAATGAAGAAACTTGTTTGTTTACTGAGTATCCAAAAATGATTCACAAAGAAAAAAGAATTTGAAAGGTCAATATTAATGTGAACAAGGAAAAATTATAGGTACAGGACTGTAGGCTTGGAGAAGAATAGCAGGAAAGTTACTAGGCAGAAAAGGATCTCTGAGTGCTGGTCAGCAGACAGCTCAACATGAGCCAACAATATGCACAGATGGGCACAGAAGGCCAACGGCATCCTGGCCTGCATCACAAATATCATGGCTAGCAGGACACTAGGGATTGTTCCTCTGTACTATGTACTGGTGAGATCACACCTTGAACTCTGTTCAGTTTCGGGCCCCTTTCTATAAGAAGGGCATTGACTTTCTGGGATGCATTCAGAGAACAGCAAAGACAAGGAAGCAAAAACCAAAGAATGAAAGTCAGGTCATCTTCACCTCAGTCACATGAAAGGTGATGGAGTGAATAGTCTACAAAACCATCTCTGGACACTGGAGGTCATTTGCAACAGTCACCATGATTTTATTTATGCAAAACCATTACCTACCAACAGTGTCTGGAGAAGAAAAGGCTTAAAGACAGACTTATCTGTGTGCTTAAATACAAGAAGGAAAGATACAAAGAAGAGAGAGACAGATTTGAAGAGGAGAAGAAATGCAAATACTCCAAATTTGCATGTTCAACAGAATTAAAGATTTCACTGGTTTTAGATAATCAGATTTGAATGGTCTGTGTATCCATTTGGTACATTATTAATTAACAAACATGTTCTCTGTCTTCTGTAGATTTTACATCTACAAATTATTAATTCACTCCTCCTCTCACACTTCCAGCAAAATATATACAAGCTAATTTTTAAAATTTTCTTGATTTTCTTTCTGTTAATAAGAACTACAGTTTAAGAGAAGAATTAAAAATATCCTAATTTTTCTCCATGTCAGTTGTCAGAGACAAGGAATTTATTCTTTTATGACCTGTTCATTTGCAACTGAATTTGTTACTATAAATGAAATAATGCAGAGCATTTAAAATAATATAGAATTTTGGGCACATCTTCACATGTTCAAGCATTCTGTTTTGAAAAGCTGTTTGATAAAGTACATATTGGAAAAGGAAATATTGCAATACCTGCTAATGAAGTTCACTGTTGCACCTTTTTTTCCTTTTGACTGCATTCAATCCTCCACCAGTGTATCACTACATCCATTGTTAGTGTGAGACTGGCATCACATCATCATCTGCATGAAACTACCTAGAGTATGCCTTGTCCCTTTAATATTTCTTATGTCTACATATAGTTGCTAAATTATTTGAACAAGTTGCTTTTCTAGATCACAGTATCTCTTTCATAGAAGTTTTGTTGAAAGGACTCAAATATGACCTACTACCAGAAACTTCATACTCCTTAGAAATTTAAACAGAGTTAGTAATTATATTCAAAGGACTAAGATAGCTCTTGATTTTTAAACACTGCCAAGAATACAATATAAAAGATATTAAGGATGTACATTCTATGAAAACAGAAAAAATAATTAAAAAAATAAAAAATCATCAAATAACAATTTAAGAGATTTTATCTCCTATGATGAATGAATATATTAGCCACATTCAATTGTTACTCATAGTATCACCTTTTTAACTGCTTTCTATTGCTGATGCTGCTTTAAAAATGTCTGCTTTGAAGTACTGTGATTTTAAACTGTGCAGACAGACCGATTAAACAAAATAATGCTTTCTGAGCTAGTAAAGTTTAGTCTCTTTTTGTGCTTTAATAATGAAATTTAAGAGCCAGCATAAAAACAAACAAGCAGAGATAGGTGCTCTGGACTTTATGTGTGAATGAAATTAAATGACTTCTCAATACAAACTGTATTCAACAGCTGATACAAAAATGCCAACTGAGAGAATGTTTTGTTTAATTGGTGATTTAATTTTGTCTGGATGTCTCTAGGTTTGTTTGTTAGAGATCTGAATAAGATAAGTTCAAACCAGTTCTACTGCCTACAATGGATTTTGAATCAGTTGCACAATTTACATCTGCAGATAACTTGGAATGGTGGCAGATTAGCTGCCAGTGATATGAACAGTACTACACTTGTGAGGATGTTTTGGTGTAGTCGAGAATGAGGTTCTGTCTATAATGCAGTAGAATACAGCTGGCAACACCAGTTTAGCTCATTCAGCTGCACACCTGTAGGACGTTCTCCTCCTGCTCTCTGCCCATCAGCATGTGCCACCTGCTGTGCACAGCTACCTGGTGTTTGCTGCTCCACACGAGCCTCAGAAAAGGTACACAGATACCTTTCTGCTCTCAGAGAAACAGCCATGGGCAGAAATCTGAGACAGTGTGGTGCCAGGAACAGGAAAATGACAAGGTGTTCAGAACTGCGCCCTACAGAAGAATTCAATTTATTCACCACCTTTTGCCATGGGGCAACATTTTGTAGTAAAGTTTTAAAAATATAAAAGCAACAACAAAAAAACTGTTATGGTGTAAGGGCCATTAAAATCACCACTGATTCTAAAAGAGCACATTCAGCTTGTTTTGGAGCCTCTGCCAAATTCTTTATTGTCACAAGGTTTTCTACTGCTTTATCAATATTGCACTCCCTAGTTTAAAACTACTTTGTGTATACACCTATCATCGTCGTTACTTTTTTTCAGTAAGGATGCCTTTGTATAAGAAATTAGCAACATCTTTGAATTTTCACACTATGGAATTACCTTTGTGTAGCCACAGAATAACTTCAGACTGTGGGAACCCCTAGTGGCCCCTGGTTGACAAGGCCATAATACACCAGGTTGCTCAGGCCAGACAAATTTCCTTTCTCTTTGAGGATGTAGAACACACAGCCTCTCTGAGAAACCTATTCATTACTTCCTACTTAATTTTCTTCCTCACTGAAAAGTAAAAGAGAGAGAGCTGTTTTTATTTGTTCTATTTATATCTTTTTTTCCTGAACACACAGTGCATCTTTCCAGTGACCTGGCTACCTGATTAGCAATCACTCTTGAAATACAAGAGAGGCAATAACAGAGTATTTCATCCTCTTTTCCCTGAAGAGAAATACTCTGTTTTTCTTGCATCTGAGCTTTTCATTACAACAGCAACTCCAAATGTCCCATTCCAGGTCATAATCCCTAAAGTTTGTAATTATTTTTTCCCAGATGACACTACACACTCAAAATATACATGGGCCTCATGTAAAAAGATGTTGAAATACCTGAATTTTTTCCTACAGAAAGGCTGGATTTATGCTGAAGGAACATTAATACTAGTTTAAATAGAGTAATAGTGAATGTCTGATAAGTCTGATGATGCTGAAAGAAAATAATGTGTCTAAGTCTTTTAATATTCTGCTAGAGGAAGATGTAGTCAGCTCTGTGTAGGGGCATATGCCATTGTTTCTGTGTGTCTGACAACCACTTGGTTTAAAGAAATGTGTCTGACTTCTTTCTTCCTCTAATCTTTCTCTCACCTCCCTTCTATTTTCTCTTCATTTATATATATATCTATATATATAATATATATCTATATATATAATCAATATCAAGTGACTATATATAATTTTTAGTACTTCTGTTTCTTGGCACTTCCCTCCTTACACAAATCTTTGCATTTAAACATTGCCAGCAAATTGATTTTGCATGACTATTCTTATCACTATATAATGGTTTTGGCTTGGTTAATTTTCTTCATAGAGGCTTATATGATATTGTGATCTGGTTTAAGATTGTACATAGTAATGATAACGCTGCTTTAGTTGTTGCAGAGGAGTGCTTGCACAGATTGAAGGACCTTTCAACTTGTCATACTGCCTGAGGAGGCTGGAGGTGTTCTAGAACCTGGGAGAGGACACGACCGGGACAGTTGGTACCAACTGGACCAAAGGGATATTATATACCATATGGTATCATGCTGAACAATAAGAGCTAGAGGAAAGAAAGAGAGGCGAGATGTTCAGAGAGATAGTGGTTTATCTTCCCACACTACATATGAAAATCTTGCTTTCCTAGAAATGGATTAACACCTGCCTGCTGTTGAAAAGCAGTGAATGATTTCCTTGACTGGATTTGCTTGCATGCATAGTCTCTGCTTTACCTGTTTAACTGTCTTCATCTCATCCATGAATTCTTGCATTTCTACCTTTCCAATCCTTCCTCTGCCTCACCTGGGGTCAGTGAACATGTGGCTGTGTAGTGTTGAGCAGCTTTTTGGAGATAAATCACAGCACACTGTAATGCTTTTCCATGTTAAGTTTTAACTAAAGTATTTTAAACCTCATTTTTCACATTTCTTTGTAACAATTTCTCATCACTCACTAATTTGGTCTTGTCTTCTTGCTCCTGGAATTACTTCATTGATAAGACGAATATTATCAGTGTATTCTCAACTTACACCACTGAACTTCTCTTTTTGAACTCAAAGTTTTTCTTGTGCTTGCTATGACACATATCACAATTCTTTTATTCTACTTCCCTTCAATTCTGTCTTTCAGATATTTTTTCTCAAGCTTTCCTCATTTATTTTCTTTTTTAGGTTTTCTATTTTCTCTTTTAGTTTTGGTCAATTTTCTATTTTAGGTTTGCCTAATGCTTTACTGCCTTTGAACGTTGCATATAGGGTTGTTTGGCTTGCAACAATTTTGTTTTCCATTTCAAAACACATTTTGATAGTATGTGTGTGTTATTCATCCTTTGCTTTTTAGAAGTCATTTTATAAACTAATGTTATGTGAAGTAAGTTAGGTTTTAGATGTCTAGAAAGATTTAAATTTACCATTTGAAAGTATATATTCCTTTGATGAGAATACTTTCAAAATCATAGCATTAGCCTTTCCTCTTTATGTGTCCTCTCAGATAGTTTTCAGCTCAGTTTTGAAAAGAGGCTTCTATACAGCCTTTGCATTTACTACATAAACAGCTTCTATCATTTTAGCTGTGTCTACATTTCATTTTGTTGCTTAATTACCCATAAAAACCATCAATTGCCTTGAACAGGTGAATGCCATGACTTTCTAATGTTTTACCTTTGAAGTGTCTCCTGGAATCTAGAGAATCTTTCAAGATGCACATGGAAGTGTAATTTCCTTTCAGACAGCAACAGTTTTTTATTGTCCAGAAATACATCAAATGCTTTTCACTAATGAAAGGGTGGAACAAAAAACTGAGATAAATTCCTTAAAGTTCCACTTCCTTAAAGTGGACAGAGAAACCTATGTTTACAGCAGCATGAAAAATTACTATTAAAGATTGGAAGTCCCTGATGATTGTCAGACAAACAAAATCAAACTGTGTGGCATCAGTGGTGCTATCAAAAGATCTCACTGAACAGAAATCCTTGGTCTGTCACTAAAAACCTCTGACAGAGGGACTTCCTTTTAATAGCTGGATGGAAAATCTATTTCTTACTAGACACTTTTGGATTTTTATAAAGTATTTTGATTCCAAAAGGCAAACAGAAATTCAAAACCTCTTCTGTATTTTGTGGCAAACTCAAAAACAAATAGTTCACAAGCAATAAATTTTAAGTAAAGGGATGTCTGGGAGCTTAAAGTATTATCATTTGCTTTTTTGTTCCACTTGCAGCTTTACTGACAAGCTATGCTATGATTTTCATAACCTCTAATTTTCTCCTCTGACCATACTTTTGAAGCACTGTACCATTTTTAAGGTTGCTTTCTCAATCTGTCACTGAATTTCTGATTAAGACACTTCCTTCCTTAGATGTTTATTTCATTTACTCAAAACTGTGATCTTGAATTATTTGACCTATATAATCACATAATCAAAAAATCATGTAACTTATAATCATCAGCAGGATAAATGGCAGTCTTTACTCTAAATCAAAGAATTAATTTTATATTTACACAGTATATATATCATAAATTATATTTTTACTTTCATGTCTCTTATCACATTAATTACATTTAATCATTCATATTTATACATTATGGCATGTATGTATCTTTTTATCAAATCATAAAAGCATTCTATAATAGCTAGTGATGAAAACATTTTTAGCCTTGAGGCAGAAAACAAACAAACAACCCACTTCCACTGAAAGTCTGTTTGTGATAATTGCACTGCAGAAGCATATCTGATTTGAGACTTATAATCAGTTAGCTTTTGCCTAAATTGCTTCCTGAGTCTTGACTTATAACCTGTCAACGAGACACCTAGTTAGGCTTGTTTTAAGGACTGAAGAAGTGTGAAGAGTAAAAAAGGTATTTAGAATCCAGAATATTCCTGAAAATGACCTTCTCGTGGGCAAGAGCTGAGTTTACAAGGGTGCTGGTCTAAGATACTTCCAAAAACAAAATTCAAGCTCATTCTATGTCTGTGCATTAAAGAGTTGAGAAGTTCCCAATGAGGATATAGATTAAACCAAAAATGTGCAGGCTCCTCATTTCTTCATTCATGACACTAAATATTTTTAAAGGTTGAATGAAAAAGATTACTTAGAGTACTGATTTCTTAAAGCTTAAATGCAATTAAACTTTCCTATTCTCAGAAGACCCAATTTTTAAAGTGGAACTGAGAGAGATAAGATAATGAATTTCTGCAATACAGCTATTCTTTTTAAACTTTTAAGCAGGATTTTTAAAAGGAAAAGAGTTTAGTGCCCTGTATGACCCAGCAGAACCTCTAAATCTGTGACTATAAGAATTTTAGTATGTATAACTTTCATATGAATGACTTTGGCAAAATTACTGATATATGCTTGTTTCACAGAATCACAGAATCACTAAGGTTGGAAAAGACCTATAAGATCATCAAGTCCAACCATCCACCTATCACCAATGGTTCTTGCTAAACCATATCCCTCAACACAACATCCAAACGTTCCTTGAACACCTCCAGGGTCGGTGACTCCACCACCTCCCTGGGCAGCCCATTCCAGTGCCTGACCACTCTTTCAGAGAAGTAGTATTTCCTAATATCCAGCCTGAATCTTCCCTGGTGCAGCTTGAAACCATTCCCTCTAGTCCTATCACCAGTTACACGAGAGAAGAGGCCGACCCCCAGCTCACTACAACCTCCCTTCAGGTAGTTATAGAGAGCAATGAGGTCTCCCCTGAGCCTCCTCTTCTCCAGACTGAACAATCCCAGCTCCCTCAGCCGCTCCTCATAAGGCCTGTGCTCCAGACCCCTCACCAGCTTTGCTGCCCTTCTTTGAACACGCTCCAGGGCCTCAATGTCCTTCTTGCAGTGAGGGGCCCAGAACTGGACACAGTACTCAAGGTGTGGCCTCACCAGTGCTGAGTACAGGGGGACAATTACTTCCCTACTTCTGCTGGTCACACTACTTCTGATACAAGCCAGGATGCCATTGGCCTTCTTGGCCACCCAGGTACACTGCTGGCTCATGTTTAGCCAAGCGTCAACCAACACCCCCAGGTTCATTTCCTCTACACAGTCTTCTAGCCACTCCACCCCAAGCCTGTAGCGTGCTTGGGGTTGCTGTGGCCAAAGTGTAGGACCCGGCATTTGGTCTTATTAAACCTCATCCCATTGGCTTCAGCCCAGCTATCCAGCCTGTCCAGATCCCTCTGTAGGGCCTCGCTACCCCCAGGCAGATCGACACTTCCAGACAACTTGGTGTCATCTGCAAACTTACTGAGGGTGCACTCAATGCCCTCATCCAGGTCATCAATAAAGATATTGAAGAGGACAGGCCCCAGCACCGACCTCTGAGGAACACCACTCGTGACCGGTCGCCAGCTGGATTTAGCTCCATTTACCACCACTTTCTGGGCCCGGCCCTACAGCCAGTTCCTTACCCAGCCAAGAGTGTACCTGTCCAAGCCATGGACTGCCAGCTTCTGTGGGAGACAGTGTCAAAGGCTTTGCTGAAGTCTAGGTAGACTACATCAATAGCCTTTCCCTCATCCACCAGGCGGGTCACTAGATCATAGAAGGAGATCAGGTTGGTCAAGCAGGACCTGCCCTTCGTGAACCCATGCTGGCTAGGCCTGATCCCCTGGTTGTCTCGCACTTGCCGTGTGATCTCCCTCAAGACAATTTGTTCCATAACCTTCCCTGGCACTGAGGTCAGGCTAACAGGCCTGTAGTTCCCTGGGTCCTCCTTACAGCCCTTCTTGTAGACGGGAGTCACATTGGCAAGCCTCCAGTCTTCTGGTACTTCACCAGTCAACAAGGAGCACTGATAGATGATGGAAAGCGGCTCGGCTATCACCTCCGCCAGTTCCCTCAGCACTCTCAGGTGAATTTCATCCGGCCCCATGGACTTGTGACAGTCCAGTTGGAGTAGCAGGTCTCTGACTGTGTCCCCCTGAATCGTGGGTGGTTTAGTCTGCTCCCCAGCCGAGACTACCAGGTCAAAAAGTGGAGTACCCTGAGGATAACTGGTCTGACCTTTAAAGACAGACGTAAAGAAGGCATTCAGGACCTCTGCCTTTTCCTTACCCTCAGTAGTCACATTCCCAGCCTCATCCAGTAAAGAATGGAGATTCTCCTTAGTCCTCCTCTTACTGTTGATATATTTGTAAAAGGGTTTCTTATTTCTTTCTATCCCAGTGGCCAGGCTGAGTTCGAGCTGGGCTTTCTGATTTTCTCCCTGCACATCTTAACAACTTCTCTGTACTCTTTCTGAGTTGCCCGTCCCTTCTTCCACAGGAGGTAGATTCTCTTTTTCTCCTGGAGCCTCAAGAATAATTCCCTATTCATCCACTCTGGTCTCTTTCCCCGCCGGTTCATTTTGCAACTCAGGTGGACAGCCCGCTCCTGCGCCTGTAAGACTACCTTCTTGAAGAGCAACCAGTTGTCTTGGACCCCTTTACCCTCTAAGACTGAATCCCAGGGGACTCACCCTACTAGTCTTCTAAACAATTCAAAGTCCGCCCTCCGGAAGTCCAAGGTAACAGTTTTGCTGTTCTTCCTCCTGGCTCCACCAAGAATCGAGAACTCTACCATCTCATGGTCACTCTGTCCAAGATAGCCCCCGACCTCCACATCTTTCACCAGACCTTCTCTGTTGTGAACAGCAGGTCTAGCGGGGCAGCTCCTCTCATAGGCTCTCTCACCAGCTGCATCAGAAAGTTATCCTCCATACACTCCAGAAACCTCCTAGACTGCTTCTTCTGCGCTGGTTGTATTCCCAGCATATGTCAGGGAAGTTGAAGTCCCCCATGAAGACAAGGGCTGGCGATCTCGCAGCTTCTGCCAGCTGCTCATAGAACACCTCATTTGTCTCTTCATCCTGTTCGGCGGTATATAGCAGACGCCCACCAATATGTCTGCCTTGTCAGCCCTTCCCCTGATCTTTACCCATAGGGATTCAACCTTATCATCCCCAGCCACAAGCTCAGTAACATCAAAGCACTCTCTAACATACAGAGACACACCACCACCCCTTCTTCCTTGCCTATCCTTCCTGAAGAGCTTGTAGCCATCCATTGCAGCACTCCAGTCATGGGAGCAGTCCCACCATGTTTCCATAATGGCGACTAGGTCATAGCTTGCCTGCCGCACCATGGCTTCCAACTCTTCTTGTTTGTTGCCCATGCTGTGTGCATTGGTGTAGATGCACTTCAGCCAAGCCCCTCGCCTCATCCCTAATCCCATTGCCGCTCGCCCAGGCTCATCTCTAGCAGGCCTGGTTTTATCCCCTACCCCCTTCATATCTAGTTTAAAGCCCTCTCTACAAGTCCTGCCAGCTCCTGGGCAAGGATCCGTTTCCCCCTTCGAGACAGGTGAGACCCATCGGCAGACCCCAGGCCAGGTGCTGAGTAGACCGCCCCATGATCAAAGAAACCAAAATTCTTGCTTTTGCACCAGCCTTTCAGCCATGTGTTTATAAGGTGTGTTCTTCTGGTCGTCTCAGCATCCTTCCCTGCCACTATAGGAATACAGGCAAATACTACCTGTATGCCTGCTCCTTCAACTAACCTCCCCAGTCTCCTAAAGTCATTTTTCATAGTCCTCAGGCTTCTTCGGTGACCTCATCACTGCCAGCCTGAACTATCAATAAGGGTTAATAATCAGAGGAGCGGATCAAACTAGGAAGTTTCCTAGAAATATCCCTGACCCGGGCCCCAGGGAGGCAGCATACCTCCCTACGGGTGGGGGCAGGCCAACATATTGGGCCTTCAGTTCCTCCTAGAAGGGAGTCTCCTATGACTATCGCCCTCCTTTCTTTAATGGAGGAGGCAGTCTTTAAGCGTGGAGCTGGATGCCTCTCCTTGGGAATGCTTGGAGGCAGTTCTCCCACCTCATCCTCAGCCACCGCACCCTCCAGTTTCAGGGCTTCAAACCTATTACATAGAGGCACCTGGGGAACCGAGGTAGGTCGGCACGGGGGTTGCCCGCATCGCCGAGCTGGGACCTGCTGCCATTCCTCTTCTGCCCTCAAGTTAGCTCTCTCAGTTTGACTGCGGCAAGGGAGAGGGTCCACTACAGTTTGGGGGATGCAATCTTCAATAACAGAAGTGTCTTCTCAGTGTTAAAGAAGCGGTAACTGTGTGTGTCTGAGGACTGAACAGATACATTATATATCTCTACAAAGAAAATTGAGTTTCAGAGTATCACTCCATCTTTCTTTCTTTTGGAATGAGAAATTTTCACCAAATACAGATTCCTATAATGGCGGGATCTCCAAATAAGTCAGGACCTCGAGAAACCATACGGTGAAGAAGAGTCATGAGTCACAAGTGAAACAGGCAGGGTTTAGATGCCAGTTGACAGGAAACATGTGACAGGAAAATGTGTGGAGAACAGAGCTGAGACAAATGATCTTAGCTACAGTTTTTCTTCTGCAGTTTTCTTAATTAGGAAGGCATAAATGATAACACAGGGTAAAAAATGTATGATAAATAAAATTATATTTAAACCAGGTTTAATATGTGTAAGCATGAAGTTACTTTCCATAGTTAATTGGCCTTGGGATATGATGAATTGTGCTTACAATAAAAAGTGATGAGACCAACTGTTAAAAAGAAGAGGCGTAACTGTCTAGCCGTCTAAGCTGCTATGATATGATATGCCTTGCTTCTTGGTAACTAGGAGGTAATTATCAGTATCTGAAAGGGTATCAAAATTGCAATTTCTTGTGTATTTACAGCAAAGAAAGGTCTTTTTCCATAATATGGAGAAAATTGTTACATAATAAGCAGCAGGAAATAATTTTCCAACTATCTCTGAATACTTAGCTTAAGTGAATATTAAAAAAACACATCTAAAAGACTGTTCCAGACAGTTAATCTGTAGGGCAGCTCAGTGTGATGTGTGCGTACACACATCCTCGCATATAGAACTTAAATGCCATTCTGAAAAGCTTTTTTGTCATACTAATAGGTTTGCTAAGGCAGAATATCGACCCAACCGCAAGAATAAATTAATTACTTTATAAAGCAACCAAATCAGATTTTACGTCTGTGTGTGTGTATATGGGCTTTTTTTTTACAGGCATCTTCATTCAGGGTTTGCTGTTGTCTGCTATGGTGTGTAAATTATGTCTTACGACCCAGAAACACATTACAACATGAAGGCAGAAATTACCACAGAAAAAGATTTGTGTAAATACAGCAGATTTTTCTTTACCATGTCTTGCCACAGACTCTTCTGAACCCAAAGCAAACTTTTTTTATTTCCTGAAGAAACCTGAGTGAAATAATATCTCATGTTCTTATGAAAATTCAAATGCATTATACTTCCTGTGATACTTATAGGAAACTAGGAAAAACTAGTTTCAAGCAAGCTGGGTTATCTTAGATATAAATTAAATTTGGACAGCTGACAAAATATCCTTGGAGAGCTCAGACATTTGCCAATAGGATTAAAGAAAATCTGCTTTCCTCAGAAACTTAGCAAAGGAGATAGAGGAAAACTAAAAGTCTGAAAATGAGAAATAGATTCTGCTATAAGAAAAAAAAAAGTCTGTTAACTTATATTATTTCATCCACACATTACAGTAATATTTTAAGAAATAATGTAATTATTTTTACTTTGTGAAATTGATGAGTTATTAAAAGTGTCATGGTTCTAAGTGAAAAATGTTCAGACCACATTTCAGAACCTGAAATATCCCCAGTCCAGAGGCAGTCTGCTTTGAAGTTTAGATACTGACTACTCATATAATGAGTTATTGAAAGATGACATTTTTTTCATCTGTCTGTGACATTCAAAATCAGTTTTTAAACTGTTTCGTAGAGTTGTCAACTTGAATTATTTTATTTCTGATTTTTATTTTTATTTTTTTATTTTACACAGGTAGATTAACCTTAATGATATCATTGTTACTAGCATTAGTTGAAATTCAATAGCATTGAGAGTCACATTGGTGTGTACATACATTCTGAATAAAAATCTCTTGTTGTATATGTAGCCCTCTCTACCCTTTTTCAGTTTCTTCTAGAAAACCCATATGCTGGAAAGGCTGAGTGAAATAAAACAAGAACAAAAAGCTGTTTGTTTGAACTAGCCTCTGTTTTCTTTCCATGCATTGTATTTCTCATAGGTAGGTGATAAACTGACCATTTACTTTTTCACTGGGCTGTCCATAGAGTTTAAAGGTGGATGACACATCTGGTGATTCAAATAAGGCTGTGAAGATGAGGGTGGTTGAGAGTGCTGTAGGAGACAAGATTCAGTTTAGCCAGCTGCACAGCGCAGTTCAAAAGAGTAGGGGAAAACCCGGTCTGCTCCTACACACAGATTGTAAGAAAATTACAAGTCTTTGCTCCAGCACTCTTCCCTGATGATTGTATTTAAAGGGAGGATGTTACATACTTGTTTTTCCTACGTTCTCCTGTAACTCCTAAGTCTGACCCAAAACACAGTACACAGTCTGTTGACCTCTCTGAATGTTTTATTAGAGGAAACAGATATGTATAAAACATTGTCTCATGAAAATGCATAACTCATTTTCAGCTACTCAAAATCAAAATGACTCCTAAAGTTAATGAAAATGCAACCATCTAACATGAAAATAAGATAAAAATTATCTTTATTTTTTGTTTATTAACCTCTCACAAGGAAGGAAAGTCAGAAATAAGAAGAAATACAAATTCATCTGTTATGTATTAAAAATATATTTTAACATTTTCATATGGCCATGGTTTGATATTAAAGGCAATCTAATGGCCTTTGTATGTGGCAGGGGCAATAGCTCTGCTCATAGACCGAGTGAAAAAAGAAGGAGAGAGACACATTAAGTAGAAGAAACACAAACATCATCAGCTGTTCATAAAGTAATTTATCTATTTCATTATTTCTTAAAGATAGATAAAAATGAAGATACAGAGCAATTATTTCAATACTAGGTATATAAGAGAGGTATTCAAGTTCAGAAAAATTAACATCTCGACTAATATGCTCCCCCTGTGTGTGCAGTGAAGAGCATAAGAACAAGGGAAAAGTTTCCTCACAGTGCTCTCCAATCTGCCGAGTGGTCTTCACTGATTTTATAGGACAAACAGGAGAGGGACTTTTACTTTGTAAGTCATCCAAAAGTTTTCCGAACCAATATTTTCAGAATCAAAGATATCCTGGAGTCAACGGTTCCATAGATCAACATATTCCCATTGCAAGATCCACTTTATTAAATTTATTTCAAACATGGAACTGCCAAAGACTATCAGCTCTGCACCCTGTTCAGGCATGGAAAATGGCAGTGAGCAGTCCTTCTCTGACTGTCATCTGAATGCTGCATTGCATTTTATTAGCAAGTATATTCTCTTGTTCATAATTTTAAAGGCTAGAGAGTCTTAATATTTTTAATTATGTCCTTCTGTACTTTGATCATTCTTTCCATCTCTCTTATGTTCCTCTTCCAAATATATGATATCCTTTTAAGAGTGTGTAAGGCATGAGAGTACATGGAATTCTGCTTCAGGATAAAGGTACCCCCTATTTTTTGTTAGTTTTTGTTGTTTTTCCTGTCTTTTTTCCATAGTAAACCCTAATATTTGTCAATGCTACTATAGTAGGGTGTTTGGTTTTTTTTTCAGAGTTATCAACTCTAATGACAAGATCTCACTCTTCAGTATCATGAAGATCTTATCATTATGTAAAGCTTGAAGTTTTATTGTGGGGACAAGACAGATGAACAATGTGATTCAGTGTTAATTAATTTATAATGAATTTCAGTTGCCCTTTTACTAGACTGTCACAACTTTGTGAGTTCTTTCTATCATATTTCACAGCAAACCCTATTCCTTATTAATTTCAGAAGTCATTCATTTTCTTACCCTCTTTTCCAAATAATTTATGAATATCTAAAATACCCAAATCCATTCACAGATTCTTATAAGATGCATGTCTTGATTTCCTATTAAGGAATAAGAAAGAGGAAAAAAAAAGGAATGTCGTCTAAAGGAGATGAAGTTAGTTCAAGAAATATAATTGCTCAATATAGGACAAAAGTAAGTGATCGTTTTTGTTGATTGATCTGAGTATGGAGAAATTATAGGCTTAGATATTTTTTAGGCATTTGTTTTTTAAGCATCAATAGTTTAATGTAAATGTATTAAAACAATGTAAGCAATATATATACATC
This sequence comes from Chrysolophus pictus, assembly GCA_037305975.1. NCBI lineage: Eukaryota > Metazoa > Chordata > Aves > Galliformes > Phasianidae > Chrysolophus > Chrysolophus pictus. The sequence continues at coordinate 28,660,209 of CM074614.1, read as the reverse complement.
AGCATAGTTCACTTGCTCTAGTAAACACTGCAGGGCTCAGCGCTAGATTCTGGCGCACTGTAGCTTATTTATCAGTGGTCTTGGAGTAAATGTAAGCCTAAAATATCTACAATGATGCAAAATTTCAGAGAATCATAAATACTTAACAAAACTGGATGATGCAATCCATCTAGCAAAGCAGGAGCATACAGAATCAAAGGCATTCTTTGCTACTGCTGTTGTGATTAAGAATGATAGGAGTGGTTGAAGTTAGGTATGGCATGACAGGGCTAGAACAGGAAATGAGCACCCATACTTGGCAACCACAATTTTAAAAAGGTGGTGGAAAATTAAGGGGATTGTCATGAAAATCTACAAAATGATAGAGAAAGAAAGAAAATAAGGGTCTATAGTAAGATACGCAGAGCTTGTCCACAGACTCTCCCTGGCAATGCTCCAGGCAGAATGAGATTTATTTACTTTGTCAGTACTCCAAGCCCAGTAGCAGCAGTTGGCCTGATGATTAGCCAAGATAATAAGCCCTGCTGAGAAAAAAAATATATTCCTTGGCACTCTGCGCCATATTAATGCAGCCATATGTTTGTGGGTATTTCATTTTGTATGCCTATCTTCTATTTACAATACTATGAACAGTTTGTAAAAGAGCATCTCAGAAACCAGATCTTAAAATTCCTGAATGTGCATCCTATATCCTGCTTGTTTTATGAAACCTTGGTGTGAAGATTGGTATACAAACTAGTCTACAAGTGGATCATTAATCATATATAACATTTTTTCTCCAAATGTGAAAGCCAGCATTGTTTTGATCTGTGTGTTTCTGTTTTTTGTATTTCACATCAGTTTTAAAACTAGTCTGTGTGTTTTAGTAAGTAAATAAAACTCAAATGAGTGCTGGAGATTAAAGGATTATGTTTTTATCATGTTAATTAATTTGATTCCCAATATATAATTGTTTCCTGTAATCATTCTTTTCTTGTGGTCTACGTTCATTTAAAAAAAAGCTTTATTAATAAAAAGATTATCTTCAAATCCATGCATATTTTTCTAAGATTCTGAGAAAGTCCCTAAAGGTACATGTATTATAAGCTTAGCGAGAGAAATTCTGAAATAAGTGGCCCATATGGTATGAAGAATCAGTGCTGTGAGCCACTAGATGTTTCCTAAACCTCTGCATAGCAATTCTTTAATTGACAGATTAGAGAGATTATTTCATTAATTGTTTTTCAGAAGCTTTCCTAATTCTGTAATTTGGAGCTTAGGGACCTGCAACTTGCATTCTGGATTTTATATTCTGAAGTTGATATTCAGTCATTGCTGAATCTGTTTCTATTTAAGATTAGATTTTCTAAAGGAAAGAGAAACTTAGAGAAACATGGGGAAAACAAACAAACAAACAAACAAAAACTCATTTCACATGAGCAATCCACGTACTTGAAAAGAGTAAGCTGAAATGTAAGCAACTATACATATTTGTACTTGAACATCATTTATGGTGTTTTTTTTCTCTTGTAATATGTTTTTCAAATAATAAAGGTAGTTGGCAATTATGCAAGCAAAGTTTAAACCCTCTCACAAAGTTATGTGAGTGAGAAACCTCTGGGAATAACTCAAAGAGCAGGTCAAGAATGTCTTCTTAGGTGATGCTTGTCCTTCCTTCTGCACCCCACCACAGAAACAATAGAAACTGTATTCTCTAATGACAGAGATCAATCTTAAACTCTTTCAGTTGGTCTCAGAAGCATCTATGAAAAAGCTGTTAATATAAATGCATAATTACCTACCTAAATATCCTTTGACCAGTTGAATGGTTCAGGAAAGTGGTTGTCATCCTCCACTCCCCACTGGAGTATCTTCACCTTGAGCACCATGTGCTACATTATGAACAAGGCATAAAAATGCCCAAAGGATGGCCATGCAGATGGTGAAGGGTTGAGGGGGCAAGGCTCCAATTCTTCCCTTTGCCTGTGAAAAATTTAAATAGAACAAGTTTTTCTGCATCCTCAGATGTTTCCTACCATTCTAGTAGTTGATTCAAATATATCCTCAGGAGCAGCAGTAACAACAGATGAGAAGAAAGTTTTCCTCCCATTTATAGAATTCTCTAAGCAACCTTAATTCATGAAGCTGTGAAGAGAAATTAAAACAACAGACATGGTGACTCAGAGAAAATAATAGTCCATATGAAGTTATGTCCCACTGAAGAGTATATTCAAATTCTAGAGCAATACCGAGTTTTAAATGAAATGGCTCAGTATATAGCAGTGCAAATTTAAACAATTAGAAAGGAGTAAATTTGCAATATTGATCTGAAAACAATGGTATTAGTTGGGGAAGCACTGACAAAATCTAGGAGAGAACAGCTTGAACTATTTGATGATGATGAAGGGTTTGGCATATAATTTACAGATTTGAATTAAATGAAAATCAGATATCTGCTATGGACTAGGAAAAAAAAAAAAAACGAATCTAGGTAGTGAGAAAAGTTTATTCTTCAAATATTTTCTGATGTTTAAAATTGCATTTGATCTTAACTCTCATACTTGTTTTATATTGATCGTAAAGGACCACAAGATGAAAACAAATCCCTGCTAAATCATGGATTTGTACCCTAGATTTACTGAAGCCAACAACATACTACTCTGAAAACAAATCATAACACATATTTTAGTTTTGTTATCTTGTATATCTTATCTGTTATTATATCAGTTATATCCATAAGTTACTAGAATATAAGTTAACTATACCATTCAAAAAACAAAAGAGCAAACAAAAAAAAAAAACAGAAACTCGATAAACCGCTCTTGTTTGCAATATATAACTGAATGCAATAATCTCAAAGGAAACATTTTACTGCGGTTCATTGAGCTGAGATTTTGTTAGTAATGTTAAAGACATCAGATACCAGAACAACTCTCATGTGAAATAGGCCACTCTTCTACTCTCAATAAATAGTTATAAATAAATAAATAAATAACTCTAATTGTAACAACAGGTTGTTTTGTGTTGTCTTTTTTTCCCCACGTAGATATAACTAAAGAAAATATTTTGTCACACTTAAAAATTCTAAGAATCTAAGAAATTTTAGACATAAAGTTCCTATCTTTAGGAAAAACAATAACTGCCAAATAATTGCAACTTATTTGATAGTACTGTTACAGTAAAAACTTTTCCCTGTAAGATTGGCATAGAAATTTCCTATGTGTATTTTTTTTTTTTTTAATTGATATCTAAGAAATGTGTTCACAACACTGATCAATGTGTGAACTTTTCTAACCACAGCTCAGCAAGTTTAACTTCAGATTTGCAAATCAAGCTGAGATTTCCTGCCTTTTAGGTAATTATTTGTGAGGAATTGAATGTATCTAAATAGAACAGATGAAAAATCAGGAGTCTGCAAAAACAGCAGTACTGTTTCATTAAAGATCATTTATTTACTAGAAAATAAATGTTTTTCTTTATTAGAATCTTTCTCTTGAAAATACCTGGGTTTGCTCATGTTGCTCTTCTCCCATTGTGACATTAGAATAATGAAATAATATCTCCCTGCAACAGTTAGAAATACGGAAGCACTTGAACTGCTAGTTTTCATATGGAGAATTGGCTTATAGAAAATAGATCTGGATGTCATGGATTAGATCCATAAAGGGATTTGGGGCTCTGAAAATAATTCAAGCGTAAGTAGGTTTTCTTTTTGCTTAAAGCATTTGGTTAGTTGAGGAAGAATGCAGAGTCAGTAAGAACACACATGTGGAAGCCCACAAATGGCACTGACAGGGAGATTATGGTTTAAGAGGCCAATACTGTGATTTGTATAAGCCTATGCTCTTACTAATTGAAAAGTTTTTCTTCCCACAAAAAGCTACTGAGCAGAAATAAACATCCCTGGCAAAATGTATTAAGTGTGCTCATAAACAAGCTTGTAAGCTCTGTTAGAGAAGCTGGAGACACATTGATGGGGCATGGAAGGAAGAAAGAAGTACAGAGGGTGCTAAGGTGTCCAGGGGATAGTATGTCATATGTAACCAGAGTGGCTCTGACTTACCACCTGCAAAAGCAGCACAGCTTGGGATCCATCTCAAACACTCAAGTGCAGTTGCTGTGGATACAGAGCAACTCTTTTGGACCATCTGCTCACAAGCAAAGGAAGAATTAGTAAAAGATTTGAATGTTGAGGGCAGACATGGCTGCAGTAATGACTCCTGATCTTAAGATCCTGAGATACATGATCAAGACCAACAGCAGAATTTCACAAAGATACACATTGTGGATTTTAGAAGAGCAAAGTCTACTCAAGGACTTGACTGGCAAGATCTATATAAAACTGGCTGTCAGAGGTAAAGGTAATAGAGGAAGCTGAACTCATCCCCAGAGCAGGACAAGTCTGGGCCAACGATCAGCATCAGCTCTGCAGAAGTTTCCTGGGAATTATGAAGAGCAGCATGTTGCCAGGCGGTACATCTCACTGCTTTATTGCAATGTTGGATGTTTACAGAGAAATTGATGCCATAATTTTCTCAGTGACGTGTGACAGTAGGACAGGAGTCAAGATGCATAAGTTGGAACATGCGAAGCTCTGATCCTTTCTCACTGTAGCAGATCAAGAACATCAGATGAACCTGAATGTGTACAATGGGACCAAAGAAGGGAGGGAATGATGCAGGCATGAGTGATAGGCCTATACAAATCTTATGAAGTTCAGCAAGGCCACGTTCAAGGTCCTGCACACGGGTCAGGGCAAACCCAAATATCAATACATGCAAAGGGGTGAATGGACTGAAAGCAGCCCTTAAAAATGAATTAAAGGTACTGGTGGATGAAAATTTGACAACAGCTGGCAATGTGCACTTGCACTCTTGAAATCCAATTGTATCTTTCACAAGGAAGATCTCATAGTAACCTCTCAATGCTTAGAGGGTCCCTGGAGGAAAAAGGGGGACATACCTTCTTTCATGAAGTGTAGTGACAGGATAAGAGGTAATGGTTTCAAAGTAAATGAGAATAGATCAAATTAGGCTACTTCTGTAGTGAATTGCCAGAAAGTCTTTAGAATCTATGCTTGAAGGTTCACAGGACTCAGACGAACACTGCACTGAGCAGTTTGGTATAATTAAAATTATTTTGAGAAAAGAGTTGGTCTGGGCAACAGTTGGAGGTTGCTTCCATGCTTAATTATTCCACAGTGTTGTGATTCTATGATGCTGTTCAAAAAAACAGTTAACAAACAGCAATTCCTATAAAAATTACTGAGATACAGTTGAACTAAAAATTGCACAGCTGCAAATTAGGCAGATTTTATGTTATGCTTTAATTAATGTACAGTGAATATAATAATGACCAAGTAACAAATCCCTTGATTGAAAATGGCTACATTCTGATTTAGAATACTGAAGTGAAGGAGATATATTACCTTATATATACCTTATATAATAAGATATATTATATATATACCTTATAATTATATATTATTATATAAAAAGAATCAGATATCTCTTTGTTTCTACCTGGTTTGATTTTTAGTATAAATGTTTATATTGCTTGCAATCCAGCCGTCTTCAGAGCTACAAACACTGTGAATCTACAGACACATTGGCTTGTTGAAATCCCAACAGCAATGAAATTCTGGACAATAGCTACAGCTATTTGGTTTTCCTTCTGAGGACTCTAAAATTGCAGTGTCTGTAGGCATTCAATAATAGAAGCTCACAAGACTGCTTTGCTACTATACATCACCACACAGCTCTGCTGAATCAGCTGGCTCTCTGATCTTGCTTTGATATTAAATTTTTGCAACCATCAACAGTGTGAGGCTACATCACCAATCTGATACAAAGAACAAGCCCTCACAACAGGGAAACGTGATTTGGACATTGCAATAAAAGTGTTATTTTTTTCTCTCTGCTCCCTTCTCATATATGAAACAAAAAGAAAAAAGAACAGGAAACTGTGCTTGGTTTGCCCAACTGACAAATAATCTGTAATAGTGTCTGCACTAGAAGAATCCTGCCTTGTATGCGCATGCTCTGATCCCACATTCTTCAGTCCCTGTGCACTTAACAATAAAACAGGCTGTAATAATTTCATGAAACGTTGCCAGAGCAATTTCTGTTCTTGCTGATAAGTATATGCAGGTACATCAGAGGACATAATCAGAAGACAGAGAAATTGCTACCTGTGTTATCAGTGGTGTAGCTGCTTATTCAGTTCCTTTAAAGTTTGCATTAAAACCTCAATTCTCCTATAGAAAATGATTTTTAGTAAAGCTGTTGTGATTCTTAAAGGATCAGGCAGACTTCCTGGATATGTGGCAATTCCAGAGTGTCTCCTCTTAAATATTGAACGTGGGTTCACCATAGTTCATCTCAATGAGAAATTATAAATTATCCTTCAACAGATGAATGAGAATAACCTTTCAGTATGAAAACTAGCCAAGAGTTTGCAAAGCATTTACTTTGTGGTGTTTTATGTTTATTATTTGCTTTGGCATGTTGAGATATGAAAAGCATATCAGAGGGAATCTGTGCATTCAGGCTAGAATTTTTTGTGTGCAGGTGAATTCAGTCAACAAGAGGAAGAGATGATTTTTCCTGTGCTGACTGGATTTTATTTGTTCAGATGTTCAGGCTGGAAAATAACAGCCTCAATCTTCCTATCAGTATTATTTCAATGTACAGGGTCCTGAAGCTGTGGAGTAAAGCTGGATTGAGGAACAGCTGAGATGCCTCTACTGAAAAGCTGACAGCAGTAGCAATAGCTCTTAGTCAAAAGAGTGAGTTTGGAAGATAATTGTTGTACTCCATCAACATTTACAATTGTGTATTCAAAAGGAGAAGCTGAATCTTCTTTAGATTCACTCCCTAGGTTCTAGAATAGTTCTGTGTTGTTCTTTGTTGAAAATAAAAAATATTACTGTGATGTAGGTTTTGAAAAAGATCTGAGACTTTTAGGCCTTTTATGAAAAAGATTTTTTTCGCTTTTCTTTAGAAAGAAAAAAAGATAATATTTAAGTTTTAAAGGACATGCAAAACACAAAATATACATACAAATGCAGATATCTTTTTGACTGGTTTTACTTCAGTGCTTCTTAATAATCAAATCAATAATAAATTAATAGTAATATTTTCAACATGGCAGCATGGAATCCCAGGGAAAAAAAGACTTCAAGCCTATCTTCTTTTAGTGTGATTTTTAGAAAGTATTTATTTGAAAAGATTAAATTGTTCTGGACCCTGTCTTCCTCCATGTGACAGCTCATTTCTCATATGGTAGAGCTACACAAACATTTGAAACTATTAAAAAATTTTATCAGTATCAGTATTAAAATGGAAAAAGATAACATCATAAAGACTGTCTTGAAACCAAGTTCTATCCCAGAACTTTATTTTTATGTATCTCTAATGGTGTTTATTGGTTCAGGGATTTTATTTATTTATTTATTTACTTACTTACTTACTTACTTACTTACTTATTTTCCTGGGGGAGAGAAGTTTATATTTAGAGTGTCTATAAAACAATTTGCACATTTTTTCATGAAATATTGACTGAAGTTGCAAGACTATTCCTACTTTTAGAAGAGTAATTGAAACTGAAAACAGAAATCGTATGGTTATTGCAGACATTGGCTCTCTAAAGATTCCTAAAGTGTAAGATCAAACATATGCAACATCACATCATACATCCTGATAGTCTATATAACTTGCATACAGGTATTTTTCAGCTGAGTCTTAGGCAGAAATTGATATGATTTGTACAGTTCTGTAATCAGGAAGGGCACTACTTTTAACAGCAGTTTCTATTCTCAATGGAGACACCCAGCTGGAAAGTAGTTTGACAGAGATGGATCTGGGGGTTCTGCAGGCACCAAGTTGAACATGAGCCAGCACTGTGCACAACAAAGGCTAACACTACTCCTGCCTGCATTGGGCAAAGTACTGCCCAAAGATCAGGGGAAATGACCTTTCCCCAAAACTAATCAGCACTGTTGAGGTCATACAGCAGTATTATGTCTAGTTCTGAGCCCCACAAAGAATCATGGACATAATGGAGAGAATATAATGAAGGGCCTCAAAGATTATGAAGGTTGAGAACACTGCTCCTGTGAAGAAAGGCTGAGATGGTACGCTTCAAACTATAGAAGATCAGGCATGTGCGAACCTTATTGAAATATATAAATACCTGAGAAGAGTGCAAAGAGATAGTCTGGCTCTTTCCCATGGTGCCCAGAAAGAGAACAAGATGAAATATGCATAAACTGAAGAACAGGAGAATGCTCTCTGTACATCAGGCAGCACTTTTTTACTGTGAGGGTGACCTAATACTGGCAGAGGTTGCCCAGAAAGGTTGTGAAATTTTCTCCATGAATAGTTTTAAAAACTGCTTGCATGTGTTCCTGAGCAATCTGCTCTAGATGTCCATAACAGAGCAGGGGATTGGAGCACATGGCGTCCAGAAGTTTCTTCCACTTCACTGCACTGTTCTATGATACTGTGGTAAAAGTGTCACTTTATTTTCAGTTACCTGCATCTAAACCTTCTTGCATTGGTTCTTGATAAGATTTTGTCTTCTAGATTAAGGACACTTTTAACAACAACTTTTCCTCTTTTTGACTATCTTAAAATACATTAATCTTTTTAACATAAGGTGTAAATGAGAATTTTTTTTTTTTTAATGGAAACTGTAAGTGTTCAAAATGTAAACGGAAATGAATGAGGAACAGAATTACCTTTTCACTACTTTTAATGTTCATACACTGATACATGTTACTTGAAATGAAAAGACTATAATGAATGTTATGTAATGCAACATTTGCATTTCAAAACTTTTTCTCTTTTCAAAAGTGTGAACTGTATTTTAAAGTTTAAAAACTCTGTTTCCCATTAAATTTCTCCCTAATAAATTATTATTTATCTCTCTCTCTGAAAACAAAACAAAAAAAAAGCAAAACACTAAAACCTATGTTCATTATCGTCCTCTAAAAATACTGTCTTACGGTTCCACAGCTTTGTTGATAGGGAGAAAGAGCTATAGAAAATGATGAAAACATTATCTCTGATTTCAGAATGGTCCAGCTTTGGCTTCTATGGGTTATTATAAATAATTTTCACAGTATAATTGGTTCTTAGGAAATGAACTATAACAGAAAACTGACTTTCATTCTCTTGTGAAGTACTTGAGAAATTGCATTATTACGTGTTTGAAGGTATTTTTAAGATTGATAGTCTAATGTTTTGACACTCTTGAGACTGACAGCTGTCAAAACATTTCATCTTTCACTAAACTTTCAGAAAGAAGCTGTTATGAGTATGTTTAATAAATTATACCTATGATTTGAATAATTATATTGCTTGATATGTTTATTTTAACTCCGTTTTATAAGGACTAACAATAGACAATTTGGTACATGAAGTGTACATTACTCATTTGTAGAAGACACTGAAATAAAACAGAATTACGATTACTATTCTGATGTGATGGAACATATTTGTAAATGTATACATGTTTGTATGTATATTTATATAATGAACATCAATATTTATGTTCATACATTATCAGAGTCAGAAATTACAGAAATTACACTAGCAGTGTTTAAAAACAAGTTGTTCAGTTTAAGGTTTAAAATTGATTCATTAACAGATCAGTTTTTGCTGAAACTTCAGTATTAATCATCATCACTATATGTACAAAGGTATTAGTATAGAGGCAATCCTACTCACAGACACAGGCTGGGTGGAGAATGACTTGAGAGCAGCCCCGAGAAGAAGGATTTGGGAGTGTAGGTTGACGAAAGATTCAACAGCCTGCCAGTACCTGAATAGGGCCTACAGGAAAGCCCCATTCATGGGCTTTATAGAAGGGCATGTAGCAACAGGATGAGGGGAAGTAGTTTGAACTGAAAGAGGGTCGATTTACACTAGATACTGGGAAAAAATTCTTTACTGTGAGGGTGGTGAGACGCTGGAACAGGTTGCCCAGTGAGGCTGTGGATTCCCTTTCTCTGGAAGCATTCAAAGCCAGGCTGGATGGAGCTGTGAGCAACCCAGTCTAGAGGGAGGTGTCCCTGCCTATAGCAAGGGGTTGGAATTAGGTGATCTTAAAGGTCCCTTCCAACCAATGATTCTTTAATTCCATGATTAGTCTTTACTACACATATTGTAAATGAGCTACAAAGATGCAACTAACTATATGCTGTATAGTTAGGGTGGATATCTGGGATCCTTGGTGGTACTTAGTTGTGGAGAATATGATGATCAAGCCTGTGAACTATTGGACAGAAGTCAGAGCTGAAATGGGTTTCTCTAGCTTTTCTCCCCAGCGCCTTATGGTTTTATGCTTTTTCCCCTCAAAGAAAGAAAACGTCAGTTATTTCTTATTTTATCTCGCCTGTCACTTTTTGATATATTGAGCAGGATGCCTTTATTTATTTATTTATTTATTTATTTATTTATTTTCAGTTTCTTGTGTCTACCATCATGTCCATATGGCAATTTTTCTCCTCAGCTGCCTCTCAAATGCTAGTATATCCATCTTCATTCCTGAACTTATGCAAAATGCAATGCTCAAATACATCACAGTATTACAAAATACTTGCATGCTGCTTTTAGCTGTACAGTTTAAACACATTTGAATTCATTTTCAAGAAAAGTTAATATTGACTGAATTCTCAATGGTATGTTTGTAACAGGTTTCTGCTTTGGCTGCAGTTTCTGTATCAGAGTTGTATGACACAACAAACATTTTTCTTATTTCTTAAAAATTCTAAGACTACTGAGGTCTGAGCACTCTTAAGAGAGATTAGTTTTTCAGCCTGTCTTAGAGGTATAGGAAAGATGTTTTCCATGCATGTAGTAGACATCTGCTACTCTCAGATACGTACTTGGCATCTCTTTATAGAGTTGCAGAAATTGTTCAGAAAGGCTTATTAATTGACTGCTACTACATGTGTAGTAGCTGACTACGATACAAGGATTTTTAACTGACCACTCTCCATGTTGCATTGACTCAGATCTCAGTTGACAAAAGGTTTTAAGCATTGTGCTACAGCTTTAATTTCTACTTCAAGGTGAAAATTAAGCATTGAACAATTTGAATGATATCGATTTGGTCTTGCACTTGAGTGATACTCATAGATTACTCTTTCCAGTGATTAATTAAGTAGTTAGGATGAATTATGATTGACCATAGACGACACACACAAAAAATTCCTCATATTCCATATTCTGATAACAGAAATACATGACTAGATGAAGACGAAAGATCTTCAGACTAAGAGATGTTTGTAAATACTTCTTAGAATGAATTTTCATCAGTCAGATATATCCAGCACTTCAGGATAACACTTAATAATCAAAAGCTTCATTTACTTCTCATCCTTTGTCTCTTTCTGGGAAGACAATGTTAAAGATGTCATGGACTTATTCCTGTTTTATATCAAGCTAAGAGTTTGTAACTAAGTTATAAAGCAAGAAAAAACTCTTTCAAACCTTAAGGCTTTTATGTATTTTCTCTAATGATATATAGAAGCTGATGTGTAAATCTGGGAGAAGATGAGGTTAGAACAAATGACCAAAGAAGATATGAAATAGAAGGTCAAAATAAGAAATCTTCCAAGAAATAGATTAAATGTGATATGTATCAATAAACAGAGGTTAAAATTGGAGCTATTTCTATAATGTAGCAAGTCTACATTATTAAAAAATGTATCAAGGAAGAGGCAGAATTTATGAAAAAGGAGTCATAATAATATTTAGTTTGTAACTTGAATAATAAATTGAATCACTGCTCTCTCCAATTTTTTTGTGTTTTTCTTGGAATATATTGCTCATATAAACTCCTAAGCAGTTTTCAGTGAGAACATATTCTTAAACAGAGGAAAAAAATAAAGAGCAGAAAAAGGTGTAATACACGTTGTGTTATTTCATATACGTATAATAACAGTACTTGAACTTACTTGACTAGTCCTGAAATATTAATGGGAATGTGCATCACAAGCAGAAGCTTGGGGTCAATTTGTACATCTTTTGGGACCAACTGGGACCCAGGCTTCTATTTGTAACATCTCTGATATAGGCATGGAGCAAGGACTGATGTATTGGCAAGGGCAAGGAGAGGAGAGGAAAATGCTTGATAGATCAAACAAACAAACAAAAAAAAGTTTGTTTCTAAATTATTAAAGGTCTGCTTGTGCTTCATTTTGACATAATTTCCAGCTGGTAAGGAGTTTTCAGGAGCAGCGACACTCAAGTAGCAACACTGAGAAGAAATAAAATTATACCTGTTTGTAACACCTGTCCTCATTTGCCAAGGCTCAAGATGCTCTGGGAAAAGAGGAAGATACAACTACAACAGCATCTGGAGTTTTCATTTTCCATTGCAAGTTAAAAGATGCCTATTCAATACATACATCTGTAAGCAGTGAAAATACTGAAAGAGAGAACAAGTTTTCCAAAGAACTACGGCCTTTTTATTGTTCCTTCAATAAGCAGCTGAAAACATCTGCTACTGCCAGGTGCAGTGAGGTTATGGAGGGGCAGCTTCTGTGGTTTACATTCCTGCATTAGCTGTATTTTGGGAATGTTCAGAAGTTTGCAGAAGATTCTCTTTGCAAAGTCATGTAGCTTTCCATATTAACATAAATCTTAACTGAAGATGCAAGTCAACATTTGGATGCAAAATTGCTGTAAACATATTTCTCCTAAAGCAGGAAGTTCTCCAGCCATGGTCTGTGATAGAGGCACTCTTGCTCAGTGCCTGAAACACAGATGATCCTTAGTGCACAAGACATTAACAAAACTTTTAGTGAGTTGCAAGTTCCCAAAAGATGACATTTACCTCTTCTGAGAGCTCTGTGAAAACCAACAGTGAGTATGCAAATTAAAAATATTAATGGTTTTGTAAAGGATTTCAGAAGAAAAGAATAGACTGGAGGAAAGTGAGAGGAATCAAGTTCTTGTTATAGTTAGCTGCAACAATATATGACACATGACAATTTATTAGTCAACTCTTGAAATAAATTGAATATCTGAGTTTCATTTAAGTTTCAAGCATTATCTCCTGGCAGAATGCGCAGGAAGAGTTGCGCTTTCTACAACTGGAAATCTGATGGCGTGAGTACTCTTACATTTTGTTACAGAATTTAGATAAATTAAAGAGTCAGCTTTCCAGAACCCCAAATTCCACTGCATTAAAATCAACTTAGGCCAGTGCAGAAAGACAATATAAATATTTATCTCTGTAAGACTGTTTTTCAGCTAAACCAGCAAGAGAAGCAACATACTGTTTCACACTATCAAATATATATAGATCTCTGTATAGATCTCTCTACACTCTTTTTTTGCTAAACACTACAATAAGAAAAGGCATTTCATCTTCTTTTCAAAAAGACCTTCTATATTTCCACGCAGAAAAGTGTAAATGAGTTCCACAAAGCATTTATGCAGATAAATAGTTACACAGTGATTAAATGATAATGTTTTCTCATGTTGTAATTTCACAATACTACTTGGATCTCTAAGCTTTTCCAGAGGAGCAGCTTAGCACTTTAATTCATCTCTAAAATAAACAGTTTACTTGGAACAACATTATTGCATTGAGGTGCTTTCATTGCATTTTGTAACTTACTCAGGTAATAACTAAACGCTGCATTCCTGCTGTTCACATTCAGCCTCACAGCTGTTATTATTGTCACTCTGCTTAGGTTTGTATTACTCTTAGGAATAGTCTAACATGAAGAATATTGACATTTTTTATTGCAAGACAGAATATCTTCTATGAAGTGGTGTCTGCAATTAATTTATATTATATGATGATTTACACACAGTAGCAGATACTTTCTTCACCTATTTTAATAAAATGTGTGAAATAGAAAAAGGAAGGATAAATTGTAATCCTGACGTATTACTTAGTATAATTTCTCTATCTTCTCTTATCATAAAGTGCATAAAGCCTGGACATCAAATACTGAAATAGCTATGGCTGCTAACTGCAATGCTTCAACTTTAAAAACTGTAAAAAAGTGTACTACTTCAAGAACAGTAAAAACTTAACAGTGTTTGATTTTAGTTTTCATTTGCCTTTCACATTTGAAGCACCAGAACCCTGACTGGGAAAAGTCCATTTTGGGAAGTTTGTGGGAAATTTATCAAAGTAGTCTTAATTGCAAAGTGTTTGACAGAGAAAATACTTACTGATTTTTATGTTTATTGCATAGCTTAAACAAATATATGCTTAAATAATGTATATACATGTACCTATTTGTCATATACACATACATACCTCATCTACAAAAGCATATACGAGGGTTGCTCCAAAAGTATTTTGTGATGTTGGCCCACAGTGTCAGAGGTGAATGGTTGCAGTAGAGGTGCAACCTTCTGGCCAATATCTGTTACATAGGTGTCAGCAGTCTGTTGTTGCTGTCAGCTGTTAATAGATGTCAGCAGAGAGACAGTCTGACAGAATAGTGTCTAACATGGAAGTGCGGATGGAATACAGATGTGTCACTGAATTTCTCTGCATGGAAAAAAATGGCACCCAGTGACATGCATCAACACATGGCAAATGTTTATGGAGACCAACCAGTGGATAAGAGCAGCGTGAGGTGGTGGGTGGTGCGTTTCAGCAGTGGTGACAGCTACAGTGATCACCCTCGATGGTGCAGATTTTTATGAGCATAGCATGCAAGCTCTAGTTCATTGCTGGCAATAATGCAGAGCTAATGGTGGTGAATATGTTGAAAATAGTGTTTTGTACATATTCTTAAGCCATTTGGTCTACATTTCTGAGAAATCAACTCTCTATCCTGAGGCATCTTTATAATTAAGCACAGAGGTCAGAAAAATACACAGAGGTCAGAAAAAGTTAATCACACAACAGACCTCTGTGATTAAAGTGTCTATGAGATGCAGATGCAGCAGAGATTATGTCCTTACTCCAGTGCTCTTGAAAGGAAGCTCCATGGGGTAAAGTCTGCCTTGCTGCCCTAAAGCCTCATGTGTGCCTAAGAATATTTCTTTGGATAACAGCGGTGGGACTGTAGCTCAGAGCATTCTCAAACCTTTCTAATTCATTTTGTTGGCAGATCATTTCAGTGTTTTCAGTGATTGCAAATTTGAAAGCCTGCCAAGTGGAGAGGACAAGTTCAAAGATATTTTCTAGTGTAAAATGCAGATGTTATGACACCTGTCATCTTGAAACAAAACTACAATAAAGTCACTGTGTGGAAAAGTTGGCTAAATTTTAGTTTTCTTTCTCTTTGAGTGAGGAAGAGGGCACAAAGTATTTTGACCCAGGTAGGGAGACATAAACCCAAAGACACTGGCAAGCATTATTACAAGAGTCCTCTACCAATCCTTACCTCTTCATGTTGTGTCTTTGCCTTTGCATATGTGCTATACTGTTTGAGTAGCAGCACGTCTGCTGGGAGGTTTTCTGAGTCATTTGGCTACTGGAGAAGATATTTCATTTTGTAATACTTTACCCAACTTAGGTGTTTTTCTCTTTTCCCATGGGTATGGCATGAAAAAGAAAAAGCAAGAAATGGGAGATAATTCTGATTTTAGCTTTGATAACAGAAATAGACATCAATGGAAATTGTTTGGAGTACATTATTATAGTGAGGTCAAAGAGTGTGGGCGTATTGATTGTAGAATATAAATTTTAATTTCTCACTTAGGCACAGGAGATTTGTTTTCGTTCAGCAAAACTGAAGCAATTCCATGGTTTTTCTTTATGTACTATACAAATAAGTCTTGAGCCACAAAAATAATTAGCACTGGACTGCTGAGAATTACAAAGAAAATTATCTTTACTTGTGAGCAACTGATGACTAATTTGGGGCATTTCTGCTTCTGATCCTACTATTTCATATACTTTTTATGTTGTTTATTGTTAGAAATAAGATCTAGCAGTTCAGCGATCTAAGAAAAATCTTTTACTGATTATACAAAAGTACAAGGACTACTTGTGTAAATTGACATGTCATGTTTTTACTAAGGATAAATATAATAAAGCCATAACTCACATTAAGAACAATATTGTAGTGAAAAAGGAAACTCATTATCTACAAAACCCAATATATCCGAGGACTCTGGGATTAAAAAGATGAAAAGTAGTAAGAAGTACTCTTTCGTATGTTACATCAGAAAATTGTAGAATCATTAAGGTTGGAAAAGATCTCTAAAATTATCTAGTCACTGTCCACCTACCACCAACATTGCACACTAAACCTTGTCCCTAAGTACCATATCTACATGTTTCTTGAACACCCCCAGGGATAGTGAACACCCTGGGCAGCCTGTTCCAATGCCCAACCATTCCTTCAAAGAAGTTTTTCTTAATATCCAACATGAATGTCCCTTATATTTTCTATATACAACTTTCAATTTATGAACTCATGTTGACTATGACTAATAACCAGTGTTTTTTTTTTACTGTTCACGATATTATGAGTATCTACAGTTGATTCTATGAACTTTATGGATTTTAGGAATATCACAGAAAGAAAATCCTTCAGAATATATATTTTAACAATTCCATTGTATTGAATGAGACTGTCCTCTTGGAAGTCAAAATTTATTTAAACATGGTTAAGAAAAAGTAAGGATGAAGTAATTAATTTTACGTTTACCCCCAGATAATCTTATAGTCTCTTCATGATTTATGATATAGGGTAGACTGAAAATGGCAAAGTAGTTGTCTCTAACTAATTCCTAGAGACATACTGCATTAGTGACTGCTCTGAATTTAGATAATAGTTCAATAGTTTAGAAAGCTTAAGTACATAATCAAAGATGCCAAATGTCAGCTTATGCTTCATGGAGCTGAAATAATTCTCTAAATACTTTTACATGATTAACAATAACCTCATTTGTTGAGCTTTTGTGCTCTTCAGATGTTTTTTTTTTTTTTTTTTTTTTTTTTTTTTTTTTTGGCAGGAGAGGAGCATAGGATGTTTATTTGGCACATACTCTTTGATAATAGCAGTGTTTTTAAATACTGATAGTGGAGCTATTTGAGAGTCAGATTATTAGAAGAAGATATGCCATTGCCTGTTTGACAGTGTCCACAAGGTTCTTACAAACACTGGCATGTTAATGGATTGCTGATTCTATAAGTATTCTTTCTTCATTATCTTCAAGTTTTAGAAAATGCGTGTCAGTGAATGATAAAATGCTGACAGGAATTAATCTGCTAAATTTAATCATAGGTAGGATATAAGTGCACTTCTATGATGAGTTTAGTCTATGACTGTTTCTACGTTTCTAATACAAAAATCTTGGAAGTATCAAAAGCAAAGTCTTATTCTTGGCTGCAACATCTTTGCCAGTTAAAAATATTGCACTGCTTGACGACACTACCTAAAACACACATACAAAGTATGTGTGGTATATAACGGTATATGGTATACAATTATAGTGACAAATCCAAGCTCTATACTTTACAGTTGTCCATAGATCCAGAGGTTAAATAATTGTTTTATTTTTCTGTAGAAAAACTGAGTACCAAAATATCTGAAATATTTGCAAATTGTTTTATTATTTTTATTACTCTAAAATTTTTGAATAGTTTTATTACTACTACTACTATTACTACTACTATTATTATTATTATTTTGTAGAAGTAATGATTAAAATCAATGGTAAAAATAAATATTTGTTCTCCTGCTTTTCTCCAATTAAAAGAGCAGAGTACAGTGAAAAAAAAAAAAAAAAGGCTCAAAAACAATATTTTCCTACTTATAAAACTCAATAAAACTAGTTCCTCTTGGGTTTAAATGAGATTTGTGTAGCACAGATTCCAGTCTGGTTGTTTTAGCATCTTTGGAAATCTCCTGTGGCCTACTAGCAGCTTATTATTGCTATCACAGTATTCTATCCCCTGTGCTGAAACATATACAAATCTTCCCCTTGTGTTAATAACAAAACACTTCCATGTCAAATGTTAGGATATACTGAAATTAGACATTCTATAATACTTGGGTTTCAGATTAGAAACCTTGGACAAACAGGCAGCTTCTTCAGTGGATTATATTTCTGTGGAATGTATATAGATGCTATTTTCTCAGATCAAGTCTGAAGGAAAGGATTTACAAGTGTTTACTCTGCCATGCAGATATCTTACAGATTACATAAACACTGCATAAAAAACAGGCTGAGTAAGACCTTGCCACAACTTGCTGCTTCCTCTAAGAGTACATTTTTGAAAGCACACAGACCTTTCATAATTGTTAATGCTCTCTTACATGCCTCCACCAAACACAAAATGATTGTGCCAGTACTGCACTAAATTCTGTTGACTTCTAGTAATGCCACATTCTTAGTTGCCAAATTCCTATTTGTAATTAATTAACCCAAAAGAATGTTTACATTTTTCTGACTTCTCACAGGTACAGTAGTTGTACAATTAAAGCAATTCCTTCATAAATGTGTTGAACCACAGCATCCACAATTAACAGGAATCCAATCTTGCTGGCAAATTTTCACAGCATGCTAAGTATTCAAATTTAGTTATTAATACCACTGGTATTAATACCAGTTATTAATACCAGAAAAATGCCTTAAAACCTTTTATTGGCAAAAGGCCCCCGCTCTACAAACTGGGGAGAGCGGGTGCCTTTTGCCAATAAAAGGTTTTAAGGCATTTTTCTGGCAAGATCCCAGAACCTTGAAAGGGAGATACTCCAACATTTTCTTTGAATCAAGAATACCAGTGCAGATAAAAATCTTTGGTCTCTAATTCATGTTACGTTAAAAAAAAAAACAGGTGAGGAAAAGCACTTGATACATGTTGGAGTGAATCCAAGCAAATAAAAGAAGAAAAACAGTTTTTGCCCTCGGTCTCATCGCACAGAGAGAAAAATGGATTTGAAAAAGGAGGAGATAAAGATTTGCTCTTTCTCCCTTCTGCCCTTTCTGCTAAGTATTTTTCTATAGCTTCCTGACATAGAAATACCCTCTATGTAAACATCAGGAAAGTTTCCTTTTCACATCTCCAGGACAACAATTTGAGCTTACTCTGCTACAGACAGATTTGTAAGAACTTCCTTTTCCTGCTCACTGCGGCATGCTGTGTGTCTGCTTGCTTTCCAGCCTTACAAGTGCACTTCATGCTCCAGAAGGTACTCCCAGCCCAGCATTTTTGGTTGACCCAGAGAAATTTAGATGTCATTAATCCCTCCTTTGGGATGGCTCAATCTGATTTTGATACAAAGTTATTACATAATATATATGTCCTTTTTTACTCATGCACTGTGATCCAATACCATTTCAAGTGAACTTGAAGCGCTCAGAAAACTTGAGATAAGGACACCAAAAAGCTGCTGTTTGTTAGACTTCACTGTGTCATGCTACAGTTACATGATACAAAGCCTTTAAATACTATTGCCCGAATCCCAGTGCAGGCAGCAGCATGGCTTGAAAATCTTTCAGGGGGAAAAAAAAAAAAAAAAAAAAGATATCCAGAAGTATGGAAAAGAAATGATTTTGACATTTGAAACCTGAAAGTTAACTACTTTCTAAATTAAAATAAAACAAACAAAACAACCTTCATTCCTTCCACTGTACAACAGGGCAGGAAATATTTGTTTTTTAAAAAACCCACTTGATGGAGCTGTCACTGCTTCATGTGTCATTGGGTATGAGCTGAAATGTGGTACCAGTTCATGTCAGTACTCTCAGCTTGTGGCACAGGCAAGGAAATACAGACTGGCCTGCCTCCCTTTCTTGTCTTAGACAAGCATCTAAACTTCTAGTCAGTTCTTTCACTGACTCACCCAGTTCTTTCAGCTACAGAACAACAACAAAAAAGCTGTTGTATAAAGAACACTGAAAAAGAGATGCAATCATATCATGTTTAAATATTAAGCACAAATATCAGCTACTGGAAAGTGAGGCTACTTTGTTCAAATACTACATGTATTACTAAGAATTTTCAGCATGTTTATATATCCACAATCCAGAATCCAAAGACATAGAAATTTTTTAATTTTTGAATATGATTTGCAGCCTCAAATTGCTTGTGTATTTCAGTGAGCATCTTTAAACAATAGACTGTTCAGGGGCTTGAAATGCAAGGCTCCACATTGCACAACATAAAATGAAGAGCAAATCCACCAGAGACAACCAGTTTGGTAATTAGTGCATTGGTAAGATTTTTTTTTTTTTAAATAAAAGCAGAGAATCAAGTTCCTGCCTATAGAACAAAGGAGAAAATGGGTCCACAAAATAGACTGCTTTCCACATTTTCTCCACAGATTTTCACTTGTTACTCCAAAAATGCAGTCTAAAATGGAAATGCCCAGTCTTTTTGTCCTTAGCAATATTCCACAGACAAATTCACGGTAATCCAAACTACACTGCACAATCTCAGTCATCAATGTAACCAGAATGGGAGGTACAGGTTCAGGAAATTTAATGGTGGTGTCCTGCTGTACCATGAGGCTCCTGACTGCCTGGCATGGACTACAAAGCAAAGAGGAAGATGCTTCGCTGGACTTGTCCCCACTTGCATGGGGGATTTAACTAAATTTCCTTTCTGAGCTTTCCTTAGCTGAACACTCCTTACACAAAAATAATGACAAGGGAAAACAAGTTATGAAAGTGAAACTGATGAAGTGAAATCTGCACTAAGCCATGTCAGAAAAATGCAGAGGCAATGTTCATCCCTGGAGACAACTTTTATAACTGGAACTAATTGTTTTAAGTAGTGGTTAGGGCTTTGGAACACAAGGCATGAATTGTTTTCTCTTAACTGCAAGAATATGAAACTATACATAGCTCAGCACAAGGACAGCAGCTTAGCTGACACCACTGTGCCTACCAGGCAAATAACAAAGGGAAGGCACTGATGTCATCCACCTGAACTTCAGAAAAGTCTTTGATATGGTCCCCCACCACGCTCTTATATCTAAATCAAACAGATATGGATTAGAAGGGTGGACTATTTGGTGAATAAGGAATTGGTTGGAAGGTCACAGTCAGAGGGTTGTGGTCAATCTATGTCCAGGTGGAGGTCAGTAACAAGCACTGTACCCAGAGATCTGTCTTAGATCCAGTACTGTTTAACATCTTTATCAATGACATAGATGATGAGATTTAGTGCACCCTCAGCAAGTTTGCTGATGACACCAAGCTGAGTGTTGATATAGCAAAAAGAAAGGATGCCATCCAGAGGGACCTTGATAAACTTGAAAGGTGGGCCCTTGTGAACCTAATGAGGTTCAGGCAAGCAAAGGGCAATGTTTTGCACTTGGGTCGAGGTGATCCCAGATATGTATGCAAACTGGGAGAAGTCCTTGAGAAAAAACCTTCTGAGAATGACTTAGGGATTCTTGTTGATAAACTTGAATTCAGCCAGCAGTATGCACTTGTTGCCCAGAAAGCTAATGGTATCCTGGGTTCCATCAGAATTGGGATGGCCAATAGGGTGAGGCAGGGGATTGTCTCCCTCTGTTTTCCCATCATGAGGACCCAGCTGGAGGACTGATTCCATCTCTGGGGTCTGCAACACAAGAAAGATGTGGAGCTTTTGGAGAGCGTCCAGAAGAGGGCCATGACAATCATCAGAGGGCTAAAGCACCTCTTCTAAAAAGGTATACTGAAGGAACTGGTCTTGTTCAGCCTGGAAAAGAGAAATCTGTGGGGAGTAATTGCAGCCTTCCAATATTTAAAGTGATATTTATTTAATGTGATCCATATGAGTGGATCAACTTTTTACAGGGGTAGGTTGTGATTGGACCAGGGGAAATTGTTTTAAACTAAAAGAGGAGAGATTTAAATCAGACTTCAAGGGGAAGCTTTTACTGAGAGAGTGGTGAGGTGCTGGCACAGGTTTCTCAGGGAGGCTGTGGATGCCCCTTCCCTGGAAGTGTTCAAGACGAGGTTGGATGGCGCCCTGCACAATCCATCTTCCACTTCAACTAGGGGCTGGCAACCCTGCCTGTGGCAGTGGGGTTGGAACCTGATGATCCTCAAAGTGCCTTCTAACACAAGCTATTCTGTGATTCTACAATTCTGTGATTTTTGCAGGATAGAAATTTGTGTTTCTGTATCATTCTGTACCTCTGTTCCCTGCTCTCTCTACAGCGCTACCTACAGAGAGATCTAATCAAAATGCAGACTGCCAAAAAACTTTACCACACAGTTATGAAATGTATTGCAATTTTTTTATATCTTCAACCAGCTCAAAAGCAAAACAGTGGAAGAAAATGGTTACTTTAGATCAGTCAGTATGGCTTCCTTCAGTTCTCAAGAAATGGATATGCTCAGAGAATTGCAAGATTAATAAAGAAAAAAATGGTACTAATAATAGAAAATCACATTAATATTAATGATCTCAGGTGAAGTGGAAAATATTTTGGTATGGGTATTCTTTTCAAACAAAGAGCAGCTTATAATGAAATTCATACACACATAATTAAGGCAGCTGTCTACTTAGGATCCTATATAAATTGCAAGAAGAAATTTAAAAAAAAAAAAAAGAATCAAATTATTATACCATTTTTGTCCAATGTCTAGTAAGCTTATTTGCTCTCTTTATTTCCTTTTCTCCCCTCTGGCTACAGCTATTTTTAATTTAAGCTCAAACTTTTACGTCTAAAATAACTCAATATAGTGTGCTACAATTGCTGGCAATGTCACAGGCATCTTTTGGATATGTATATGAAGTACTAATTTTAATTCAATTTTTCTGTTTTGTCCATGGTTTGCTGGAGGGAGGGACTGAGGGAGACATGCTCATATACCAACTTAAACAGCACGTACTTTTCTTTTTAAACTTTGAATGTATAATGACCAAATGTTTCTAAAAGAAAACAGTAGAACATATTTCTCTGTTGCTTGACGTTGAGACAAGTAATAACCTGTCATAGAATCATAGAATCATAGAATCACAAGGTTGGAAACGAGCTATAAGACCATCTAGTCCAACGGTCTTCACACTGCCACTGCTACCACAAGTCATTTTTTTTAATCCATTTATAATGATTTCACTACTAAAAGAGTATAAATTGTTATTGACTTGAAATTAGTTCCTGCCCACTGTTAAATTCCTGCTTCGTCACACTTACCAGCACTGTGCAGCAGTTGTAAAGTCAAATCAACCCAGATAAGGCATGACAAGCAACTTGAGTGACCTAATTACATCATCACATCTTTGTTTCTCTTCCTCAACTAACAAGCACAGCTACAAATTTGGAAAGTTCCTAGCTCATAGAAATTCATTTGTTTGAACAGTCTAACTGTTGACCGACACAGAGAAGAAAGAAAACCGCAGAAGCAAAGTTTCAAGGACAGAAAAATGAAGGCTTTTCCTGTTTGTTTTAAAGTCATTATAAAGGTGATTCAGCCACACCCTTAGTTTTATCATTTTTGCTTTATGAATTATAAACATAATGGGCCCTTGAGTAATTAAATTGGAACCCACACGCTATGTCTTTCTTTGAAACTAGAACTTAACTGCAGTTTGAACTCTGACTTTACAATTTATTGTTGACTTATTTATATTTCAGAAAGAGTTGCAATTTCTTTTCTGAGACTAGGAATCTGTATTCAAAATAAATTTGAATGTACATTCCCTAACCTAGGAGAAAACACAATATCTCATCAATAAATCTACTTTAAAATTGACTTTTTTGCCCCATCATTATTGAAGACCATTATAAGACAATGTAACTTTTGCTTTACAAGCCTATGTTATATGAAGATTACTTGTAGTCAGACTCAATGGATGCAAAAATCTTGAGTGGACTTGCTATATCTGAAGATTGATTTTTAACACATACTCTTGTACTGCAATAGCAGTGATTACATTCATACCTGGATCTGTTCTTGTAAAAGCAAATGTTCTGAAGTAGAATTTTATAATCTTGATTTACTGACTTAAGTTTCAAGATAGTCTATATTTCAAGTGCTGTCACATTTTGTGTGTTAAAGAATAAATGCTGTAATAGTTGGCTTTTGTTAACATCTTTCCTAAATACTTTATCATACTTGATTATATTAAATATTTCTTCCTAAATTTATTAGTGTGTATTCAAGGACCATAATCACTTTAGCTCCAGTAAAATATGGAACAATATAAGGTACAATTACATTCCTGCTGAACTTTCACTTTTTGTACCTACAGATATCGAATAAAATGTTCGTGCTGAATACATTAAATTGTGAAATAGTACGTAGAATGTAGAAAGACATTACTAGATGAACACGAATTGCATGAATTATACAGCTATGAATATAAATTCACAGCTTCAAAATAATTGTTTTATTGAAGGCTGCACTTTGGAGACTGATACAAAAAAAAAAAAACAATATTTTTTATTATCACAATAAAACACGAGAGTCATCTCTGCACTTAGGAAAATATTCCAATCAGAGTCATTGCTTATGAAATGCAGCATCTTCTGTGATACAAAAAAAAAAATAAAAAAAAAAAAAAAAAATTATATGACCAACAAAATCCATTTGCCCTAATGAAACTGTACATATAATTTAAAAAAAAGATATAAGTAGGACTGTAGAAAACTGCACCATCTGGTGACTGACAACGGATTTCATTTCCCTTCATTTATTAACCAATCCAAGAGGGAGAAGTTATTTCCACTTACTCTTGCTGTCTTCTTTGCAGAAGTCGCTAAAGGTCAGAGTTAACATTGTTGTGCTAATTCAGCCTCTGGTGCAAAGTTATACATCCTAAGAAAAAAAAGTCACAAAATCTGGGTCAAAAAATAAGCACAAACCTAAGAAGAAAGTAAACATTAGAATATGATTAAAATTTTCTTCTTAAACCAAAGTTTTCTCTTTAGAATATGAGCTACTTGGTTTAAGTAAAGACTATAACAGCTTTAACATCAATGTCAGACCTCATAATATTTGAGTTGTTTACAGTGTGTTCTTTTAATGTAGATCAGAGTCAGCTGTACTGGTAGGTGCACGTAATGTGTTGAGACACAACACTTTTGTCTGGAGTAGCTTCTAATTTAAGCGTTCAAAAGCCTGCATACAGTGTGGGAAGGAAATTCTAATTTGCTTTTCCAAGACACAGAAAAAGTAAGTTTTCTTTAATAATGTGAAATTCCCTGGCATAAATAGAAAATTTCAAATACATTTTATCATACGGAATCACAGAATTTTAGGAGATGAAAGGGCTAGAGATCACCGTGTCCAACCCCTCTGTTAAAGCAGGTTTCCTACAGAAGGTAACACAGGAAGGCATGCAGACAGGTCCTCATACCTCCAGAAAAAGAGACTTCACATACTTCCTGTTCTAGTGCTTCATGACACTTAAAACTTTTTCCACATGTGAGTATGCAATTGCCTGAGTTCTTATTCTTGTTGCCCTTGTTCTACTGCTGCACGCTACTAACAAGAGTCCACCCACGTCAACTTGACACTCACATTTTAGATATTTATAAACAGTTTTCCCTCAGCCTCCTCTTCTCCAGAATGAACAGCCCCAGCCTTTCCTTGTGCAGGAGATGCTCCAGGCCTTTAATCAACCTTGTGGCCCTCCACTAGAATCCAGCAGTTCCTTGCCTTTTGTGAACTGAGGAGCACAGAATTATATGCAGCGTGGCCTCCCTAGGGCAGAGGGGAAGGATCACCTCCCTCAACATGCTGTCCATGCTCTTTTATTGCACCTCAGGATACCACTGGTCTTAGCCACAAGGGCACCCTGCTGGGTTGTGGTCAACCTGTTGTCCACCAGGTCACACAGGTCCTTCTCCTCACAGCTCCCTTCCAGGTCAGTTGCTCGCCTGTACTAATGTATACTTATCCAGTATTCTAATCTCAAAACAGACTTTGCAGTTTACTGACTTAAACTTCATTCAGAAGCTCTCAAAGCCCTCTACCTTCCATAGCTTGGTGCACCTTGAAAAAATTGTGTTGTTTACAACACTAGCTCACTAAGAAGCTTCAGAGAAGCTCTATATAAATATCCATGGAATCACAGAACCACAGAATCATAGAATGGTTTGAGTTGGAAGGGACCTTAAAGATCATCTAGATCCAATTATCCTGCCTTGGGCATGGACATCTTTCACTAGATCAAGTTGTGCAAAAAGTCCCATCCAATCTGGCCTTGAAATTCTGACGTCTAGGCATCCATTACCATACTAGTATTTGGAAAGAGAGGAGAGGGTTTGTGTGAGATAAACAGTATGTTTGGAGATTTATCCATTATTAATATAACTCACTGTTGTTCAGCAGTTGAGCTAAACAGGAAAGAGTTCCAAGGTTTGGGGTTTCATTTGTTTTGTTGTTTTTTGCTTGTTTGTTTGTTTGTTTCTGAAAAATAGCTGTGGTAGTAGAGAAAACCATAGAAAAATCTGTTTAGGTAGTAAGACAACTGACACAAATGTATGGTGGTTTGAAATCCTGCAACAGTGCAATGACAAGCACAGACTGAGGGACAGTCAAAATTGGACTATTCGTTCTAGATAATTTGAATGCAAGTGGATTGGACTTGCTCAGTCATGTGCAAATTTATTCTCATAACTAGCATCCCATTTTGTGACAATATCTCAGCTGTAAGTGCATTTGCTAGCATAAGAACTAGAGACTTCTATGCGAAATTATCAGCTAAGAAATGAAATGCTTGCTTATGGATGATAGTTTTTTTCCCTGCTGTTTGCAATCTGGCCATGTACAAAAACAGAAGCAGTTGAAGATACTGAATGTTTTACACTAAAATATAAATCAAAGTTAAACAAAATGATAAGTACATTCCAGAGCTGTGACAAAATTCCAGATGACTCAGTTGTTGACAATGTTGTAAGCAGTAATACTGATATCTGGCCCCTGTGGCAACATATAATGCCAAGTAAAATGGTACTAGGGAGCATTTACAGGCATTGAATTCAACTGGTGCGAAAAGGCCAGAATCTGTATTATTAAATCCTCCTTGCTTCTGAGAAAGGATTCCGCTTAGGCAGGGATAGCCTCAAACCTCTGAGAAGTTCTGAGGGAGGGTCTGAGAGATTCCTTTTTGACCTAGACAGAGCATCTGCCATATTAGCAACTGAGAAATAGGATGCTTGGGTTACTTCCTGGCCTAATTTACTAGTGCAGGCATTGCACTAGATCAGGCATATATATATGCAATCTAGACTTTTAAGCAAACTTTTAACAAGGGTCTCAAATTTGGCCCAGATTTTCACATCAGAAATTAAGCACCAGTCAATTAAGTGTCAATCTGGGGCTTTTGCCAGGACTGTATTGCCCACATTAATAATAACATTAATAATTTCACATATGTACTACAGTATGATTCTGGAAGGTCAGTGTTTTGTTTTCCTCAAAGTTAAGCAAGCTTATAGTCAGAGACAGTTTTTCATTTGAAGATGTCGCAGTTTTTCACTAAGAAAACTGAAAATAATCAACTTGTACTATGAAATGATATGATAATTTTATATAGTATGTTCTGTACTTGTGAGACACAAACTATGAATGCATGGAGAGAAACATATAGGATACATCTCTGATTTTCAAAAATAAAATAAAAACATAAAATGAATACAATAAAATATTATCTCTGGCAGTGACATTCCATGTTAAGATGTACAATTAGGACTCCTATCTAGAAGAATGTGCATGATGTGCAAAGTTTTTAACTGCAGTTAAATTGCTAGATGATTTGATTTCAAAAAATATTTCGTAAATATCAAAAACAGAAAAAGAGAGAACTGAAAGTATTCTCTATTTTTATGTTGTGCAGATAAAAATTATTTTTCTGAACAGGGTTTTTCTTCTAAGAACAAGTTTTCTCTCACGACAGTATCACAGGAGGACAGTCCTAGTGAGTGATGTCTTTACTTTGCCAACTTATCACTGCATATTCTGCACATGAAAGCACAGGCGTTGAAGATTTGCATATTTTTCCAAACTGTTCCCCCAGACTGAGATTTTCCCATCAGTATTTACTTAGTCCCATGAAGGAGTAAACCTTTCTATCCACATCGGTGTTACAGATGCATTTTGAAATACTCAATAAGCATGAAAATTAAATTACACTTTTTTTAACACTGACTGTCAGCACTTTACTGTTCACTCATGAAGTGAAAAGAAGATATTCTTTAAATCTTTAAGGAATTTTCTAGGTACATTTTAAAGGTATCAAGTAATTTTTCTTTTTATGCCCTTTCCAACCAGTACAGTTACAGATCAAGAGAGAGTCAGAAGGGAGGATAAATGAGAATGCCTTTATGTGAACAGGGATTATAGGAGAGGGAGAGCACTCCTTTGAAGGCATAAGCCATTCTCAAAACGGATCCAGGTGCTTTTCTACTAGGGAGTCTTGAGCACCTTCATGCCTCTTCTGTGGAAATTTGCTTAAGACATACTAATCATCAGAAGTGTGAGTTAAATAGGGCTTATCTCATACCTGATACTAATGCAATAAAAGGGAGAGGTTTTGCCAGAAACAAACAGAAAAAATATATATGCATATGAAAGTCGAGCCTATATCATTTTCTTGGACGCAGTTCTCACTGCAGGGAGAAATAAAATTGAAAAAAAATAAATGCAAGTTTGTAAAAATTAATTTCATAGCTGAAAAGGTCAGCATTTTTTTCAATAAGCTATGAGTTTGCACAGTATTCATTTTGAGAAGCAGGTATCAGGTTTCATGAAATCAAGCTGAGACATCATAATAGAAATTTAGGAAAGGATTAAGTCACAACAACAGCAATCAGAAAAGAGACACAAAACCAGAAGAAAGCATCTGGTTAAGGAAGAAAAAGGAGCAGCCTGTTAATTTCCAAATCACTGAGTGCTTTAGAACTAATATAACATTATTGGTACCCATCATAGGGTCTTGATAAGAAATATTTTCTCTTTGATACTGACATGGGATCAAAAATCGTTTCACTGTGCTTGACTTTGATAGCATTTTCTCAGCTTCTAAACATAAATATCCAGGTATCTTTTCCCCAGAAAATGAGTAGAAGAAGTAGCAGAACAGCAGTGTTTCAGAAGTAGAAACAAATAGAAAAAGTCATCTTGACTCTCTTCTCTGTTTTAGACAGTTACAACTGAACTACCAGGTTTCCAAATTTGAGAAACTTGTTCCATCTGAAGTTTTAGCCTTATCCACTGCAGAGACAAAGTATGATTTTTCATAACTGTCTCCAAAATTTCTGCAGTTTTGTGGGCTGAGCATAGCATGCAGCTCTGTTAAAAAGATGAGGAAAAGTCTGAGGAAGATGTGGGTAGTTAGCTGTTGGATGACTCTGAAAAGTAATATATGCAGAAACAAAATTGATTTCCTTTGCTAGCATCTGGTTTTTTGTTTTTTTGTTTTTTTGTTTTTTTAATGTAATAAAAGGTACTGCTGTTAAAAAAAGAAAAAAATCTTGCTAAATCTGAGAGTTCTGTTTGCACATAGATTTTCCCAGAAGGAATTGGAAGTTATTTAAAAAACATTTGGCAACTGTTTTTATTTCTTATCGCATGGGAGATAAGAACTATCTTAAAGAATAAGAGTAAAAAAGGAAAAAAAAGCAATGTTAGTGTATGCATTTTTGTATATAACTGCAAGACACTAAATGACAAACAGCACACTTACATGTATATGAATCATATAGACTCTACTAAGCTCCTGCTTTAAAGATTTATGTGTTGCACAGCTTGATGTACTGTAGAAATGAAACACATATTTGTGTTGAATAAAATGTATTTAATGAGTGAATGAATCGAATCTGGGCTCACAAAAATTACTAATATATTCAGCGATAGCCATTATTTTTCACAGTCCTGTAGCTTCATGTTCTAAGTGATGAATACCAAATGCTAAAAATGATCTACTTCATTCTTTTCTTGCAAGGAAGTTAAGCTAATAGATGAATTACTACAATAGATACTGATAAAGTGTGGTCTCAAGGCCACATTTCTTATGCCAGTGGTACAGAATAAATTTTGTATTCATATGTCTCAAATAACTTCAGTTTTCCTTGGGGTAAACTGTCCCTTTATATTACTAAGGCATATTTCTTTAAAGCAACTGACCTTTTAGCTTCTGAAATAATTAGAATGGATGACTCATGCTGTTGAAGTGGTGCAGCTTGACAATAAATGTTGCATACCCTTTGTAGCATGAGAACATACCAAAAATAATGTTTGAAGGACTGTTACAGGTAGTAGAAATCAAGCTCTGTTCTAAGCAACGTTTAGTATGGGCTGTCTCCTTGCTGTGCTTGAATGTATGAGGGCTGACCCAGAAGTAATGCATCCTATATTATGATGTCAGCCCACAGCATCAGAGGTGGATGTTGGTATTCTAGGAATAGCGGCTGAACCTTGCCAACAATATTTTGTTGCATTTTCCCTGGGCAGCTTGATCTAGTATTAAATGGGGAGGTTAGTGACCCTGCATGTGGCAGGGGGTTGGAGATTCATGATCCTTGAGGTCCCTTCCAACCCTGGCCATTCTGTTATTCTGTGATTCTGTGATTTTGTTGCTGCACAACAGATGGCAGCAGAGAGGAAGTCTGACAGAACAGTGTCTGACATGGAAGAGTGTTTGGAGAAAAGTGTGGAACTGAATTCCTCCGTGTGGAAAAAATGGCACCCTCTTACATTCATTGATACTTGACGAACATTTATGGAGATCAACTAGTGTATGTGAGCACAGTGAGGCAGCTGGTGCTGCATTTCAGCACTGGTGACAGCAACAGTGGTCAGCTCCACTAGTACAGATTTTTATGAGCATGGCTCTTGTTCATTGCTGGTGAAAATGCAGAGCTAATGGTAGTGACTGTGTTGAAAGAAGAGTGTTTTATCAGTTGTGTTGAAAGATGAGAATTTGCTTTATCAGTGTTATTTGCTCTCTGTATTTGCTGTAGTTTCCATGGAAATAAATAAAAAGCATTACTTTTGGAGCAACCTGCATAACAGGGAGTTAGGTGATATATCTGATACCGTGTGACATTTGAAGGGAAGGAGACTGGTATTTATCAAAACAAAACAATCTTGATATTGTGGGTGGTTTTTCCTGTAAATTAGAGGTACGATAATTTATAAATAAAAAAATAAATATTCAATATTTTCTTCTGTAAAAGGCAAAACCAGTAATGATATACCTGAAACCACCAATTTTATTGACATTTATACCATAGGTTTAATCTAAAATTTAACTGAGTAAAATACTTGAATTTGTATTTCCACAACTAAACCTTCCTGTGCAAAGAAATTGATGAGTTGAATTGTAATGTATAACAAGATGTTATTGCATATAATCTTGCAAATCTTTCATCCCATTTTTTTCTGCTGCAATATATTATTGTGTTGTTTTGACTTTGAACAGAAATAGACATTTATCGCTACATTTTAAATAGACAATTACAGTCACAACAGTTAATCAAACTCAGATGCTTCCCAATCCCATTTTTTAAGTTAAAAAAAAAGTAATTCCATTTATGATTAATACAGAAATGTATTGCAAAAGTTGTCATTTTCTAAATACTATGCAGAAAAAAACATTACCACAGATTCCTTCAGATTTTTACTTATTGCAGGTTTACGATGTAAGTTAAAAAAAAAAAAAAGCTTTAAAAATGTATGTTTAAGCTTTTTTTTCATTTAATTATGCATTTGGAATAAAAGGCTGAATTCTGAAAACGGCCACAAAATTTTCATCCTTTTTTATTTTGCAGAATAAAACTGTTCTTAATACTAGTTTATTAAAATCAAATACATATTGATTAAACTAAAATATGTCTTTCTGATTTATTGAGTTGATAGTAACCCACTTCTTCTCAATCACTGCTAACCACATTTTATTGCAAAGCATAGAAGTGTAACAGACCAAACACTGGAAGAGTTATGGTTGTATGTGAGAAGAGCTGTTCTGCAGTGAAAATTCCTGTACTTTTTATGTAAAAATGCAACTTTGATGAAATGATACGTCTGTCTAACACACTATCACTAGCAGCCAACAGAGGATGGTTAAAAAAATAAATCAGAAAAAGAAAAAAAGAAGAAATAATAATATTGTGATGAATACTAGAGCAATTTCATTTTTCAACTAGAAATGATTTGTCCATTTAGTAAGGAAAAAGGAAAATTCAGATTCTAGAGTATTGTTATTTATCTCTCATTCAATGTGACTGAAATAACATATTTAGGAAATTCCGGTCTTAATAACACACTTCTAAACTCAATTATTTTTGTCACCTTTTTCAGATAATATCTGATATGGTCCAAAAGTACTTGAAGTCACTTCATTCCAGTAAATAAATGGACAAGCTTATCTCCTCATCCGCTTCTCTCACTTTTGTACTATTGGATGTTATCCATTTGATCTCTCAGCCTATAAAATTGCATATGAAACCATTTTCTGAAAGAGAAGTTGGATTACATTCGCCTTAAATATCTATCTCAAAGACATAAATGAATGGGATTGGCCTGAAGTTGTATCAGTGGATGTTCAGATTGGATATAAGAAAAAACTTAATTCTCCAATAGTGGTCAGGCAGTAAGACAGCCTCCACATGGAGGTGGTTGGGTCACTGTCCCTGGAGGTGTTCAAGAAACTTATGAATGTGGCACTGAAAGACATGATTTGGTGGGGGAATATTGGTTGTAGGTGGATGGTTGGATAGCATGATGTTGGAGGTCTTTTCTAACTTTGGTGATTCTATTATTCTATGCAATAAAAAGTAACCTCAAACTTCAGGTGAATCACTGCCTCTACAAGGCAGCATAAAATACACATCCATGTAGTGTTTATTATTTCTAATTTGCCTTAACTGTGAATATTTCTAATTAGAAGTATGTCTTGTTGAGTTATTGAAAAATAAAAGTGATTTCAAAGAGGAGTTGTGAAACTTTTCTTATGAAAAAAGGCTGAAGCAGCTGGGGATGTTTAGTCTTGAGAAGAGAAGACTTTGGGGAGACCTCATTATGGACTTTCAGTGCTCAAGTGCAAGACAGATTTTTTTAGTACCACAGAATCAAAGAATGTTTTGAGTTGGATGTGACCTTTTAAAGGTCATGTAGTCCAGCTCCCCAGCAAAGAGCAGGGACACCTCAGCTAGAACAGGGTGCTCAGGGCTCAATCCTGTCTGACGTTGAATGTCTCCAGGGATGAGGCAGCCTCCATACCTCTGAGGAACCTGTGCCATTGCTTCATGACCCCCATCATAATGAACTTGTTTCTTATATCCAGTTAATTTCCCTTCTTCTATTTGAAACCATTTCCCCTTGTCCTAACACAACAAAGCCAGCTGAAGTGTCCATCCCCTTCTTTCTCCAAGTCTCCCTTTAGATGCTGAAAAGCCACTGTCAGTTCTCCTTGGAGTCCTTTCTAGGCTGAACAGCCCCAGCTCTCTCACCTGATCTCAAAGAGGAGGTGTTCCATCCCTGGGATCATTTTTTGTCCTGCCTCTGGACATGCTACAACAGCGTAACTCTCTTGTACTTGAGGACTCCACACCTGGATGCAGTATCCAGGTGAGATCTCATCAGGGCACAGTAGAGAGGCAGGATCACCTCCCTTGCCGTGCTAGGTATGCTGTGTTTGATGCAGCCTAGAATACGGTTGGCTTTTTGGGCTGTAAGAGCAATTGCTGGCCCATGCCCAGCTTTTCAACCACCAATACTCCAACACTTTTGGCAGTGATATGCTTTATCCTTACATCCCCCAGCTTGTATTGATAGTGGGGGTTCCCTCAACCCATGTGCAAGACCATGAGGCTTTGTTAAACCTCAGAGGTTCTCCTGGGCCCATTGCTTAAGCCTATCCAGGTCTCTCTGGATGGCATCCCATCTCTCGGGCATGTCAACTGCACCCCACAGGTTGATGTCATATAAAAACTTGCAGAGGGTGCACTTGATAGCAATGACAGTGTCAGTGGTGATGAAGATATTAAACAGCATCGGTCTCAGTACTGACCCCTGAGAAACACCACTCATCACTGATCTCTAGCCAAACATTGAGCCATTGACCACAACTCTATGAGTACGATCTTGCAACCAGATTCTTGTTCATCGAACAGTCCACCCATTAAATCTTTCAAATTTGAAGAGAAGGACGTAGCTGGGGACTATGTCAAAGGCCTTAATAAAGTCCAGATAGATTATATCAGTGGCTCTTCTCTTGTCTACTGATGCAGTTATGACATCATAGAAAGCCACTAGGTTGGTCAGACAACCTTGATGAAGTCATGCTGGTCTTCTTAAATCACCTCCACTTCTTCCATGTGCGTTACCATAGTTTTCAGAAGGACCTGTTTCATGATCTTCTGTAGAAGTATAGCATAGAGGTGAAGTCCAACAGATTGCTAGTTCCCTGTGTCGTTCTCACTATCCTTCTTATGAAGAGATGTAACATGAGGCAGATAAGACAAGGGGGGAATGGTTTTAAACTAAAACAGGGGATATTCAGATTAAACAAAAAGAATTAACTCAGAGAATGCTGAGGCACTCCAACAGATTTCCCAGAAAAGCTGCAGATGCCCTGGAGGAGCTCAAGATCAGGATGGTAGGGCCTGGGGCAACCTGATTCTCTGTTGACAACCCTGTCCACAGCAGGAAGACTGAAAGTAGAGACTCTTTAAGGACCATTCCAAACCAAGCTATTCTATAACCTGAGATGGGATTAACATTATTGCCTGCAGACAGGTCTCCTTCAAAATGGAAGTTCAAACTTGCTTGTCCTCCCACACATTACAGAAAAGGCACGCTCCAGTATAAACTACACAATTCCCATAGCCTTTTTTTTATTTGTTATCAGTCTTCATCAACGAGAATACCATAGTTTTTATTGTATAAGCATCCACTGTAGAATCCTAGCTGACTGCAACATGCTAATTTTAAGCTACTGGGTACTTCTAGCTAACATGGTAGATTTTCCAAATGGTTATGAAATGTGAAAGACAAGCAATGAAAATTTCATGGACTGCAGTGGTGCGACCACACCACAACCTTCTCTGGTGTTACTGGAGATAACTTACAGTGTCAGAGGAAGAGCAGAAGGAGATCTAGGAGACTCTGAATATTGTAGTTCTCTCACAGTTTTCCTTTATGGCAGTTAAACTATCAAAAGCTTTGCTTGAGGCTCACAGAGCTCAATTCAAGCGTGGGTAGTTCAAAGCTTACTAAATTCCAATTATGATATTACACAGCTGTAAACTTATTTAGCATGCATGATACTAACACAGCTGCTTTAGAGTGAAAAACTATAATTAAAACCTCTATCCACTGTCAACAACAACAAAAAAAGAATAAAAAATAATCATTTAATATTTTTGGTTTCATCTCAGAAAAAAAAAAAAAAGAAAGCCATTGTTCTTCTCCAAGCCACAGCTAATACACGGACTGGGGAAGTCTTTTGTGTTTGGTTTTCTTACAGTTATTAAAAAGGGCAAAAAAAAAACAGTTATAAATCAAAATTTCTCTAATACTTTCAGACTCAGAAATGATTACAAGAGGAAGTGACATTTTTCATATATACACTACATAAAATCATTGGTCAAATTACTTAAAATCACATTACCTTTACATTCATTTACTGCATCAATGCAGAACTGTCCAAGTGGTTTTGAGGTTGTTTGTGCTTCAGTTGTGATCCCAAATTTTGTGCCAATAACACACAAAAAGCTCTGGTGGTAGAAAAATGACAGAATGACAGGCAGATTTTATAATTTAATAGAACTAGTCTGGACCTGACTCAAGCACCAGTTTGATGAGGATAAACAAGCATGGCACAGTCTTATTTGATAACTGTAACAAGGATCAAAACATGGCCTCGCATTTATAGCAATGAGAAAAAGACACTGCCTGCTTCTCTTTGGTTTCTACACTGAGTCCAAGGGCAGTCATAATAGACAGCTCAAAAATTAATTCTCCATGGTAATTGCTTTGTCACTAATGTTTGATATACAATAATCAATTAATAGGTATCTTTTGCTATCTCTGTGCTAAACATATATGTTTGTCCTTTTGCTACTCTGTTCAGAAAGTTTGATTTTCTGTGCTTCATCAGCTGGGGAAATCACTATCTGATGTGGGAAAATCTCTTTTCAATTTACAATTAATTATTATCAGTGATCCTTCAAACACATCAGGACACATTCTGCTCTTGGTTTTTCTGGTTTGATCCAGCAGCAATCTGAGCAGAGTGACAGTGGTTCCACACAGATGTACCCAAATGCAGAGCACAATGCTTCGCATTCTATCCATCCAAAGAGACAAGAGACTCACCATCATGGTTCAGATGTTTTAACAAAATAAGCTTCAAGAGCAGAACCACATCGCACACAGTATGGATTTTTCCTAAACAGGATAGGAACAGCTTTATGGATTGAGATTTATACTGAAAGATTTTGCTCTGAAATTGTTGTGCTATGAGTTACTAGTGCTACCAGTCTCTCTGGTCCCCTCAGCTCTCCTCTCCCAAATGTGTTACCAGCTCGAGAAAATTTAACTTCATCACTCCAAGCTAAGTGGATTCTGATCTGCCTCTTTTGGGCAAACTTCACTCAGCATTCCTAAACAGCAAGGGTGCCAGGCTATATTTGAAGGAGGACTTAGGCTTCAGAAAATCCTAGAAAGAAAAAGGAGACATATTCCTGAGTACATAGGATGCCATACTTACTACCTTGTTCTGTTGGATTTCTTTTTATGTTCTATAATTCTATTTATTTATTCATTCATTTATTTATTTTGGAAAGGCTCCCCCAGACTGTAGCAAATGAATGTTAAGTATTACACTGTGTTTCATTCTAGCTGTAGTGAATATTTCAAAGAAAAATACCTACATCTATTGTACCTCAAAATGTCTCTGCTACTTATCTGGCATTTTGTAGGCAATTGTGTCTAGCAGTCATTTCCACATGAGTTATAGTCCTAGTGCTTGTGACACATCACATTAGACCACAGAATAGCCTATCATTGGGAATACAGAGTCTTTCCCTATATTGGAAAACAAAACAAAACAAAAACAACTCACAGGAGTATTCAACTTGAAATTAGATTTCAGAATTATTCTAAGTGTTCTTAGCTGGTATTCAGGATCAAAGCCATTTTTGTTTGTTTTTCTTTGCTTCCCTTGTCCAATGTTTTTATAGTAATATTAATATTTCTAATAAAGCATATTCCCTTTTCTTACTGACATTTTCTCACTTATATCCTTGTCACAGCTACAAACATCCACTGTCATATGAAGTATAACCAAAGAAAACTGGTCAATTTTCAGCCCATCACAGCTGTATCAAAGAAACAACAAAACTCGTTACCTCTTTTCTGTCAGTATGGAGCACCACATCATTGCTGGAGGACTCAGCAGAGGCAGATGTACATCAGGTCCCTGGGTAGGGCCAAACAGGGGAGCAGTTCTTTGCTCCCACTTGGAAAGCAAATGTCCCTTTCTGCTAGAGGCAGAGTGACTCTCTTGAGTTTAACACATCAGATGTAAGTACACCTACAGATCTCAAAACTTTCCCTTTTTTTACTCATATAAAGACTGCCTGTAGCTGCTCACTCTTGAATTGATGATACTTTATTTCGCCTGGTCTGTTAGAGTAGCTTGTTTACTGTATTACCGCAAGAGGATGACTGAAGCATTATAGAACAGTTACATTACAAGCATTTAACACTGTTATCAGTGCATCATTTCTCCCTTGATGATTATAATCTTCCAGTTATTGAACTTTATTTAACATTGCTAGCAATAAATTTTGGAATGTGAACAGTTTGCTGAGGTTATCATAAAAATAACAGAATATGTCCATTTTAAATGACTCGTAAGTGGACACCAATAGCAATGAAAAATAAAGCTACCAATATGTGAGTTAATAGCATGCACAAGGGAGTATTATGTATTTCATCCTTCCACTGGATTTTCCCCAGTCCCTTTCAGTATTGCAACAAATGTGAAACAGAACAACTCTGAATTGTGGAAGACATTTTTAAATCATGTGTGGGAAAATGAAGAAGGGGAAAGGGAAGGAAAAGGGAAAGAGGAGAAGGGAAAGAGAAAAAGGGAAGGGGAAGGGGAAGAGGAAAGACAAGGGAAGGGAGAAGGTAAGAGGAAGAGGAAAGGGGAAGGGGAAAGGAAGGGGGAGGGGAGGGAGGCTTTCTGTCCCAAAGAAGCAGCCACAAAAGAAAGAGAAAACAAAGTTTTACAGAAAACTTCTGGACTGAAGAAATGAAAGAAATTAAAGAGTTATTCCTATTTTAAAATTGATTTTAAGGAAGAATTATGGGCAGCTTACTATTATTATGCCTAATAATACAGAAAGTAGGAAATGTTTCAGCACTGAAAATTAAATTGTATTGACCTGTGCCAATTTCATACCTATCTCAAAATCTCATACAATTTTACTGAGCTGCTGAATAAGATTGTTTTGCTACAATCCATTTGTTTCCATGGATACAATCAAATATGTTGATAGCATCATGTCATCTGCCAGTGATGAAATTAACTAATGTCTGTAAATCAGTTTTGCTTATAAGTGACCTCTAAATAAAAGGAGAAAATTTCTGATATATATGGATATATGGGATACTTGTGTCAGAAAATATTAGTGCAACAATTGTTACTCAAATGCAAAGAGATTTTTCTTGTGCTTACAACTGAAGAGACTAATTTAAAGATTAATAAAAAGAAGAGAGGAGGAGAGGAGAGGAAGAGGGGAGAGGAGACACAAGGATATATGAAGGAAGCATCTTCGCTTAAGTACCACATTTCCTCTGACAGTACGCAAGAAGGAACAACAGCATTCATCAAGAGAAGAGCCTGCACATGTTATACATGCTCCGGATGAACCAGGAACAAGCAGAAAGATATATGTGATAAGAAAGAGACTATCACAGCTTCTTCTTTTGAAGTTTCTTCATCTAAACCTAGAACAGTGCTTACATGTTTCCAGATACGAAGGCTTGAATGAAATGTACAGGAGAGAAAGATAAAGATCAAAGTTTTTCCTAGAAATCTTTATTCTTCATATTTTCATCACTAGCTCAAGTTCCATGTAAAAGTGTTTTGCAGGTGTTGCAGTGTGATATATCAACATTGATTCTCTTTCTCTTTGCTCAGTTTAGAAAGAGCAATTATAGCACAAATGCATTCACTAAGACTTCCTCCAAAATACTTGCTAATAATGATAATAACAACAGCAGTAGCAGGTAAAAGCCTTCTGAAAAGTAGGAAACTTTCAAGTGTTTTTGACGCTACTGGGGAAATATGCTTGTTTTTTCAGCCAATCACGTTAAACATTATTCATAATTACACATTAAATAAACTTTTTCTTCACTTACTCTTGAAAACTGATAAACACTCTTTCTGCAACTTTGTTTCCTAGCTTCCTGTGAACATTAATGGCCAATTATAAAAAACAACAGCAAAAAAAATTTAAAAAATCATAATTTAGAAGACAATGTTTTCAAAGATTTCAAATTTTAATATTTTGCAGTAATGAGTCATAATTCCATGGAGACAATTTTGTCTGGGTAAGGAAAATTCTCCTCATATTTTAAATGTCAATTTTACACCCCCTTTTCAAATCCATTCTAGAGACATGTTTATCAAAACAGATTAGAAAAATACATAGAAAAATATTTAGAAAAATAAATAGAAAAAATCTGAAATTTTGCTATCTAACTGTGTATTACACTTTTAAAAATAATTTTCTCAAAGTACTATTCAACTTATGCTTATATACACTAGGTATTGTACACTGCACATTTGAAGTAAAAAATAACATGGAATAGTTTGAGCGAACAGAAAACATTTTTTTTCCTACCAATTTATTTCTATTTCTACTTATTTCATTTTACTAATGATCAACTTCAGTGTAATTTTATAAAAGAGCTTTGAAAAAAAACAAACAACCCTGGTTTGTTTATAAAATAACTTTGGAAAACAAACAAACAAACAACAAAAAAAAACCAACTAGTATGCCTCTGATACTTATCACATTTATCTAAACAAAAATATAATACAGCCACCAGACAAACATAAAGCTTCTCCTACTCTAGGACATGGTAGTTTTTGTATGTATTATGCAGAGCTCATGTCTGGCTTGAAAATCTATAAGATGAGCAGACACCAAAATCATATGTGAATGTTTAGTTCTAGTTCTGCTCTGTGGTTATTTTTTCTCCCCATTATATTAGGTACAATTTAGTTGTTACTGAATTTTCTGCTGGAAACTTCAATCTCCTTTCCCTGGCTTTAAATTACCATTAAAAAAAAACAAAACAAACAAACAAAACAAAAAAAAAAAAAAAGAAAAACCAAAACCAAAAAAAAAAACAAAAAAACCCATGATTTTATTGGAGTTAATTGTAATTTTACTTCAAATCCAGGAGTTTTCTTATTTACATGCATCACAAGCAGGTAAGTTGCACTGATGTCCACCCAGAATAACACAGAAGTTAACCTGGAATGGCCACAGCATGTTTCAGTGTGTCACATCTGGAAGAGAATACAAATTTTGGCAAGTCGGAGACTAGATATATTTGAATATCCTCACAGGTTATCTTCATTCTCTATATTTTCTCTGTTTTTTTTGGCCTCCTATATATGTTATCCCATGATCTGAGGTTGCTTTTTTAAAAATTTCTGTACTCCTTTCCTCAAGGAAGACAATTTTTTTCCCATCAAACATATTTATATAAAAATTTTTGTTCACCAGACTGCATAACAGGAACATTCTATGATTGACAATTACGTATTTTTTTATCAAAATTATAATCCAACAGATTGCTAGGGAAGGCTGAAAACCTGATGCTACGTAATGCTAATTTGATTCTTTCCAGTCATATAACCACTACAGTGAGAACCTCAAAATTCTGATGATGGACTCCAACGAATTAATTTATGGAAATAAGAACTCACTTTTCTTTTTGCTTCTCTCATAATTTTGTGGGTTTTGAAAACAATCACTGAGTGTTAGCTTTCTCACATCAATTCTTTCGAGAAGCCTTACACTGTCCTGAAATATAGTGTTGCGCTTTTCTTCCGACAGTATTCAAACCTCAGAAACTAGGAAGATCTTTACCTCTTTTCTTTACAAATAAGATTACTCAGTAAGACACATTAATCTGGGTATTTCTCCTCTTGCTGGTAATATACTCCCTCCTAAGTATGGAATAAACCATCCATCTGTACCACATTACCTTTTTCAAAGTATGTCTGAGGTATTTCCTTATTGTGTAAACTAGTTATCTAGAAAATTGCCATTATTTTAGCAAAGAGTGATTTTTTTCAAATTATCTAAGGCTTACATGCTCTTAAGGGTACTTTGAAAATGACAGCTTTTCCAAAATACTCTTAAAAGCATTTACAGGAGTAAAAAGAAAAAAAGAAAAAGAAAAAAGAAAAGAAAAAAGAAAAAAGAAAGCAGAAGGTAGGAATGCTTTCAGTAAGGAAAAAATACCCTCTCTTTGATAATGTTAAATATGTATCAGAAATTACTGTCTTTACTGCTTCTCTCTGTAACTACATTTTTTGTTGGTCCTTTTCATTTCCATTCCCATAAACAACCTTCCTTAGATTCTTATATGTAGTGTAATTTTGATTGCTATAATTGAGTGTGTTACGAGACTAATTAGAAACAGTAAAAGAATGTGTAAAGAAAAAAAGAAAAAACTGGGAAGGAAAAATGGCAGTCTCAATAGAAATTTGAATCAAAGATGCCTTTAATAATCTACTATGATTAAAACATTGCAATCACATTATCTATGAAAGCACCTTCAGAAAAGAGGATAAAATTGCTACATTGCAAAGAGCTAAGTGTTTCTATGTGGAAATGAATAGCTTTGCTTTCTCAAACTTTATGTTTCTGTATCCAAAAACAGATCAGGAAATCCAAGCAAGTACCGACACAGACGGAGTCATAAATGAAAATTAAAAGGTTCTGAAGGTTCCTGTGAGACCTGCAGTATGGCTGCACTCACCAAGTACTAGAAGAGACAAAGCTGATTTTCTCTCCTAAAACCCTTTCAAAATCATATTAATAATTAGGTCTCAGGTCTCAGCAGTGGGTTTGTATGGGTTTGGTTTTTATTCCTGGGACTCTGTCAACTTAAAGCAGATGGTGAGCATTACCAATAAACCATGATTTGTTAATTTATTTTATTTTTAAAAATCTGAAGAGACATTTTAGAATCACTTTGTCATTTTTTTAAACTGCTGCTTTTCATACACAATCTCCACATATAACCCTGCATTACAGCAATTTAGCTGGTTGCTGAAAGGGAGTAAAATGATTATTAAACTACTTATTAAATGGAGGAATGTATTTCTGTATCCATAGGGTAAACAGAAAAGTAACCCGTAGCAGGAAAGGGGCTTTGGATAAGTTGTTTTTATCTCAGCTCTGTATTTTACAAATGCTTAAGCAGAAATCACTAATGTATTTTGAGATGAGGATGTGAGAGCTCCATATCATTTTATGTAATGTCTCCAAATGAGTGCCTGCCATAAAATGATGAGTACTGAGTACTTTTAAATTACTATTAAAATTGCCTGAAGGCAGTTTAAACATGGCTGGTGCCAGAAAAGCTATGCCATCCAACTCAGGTAATCACTATTTTTTTAAGTGTGCTCATTCCATCATAAATATTTAATCCAGTCTTAGCAAACGTACATATTACTTGAGCTTTTGTTATTTTTCATTTCTGAGAATCAATTCTCTCCTTTCTCCATCTCCCCCACTGTTTTTATTACAGTCAAATTCTATGTAGTCATTTTCCCTCAGAAAATAAGCAACGATGCCAGCCATATTCATGACAGAGCTCATAGTAAATTTGTGAGAAAAAACAAGATTTTGATGGTATCCCATGAATTAGATTTAACTAATTAATAAAAAGCCTAAAGTGCCTTGAACTTTTTAAAAATATTGTGCTTAGACATTATAACTCGAAGAGGATGCTTTAAAACAGTAGTGTTTTCAGCTAAATATGGAAGATCAGATTTCTAAATATTTCTGAAGTAAGACTATTCTAAGACAACATTAGCAGGTTTACTGTTTTCTTTTCCTTGGATTAATGTCTTTATTTTGTTCTGT
Organism: Chrysolophus pictus; assembly: GCA_037305975.1. Taxonomy (NCBI): domain Eukaryota; kingdom Metazoa; phylum Chordata; class Aves; order Galliformes; family Phasianidae; genus Chrysolophus; species Chrysolophus pictus. The sequence continues at coordinate 28,617,206 of CM074614.1, read as the reverse complement.
GACCTGCCATTTCATCTATTTAAACCTTCAAATAGTATCAGATAGAATACTCATTTAACCATAAATTCTAGAGGTCTGAATTCTTTAGAAATCTATTGAAATAATATGCTATTATGCTAATCTGAGTTAAATATAAATCTATGTTGGTAAGGTTCAACAACTCTTTCTTGTTATTTTAAGAGTCAAGTGCTTGTTTTAACTATTTAGAAAGTAATCTATACACATCAACTAAGTGAATCAATATAAGACTAGTATTATTTAATTCTAATCCTTCTAAGTCCATTAATTTCTCCAAGAGTACATTTATGAGAAAGGGCTTTGCATGTAGATAAATGAGTTCTAGATTCAGGTCCATGTACATGAGCTCTTTAGTAGACTTTCTATCTGCTACACTGCAAATAAATAAATAAACAAATAAATAAATAAGTGGGATTATCAGTATTTAAAGACTCAGAATCTTTTGCAGACCTTTAAATATGCTAATATCATAGAATCAAAGAATCATAGAATGGCCTGGGTTGAAAAGGACCACAATGATCATCTAGTTTCAACCCCCTGCAATGTGCAGGGTCACCAACCACCAGACCAGGCTGCCCAGAGCCACATCCAGCCTGGCCTTGAATGCCTGCAGGGATGGGGCATCCACAACCTCCTTGGGCAACCTGCTCCAGTGTGTCACCACCCTCTGTGTGAAAAATTTCCTCCTAATATCTAACCTAAACCTCCCCTGTCTCAGTTTAAAACCATTCCCCCTTGTCCTATCACTACCCACCCTCGTAAACAGCTGTTCCCCCTCCTGTTTATATGCTCCCTTCAAATATTGGAAGGCCACAATGAAGTCTCCCTGGAGCCTTCTCTTCTCCAAGCTAAAAAAGGAAGATACCTTTTTCTGAAGTGGTTTGATAATCTGAAACTGATTTTATGTTTAAAAGCAACAAAGTCTTATTTTTTCAAGATGAGCTAGAACGTCTTTTTCAGATAATACTGTTAAAAGAAAATCAGAAGAATATCACTGCAAAATTAAATGCTGATTGCAATATATAAAATGATGGAGTTATGTTCAGTAGTGATAAACAATTAAGGACAAGTGTTTATTTTTGATCTTCATTAAAGTTAAATTTTTAATTATATCTTTAATTAATAGATCTTTACCTGCAAAATCCAGATATGATATCTAAACATGACATTTATTGTGTAATATCTGCCACATTACAATTTTCCTTCAGAACAGCTGATAAAATTTCTCTTTAAAGCAACACTGACCTGAGATTTACACCACAATCCTGCTCCTCAAATGTACCTTGGCCTTGCACTGTCTCCAGCTGTCTTGTTAAAAGCATTACATCACCACTACATTCCTACATCAAAATGACAAGCAGATCTCCTACAGTATAAATGGCTTTCCATTTACACTCCTTTCCACCTTTGAGCATGTAAGTCTTCCCTCTCATGAACACATGAAATCTTCTTGTAATGTTTTATTTCAGGGCATTTTTTTCTCTCTTATTAAGCCAGTTTTGAGTTCCATCTCCATATATTCCTGCAGCCACTTGCCTTCAGTTCCTCAGAATTTCTGTGTCACCCACAGATTTTTATTAGCACACAGTACATTCAGTCATTCAAGTTATAATGAAGACATTAAATTTTTCAGATCAATTGTGAGGTTTGAAGGGCTCACCTGATATTCTTTCATTGTCCTCTGCTGAATTATTGATACTTAATATCTGAAAAGTACCAGTTTTGTGCCTGTTTTCAGAAACTTTTACTGTATTTCTTCATCAGTTTTATCTGCGACATAGGGTAGATAACATAGATGTCAAAGCTCAAGTAGAAGGCATGATAAAACTAATACGATTTTTTTTTATGGTAATAGAATAAATTCTGTTCACTTCAAGCAGCATTGTCCGTAACTCTCACCTGCAACTTCAAGTACCTAGCATGTACTGATTTAACATTTCTGCTTTGCTGTTCAAGTAAAAGGAAGAACTGATGAGCAGCTGTGACTCTTGAGCAACAATAAGAGGACTCTGTCAAGAATAGTCCTAAAATAGAAGAAAATGAGATTTCTGAATGACCCAGCTGAAGTAGCTCCTTTTTATGATTCACTAGCAGAAAGTAATACTGCTCTATTAGTTTGACAGCTAGGCAAACCTTTAGTACTGGACTCTTTTGTAACTCTTAAATGGAGGTGCATACCTAACTTTTTGAATTTATGGTAAAATGTAATCTTTGCTTATGATTATCACTTCCTAAAAATTGAGCAGTGAAATAATATTGTCTATTGCTGCAGATTTAGTGATCGTGTAACATTCCACAGCACTGGAATCTTACAGATCCAAAATGCATTCTACATACTCATTCAACAGTGAAACTTCTTATGTGACTGATGTTTAAACCATTTTACATGGTTCTATGGGAACACATAGTATCTTAAAATCATTGACTTGTGAAACATCAGGATCAATTGCTCAAAAGAAAGTTAAGGTATAATATATAAAAGGAAATCAGGGAATAAAATGATAAACTGTAGAAATATTAAATTTTACAGCACACTTAATTATGTGACATTGGATGTGCCGAAAACAGTCCTTCTACGAGATAAAGATTAGCCGTGATAACCAATACTTTACTAATATTTCTGCTATATTACTGAAAGTCTGAATGTGAGGTCATAATAGACTACACCTGTTAAAAAAAAAAAAAAAAAAAAGACTGACAAAACTGATAATATTTCAAGAGAAGCCATAGATACCTCCCTTCTCCATGGAGAATGTGTGAACCCATCCAATTTATTTTTCTTCCAAATTTAAAGCCTTTTAATCCATAGCAGTCACACAAAGTTACATCTAACTTTTTAATTTCCCCCAGTAGTGAGGTTCCCACAGACTCCCCAGTAATTCTAGCTTCTCACTTACTGGCAAGACAGATGGACATAGGTGGAATAAAGTCATCTTCCCTTACAGAGAGGATGCCATCTTTTTAAAAATCAAAGGGTGAGTATATAAAAATATATTGAATATATTAACTAACTCTTAGCTTCTCGTAGCTGTCTAATAGTCATCCTCCTTCTAACAGAAGTTTCCCAGGCATTAGACCTGGCTTGAAGTTCTACATTCCCTCTGTTCACAAAGAGACTCAAGAGAACTGAGCCTGGCCTCCAGCCACTCAGCTTATTAAGAACATAAATCTGCCTTACCCCTTCTTGGTGCACAGAGTTCAACTCAAACAAATCTAATACTTAACTCTACAAATGAGAACAGGAAAAGAAATAACAAATATCCTTTCCGTGTTTATCTAAACTTGCTTCTGGTTTCAGAAATGGTGTCTGGCTTTGATGTCCTATTGTAGTCACCTTCTTCTGACCCACATTCTTCAGACTCCTGTGTTATCAGTCTGAACTGCTTTTCAAGACTGCTTTTCTAGTGAGTGAGACAGAGATCTCTCCCTGACTCGTCTTCTGAGCATTCCTGAGTGTGCTTCTATGTCTATTTCTATTTTTCCCTCTAAACCCACTTAGTAGGTTCCTCTGGAAATCTGAAGGTGAAATGGTATTTCTGTTCTGTAATATGGGCTACTCAGCTTTCTGAGAAATGTCCCTTCTGGAATCATTGCTTTGCTTTCTGCTCATTTTTCTTGCAGTCCTTTTGCTTAAAATCAGCTAGCTTTGATATTCATTTGTAACAAGGTCCCAGAGGTTTTGCAGGACAGATCTTATTCTTTTAGTGTCACTACAGTTTGTTTAGGTTTGTTGTTCCCAAGTTGCCCAAAGTGCTCCCTGTGCCAAGGAGGTTTTAGGTGTTTATAGATCCCCCTATCCCTGTCAATACAAGATGTAATGCATGGGATGTACAGGAGTAGTGTGTAATCTTACCTCCATCTCTATTCATAGGTGCTTTTGGCTAGGAAGGTACCGGTAGGATCCAGATTCCCATCAGAGGCTCCGCATCCTCAGGTCCAACCAACAGTGAGGCTGAGTATGCATTCCAGTAGGCACACAGACAACTACATGTACAAAGTAGACATATACACATATAGATGCATATGTACACATGCATAAATATGTATACATAACTATCCACATACACTAACACGAGCAGGCACTATCACAGACTGTCACAGAGCACTATCACAAATACAAACAGCACCAACAACTTCATCCTATTCCCATCTCTTTCTGAGCAGGACGGATGTCTTCTAGTGGGGCTCATATTAATAAACAGAATCACAGAATGCCCACAGCCCCATCCAGGCTTGCCTTGAATGCTTCCAGGGAGGGAGAATTCATAAGCTCTCTGGGCAACCTGTTCCAATGTCTCACCACCCTATAGTAAAGAATTGATTCCTGATATCTAGTTTAAATCAACCCTCTTTCAGTTTAAAGCCATTTTCCCTTGTCCTGTAGCTAAAAAATAAAAAAATAAAAGGTCTTCAACATAGTTTCCCTGGTGTACTTTGACTATGGCCACAGTGCACTGTGATTAAGGCTCACAGAGCTTTCCTCTATGAAACCTCAATTTGCTGAATTCATAGAAAAATATTTTTAGAGTAGAGTTTGTTGACATGATGAAATAGCAAATAAATTTCAGACAGGTGTGGATAACCTGTGTTGTACAGCACCTTTCTGAGTGACATACTTTTTAATTTTTTTTTTTTTTTAATATGATATCAAAGCTAGAATGTTCACAGTTAGATCTTTTTGGCACCACTCACAATGTTCTTTAAAAGAAAAGAAAAATTCTGACTACTGTACTTTAGTTCCTGTCCTATGACACAAACTCTACTGAGAAAGTTCAGCCAGGTTTGAATTATAAATTTTCACATAAAAATTACTTCACATTAATTTTGTTTTGTTTTTCAGAAACAGCAATATAGTTGATTTCCAGCCTTGTTAGGCAAAACAGTTTCTGCTTCAAAAGGCAGGGCGTTGTTGTAAATGTTACTTCCATTAAATCAGTAACAAAAACAGTTGGAGTGAATACAATAATAGAAAATAGTGTCTCAGTTTAGCAGTGAAATAATGTTCTTTAGGAAATTAATGGGTGCCTTTGTAAACTTGCATTAATGCAAAAGCCTTAAAAAAAGAAAAAGAAAAAAAAGAAAAACAAAGAAAAAAGATAGCCAAAACAAAAACATTGCCCTTAATAAAATGAGGAGGTACTTTCACAATTAAAATGAGAGAGGGAGGGAAAGTTATTACAAGAATGCACACTGTCCCTGAGTTGATGAGTTGTTTATATTCTTCAGTAGAGATTAAGTTTACTCTATAAAGACTGATGAAAGTTATATCAGAGTTAAAAGAATGAGGAAAAAATCAATTCCCTTGTCATATGGTTAATTTAAGGCAAACATTATGGCACATTTTTGTATCATTAATGTGACTGATGACTAAGATGGTGGGTGAATTTTCCTTTATTATTTTATCTCTAAATACCTCACTCTATAAACCTCTAATGCAAACCTGAAATTAAAGGCTAGGGTTGTATTACTATTTTCATGAGATCTACACTGTTTGATTCTAATGGATTGTTCCCTAATTAAGAGACTAGAAAACAGAATTGATTTTTAAATTGTTACCTAATTCAAATCAGAAGTAATCATCAACTTTCTTTCTCTTTCATTAGAGCAATTAATGTTTAGTGGGTTCCTGCTCATGAAATGAGTGTACAATTGTTCCCTGATCACAGTCTTTCCCTGCTCTTCCCCCAAGCTACTTCACACATTGCAACACAGAATCTGATGTTGGTTATCTATTTTGTCTTAAGCCTGAAATAATAGTGGTTTAAAAGAATATCCTACATATTTCCCTTTTCCAGCTCTTCTCACATCTTTGCATTAATAAATGGTAACTTTCCACTCAGTATACTGAAGAAAAAACATAAATTCTTCCTTCTTTTACTGTATTTTTTTTAACTCCATCTCTATCTCACACTGATAAGGATTTCCAGACTTAAAGTAATGGCTGAGTATTTAATCTGCACCTTACATCTAATCTAGCTTCAACTATAGATATTTTACATTAAGGATGATTTTCAGTGCCCTTCGGGCACATTCTACCTGTGAATCTGCTGTTCAAATTTTATTTCTAAATTATAAAAACATGATAAAAAGTAATATTCAAGAAATTTTAATTGTGGAAATAATAAATTATTATTAAAACTATAACTATGCAGACAAGAGTAATAATCAAATTATGCATTCAGCAACCAATTTGGCTTTGAAGAATTTAACTCTCAGTGAGACGATATGAGTAAAATAACTAGTCATCACTTTCTTCCCAAATTTCCTGAGGAAGTCTAGTATATCCCAAGTTAATTATTTAATTTGTGCTTTGAAGATATTTGAGCAGTTATGATGAGAAGTGGATGAGGAAGTTTGCATTTTTCTGCTTGAAATCAGAAAAGTACATTGTAGTGCTTTACGCTAGAGTACAAGAGGTGACAACAGGCAATGGGCTGTTTTATCAAGGCAGATGACTTTACTTTTCCTATCATATGGATCCAACATATACTTATTTCTTTGAATTTTAGAGAATCGTTCTAAAATCTTTTTTAAAAATATATTCAGATCAGTAAATGCCTGAGCTACTAATATTTTTTTTTATTTGTATAAGAAACTTCTCTGGGCTCTCTGCACTGGGATCTCTTAGGTGTCCTGTTAGAGGATGAGAAGACAACTGAGGTGTTATGGGCTAGGTTTAAGAGGGCAAAATCACATGAGTGTTTCTAGCATCTGCTATAGCCCTCTTAGTGAGGAAGAAAATGAAGTTTCCTTCAGACAACTGGAAGAAGCATACTCACTCTGGTCTGTGTTGGATTGGTTCTAGCACCCCCATATCTTCTGGAGAGACAATACAACAGGGCACAAGACATCAAGGAGTTTTCTGGAAAAGCATTGATGGCAATTCTAAACACAGGTGATGGAAGAATCAATAAATTCTCTACAAAATATGATATCTACAAACAAGAAATGACTGGCAGGTGAAGACTGCAGCCTCAACTGCAGTGATGACAATAGAGCTCAGGATTCTGAGGAAGAAACTTTAAGCAGGCCAAGAAATAGGAACAAAAATCCAGATTTCAGAGGAGCAAACTTTGGCTCCTTTAGAGTTGTGCTTAGAAGAATCTCATGGAATATATCCCTGGAGCAAAAAGTGGTCAAAATAAACTTTTATTTTTTCAAGGATCACCTCCTTCTTCCTTAAGAATCATCCACTTTTAACACAGAAGGAAACAGTACAATTACTAGAAGCAGAATAAATATGAGCCATCAATGCATGCTTGCAGTAAAGACAGCCAATAAGTGAACTGGATGCATTAGGAGGGGTGTTTCCAGCAGGCTGACAAATGTGATCCTTCCCCTCTACTCACTCCTGGCCGCATCAGAAGCGTTGGATCCAGTTCTAGGCACCTCAGACATACTGGAGTGTTCAGTGAAAGACCACAAAGATGATAAAGGAACTAGAGAACCTCTGATATGAAGAGGGTGGACTGGAAAAGAGGGAATTCAAGACAACCTTATTCATGTGTACGAATAATAGAACGGAGGACATACAGAACACAGATACAATCTTCTCAGACGTTAAGGATCAGAACTAATGGGCACAAATTAAAATAGAAGGAATGTCTTTAAAACTTCTTTTCTGTAAGGTTGACTGATGTTTAATACAGGCTGATCAGAGATGTTGCACAGTCTCTCTCTTTGGAGGTATTTAGAACCTGACTAGAAAACTGTTGGAAAGCTTCTCATAGTCAACACATCTGGCCTGAAAACTGAAATACATGATTTGTGTAGGTACCTTTTATCCTCAATTATTCTGCAGTTCTGTGCAGTCATTCATTCTTCATGCAAATCTCACATTACAGCAAGATAAGACCAAATATTTAACTGGAATAAGTTAGCTTCCACTGCAACTTAGATTTTTCAGTTTATTTTAAACATGCATGTAGGTCGAGCCCTATATAGAATTCATGGACAGTCACAACAGAGATGCTGACAACAGAATAGAGGAGCTGATGTTACTGGAGATGTATAGGGGAAGGGAATACAATCTCCTTAAAAACTCTTTCATCCTTAATGAATACAGAGAAGTTTATTTAATCCTAGAAGGATCTGTTTCCAATCTCCAATATTTGAGATTTCTGAAACAGTATTCATCATTAAGTCATGCTGCAAAAGGTACTATTCTTCTTGTTTTATTTTTTTTTTCTTGTTAGAGATGCTGGTGGTTTTGTTATTACTGTTTTTGTTTTCCCTGGGAATTCTCTTCTTTTTGGCTACTTTTCATCTACAGATTGCACAAAATTTCAACTTTGGCTTTGCCAGAGCTTGTGTAACCTTTGCACTTGTAGGCCAGATTTTTAAAAATTAAAAGTTCTTTGTGTCTGCTTCCCTGAATTCTACTATAAAATAATGAAAGGACTTAACACAGAAAAAAAAAAAAAAAAAAAAGGATGCACTCTCAGATAGTTAGCAAGCTAGAATGACTACAGGTAGAAAACAAGAATCTGAGGTATAATAAACTTTGTCAGACCCTGGTAGTAATATAATAGTAACATAGGTTTTTCAAACTTTTTAATAAAGTGTAAATTGATTCAAATTTTCTGATATGTCAAATATCAGGGATTCATTTTCAATTTATTAAGAAAAGTTCCACCTACATCCTTTCTAAAAATAGAGAAATTAGCTAAGAACACTGGATTTGTTAATTCTGGAACTGATTACTCTGGTGCATTAACTAACAATCGGTGACTAGTATTGGAACTAATTAATGTGGCTTTTGATAAAGTTTCTACATCATATTATTCCTATATGAGTCTAATGCATAACAGATTTTTGCAAAAACAGTATTGCAGGGAGGATTCTCTCACTGACATGAGCTTTAAATATCAGCTCAATATTACACTCTTTCTTTTAATGAATCGTGTAGAATTTTTTACAAAAGGTTACTCTATTCTAAACAGGTAGAAAATATTTTTGCCTCATTAATAAATTTTAGACTGGAAATATCATTCTCCAATCAATGAAAAATATTTCTATTCAGAATATGTGATGTGAATTAGCAATATTAATATACTTGCTTTAGTGAAATTTTTGACATGATACGGGGATGTGTATTTCTTACTATGCAGATAACTCCAAAAGTAATGCCACCTATTTATTTCCAGGGAAACTACAACAGATAAAAAGAGCACAATAACACTGTTTGATAGAGCAAATCCTCAGCTTAAAAGCGCTATTTTTCAGCATAGTAACCACCATTAACTATACATTTTTGCCAATGATGAACAAGAATGATGTGCCCATAAAAAGTGCATCAGCAGTGTGATCAACGGTTGCTGTCACCACTGCTGAAATGCACCACCCAGCATCTCACTGTGTTCACATCCACTGTTTGGTCTTCAGGAACACTCAGCAAGCATCACTGAATGTCAGTGGGTGACATTTTTTCCACAGGGAGGAATCATATGACACACTTTTGCTCCATTCGCACCTCCATGTACCATGCTGTCAGACTGCCCCTCTGCTGCCATCTTTTACATGGCAAAAAAATATAACAGGATATTAGTGAGAAGGTTCAGCTTCTATTACCATACCACCAACATCTGTCTCTGACATCCTGGGCCAACATTATAAAATAGAAGGCATTACTTTTGATGCTGCAATCATAGTTCTAATGCAGATATGTTCCAAGAGTATTAAATCACAGATGCACACCTTAGAGAACACTGAATCATAGTAAAAAATAAGTAAAATTCACACGTTGATACTTGTCCCATATTCCTGGCCGAAATTCCTCATGCATGTTATCCCATCAGAGATCTTACACTGTGAAAATGTTAGATGTCCATAAGCATGGGTGATTTGAAGCAACTGAGAAGACATTTTTAAACTGTAGCCTCTTAGAACTCTAAAGAGGAGCAAATCTTTTGAATTAATTCTTTCCACTTTGTAAACTACTTCCTTTCCAAATGAGCATACTCAAAATTTCTGAGTCTCAGACTTGTGTTCTCAGGTATCACTAACAGGATCTGAGGACAACTTTGAATTATCTGTCATCTGTCCACCTCAGAAGAATTTCTTTTTCAAGACAGGGGGAAAGATGCAGATGCTTGTTAATTGCCTAGAATCTTAACTGTTGTGCTGTTTTTTGCTTGTTCGTTTGTTTTTGTTCTTTTTCCAGTTCTGTTGCTGAGATATCAGCTAATAATTATTTATTATTAAAAAAAAAAAAAAAAAAAAAAGGCTATACCTGCATGCTGTGATTACGTCTAGGCTGTGTTGTGTAACTTCTACAGGAAAACACGTAGGAGACAAGTTTTATGAAATTTAATAAGATATTGTAGCTCACTGCTGTGATTGTTTTCATGATATTGTTCCTATGTGACTAGACACTATCGCTTATTGAGCAATTGTATGAGAAAAGCACTGAAAGAAGAGCAAGTCTCATGTTATTTCTTAGGCACTTAGGATTTAGAAGCAATTAAACCTGGAAATGCTTATGCTTTTTTTTTTAAAACTAAATGGCAAGGAATGAATTAATTGAAATTATAACAACCAAACATGTGAGCTCAGGTAAGAGTAATTCAGGTTTACTGCACTAAGAAAGAAGCAAACATGCATGTGTTCTTTTTCAGTGATCAGTGATCTTCTAGTTTTAACTGTTATTATCAAATATGTTTAGCATATTTTTGAAATCAACGAAGGGAGAAACCCTTTAAGGTATGTGTCAGATATTTGGATAAATGCCAGAGAGAGAGACTAGCTAAAACCCTGCTCTCACTGAATACCTTGTCTTCCCTTAGCAAGCTGATAGTTCTGACCATGAGACATTTCCACATTTGTCACCTCCAACTCCATGCACTCACTTCTTTTTTTCATGGTGTTGGAGACTGCTGATGTCACTGAGCTTTGACTGAGAATAATCAGATTTGATCCAGCTTGCTAATTCCTGCAGAGCTGCTTTGAATTGTGTACCTCCACAGAGCCATTTTAAAATACTTTACAAAACTCTGCATGCTTTAAATGTACTTTATCATAGACTTTGGTACATGACGTTATTTTAAAAATAGGAAAAACGTATACTTACATTATTTGAAAGCTAAAAGGCAGCAATATTTCTATCTGTATATCATTCTTCAAAAGCAAATAGTAATGTAATAAACTGATACGAATCTTATCTATCAGTGCAGCATCGGCTTAGGAATCAGACTGTCCTCAGTCCCAGAATAGTTTGACAAATGACACTGAGGTTGTTGATATCTCAATTTATCAAACCATATAATGGAAATAATAGGGAAAACAAGCTGCCTATTAATGCTGTCACTGCAATGTAGACCTAGTGTTTTGCTGGTAGTATTGCATAATTGTGCTTTGACAGAGAAACAGAAGTAGCTAGAGTAATCTGGAGGAGGAGCTAGAGTAATTGCCAGTTACTTCATTTGCCATTAAAATCAGTTTTCTTGAAGAAAAGCAAATATAAAAGTAAACTTTGGTTTAATATGCACTGAATATTTTTTATCAATTAGAAAAAAAATGCATATATAAGAGTGAGGATTCCTAAAGCAAACATAATAATGTTTGTGGTTGGTTTTTTTTTGGGGGGGGGAGGCTGCCATTTCCTTCACTCAAGTAGCAGTCATTCCTAGTCTTTATTTGTGCCATAAAGCTTTTCCATGAATGAGGTAAAGATGACTTTTAACTTGAACTGGAAAAATGCAAAGTGCCTTGAAGTTTTAGGTTTAAGTACAAGTATTTTCATGCTTGAATTTTCTCTCACGTCATTGAAGAAATCAACAATGAAAATTGTAGTTCCCTTCTGAACAAGCCAGTGCCAGCCACATAGATTTGAACTTTTATTATCAGCTGCATTTAGGACCAACAATGCAGAAATATAGGCACTGTCACATCTATAAACACTCAGAAGCTCAAGAGTAAAATTTTCTGTCATATTTTGCTTTATAAATAAGAATGGTGGATGGGCAGTATAAAGAAGCAGGATAAATTCCTTTAGAAATGCACTCTATTGCAAATGATTTTTTTTTCTCCAGACCATGCAGTCACCCCCCCCCCAGTGCCTAGTTTGATTTTCAGCAGATATTTATTTGTCTGCTGTCACTGAGATTTTCTCTCGTATGTGACCTTATTTTTTTGCAATGACAAGATAGACAGTTGTCAATCTTCGGGACTTAGCATATGTAAGTTAATAAATATTTTAAGAGCACAAAATTATGTCAACAAAAATGATAGGTAAAACTGCCAGGATGTTCTGACCATTAATCACTTCTGACATGAGTTTTACACTTAATTTTCCCTAATATTCCTGTTGGATTGAAAAATATATATAAATAGTATTCATGCTTTGTAATCTGGAGATACATTTTTTTTTGTTTTTGTGTTTTTTTTTTTTTTACAAAAACAAAATTGTTGTGACCTAAACAAAAAGCAACTAATAATATGAAACAACCAATGTGACAGTCTTTCAGAATGATCTGTATTTAAACCTAAGCTTGTTAGACCACTTCATTTACAAATCTGCTTTTTGTCTTCTCACTATCACTTTACAAATTAATGAGGCACTTTTAGAAACACATAAACTTGCCAGGAGATACCTAATTTTTGTAAGTGAAGCAACTGCTTGCAGCAGAATTTTTTTCTAATATGTACCTGAGATCTTAGAGCTCACCACAGTTTAACTCCTCGAAGTGGACACTGTTGCTGCCCACAAGATCAGACTGCCGCAGCCCCATCCCATCTGGCCTTAAACACCTCCAGGGATGGAGCATCCACAGATTCTCCAGGCAGCCTGTAGCAATGCCTCACCACCCTCTATGAATTTCCTCCTCAAGTCTATTATAACTTTTCCATGTTAGTTTAGAACCATTCCCCTTGTCTTATCTGTATAAAAACAAAACAAAACAAAACAACAACAACAAAAAAACACCTGGTCTCTTATCATGTTTCTTAGTTCCCTGCAAGTACTGGAAGGAAAAAAAAAATTAGTAATCTCTTTTCCTTATCTCCTATACATCTTTTTAGTTAAATTATGGGTACTAAGATATTCTTACTGGCTTACTATGTTAAAAAATGATGCAGATGTATCATGAGATCAGCAAGACCTATAACAGAAATAACGCATTTTCTTAATTCGTTTCTCACATTGATTTTAACAGTAACTTACATATTTTTTTCTTTTTAAGACTGATATCTTAAGATCTCAAAATATGTTCATGTGCTTGTACAACAACATGCCTATTTCTTCAAATGTGGACAGGTAAATACTTAATAAAATCATTGCTACTTTTCTTGTGTTTCTAGAATGCTGCTCATTATCTCATTAAGGACTTCTCAGAGAAGGAGGATCTGAAAAGCATTTTCAGAAGAAGTCACCCAGTTCAAAGGTAAGCTCTGACAGTACCCTGGAGATCATAAAGAGTCTGTTCATCTTGAAAATGAGGTCAGCAGCTCAGTTTCACTAAAACACAGTCTGTTGCTTTTAAGAACTTCCTTCCAAATGTATTTTGTACTCATTTACATGCTGTAGTGACCATATGTGATTTCAGAAGAGACTGAAATTTATCAGAAAATAAGAACATATCCTCTGAAGTGAATGCTATATGCTAAAGTTGAATTTCACATTCAAAAAGTGTGGTCATGGCATCTTCATATACTATTTTTAAGTGTTGAAACATTATTTACCTGTTAATAAACCATTAAAAAGACTGAGGAGACTAATAATGGGAGGAGAGAATGATGTAGTGCATATCCTCACTCCTTTTTAAGTAAATAATTAGCTAAATAGAATTCCTACATTGACATCCTTGTCTATAATTTGAAAAGATATAGGTTTGAAGAATGGACTAATCAGTGGATATAGAATTGGTAAGATTGTCACAGACAGAGAATTGAAGTCAGTAGATATATGTTCAGGTAGAGGTTGATGACAAATGGTGTCCACCAGGGGTTTGTCTTGGGACTGATGCTCTTCAACATCTTTATCAATGAAGTGGAGAGTGGGATTGAGCGCACCTTTATCAAGTTTGCTTATGACAGTAAGCTGACTGGTGCAGTTGATACAGAAGAAGAAAGGAACACCTTCAAGCTTGAGAAATGGGCCTGTGACAATTTAATGAGGTTCAGCATGGCCAAATGCAGGGTGTTTTCAATTTCTTCAAGAAGATTGAAATAATTTTAGTTTATCGACTTCTTGAGATAGATAAACATTTTGGCTGTCCATACTTGTTCAAGAGACACTGAATTTCTGCATTAGACATTGCTTACGTATTTCCGATTGCAGTATTTATAGAGGCTGAGAAAGAAGCGCAAAGTAAACCACTAAAATAAAATTTTAAAAAATCATAAATTAAAATAGTGATTTTTCATCTCCAAATAGCATCATATCAACATTATCTGCAAAGAGCACACTTGATTCTTCATCATGTGACAATTTTGTGCTGTCATTCACAAATATTCAGACTGTAAACAGAAATACATCAGAATAGACTATAGTGGTCCTCTTGTCTGTAAAATACTAATGACTTTACAAACTGTAGGGTTTTCAAACAAGAAAAATCCTCTTTTAATAAAGAGATTTACAAAATGTTTCTACATACTACCTTCCTAGCTTTGCTTTTTCATTTCTCTTTAAATTATGAAGTGAAGCCATTAGCTGTACTTCCAGAAACTGAAAAGTAAAAATCTGCAAAATTTCTTCAATGTAACACAGAAAAGAAAAGAAAGAATAGTAAGATATAAGTCATAGAATCTTAGATTTTTTTTCAGCTGGAAGGGACCTATAAAAGTCATCTGATTAAACTCTCTTGCAATAAATAGGGTCACCTACAGCTATATCAAGCTGCTTAAAACCCAATCCAGTCTAACCTTGACTGACTCCAGAGATTGCCATACAAGCTGCAGCCAGCAAAGCATAGACAACAACCATTTGCTCACTCTGTGGCTCTGAGGCTGCTTACAACTTGGAAGCCTGGTTGAGGGTGGGCAGTGCTGGTTCCAGCCTGCCTACAAGCTGCCAGCTCCCCAGTATAGGCTCAGAACTTTTGCTGGCTTCAAAAAGCCCCCAGAAGAGCTTTTTGTCATCCCTTTTTACTTCAGATCCCTTCCCCAGTGCAGTCTTACCTGCTCTGAAGCTGGTCTCTGCAAAAACACAGCTTGATGTCATCCACAAACTTGCTGAGGGTACACTCGATCCCACTATCAGTGTCACTGATGATGATATCAAATGGCACAAGTCCCAGTACTGAACCCTGAGGAACACCATTCCTCACTGATCTCCATCCAGACATTAAGCCTTTGACCACCACACTCTGAGTATGATCTCACAACTAGTTCCTTGACTGTAAAGCAGTAAACCCAGCAAATCCATATCTTTCCAATTTGGAAAGAAGGATGTTGTTAGGGACCACGACAAAGGCCTTTCCTCAGCCACTCCTCATAAGACTTGTGCTCCAGTCCCTCCATCAGCTTCATTGTCCTTCTTGCACTATTTCTGACACAAGCTGGGGTGCAGCTGTCCTTCTTGGCCATCTGGGCAAATTGCTGGCTCATATTCAGATGGCTGTCTACTAACATCCTCACATCCTTTTCCTCTGTGTGGCTTTTCAGCCACTCTGCCCCAACCCAGCAGTTTTGCATGGTGCTGTAGTGACTGTCTCGCTCCAATTTATAGGAGGGAGATGAGGTTCTTTTAATATCTGTATACCCGGTGTGAGATTAAGAAACAACGGTTCATATGTTAGTCCAACCAGTTTATTACAGATCCTAATCAGGGAGACCGGGAAGGGAATGAGGGCGATAGAAAGAATAGGAAAGAAGCAAGAATCGTGTAAAACGGGGCTAGTCACCACCAGGATCCAGCAGCGGTCCCGCTGCACACCGTTTCGAAGGTCTGAAGCAGAAGCAGCAGGGGGGAGAAGCAGCGTGGCCGGCCTTGGGCAGCAAGCAGGCAGCAGGAGGCAGTCACAGAGCCAGTCCGGGGGGAAGCAGCAGGACTCAGGTAGCGGGCTCAGGAGAGTCCATCAGCATGCAGGCATCCCGTAGTGAGGAATCTGATGGCAGACACCTTTGTTCTTCTTCAGCATTGTGGTAGAGCGCAGAGCAAGCCCTGGAGGGAGAGAGGGAGGCTATGAGGCTTCTTCATGGCAGAAACCTTCTGTTGCCAGAAAACCTCACCTCATGATTGTAGATCCCCATTTTATCCTTCTTTTCCTCCCTATGTGACATCTCTAGGTGCTTGAGCAAGAGTCATGTGAGTACCCCCTGAGATGGCCATCTTCCTCAAGATAAGCCGACACAAATGACCGCTTCACCGCCATTAAGCTGCAGCTTATCTCTCTCTCGTTGCCACCGGCCTTGTCCATCTGTGCCCCTCAGACAAAGGATTTCACAACCCTTGCCCAGGACTTGTCCATCAAAGTTCTCCAGACAAAGGATTTCTCAACCCCTGCCCAGGACTTGCCTGAACTTGTTCATCTGTGTCCTCAGCAAGCTTTGCGTTAATGATGTAAAAGAATAATCTCTTACAGTGACCAAAGTGCAGGACCTAACATTTGGACTTGCTGATCCTCATATAATCGGCCTGTTGATGAGTCTATCCAAATCCCACATAGGACCTTCTGTTATAAGCACATAGAAGATATCCTTTCAGCCTTTTCCAGGCTAAACAGCCCCAGGTCTCTCAGCTTCTCCTCATAAGGAAGATGCACCAGGCCCCTAATGATCATTTTTGTGTTCTTCCACTTCACTCCCTCCAGCAGTTTCCCGCCTTCTGTGAATTGGGGAGCCCAGAAACACACAGTTCTCCATGTGTGGCCTCACCAGGGCAGACTAGAAGGGAAGATCACCTCTCTCAACCTGCTGGCTACGCACTTCTAATGCACTCCAGGATACCATTCACCTTCTGAGACACAGGGGCAATCTGCTGGGTTTTGGTCAACCTGTTGTACACAGGGGCATCCAGGACCTTCTTATCACAGATTATTTCCAGCAGGTCAGCCCCTAACCTGCACCAGTCTGATTATGTCTGATTATTTCTCCCCAGTTATAAGACTCCACTCTTGCCCTTGTAGAGCTCCTGCATTCCAGCCTGTACAGTCTTGCTCAATGGTAAGCCTTCCTCCAGCTTCATATCATTAACAACCTTGCTGAGGGTGCTTTCTCTCCCTTCATCCAGGTTGCTGATGAAGATGTTGAACAAGATGTTCCTGTTACCTTTGGGGAATTTCATTTCGTCAACCTCTTATGTTAAGCAATTTCCCCATGACTGGAATTGTTGAGCGATATCTACGTCCTGATCTTATGAGTTTTTCATTAGATGTTCTCTCCTTATCCTTTTGAGGAGGGGGATATTGGGATATCCACCTCGTGCTCTGATGCCGTTAGCTGCAGTCAGAGCCGAAACACACATGAGCACGTGATCAGACACACTCACCGAGCACAGAATTAAGAAAAGGTTTATTCAGAACTCTTCATCCTCAGGTTGGGAGCTGTTGTCTCCAGGGAGCAGGTTGCTGCTGGCAACCTCGTGCCTCTGTTTTCTTTGTCTGACGATGCAGCTACAGGTGAAAGCCCTGTGCAGCACAGAGCTCAAAGCACCATCCTCACAAGGGTAGGATACAAGTGGCCTTGGTACCCAGCACGTCCAGAGAAGTGCCAGAAGCTTTGGCACCATCATCTGCTGACTGCTCTGCTGCCACGTAATGTGCCACAGAGCAGCTCCCAGCACAGAGGGCCAGCATCTGGGCTGTTCTTGTTAGAGTTCCCAGATTACTGATGGGTGCTCATCACCTTGGACTTGCCATTTTCTAAATTTGCACAGGTCTTGTGGCTACCAGATGCCTCCAAACAAAAAGTGTGACTCCATCAATCAATTTCCCTCTCACAATCCCAAATGCCTCTCAACCTTTCTACTTAGAATCATGGAATCATAGAATACCAAGGTTGGAAAGGACCTACAAGATCATCTAGTCCAACCATCCTTCCATTACCATTTCTACTACAAGCCTCTAAACCATATCTCGTATCTCCTCATCTAGACGCCTCTTGAACACTAGAGGGACAGCAACTTTACCACCTCCCTGAGCAGCCATTCCAGTGCCTGACCACACTCTGAGACAAAAGGTTTTCATTATATCCAATCTAAAACTCCTCCAGTAAAACTTCTGGCCACTTCCTTGGGTCCTGTCCTTCCTTCTTAATCTCTACTACCATTCTGAGCAGACCACCCACCAGCTAAGATTACACACAACTGATGTCTGGTGCCTTCTTGTATTCTCCGCAGCCTGGGACCTGAACTGCAGAATGGACATACACGCTTTCAGTCAAAGTCTCCACATCCTTTTCAGCAGCAATTCACCACCGTGGGAAGACCATGGTTGCATCTCAGTACATCCAGAGAGCAACAACGCCTTAAGTGACATCCGACACTCCTCACTAAAGCCACACACATCAGAACCACCACACTGCAGAAGAGGGGAGAAGGGGGGGGAGAGGAAGGGTTGCTTCTCCCTCCCCCAGTTCCATAGGTTATCTTGTAGCTTCTTAGTTTTATACCAAGATTTCCCACACAAATAGGAAACGACAGCAATACTTAGATGCATTCATATGAAATCTAGTGAGGAGGACAAGCCATGTGCTGCTGTTATAAAAACCACCACCTCTGTGCCTTGGCTTTCCTAATCCTATCTCTACACACACGGACAACAGCCCTGTATTTCTCCCAGGACACACAAAAAACCCTGCTTCCACTTCCTGTACATTTCCCTTTTCCTTTCAGTTTAAGCTGCAGGTCCTTGCTCAGCCACGTTGCTCGTCTGCCTCCTCTGCTCGACTTCTTGTGCTGGACAATGGAGAGCTCTTGTGCTCTCAGAAGGGTTTCCTTACAGAGCTGCCAGCTCTGTTCTGTGCCCGTGCCCTTAAGGACAGTTTCCCAGGGGATCCCATCCAGCAATTCCTTGAGCAGCCGGAAGCTTGCCCTCCAGAAGCTCAGGGTTCTTTTTGCCAGGCCTGCGTTCTTCAAGATCACAAACTTCGCCAGGGCACAGTCGCTACAGCCCGGGCAGCTTCCAGTCCTAACCTCTCCAATGCTCTCGTCCGCACTGGTGAGCACCAGGTCCAGTAAGGCTTCACCTCTGGTCGATCCATCTAATGCCTGGACTAGGAAGTTATCGTCAGCGGACTCCAGGAATCTCCTGGATTGTCTGATCAGGTGGTGTGTAGCAGACCCCATCCACTAGATGCTCTTTGCTGGACTGATCCTTGATTTTATCCCACAGTCTCTCAACCTGATTGTGACTGTTCCTCAGACACAGCTTGTTGCAGTCTCTCCACTACCTAACACGGGGGACAACTCCCCCACCCCTCCTACCCTGTGTATCCCTTCTGAAAAGCCCGTAGCCCCTCAGTCACAGTATTCCAATGGTGGGTTTTGTCCCAGCACGTTTCCACGATAACAGTTAGGTCATGCTTTCCCCATTACGTCACGGTTTCTCATTCCTCCTGTTTATTTCCCATGCTGCGTGCGTTGGTATAAAGGCACTTCAGCTTGGCTATTGACCTCGCTGCTTTCTCGGAGGAGCCGTCCCTAACACCTCCAGGACAAGTCTGGGGTTTTCTCCTAACGCCTCCCACGGTGTCAGCGTTCTCACACTCTTCTCTGTCACCACTACACTTCTTTCCCCCATCATATCTAGTTTAAAGCCCTGCTAACCAGCCCAGCCAGCTTGCTCCCCAGAATGTTTGCGGCCCTTCTAGTCAGTCGTCTCCCGTCCGCTGTCCGCATTCCCCCTTTCTCAAGGCTGCATCCCAAACCATAGTACCCAAATCCCTGAGTACAACAGCATTCGCAAAGCCATTCCTTCAGCATGTTCATCCTCCTCCTTTCACGCAGATTCCAGTCACCAGCTGAGAGGGCAGAGGAGAACACTACCTGTGCTCCTGATCCCTTCAGCACTCTTCCCTGAAGTCCCTTTACATCGCCCAAGAACTTCTTGTGCCTGCCTCTTCATTTCCAGTGTGGAAAACTAGTAAAGGACAGCAATCAGAGGGCTGGACCGGGCGAGTGATGTTCTTAGCAACGTCTGTCTCCCGGGCTTCAGGCAGGCAACGCACCTCCCCATGGGACGGTTCCGAGCAGCTTGTCTGGCCCTCAGTTTCTCATCAGAAGGGAGTCCCCTATGATGACAGCCCTTCTTTTTTTCGTAACTGATGTTGTAGCGATATGGGGAGCAGCCTGACTAGCCCCGGGCAACCTCTCTTGCAGGGTGGACCTTCAGCCGCATCCACATCCCCCTCTTCCTCCAGCTCCACAGCCTCGTACGTGCTATGTAAGGGCGCCAGGGAAGGTTGGACAGGCTGAAGGGCAGTTTGCTTGATGCCCCGAACAGGGACTTGTTTTCATCCCTCGCTGTGTCTGAGGTCACCCCCTCAGGCATTCTCCGCAGCCCAGTTCCACCTGGTTCTGTGACTAATGGGGCAGGAAACCCACCGCCCCAAAACACAAGAATGGGGGGAGGGGGGAAACAGGCGGTAACCACATTGATCATTGGAATAATCGGAGGATGTGTTTTCCCACACAAATAGGAAACGACAGCAATACTTAGATGCATTCATTTGAAATCTAGTGAGGAGGACAAGCCATGTGCTGCTGTTATAAAAACGCTGACACTTTTGAAAAAGGCAAAAAGTTTATCACATCAGACGGAAGAAGTAAAATGAAATTTAATAGTTTTATTATATTTTTTCTTTAGTTCCAAATTAAAAAGCCAGATTGAGCCAAATGAGGAATCCGTGTACAAAATGGTCATGTACATGCTAGGTGAGAAGGAAGCAATTTGTACACAAACAGGAAAGCCACGCTTCTCATCAAGTGCCAGTACCTTTCCTACGGTCTTGCTAAATGTAAAGGCGATGAAGTGATGATGCTGCGGTGAAGAAGGATGCTGCTTGGCAGAACTGGCACCTGAGACAATAAGCAGTTGTGTAGAACAGGAGATGTGCACGGGTATTGAATCATGAGAACAGCTCTTCTGCATCATGAGAACAGCCTCTCACACCAAGGACGGAGGCTTGCATAAATGTGAGCTCAAGAACAGAGAGCAGAAGAAGGGGCAGACCTTGCTGCCTCTGGTGAGTGAGTGACCAGGGTGTTTCATTTGCAGACCGGAGAGGGAGTGCAGGGAGGGACGTGCAGGGCTGGCCCACAGGTTGGCAGAGGCTGTCTCAACCTGCCAGGCTTCCCCCCACTGAGCACAGTCCAGACCCAGTCTTCTTTTTGTGCCTGGTGCCTTGCTCGCCTCATGCTGAGGGCACACAGCCACACCAGAAGCTGAAGACTTGTCTTCTGCTTCACCAGAGGGGGGGGACTCCAGACAGTCACCGTGGTGTTGGCTGCTTCTATGTATTCCTTTGCTCAGGCTTGGCTGCCCAGTGGTCCCGCAGAAAAAAGCCATCGGTGTCCCAAGAAAGATCATCCTTTGGCGACAAGGCGTGGGTAGGTACGGATTGCCCCTCAAGCCTGGGACCTGCAGACACGGCAGAGGCTGGAGGCAAGGATTTTGCCTGCCCAGATGGTGTGCTCGCCGGGCCTTTAGCAGCCTCTGCCACAGTGCTGTCTTCCCCCTCTTCCTGCTCATCCATCAGAACATCACCGCAGAGAGAAGTGCAAAGACAGCACGGCAGGAACATGGCTCTTCTCCTGCCGGACCGTGGCCTTCCTTCAGCATCCGTGGCACCCAGCACGGCCTGAGAAGTGCCAGCAGCTTTGGCGCCATCGTCTGCTGCCTGCTCTACTGCCAGGGAACGTGACGTAGAGACCCTGTCAGCATCTCTGGTGCCCTCCTGAGCACCGGGAGCAGGTCGTGTCTCATCCTTGGGGCACTTCCCAGCCTTGGGGGCCAGCACCTGGGTTGTTTGTGCCGGTGTTCTCACAATGCTGGTGGATGCAGGTTGCCTTGGACCCTCCGGTTTCTGCCACGGTCCTGGTCTTGCGGCTACCGGACGCCTTTGGTATGCCAAACTGAGGGACTTGCATGTGGGATGTGCAGACTTGACAGGGGGTGCAGGGACATGCAGGGATGGTCCACCGCTGGGCAGAGGCTGTGTCCCTTCCCCAGGGGCTCTGCTGTGGGTGGATGCGTCCCTGAGCTCCAGCCTGTCCACCTGCAAGAGAAGCAGAGGAGAAATGCTAAGTCAGTGGCATGCTTTCCCCTCACGACCCACTCATCCGTGCTGAAATGTGTCCCGCAAGGCGCTGCAGGGAGCCCGAGGGCAGCACTCAGTTCACCGATTGCTGCAGCCCTGTTCCCTTGTGCCAGTGTCAGAGAGCTGCCCGCTGTGAGGCACCCTCATGCCCCCGCTGTCCCCTGCAACAGTCCCTGACACACTCTGGCAGCCATCTGACCGTGACAGGGTTCGACCTTCCAGACTTTCCCGCAGTGTGCACACTCCTGACCCTGCCTCCACTTCATGCCTGCTGACAACCACTCGCATCTTGCTCACCCCGTGCTGAAGCTTCCCAGGCACTGGAGACGCTGGAGGTCGGGCCTGTGCCTCACCAAATGATGTGCTCACAGGGTCTTTGGCTGCCACTGCCACAGCGTCTCTCTCAGCGGTGCCTTTCCCCTCTTCCTGCTCATCCATCAGTACATCACTGCATGTAGAACAGCAAAGACAGTAGGGCAGGAAAATGCCCCTTCTCTTGACGGACCGCGGCCTTTCTTCAGCATCCTTCGCACCCAGCACGGCCTGAGAAGTGCCAGCAGCTTTGGCACCATCGTCTGCTGCCTGCTCTGCTGCCAGGGAATGTGACGAAGAGACCCTGTCAGCACCTCTGGTGCCCTCCTCAGCACTGGGAGCAGGTCGAGTCTCTTCCTTGGGGCACTTCCCAGCCTTGGGGGCCAGCACCTGGGTTTTTTGTGCCGGTGTTCTCACAGTGCTGGTGGGTGCACGCTGTGTAGGCCATGCTGGTTTCCGGCAGGGTCCCGGTCTTGTGGCTACCGGACGCCTGCGGTACGCCAACCTGAGGGACTTGGGCGTTTTCTTTGCAGGCTCCACGGGCAGTTGAGGGAGACACAGATCTGTCTGCGAGCCCTCATCCCTCGCTGCTGTATCGTGGTGCTGAGGGTTGCCCCGTAGAGATAGGACAGGCAGCCCGCCACTGGTAGCTCCCACAGCACCTGCTCTGCCTGTTGGAGAACTCCTGGGGGCTGCTGCTGGCAGTGTGGACAATATGGGTGCATTCTGGGGTGCTGCCGTCAGTGGCATTGCCTGCCGCCGGAGAGGCGGCAAGGCTGGCAGAGGCTGCCTCCTTACTCCAGAGCCATTGCTGCGGGACACTGCCTGCCTGAGCTCTGGTCTGTCCGCCTGCAAGAGAAGCCGAGGGAAAACATAAGTTAGCGGGGTCCCTTCCTCTCACGCTCCACCGGTCCCTGTTGGAACGGCTCCCGCAAGACCCTGAGGAGCACCCAAAGGGCAGCACCCAGCTCACGGCCACTGCCACCCCGTTCCCTAAAGCAGAACTGTCACAGTACGGCTCCACCCCCAGCAGTCCCCAACACACCCCAGCAGGCAAGCCGCTGCAGCAGCCTCATCCTGCTAGGAGCGGTCCCCACCAGCAGCTGCCACCTGCTCGTTGGCTGCTCCCCGCACTCGGGAAGCCGTTCCCACTTCCCTTGGGCTCCCTACCTGTGCACGGCGGCTCCCAGAGGCTTGCGCGCTCTCCAGGTGGGCTAGCGGTGGCAGACGGATTTCACGGAGGGACACATCCCGGCTCCAGCTGCCTGGCTGCACAGCTTGCTGCGGCCTGCGGCCCACCTGTGTAGGGAGAAGGAGGCATGGGATGAAGGTGGCTGCGTTACCACCAGCATCCCTGGCAAAGCCCCCATTAGGAGGCCGCTCCTGCACACGGATGGCCCGGCTGAGCTCAGTCCTACTGCTCTCTGCCTCTGGGCGCAGAGCTGCTGGGCCCGCCGCATGGGCCTGGGCTGGCCTGGGAGTTGGCGCATCCCCAGGAAATGCCCCGGGACACGAGGAGCAGTGCCCTGGCCAGAGGTGCTCCGGGCCCGCCATGGCACCCCAGCCTCTGCCGTGCCCTGAAGGATGCCTCGGTGCTTCAGGTGCCGTGGCATCCTTCTCCCTCCCACCACATCCCGCACCTGGCGCTGTTCCTGCACGCTCAGCAGCCCTTTGTTGGGCTGGGAGCAGGCCTTCTTCTCCTGCTCCTTGGGCATGTCTGTATCCTCTCACAGAGACAAAGCTGCAGGTACCCAGGGGAGCCGCTACCTCCTCAAGGAGCTGCTCTCCTGAAAGTGAGCAGCGCAGGGACTCCGGCTCCTGAAGGCACCGGAACACCCCCGTGTCACAATGGCCTTTGGGTGTGGTTGCCCCGCGCATCACAAAGTCCTGGCAGTTGCCATGGAGGCCCCGTGCCCCTCTCCTGGCAGCCCGCCCCACGGCCAACATGTCGAGGCGCCCCTCCTCACACAATCACAGAATCATTGGGGTTGGAAGGACCTCTGGAGACCATGGAGTCCAACTCTTCCGCCAAAGCAGTGTGATGAAGAAGGAAGAACTGCTTGGCGGAACTGGTACCTCTAATGATAAACAGTTGTGTAGAACAGGAATTCTACATGGGTACGGAAGATTTTATTTGGTTTAATTTTCAACATTCAGAGCATGCATATCTTGTCTGGGTGCAGCAATGCAGTCACATCTCTAGTCATTAACTGAACAAAAAACAAAAGCACTACAATTTAGACATTTGGGGTACTTCTTGTTTTCTTTTCCTATGGAAGGAAGGAAGGAAGGGAGGAAGGGAGGGAGGAAGGGAGGGTATGGAGAGGAGAAGGGAGGGAGGGGATGGAGAGCGGAGGAGAGGAGCGGAGCGGAGCGGAGCGGAGCGGAGCGGAGCGGAGAGGAGAGGAGAGGAGAGGAGAGGAGAGGAGAGGAGAGGAGAGGAGAGGAGAGGAGAGGAGAGGAGAGGAGAGGAGAGGAGAGGAGAGGAGGAAGGAAGGGAGGGAGGAAAGGAAATGAAGGGATGATGAAAAGGTAGGAGGAAGACTCCACTGTGTGGTCTGATAGTTCAGATAGCTACGGATAAGCAGCCTGCACCCAGCTAAATCCCCTCATAGCTACATTGCCCTCCTCACACAATCACAGACTCACTGGGCTTGGAAGGGACCTCTGGAAACCACTGAATCCAACCCTTCTGCCAAAGCAGTGTGCTGCCATCAGCAAACTTGCACTGAATCCCATCATTTATGTCACGCACAAAGACATTTAAGTGCACCAGATCCAAGACTGTGCTTTGGGGGACACTGCTCGTTACTGATCTCCACCTGGACAAGAACCATCGACCACAGCCCTCTGTCTGTGACCTTCCAACCCATTCCTCACCCAATGAATAGTTCACCCTTCAAGTCCCCGTCTTTCCAACTGAGAGAGAAGAATGTGGTGGGAGACCACGCCAACGGCCTTGCAGTTGCCTTCCCTTTGTCCACTTGTGGGAATCAAATGTTGTTTCTGCATTTGAATTAGGTAATTTTTTATTTCACGGTCTCCGCTGCCATAGTTCTTTTTGGGAGTCTTTCTACTTCACTTGGGGCGGGGCCGCTGATAGTTTTCATCACTTATTCTCTAGATGAACCTTCCCCAGGAATGCAGGCTCAGTGTATAGGTGTATAAATGTATATTTTATCAAACACATTGCGAGAATGTCCTGCAAGAGATTTACCAAACCAGAGAACAGGTCATGACACGCACAAGGAAGCGCCTGCAGAGACACTGGGAAGGCCTGGTATCCTCACCCCCTGTCTCTTTTTTTAACAAAGACTTTGAAGAAAATTGCCACATCAGTACGACTGACACATCTTGGAAACAACAGGATGGCTACTGAGTGACACCAGATAACACACACATTACCAAATGTAAACCTTGGATAAGACTGTGAACCCGGAGTACCCAGCCAATGGGGAAGGAGGGGAGGGGGACAGGCAAAGGGGGAAACATGGTACAAACTGTCATTGTGTCCTTAGGGGTGCTCCTGCTTGTGGGACGCCTGCCATTGCAACCACGAATCAAATCTGCTTTTATCAGAGATATTGTCCTGGCAAAATTATTTGGATATTTCCCACAATTTGGGGGCTCGTCTGGGATTATTATCGCCTCTCTGGGGGTCCCCCTACTGCTCTGGACTGGATAGGTGCACCGCGCTGATTTTAGGGGTCCTGTCTGGGTGGTGCGGTGACTCCTTGGGATGGCCAATAAGAAACCAAGACTGTTACATAAAGGACGGGCTCTGTGAAAGCCAAGGGGCAGGTAGGCACGTGCATTGACCCCCACAGACCTGGTAACTTGGTGCACGGACCAAGGTAAGGGAATTTAATTCTTGCCTTCGGGGTCAGGGGAGACTCGGGTGAGTCTCCGGAGTGGGCTGCTGGCGTGCTGTGTGCTTGACGAAGTGCCAGCAATACACCCCTACTGAATCTGAGAATCGGAGCGAGGTACTCCGGAGGGATTGGCCCTACAACTGAGAATTGGAGTGTGGTAACCTGTGAGCTGGGGAGTTCACAGCAGCGTTCCAGAGGCATGGGGAATAGGAACTCCCAAGAACAGGGAAAAAGGGTTCCCAGAACTGTGCCTAAAGAGAGCCCCTTGGGAAATAAGCTTCAGAATTGGAAAATAATCCCAAAACTAGGGACAAGAACAGGAAAAAGATGCTTAAATACTGTATACAGCCATAGGCTTGAGAACCACTACAAGGAAAATCATTATTTTGACCAAAATAAGGGTCTGACGAAGATGGGGCCTGTCAGACTTTGAATTCATATGTAAACAGCAAGACTCCTTTTTTGAAAGAGAATTGGCTTATGCCACGTAATGGTGCAAGAAGTAAAACAGTTCCTCACAAGAAGGAGTCGAAGCTCAAAAGAAAAAGCAAAGAGAAGCAGAAAGATCATAAATGGAATCCCTTAGATAACTGCCCCCCCCCCCCCCCCCCCCCCCCCCTTCCCCCATTCCCCCGCTCCTTCAGTTTCTAAAGCAATGCAAGCTGCAGTGACCTCCCTCTCCAGAGAAGGAGTGGCTGTGCTGCTGATCCCATGCAGGGTCCTAGAGAGAGGATGCACTCTCGGTTACTGAGGGAATTGGAGCAATGTGAATGGGACCTAGAGAGTTTTTCTTTCTCGAACACTAACCTCACTAATATTCACTATACTTCCCTCACGGGGAAGTTTCCTTAGGTCAAAGGGAAATAGGCTATGCTAATGCCTGATGTTTTTACTAACAGAAAGGTTAGGAGTTTCAAGAAGGAAATGAATTCCTTAATTGAGGATCCTATAGGAGTAGCAGAACAATTAGATCAATTTCTAGGGCCTAATTTCTGCTCGTGGATGGAAATGATGTTTATGATAGATATCTTGTTCACTGGAGAAGAAAGAGGCGTGATTAGGTGGGCAGCTATGCAGCTGTGGAAAAGGAATACAGAGGGAAGTTTGAGGCCTGGAGGGGCCGGAGAGAGGAAGGATCCTGAGGATAAATTGTACTGATTGCTGTCACTGTCTTTGTCATGGTTAAGTATCTGTGTTGTGAAAGTGTTATCTACGAAGTTGTTAGGGGAAAAGGGGTGTCTAAAGAGATACTGAGAAGACCCCTTGGGTTGTGTTTTGGCTCACTGGAGAAACACTGCTGGTGAGACAGGGGGAAACCAGGAACATAAATGGACTAATGGGACCGGTTTTATAACTGGGTACCCCAATCATGAGACCAAGTGCTGGGTGTTTATGGAAGCTGAAGAACCGTATTGTTTGATTTGTGGATTTTGAAGGGAGTGGAAGAAACTCTTATAATTGGTACAGGGAAGAGCAGTTGTTAATGGTATATGGAAGTGTAATTGTGAATGGTACGTGGAAGTGCACTTGTTCTCGGTACATGGCAGTGTAGTCGAGGGCACAAATAGCGGAATTATGGGGGGAAAAAAAAATACAGCAAAAGGATTAAGGAAAATAGTGAGTTTGGAATATTAGAGTTTGTGCCGGCACGAGAACACATTTCCAAAACACTGATGCTGTCACTCCATCATAGAAGGCTGCCAGACTGGAGAGGCAAGATCTGCCCTTGGTGAAGACATGTTGGCCGTCTCAGATCACCTCTTTGTCTCGTATGTGCCTCGACATAGCTGCTACAAGGACCTGCTCCATGATCTTCCCAGGCACAGAGGCGAGGCTCACTGGCCTGTAGTTCCCCAGGTCCTCCTTTCTCCCTTTCTTAAAAATGGGAGTAACGTCTCCCTTTTTCCAGTCACCGGGGACTTCACCAGACAGCCGCAATTTTTTAGATAGGATGGAGTGCGGCAACCACATCAGCCATCTCTCTCAGAGCCCTAGGAGACATATCATCCAAATCCATGAACTGATAGACATTCCATTTCATAAGAAAGTCTCAGACACGTTCTACTGGTACAGTGGGACGGAATCCACTCCCCACACCCTCACCTAGAGGTTCAGAGTCCTGCCAGACATGGGAAGCCAGCCCACCAGTGAAGACTGAGGCAAAGCACTCATCAAGTATCTCAGCTTTTTCTCCGTCTGAGGAAGCCAGCTCTCCATTGCCTTTCATCAGAGGGTCTCTCCTTGGCCTGTCTCCTCCAGCCTCTGTACCTGTAGAACCCCTTCTTGTTATCTTTCACATCCCTCACCGAGTTCAGCTGCTGCAAGCTCCCTCTGTGCCTTGGCGTTCCTAATCCTATCTCTACACACACGGACAACAGCCCTGTATTTCTCCCAGGACACACAAAAAACCCTGCTTCCACTTCCTGTACATTTCCCTTTTCCTTTCAGTTTAAGCTGCAGGTCCTCGCTCAGCCACGTTGCTCGTCTGCCTCCCCTGCTCGACTTCTTGTGCTGGACAATGGAGAGCTCTTGTGCTCTCAGAAGGGTTTCCTTACAGAGCTGCCAGCTCTGTTCTGTGCCCGTGCCCTTAAGGACAGTTTCTCAGGGGATCCCATCCAGCAATTCCTCGAGCAGCCGGAAGCTTGCCCTCCAGAAGCTCAGGGTTCTGACTCTGCTTTTTGCCAGGCCTGCGTTCTTCAAGATCACAAACTTCGCCAGGGCACAGTCGCTACAGCCCGGGCAGCTTCCAGTCCTAACCTCTCCAATGCTCTCGTCCGCACTGGTGAGCACCAGGTCCAGTAAGGCTTCACCTCTGGTCGATCCATCTAATGCCTGGACTAGGAAGTTATCGTCAGCGGACTCCAGGAATCTCCTGGATTGTCTGATCAGGTGGTGTGTAGCAGACCCCATCCACTAGATGCTCTTTGCTGGACTGATCCTTGATTTTATCCCACAGTCTCTCAACCTGATTGTGACTGTTCCTCAGACACAGCTCGTTGCAGTCTCTCCACTACCTAACACGGGGGACAACTCCCCCACCCCTCCTACCCTGTGTATCCCTTCTGAAAAGCCCGTAGCCCCTCAGTCACAGTATTCCAATGGTGGGTTTTGTCCCAGCACGTTTCCACGATAACAGTTAGGTCATGCTTTCCCCATTACGTCACGGTTTCTCATTCCTCCTGTTTATTTCCCATGCTGCGTGCGTTGGTATAAAGGCACTTCAGCTTGGCTATTGACCTCGCTGCTTTCTCGGAGGAGCCGTCCCTAACACCTCCAGGACAAGTCTGGGGTTTTCTCCTAACGCCTCCCACGGTGTCAGCGTTCTCACACTCTTCTCTGTCACCACTACACTTCTTTCCCCCATCATATCTAGTTTAAAGCCCTGCTAACCAGCCCAGCCAGCTTGCTCCCCAGAATGTTTGCGGCCCTTCTAGTCAGTCGTCTCCCGTCCGCTGTCCGCATTCCCCCTTTCTCAAGGCTGCATCCCAAACCATAGTACCCAAATCCCTGAGTACAACAGCATTCGCAAAGCCATTCCTTCAGCATGTTCATCCTCCTCCTTTCACGCAGATTCCAGTCACCAGCTGAGAGGGCAGAGGAGAACACTACCTGTGCTCCTGATCCCTTCAGCACTCTTCCCTGAAGTCCCTTTACATCGCCCAAGAACTTCTTGTGCCTGCCTCTTCATTTCCAGTGTGGAAAACTAGTAAAGGACAGCAATCAGAGGGCTGGACCGGGCGAGTGATGTTCTTAGCAACGTCTGTCTCCCGGGCTTCAGGCAGGCAACGCACCTCCCCATGGGACGGTTCCGAGCAGCTTGTCTGGCCCTCGGTTTCTCATCAGAAGGGAGTCCCCTATGATGACAGCCCTTCTTTTTTTCGTAACTGATGTTGTAGCGATATGGGGAGCAGCCTGACTAGCCCCGGGCAACCTCTCTTGCAGGGTGGACCTTCAGCCGCATCCACATCCCCCTCTTCCTCCAGCTCCACAGCCTCGTACGTGCTATGTAAGGGCGCCAGGGAAGGTTGGACAGGCTGAAGGGCAGTTTGCTTGATGCCCCGAACAGGGACTTGTTTTCATCCCTCGCTGTGTCTGAGGTCACCCCCTCAGGCATTCTCCGCAGCCCAGTTCCACCTGGTTCTGTGACTAATGGGGCAGGAAACCCACCGCCCCAAAACACAAGAATGGGGGGAGGGGGGAAACAGGCGGTAACCACATTGATCATTGGAATAATCGGAGGATGTGTTTTCCCACACAAATAGGAAACGACAGCAATACTTAGATGCATTCATTTGAAATCTAGTGAGGAGGACAAGCCATGTGCTGCTGTTATAAAAACGCTGACACTTTTGAAAAAGGCAAAAAGTTTATCACATCAGACGGAAGAAGTAAAATGAAATTTAATAGTTTTATTATATTTTTTCTTTAGTTCCAAATTAAAAAGCCAGATTGAGCCAAATGAGGAATCCGTGTACAAAATGGTCATGTACATGCTAGGTGAGAAGGAAGCAATTTGTACACAAACAGGAAAGCCACGCTTCTCATCAAGTGCCAGTACCTTTCCTACGGTCTTGCTAAATGTAAAGGCGATGAAGTGATGATGCTGCGGTGAAGAAGGATGCTGCTTGGCAGAACTGGCACCTGAGACAATAAGCAGTTGTGTAGAACAGGAGATGTGCACGGGTATTGAATCATGAGAACAGCTCTTCTGCATCATGAGAACAGCCTCTCACACCAAGGACGGAGGCTTGCATAAATGTGAGCTCAAGAACAGAGAGCAGAAGAAGGGGCAGACCTTGCTGCCTCTGGTGAGTGAGTGACCAGGGTGTTTCATTTGCAGACCGGAGAGGGAGTGCAGGGAGGGACGTGCAGGGCTGGCCCACAGGTTGGCAGAGGCTGTCTCAACCTGCCAGGCTTCCCCCCACTGAGCACAGTCCAGACCCAGTCTTCTTTTTGTGCCTGGTGCCTTGCTCGCCTCATGCTGAGGGCACACAGCCACACCAGAAGCTGAAGACTTGTCTTCTGCTTCACCAGAGGGGGGGGACTCCAGACAGTCACCGTGGTGTTGGCTGCTTCTATGTATTCCTTTGCTCAGGCTTGGCTGCCCAGTGGTCCCGCAGAAAAAAGCCATCGGTGTCCCAAGAAAGATCATCCTTTGGCGACAAGGCGTGGGTAGGTACGGATTGCCCCTCAAGCCTGGGACCTGCAGACACGGCAGAGGCTGGAGGCAAGGATTTTGCCTGCCCAGATGGTGTGCTCGCCGGGCCTTTAGCAGCCTCTGCCACAGTGCTGTCTTCCCCCTCTTCCTGCTCATCCATCAGAACATCACCGCAGAGAGAAGTGCAAAGACAGCACGGCAGGAACATGGCTCTTCTCCTGCCGGACCGTGGCCTTCCTTCAGCATCCGTGGCACCCAGCACGGCCTGAGAAGTGCCAGCAGCTTTGGCGCCATCGTCTGCTGCCTGCTCTACTGCCAGGGAACGTGACGTAGAGACCCTGTCAGCATCTCTGGTGCCCTCCTGAGCACCGGGAGCAGGTCGTGTCTCATCCTTGGGGCACTTCCCAGCCTTGGGGGCCAGCACCTGGGTTGTTTGTGCCGGTGTTCTCACAATGCTGGTGGATGCAGGTTGCCTTGGACCCTCCGGTTTCTGCCACGGTCCTGGTCTTGCGGCTACCGGACGCCTTTGGTATGCCAAACTGAGGGACTTGCATGTGGGATGTGCAGACTTGACAGGGGGTGCAGGGACATGCAGGGATGGTCCACCGCTGGGCAGAGGCTGTGTCCCTTCCCCAGGGGCTCTGCTGTGGGTGGATGCGTCCCTGAGCTCCAGCCTGTCCACCTGCAAGAGAAGCAGAGGAGAAATGCTAAGTCAGTGGCATGCTTTCCCCTCACGACCCACTCATCCGTGCTGAAATGTGTCCCGCAAGGCGCTGCAGGGAGCCCGAGGGCAGCACTGAGTTCACCGATTGCTGCAGCCCTGTTCCCTTGTGCCAGTGTCAGAGAGCTGCCCGCTGTGAGGCACCCTCATGCCCCCGCTGTCCCCTGCAACAGTCCCTGACACACTCTGGCAGCCATCTGACCGTGACAGGGTTCGACCTTCCAGACTTTCCCGCAGTGTGCACACTCCTGACCCTGCCTCCACTTCATGCCTGCTGACAACCACTCGCATCTTGCTCACCCCGTGCTGAAGCTTCCCAGGCACTGGAGACGCTGGAGGTCGGGCCTGTGCCTCACCAAATGATGTGCTCACAGGGTCTTTGGCTGCCACTGCCACAGCGTCTCTCTCAGCGGTGCCTTTCCCCTCTTCCTGCTCATCCATCAGTACATCACTGCATGTAGAACAGCAAAGACAGTAGGGCAGGAAAATGCCCCTTCTCTTGACGGACCGCGGCCTTTCTTCAGCATCCTTCGCACCCAGCACGGCCTGAGAAGTGCCAGCAGCTTTGGCACCATCGTCTGCTGCCTGCTCTGCTGCCAGGGAATGTGACGAAGAGACCCTGTCAGCACCTCTGGTGCCCTCCTCAGCACTGGGAGCAGGTCGAGTCTCTTCCTTGGGGCACTTCCCAGCCTTGGGGGCCAGCACCTGGGTTTTTTGTGCCGGTGTTCTCACAGTGCTGGTGGGTGCACGCTGTGTAGGCCATGCTGGTTTCCGGCAGGGTCCCGGTCTTGTGGCTACCGGACGCCTGCGGTACGCCAACCTGAGGGACTTGGGCGTTTTCTTTGCAGGCTCCACGGGCAGTTGAGGGAGACACAGATCTGTCTGCGAGCCCTCATCCCTCGCTGCTGTATCGTGGTGCTGAGGGTTGCCCCGTAGAGATAGGACAGGCAGCCCGCCACTGGTAGCTCCCACAGCACCTGCTCTGCCTGTTGGAGAACTCCTGGGGGCTGCTGCTGGCAGTGTGGACAATATGGGTGCATTCTGGGGTGCTGCCGTCAGTGGCATTGCCTGCCGCCGGAGAGGCGGCAAGGCTGGCAGAGGCTGCCTCCTTACTCCAGAGCCATTGCTGCGGGACACTGCCTGCCTGAGCTCTGGTCTGTCCGCCTGCAAGAGAAGCCGAGGGAAAACATAAGTTAGCGGGGTCCCTTCCTCTCACGCTCCACCGGTCCCTGTTGGAACGGCTCCCGCAAGACCCTGAGGAGCACCCAAAGGGCAGCACCCAGCTCACGGCCACTGCCACCCCGTTCCCTAAAGCAGAACTGTCACAGTACGGCTCCACCCCCAGCAGTCCCCAACACACCCCAGCAGGCAAGCCGCTGCAGCAGCCTCATCCTGCTAGGAGCGGTCCCCACCAGCAGCTGCCACCTGCTCGTTGGCTGCTCCCCGCACTCGGGAAGCCGTTCCCACTTCCCTTGGGCTCCCTACCTGTGCACGGCGGCTCCCAGAGGCTTGCGCGCTCTCCAGGTGGGCTAGCGGTGGCAGACGGATTTCACGGAGGGACACATCCCGGCTCCAGCTGCCTGGCTGCACAGCTTGCTGCGGCCTGCGGCCCACCTGTGTAGGGAGAAGGAGGCATGGGATGAAGGTGGCTGCGTTACCACCAGCATCCCTGGCAAAGCCCCCATTAGGAGGCCGCTCCTGCACACGGATGGCCCGGCTGAGCTCAGTCCTACTGCTCTCTGCCTCTGGGCGCAGAGCTGCTGGGCCCGCCGCATGGGCCTGGGCTGGCCTGGGAGTTGGCGCATCCCCAGGAAATGCCCCGGGACACGAGGAGCAGTGCCCTGGCCAGAGGTGCTCCGGGCCCGCCATGGCACCCCAGCCTCTGCCGTGCCCTGAAGGATGCCTCGGTGCTTCAGGTGCCGTGGCATCCTTCTCCCTCCCACCACATCCCGCACCTGGCGCTGTTCCTGCACGCTCAGCAGCCCTTTGTTGGGCTGGGAGCAGGCCTTCTTCTCCTGCTCCTTGGGCATGTCTGTATCCTCTCACAGAGACAAAGCTGCAGGTACCCAGGGGAGCCGCTACCTCCTCAAGGAGCTGCTCTCCTGAAAGTGAGCAGCGCAGGGACTCCGGCTCCTGAAGGCACCGGAACACCCCCGTGTCACAATGGCCTTTGGGTGTGGTTGCCCCGCGCATCACAAAGTCCTGGCAGTTGCCATGGAGGCCCCGTGCCCCTCTCCTGGCAGCCCGCCCCACGGCCAACATGTCGAGGCGCCCCTCCTCACACAATCACAGAATCATTGGGGTTGGAAGGACCTCTGGAGACCATGGAGTCCAACTCTTCCGCCAAAGCAGTGTGATGAAGAAGGAAGAACTGCTTGGCGGAACTGGTACCTCTAATGATAAACAGTTGTGTAGAACAGGAATTCTACATGGGTACGGAAGATTTTATTTGGTTTAATTTTCAACATTCAGAGCATGCATATCTTGTCTGGGTGCAGCAATGCAGTCACATCTCTAGTCATTAACTGAACAAAAAACAAAAGCACTACAATTTAGACATTTGGGGTACTTCTTGTTTTCTTTTCCTATGGAAGGAAGGAAGGAAGGGAGGAAGGGAGGGAGGAAGGGAGGGTATGGAGAGGAGAAGGGAGGGAGGGGATGGAGAGCGGAGGAGAGGAGCGGAGCGGAGCGGAGCGGAGCGGAGCGGAGAGGAGAGGAGAGGAGAGGAGAGGAGAGGAGAGGAGAGGAGAGGAGAGGAGAGGAGAGGAGAGGAGAGGAGGAAGGAAGGGAGGGAGGAAAGGAAATGAAGGGATGATGAAAAGGTAGGAGGAAGACTCCACTGTGTGGTCTGATAGTTCAGATAGCTACGGATAAGCAGCCTGCACCCAGCTAAATCCCCTCATAGCTACATTGCCCTCCTCACACAATCACAGACTCACTGGGCTTGGAAGGGACCTCTGGAAACCACTGAATCCAACCCTTCTGCCAAAGCAGTGTGCTGCCATCAGCAAACTTGCACTGAATCCCATCATTTATGTCACGCACAAAGACATTTAAGTGCACCAGATCCAAGACTGTGCTTTGGGGGACACTGCTCGTTACTGATCTCCACCTGGACAAGAACCATCGACCACAGCCCTCTGTCTGTGACCTTCCAACCCATTCCTCACCCAATGAATAGTTCACCCTTCAAGTCCCCGTCTTTCCAACTGAGAGAGAAGAATGTGGTGGGAGACCACGCCAACGGCCTTGCAGTTGCCTTCCCTTTGTCCACTTGTGGGAATCAAATGTTGTTTCTGCATTTGAATTAGGTAATTTTTTATTTCACGGTCTCCGCTGCCATAGTTCTTTTTGGGAGTCTTTCTACTTCACTTGGGGCGGGGCCGCTGATAGTTTTCATCACTTATTCTCTAGATGAACCTTCCCCAGGAATGCAGGCTCAGTGTATAGGTGTATAAATGTATATTTTATCAAACACATTGCGAGAATGTCCTGCAAGAGATTTACCAAACCAGAGAACAGGTCATGACACGCACAAGGAAGCGCCTGCAGAGACACTGGGAAGGCCTGGTATCCTCACCCCCTGTCTCTTTTTTTAACAAAGACTTTGAAGAAAATTGCCACATCAGTACGACTGACACATCTTGGAAACAACAGGATGGCTACTGAGTGACACCAGATAACACACACATTACCAAATGTAAACCTTGGATAAGACTGTGAACCCGGAGTACCCAGCCAATGGGGAAGGAGGGGAGGGGGACAGGCAAAGGGGGAAACATGGTACAAACTGTCATTGTGTCCTTAGGGGTGCTCCTGCTTGTGGGACGCCTGCCATTGCAACCACGAATCAAATCTGCTTTTATCAGAGATATTGTCCTGGCAAAATTATTTGGATATTTCCCACAATTTGGGGGCTCGTCTGGGATTATTATCGCCTCTCTGGGGGTCCCCCTACTGCTCTGGACTGGATAGGTGCACCGCGCTGATTTTAGGGGTCCTGTCTGGGTGGTGCGGTGACTCCTTGGGATGGCCAATAAGAAACCAAGACTGTTACATAAAGGACGGGCTCTGTGAAAGCCAAGGGGCAGGTAGGCACGTGCATTGACCCCCACAGACCTGGTAACTTGGTGCACGGACCAAGGTAAGGGAATTTAATTCTTGCCTTCGGGGTCAGGGGAGACTCGGGTGAGTCTCCGGAGTGGGCTGCTGGCGTGCTGTGTGCTTGACGAAGTGCCAGCAATACACCCCTACTGAATCTGAGAATCGGAGCGAGGTACTCCGGAGGGATTGGCCCTACATCTGAGAATTGGAGTGTGGTAACCTGTGAGCTGGGGAGTTCACAGCAGCGTTCCAGAGGCATGGGGAATAGGAACTCCCAAGAACAGGGAAAAAGGGTTCCCAGAACTGTGCCTAAAGAGAGCCCCTTGGGAAATAAGCTTCAGAATTGGAAAATAATCCCAAAACTAGGGACAAGAACAGGAAAAAGATGCTTAAATACTGTATACAGCCATAGGCTTGAGAACCACTACAAGGAAAATCATTATTTTGACCAAAATAAGGGTCTGACGAAGATGGGGCCTGTCAGACTTTGAATTCATATGTAAACAGCAAGACTCCTTTTTTGAAAGAGAATTGGCTTATGCCACGTAATGGTGCAAGAAGTAAAACAGTTCCTCACACGAAGGAGTCGAAGCTCAAAAGAAAAAGCAAAGAGAAGCAGAAAGATCATAAATGGAATCCCTTAGATAACTGCCACCCCCCCCCCCCCCCCCCCTTCCCCCATTCCCCCGCTCCTTCAGTTTCTAAAGCAATGCAAGCTGCAGTGACCTCCCTCTCCAGAGAAGGAGTGGCTGTGCTGCTGATCCCATGCAGGGTCCTAGAGAGAGGATGCACTCTCGGTTACTGAGGGAATTGGAGCAATGTGAATGGGACCTAGAGAGTTTTTCTTTCTCGAACACTAACCTCACTAATATTCACTATACTTCCCTCACGGGGAAGTTTCCTTAGGTCAAAGGGAAATAGGCTATGCTAATGCCTGATGTTTTTACTAACAGAAAGGTTAGGAGTTTCAAGAAGGAAATGAATTCTTTAATTGAGGATCCTATAGGAGTAGCAGAACAATTAGATCAATTTCTAGGGCCTAATTTCTGCTCGTGGATGGAAATGATGTTTATGATAGATATCTTGTTCACTGGAGAAGAAAGAGGCATGATTAGGTGGGCAGCTATGCAGCTGTGGAAAAGGAATACAGAGGGAAGTTTGAGGCCTGGAGGGGCCGGAGAGAGGAAGGATCCTGAGGATAAATTGTACTGATTGCTGTCACTGTCTTTGTCATGGTTAAGTATCTGTGTTGTGAAAGTGTTATCTACGAAGTTGTTAGGGGAAAAGGGGTGTCTAAAGAGATACTGAGAAGACCCCTTGGGTTGTGTTTTGGCTCACTGGAGAAACACTGCTGGTGAGACAGGGGGAAACCAGGAACATAAATGGACTAATGGGACCGGTTTTATAACTGGGTACCCCAATCATGAGACCAAGTGCTGGGTGTTTATGGAAGCTGAAGAACCGTATTGTTTGATTTGTGGATTTTGAAGGGAGTGGAAGAAACTCTTATAATTGGTACAGGGAAGAGCAGTTGTTAATGGTATATGGAAGTGTAATTGTGAATGGTACGTGGAAGTGCACTTGTTCTCGGTACATGGCAGTGTAGTCGAGGGCACAAATAGCGGAATTATGGGGGGAAAAAAAAATACAGCAAAAGGATTAAGGAAAATAGTGAGTTTGGAATATTAGAGTTTGTGCCGGCACGAGAACACATTTCCAAAACACTGATGCTGTCACTCCATCATAGAAGGCTGCCAGACTGGAGAGGCAAGATCTGCCCTTGGTGAAGACATGTTGGCCGTCTCAGATCACCTCTTTGTCTCGTATGTGCCTCGACATAGCTGCTACAAGGACCTGCTCCATGATCTTCCCAGGCACAGAGGTGAGGCTCACTGGCCTGTAGTTCCCCAGGTCCTCCTTTCTCCCTTTCTTAAAAATGGGAGTAACGTCTCCCTTTTTCCAGTCACCGGGGACTTCACCAGACAGCCGCAATTTTTTAGATAGGATGGAGTGCGGCAACCACATCAGCCATCTCTCTCAGAGCCCTAGGAGACATATCATCCAAATCCATGAACTGATAGACATTCCGTTTCATAAGAAAGTCTCAGACACGTTCTACTGGTACAGTGGGACGGAATCCACTCCCCACACCCTCACCTAGAGGTTCAGAGTCCTGCCAGACATGGGAAGCCAGCCCACCAGTGAAGACTGAGGCAAAGCACTCATCAAGTATCTCAGCTTTTTCTCCGTCTGAGGAAGCCAGCTCTCCATTGCCTTTCATCAGAGGGTCTCTCCTTGGCCTGTCTCCTCCAGCCTCTGTACCTGTAGAACCCCTTCTTGTTATCTTTCACATCCCTCACCGAGTTCAGCTGCTGCAAGCTCCCTCTGTGCCTTGGCGTTCCTAATCCTATCTCTACACACACGGACAACAGCCCTGTATTTCTCCCAGGACACACAAAAAACCCTGCTTCCACTTCCTGTACATTTCCCTTTTCCTTTCAGTTTAAGCTGCAGGTCCTCGCTCAGCCACGTTGCTCGTCTGCCTCCCCTGCTCGACTTCTTGTGCTGGACAATGGAGAGCTCTTGTGCTCTCAGAAGGGTTTCCTTACAGAGCTGCCAGCTCTGTTCTGTGCCCGTGCCCTTAAGGACAGTTTCTCAGGGGATCCCATCCAGCAATTCCTCGAGCAGCCGGAAGCTTGCCCTCCAGAAGCTCAGGGTTCTGACTCTGCTTTTTGCCAGGCCTGCGTTCTTCAAGATCACAAACTTCGCCAGGGCACAGTCGCTACAGCCCGGGCAGCTTCCAGTCCTAACCTCTCCAATGCTCTCGTCCGCACTGGTGAGCACCAGGTCCAGTAAGGCTTCACCTCTGGTCGATCCATCTAATGCCTGGACTAGGAAGTTATCGTCAGCGGACTCCAGGAATCTCCTGGATTGTCTGATCAGGTGGTGTGTAGCAGACCCCATCCACTAGATGCTCTTTGCTGGACTGATCCTTGATTTTATCCCACAGTCTCTCAACCTGATTGTGACTGTTCCTCAGACACAGCTCGTTGCAGTCTCTCCACTACCTAACACGGGGGACAACTCCCCCACCCCTCCTACCCTGTGTATCCCTTCTGAAAAGCCCGTAGCCCCTCAGTCACAGTATTCCAATGGTGGGTTTTGTCCCAGCACGTTTCCACGATAACAGTTAGGTCATGCTTTCCCCATTACGTCACGGTTTCTCATTCCTCCTGTTTATTTCCCATGCTGCGTGCGTTGGTATAAAGGCACTTCAGCTTGGCTATTGACCTCGCTGCTTTCTCGGAGGAGCCGTCCCTAACACCTCCAGGACAAGTCTGGGGTTTTCTCCTAACGCCTCCCACGGTGTCAGCGTTCTCACACTCTTCTCTGTCACCACTACACTTCTTTCCCCCATCATATCTAGTTTAAAGCCCTGCTAACCAGCCCAGCCAGCTTGCTCCCCAGAATGTTTGCGGCCCTTCTAGTCAGTCGTCTCCCGTCCGCTGTCCGCATTCCCCCTTTCTCAAGGCTGCATCCCAAACCATAGTACCCAAATCCCTGAGTACAACAGCATTCGCAAAGCCATTCCTTCAGCATGTTCATCCTCCTCCTTTCACGCAGATTCCAGTCACCAGCTGAGAGGGCAGAGGAGAACACTACCTGTGCTCCTGATCCCTTCAGCACTCTTCCCTGAAGTCCCTTTACATCGCCCAAGAACTTCTTGTGCCTGCCTCTTCATTTCCAGTGTGGAAAACTAGTAAAGGACAGCAATCAGAGGGCTGGACCGGGCGAGTGATGTTCTTAGCAACGTCTGTCTCCCGGGCTTCAGGCAGGCAACGCACCTCCCCATGGGACGGTTCCGAGCAGCTTGTCTGGCCCTCGGTTTCTCATCAGAAGGGAGTCCCCTATGATGACAGCCCTTCTTTTTTTCGTAACTGATGTTGTAGCGATATGGGGAGCAGCCTGACTAGCCCCGGGCAACCTCTCTTGCAGGGTGGACCTTCAGCCGCATCCACATCCCCCTCTTCCTCCAGCTCCACAGCCTCGTACGTGCTATGTAAGGGCGCCAGGGAAGGTTGGACAGGCTGAAGGGCAGTTTGCTTGATGCCCCGAACAGGGACTTGTTTTCATCCCTCGCTGTGTCTGAGGTCACCCCCTCAGGCATTCTCCGCAGCCCAGTTCCACCTGGTTCTGTGACTAATGGGGCAGGAAACCCACCGCCCCAAAACACAAGAATGGGGGGAGGGGGGAAACAGGCGGTAACCACATTGATCATTGGAATAATCGGAGGATGTGTTTTCCCACACAAATAGGAAACGACAGCAATACTTAGATGCATTCATTTGAAATCTAGTGAGGAGGACAAGCCATGTGCTGCTGTTATAAAAACGCTGACACTTTTGAAAAAGGCAAAAAGTTTATCACATCAGACGGAAGAAGTAAAATGAAATTTAATAGTTTTATTATATTTTTTCTTTAGTTCCAAATTAAAAAGCCAGATTGAGCCAAATGAGGAATCCGTGTACAAAATGGTCATGTACATGCTAGGTGAGAAGGAAGCAATTTGTACACAAACAGGAAAGCCACGCTTCTCATCAAGTGCCAGTACCTTTCCTACGGTCTTGCTAAATGTAAAGGCGATGAAGTGATGATGCTGCGGTGAAGAAGGATGCTGCTTGGCAGAACTGGCACCTGAGACAATAAGCAGTTGTGTAGAACAGGAGATGTGCACGGGTATTGAATCATGAGAACAGCTCTTCTGCATCATGAGAACAGCCTCTCACACCAAGGACGGAGGCTTGCATAAATGTGAGCTCAAGAACAGAGAGCAGAAGAAGGGGCAGACCTTGCTGCCTCTGGTGAGTGAGTGACCAGGGTGTTTCATTTGCAGACCGGAGAGGGAGTGCAGGGAGGGACGTGCAGGGCTGGCCCACAGGTTGGCAGAGGCTGTCTCAACCTGCCAGGCTTCCCCCCACTGAGCACAGTCCAGACCCAGTCTTCTTTTTGTGCCTGGTGCCTTGCTCGCCTCATGCTGAGGGCACACAGCCACACCAGAAGCTGAAGACTTGTCTTCTGCTTCACCAGAGGGGGGGGACTCCAGACAGTCACCGTGGTGTTGGCTGCTTCTATGTATTCCTTTGCTCAGGCTTGGCTGCCCAGTGGTCCCGCAGAAAAAAGCCATCGGTGTCCCAAGAAAGATCATCCTTTGGCGACAAGGCGTGGGTAGGTACGGATTGCCCCTCAAGCCTGGGACCTGCAGACACGGCAGAGGCTGGAGGCAAGGATTTTGCCTGCCCAGATGGTGTGCTCGCCGGGCCTTTAGCAGCCTCTGCCACAGTGCTGTCTTCCCCCTCTTCCTGCTCATCCATCAGAACATCACCGCAGAGAGAAGTGCAAAGACAGCACGGCAGGAACATGGCTCTTCTCCTGCCGGACCGTGGCCTTCCTTCAGCATCCGTGGCACCCAGCACGGCCTGAGAAGTGCCAGCAGCTTTGGCGCCATCGTCTGCTGCCTGCTCTACTGCCAGGGAACGTGACGTAGAGACCCTGTCAGCATCTCTGGTGCCCTCCTGAGCACCGGGAGCAGGTCGTGTCTCATCCTTGGGGCACTTCCCAGCCTTGGGGGCCAGCACCTGGGTTGTTTGTGCCGGTGTTCTCACAATGCTGGTGGATGCAGGTTGCCTTGGACCCTCCGGTTTCTGCCACGGTCCTGGTCTTGCGGCTACCGGACGCCTTTGGTATGCCAAACTGAGGGACTTGCATGTGGGATGTGCAGACTTGACAGGGGGTGCAGGGACATGCAGGGATGGTCCACCGCTGGGCAGAGGCTGTGTCCCTTCCCCAGGGGCTCTGCTGTGGGTGGATGCGTCCCTGAGCTCCAGCCTGTCCACCTGCAAGAGAAGCAGAGGAGAAATGCTAAGTCAGTGGCATGCTTTCCCCTCACGACCCACTCATCCGTGCTGAAATGTGTCCCGCAAGGCGCTGCAGGGAGCCCGAGGGCAGCACTCAGTTCACCGATTGCTGCAGCCCTGTTCCCTTGTGCCAGTGTCAGAGAGCTGCCCGCTGTGAGGCACCCTCATGCCCCCGCTGTCCCCTGCAACAGTCCCTGACACACTCTGGCAGCCATCTGACCGTGACAGGGTTCGACCTTCCAGACTTTCCCGCAGTGTGCACACTCCTGACCCTGCCTCCACTTCATGCCTGCTGACAACCACTCGCATCTTGCTCACCCCGTGCTGAAGCTTCCCAGGCACTGGAGACGCTGGAGGTCGGGCCTGTGCCTCACCAAATGATGTGCTCACAGGGTCTTTGGCTGCCACTGCCACAGCGTCTCTCTCAGCGGTGCCTTTCCCCTCTTCCTGCTCATCCATCAGTACATCACTGCATGTAGAACAGCAAAGACAGTAGGGCAGGAAAATGCCCCTTCTCTTGACGGACCGCGGCCTTTCTTCAGCATCCTTCGCACCCAGCACGGCCTGAGAAGTGCCAGCAGCTTTGGCACCATCGTCTGCTGCCTGCTCTGCTGCCAGGGAATGTGACGAAGAGACCCTGTCAGCACCTCTGGTGCCCTCCTCAGCACTGGGAGCAGGTCGAGTCTCTTCCTTGGGGCACTTCCCAGCCTTGGGGGCCAGCACCTGGGTTTTTTGTGCCGGTGTTCTCACAGTGCTGGTGGGTGCACGCTGTGTAGGCCATGCTGGTTTCCGGCAGGGTCCCGGTCTTGTGGCTACCGGACGCCTGCGGTACGCCAACCTGAGGGACTTGGGCGTTTTCTTTGCAGGCTCCACGGGCAGTTGAGGGAGACACAGATCTGTCTGCGAGCCCTCATCCCTCGCTGCTGTATCGTGGTGCTGAGGGTTGCCCCGTAGAGATAGGACAGGCAGCCCGCCACTGGTAGCTCCCACAGCACCTGCTCTGCCTGTTGGAGAACTCCTGGGGGCTGCTGCTGGCAGTGTGGACAATATGGGTGCATTCTGGGGTGCTGCCGTCAGTGGCATTGCCTGCCGCCGGAGAGGCGGCAAGGCTGGCAGAGGCTGCCTCCTTACTCCAGAGCCATTGCTGCGGGACACTGCCTGCCTGAGCTCTGGTCTGTCCGCCTGCAAGAGAAGCCGAGGGAAAACATAAGTTAGCGGGGTCCCTTCCTCTCACGCTCCACCGGTCCCTGTTGGAACGGCTCCCGCAAGACCCTGAGGAGCACCCAAAGGGCAGCACCCAGCTCACGGCCACTGCCACCCCCGTTCCCTAAAGCAGAACTGTCACAGTACGGCTCCACCCCCAGCA
Organism: Chrysolophus pictus; assembly: GCA_037305975.1. Taxonomy (NCBI): domain Eukaryota; kingdom Metazoa; phylum Chordata; class Aves; order Galliformes; family Phasianidae; genus Chrysolophus; species Chrysolophus pictus. The sequence continues at coordinate 28,573,546 of CM074614.1, read as the reverse complement.
GTCCCCAACACACCCCAGCAGGCAAGCCGCTGCAGCAGCCTCATCCTGCTAGGAGCGGTCCCCACCAGCAGCTGCCACCTGCTCGTTGGCTGCTCCCCGCACTCGGGAAGCCGTTCCCACTTCCCTTGGGCTCCCTACCTGTGCACGGCGGCTCCCAGAGGCTTGCGCGCTCTCCAGGTGGGCTAGCGGTGGCAGACGGATTTCACGGAGGGACACATCCCGGCTCCAGCTGCCTGGCTGCACAGCTTGCTGCGGCCTGCGGCCCACCTGTGTAGGGAGAAGGAGGCATGGGATGAAGGTGGCTGCGTTACCACCAGCATCCCTGGCAAAGCCCCCATTAGGAGGCCGCTCCTGCACACGGATGGCCCGGCTGAGCTCAGTCCTACTGCTCTCTGCCTCTGGGCGCAGAGCTGCTGGGCCCGCCGCATGGGCCTGGGCTGGCCTGGGAGTTGGCGCATCCCCAGGAAATGCCCCGGGACACGAGGAGCAGTGCCCTGGCCAGAGGTGCTCCGGGCCCGCCATGGCACCCCAGCCTCTGCCGTGCCCTGAAGGATGCCTCGGTGCTTCAGGTGCCGTGGCATCCTTCTCCCTCCCACCACATCCCGCACCTGGCGCTGTTCCTGCACGCTCAGCAGCCCTTTGTTGGGCTGGGAGCAGGCCTTCTTCTCCTGCTCCTTGGGCATGTCTGTATCCTCTCACAGAGACAAAGCTGCAGGTACCCAGGGGAGCCGCTACCTCCTCAAGGAGCTGCTCTCCTGAAAGTGAGCAGCGCAGGGACTCCGGCTCCTGAAGGCACCGGAACACCCCCGTGTCACAATGGCCTTTGGGTGTGGTTGCCCCGCGCATCACAAAGTCCTGGCAGTTGCCATGGAGGCCCCGTGCCCCTCTCCTGGCAGCCCGCCCCACGGCCAACATGTCGAGGCGCCCCTCCTCACACAATCACAGAATCATTGGGGTTGGAAGGACCTCTGGAGACCATGGAGTCCAACTCTTCCGCCAAAGCAGTGTGATGAAGAAGGAAGAACTGCTTGGCGGAACTGGTACCTCTAATGATAAACAGTTGTGTAGAACAGGAATTCTACATGGGTACGGAAGATTTTATTTGGTTTAATTTTCAACATTCAGAGCATGCATATCTTGTCTGGGTGCAGCAATGCAGTCACATCTCTAGTCATTAACTGAACAAAAAACAAAAGCACTACAATTTAGACATTTGGGGTACTTCTTGTTTTCTTTTCCTATGGAAGGAAGGAAGGAAGGGAGGAAGGGAGGGAGGAAGGGAGGGTATGGAGAGGAGAAGGGAGGGAGGGGATGGAGAGCGGAGGAGAGGAGCGGAGCGGAGCGGAGCGGAGCGGAGCGGAGAGGAGAGGAGAGGAGAGGAGAGGAGAGGAGAGGAGAGGAGAGGAGAGGAGAGGAGAGGAGAGGAGAGGAGAGGAGAGGAGAGGAGAGGAGAGGAGAGGAGGAAGGAAGGGAGGGAGGAAAGGAAATGAAGGGATGATGAAAAGGTAGGAGGAAGACTCCACTGTGTGGTCTGATAGTTCAGATAGCTACGGATAAGCAGCCTGCACCCAGCTAAATCCCCTCATAGCTACATTGCCCTCCTCACACAATCACAGACTCACTGGGCTTGGAAGGGACCTCTGGAAACCACTGAATCCAACCCTTCTGCCAAAGCAGTGTGCTGCCATCAGCAAACTTGCACTGAATCCCATCATTTATGTCACGCACAAAGACATTTAAGTGCACCAGATCCAAGACTGTGCTTTGGGGGACACTGCTCGTTACTGATCTCCACCTGGACAAGAACCATCGACCACAGCCCTCTGTCTGTGACCTTCCAACCCATTCCTCACCCAATGAATAGTTCACCCTTCAAGTCCCCGTCTTTCCAACTGAGAGAGAAGAATGTGGTGGGAGACCACGCCAACGGCCTTGCAGTTGCCTTCCCTTTGTCCACTTGTGGGAATCAAATGTTGTTTCTGCATTTGAATTAGGTAATTTTTTATTTCACGGTCTCCGCTGCCATAGTTCTTTTTGGGAGTCTTTCTACTTCACTTGGGGCGGGGCCGCTGATAGTTTTCATCACTTATTCTCTAGATGAACCTTCCCCAGGAATGCAGGCTCAGTGTATAGGTGTATAAATGTATATTTTATCAAACACATTGCGAGAATGTCCTGCAAGAGATTTACCAAACCAGAGAACAGGTCATGACACGCACAAGGAAGCGCCTGCAGAGACACTGGGAAGGCCTGGTATCCTCACCCCCTGTCTCTTTTTTTAACAAAGACTTTGAAGAAAATTGCCACATCAGTACGACTGACACATCTTGGAAACAACAGGATGGCTACTGAGTGACACCAGATAACACACACATTACCAAATGTAAACCTTGGATAAGACTGTGAACCCGGAGTACCCAGCCAATGGGGAAGGAGGGGAGGGGGACAGGCAAAGGGGGAAACATGGTACAAACTGTCATTGTGTCCTTAGGGGTGCTCCTGCTTGTGGGACGCCTGCCATTGCAACCACGAATCAAATCTGCTTTTATCAGAGATATTGTCCTGGCAAAATTATTTGGATATTTCCCACAATTTGGGGGCTCGTCTGGGATTATTATCGCCTCTCTGGGGGTCCCCCTACTGCTCTGGACTGGATAGGTGCACCGCGCTGATTTTAGGGGTCCTGTCTGGGTGGTGCGGTGACTCCTTGGGATGGCCAATAAGAAACCAAGACTGTTACATAAAGGACGGGCTCTGTGAAAGCCAAGGGGCAGGTAGGCACGTGCATTGACCCCCACAGACCTGGTAACTTGGTGCACGGACCAAGGTAAGGGAATTTAATTCTTGCCTTCGGGGTCAGGGGAGACTCGGGTGAGTCTCCGGAGTGGGCTGCTGGCGTGCTGTGTGCTTGACGAAGTGCCAGCAATACACCCCTACTGAATCTGAGAATCGGAGCGAGGTACTCCGGAGGGATTGGCCCTACATCTGAGAATTGGAGTGTGGTAACCTGTGAGCTGGGGAGTTCACAGCAGCGTTCCAGAGGCATGGGGAATAGGAACTCCCAAGAACAGGGAAAAAGGGTTCCCAGAACTGTGCCTAAAGAGAGCCCCTTGGGAAATAAGCTTCAGAATTGGAAAATAATCCCAAAACTAGGGACAAGAACAGGAAAAAGATGCTTAAATACTGTATACAGCCATAGGCTTGAGAACCACTACAAGGAAAATCATTATTTTGACCAAAATAAGGGTCTGACGAAGATGGGGCCTGTCAGACTTTGAATTCATATGTAAACAGCAAGACTCCTTTTTTGAAAGAGAATTGGCTTATGCCACGTAATGGTGCAAGAAGTAAAACAGTTCCTCACACGAAGGAGTCGAAGCTCAAAAGAAAAAGCAAAGAGAAGCAGAAAGATCATAAATGGAATCCCTTAGATAACTGCCACCCCCCCCCCCCCCCCCCCCCCCTTCCCCCATTCCCCCGCTCCTTCAGTTTCTAAAGCAATGCAAGCTGCAGTGACCTCCCTCTCCAGAGAAGGAGTGGCTGTGCTGCTGATCCCATGCAGGGTCCTAGAGAGAGGATGCACTCTCGGTTACTGAGGGAATTGGAGCAATGTGAATGGGACCTAGAGAGTTTTTCTTTCTCGAACACTAACCTCACTAATATTCACTATACTTCCCTCACGGGGAAGTTTCCTTAGGTCAAAGGGAAATAGGCTATGCTAATGCCTGATGTTTTTACTAACAGAAAGGTTAGGAGTTTCAAGAAGGAAATGAATTCCTTAATTGAGGATCCTATAGGAGTAGCAGAACAATTAGATCAATTTCTAGGGCCTAATTTCTGCTCGTGGATGGAAATGATGTTTATGATAGATATCTTGTTCACTGGAGAAGAAAGAGGCGTGATTAGGTGGGCAGCTATGCAGCTGTGGAAAAGGAATACAGAGGGAAGTTTGAGGCCTGGAGGGGCCGGAGAGAGGAAGGATCCTGAGGATAAATTGTACTGATTGCTGTCACTGTCTTTGTCATGGTTAAGTATCTGTGTTGTGAAAGTGTTATCTACGAAGTTGTTAGGGGAAAAGGGGTGTCTAAAGAGATACTGAGAAGACCCCTTGGGTTGTGTTTTGGCTCACTGGAGAAACACTGCTGGTGAGACAGGGGGAAACCAGGAACATAAATGGACTAATGGGACCGGTTTTATAACTGGGTACCCCAATCATGAGACCAAGTGCTGGGTGTTTATGGAAGCTGAAGAACCGTATTGTTTGATTTGTGGATTTTGAAGGGAGTGGAAGAAACTCTTATAATTGGTACAGGGAAGAGCAGTTGTTAATGGTATATGGAAGTGTAATTGTGAATGGTACGTGGAAGTGCACTTGTTCTCGGTACATGGCAGTGTAGTCGAGGGCACAAATAGCGGAATTATGGGGGGAAAAAAAAATACAGCAAAAGGATTAAGGAAAATAGTGAGTTTGGAATATTAGAGTTTGTGCCGGCACGAGAACACATTTCCAAAACACTGATGCTGTCACTCCATCATAGAAGGCTGCCAGACTGGAGAGGCAAGATCTGCCCTTGGTGAAGACATGTTGGCCGTCTCAGATCACCTCTTTGTCTCGTATGTGCCTCGACATAGCTGCTACAAGGACCTGCTCCATGATCTTCCCAGGCACAGAGGCGAGGCTCACTGGCCTGTAGTTCCCCAGGTCCTCCTTTCTCCCTTTCTTAAAAATGGGAGTAACGTCTCCCTTTTTCCAGTCACCGGGGACTTCACCAGACAGCCGCAATTTTTTAGATAGGATGGAGTGCGGCAACCACATCAGCCATCTCTCTCAGAGCCCTAGGAGACATATCATCCAAATCCATGAACTGATAGACATTCCATTTCATAAGAAAGTCTCAGACACGTTCTACTGGTACAGTGGGACGGAATCCACTCCCCACACCCTCACCTAGAGGTTCAGAGTCCTGCCAGACATGGGAAGCCAGCCCACCAGTGAAGACTGAGGCAAAGCACTCATCAAGTATCTCAGCTTTTTCTCCGTCTGAGGAAGCCAGCTCTCCATTGCCTTTCATCAGAGGGTCTCTCCTTGGCCTGTCTCCTCCAGCCTCTGTACCTGTAGAACCCCTTCTTGTTATCTTTCACATCCCTCACCGAGTTCAGCTGCTGCAAGCTCCCTCTGTGCCTTGGCGTTCCTAATCCTATCTCTACACACACGGACAACAGCCCTGTATTTCTCCCAGGACACACAAAAAACCCTGCTTCCACTTCCTGTACATTTCCCTTTTCCTTTCAGTTTAAGCTGCAGGTCCTCGCTCAGCCACGTTGCTCGTCTGCCTCCCCTGCTCGACTTCTTGTGCTGGACAATGGAGAGCTCTTGTGCTCTCAGAAGGGTTTCCTTACAGAGCTGCCAGCTCTGTTCTGTGCCCGTGCCCTTAAGGACAGTTTCTCAGGGGATCCCATCCAGCAATTCCTCGAGCAGCCGGAAGCTTGCCCTCCAGAAGCTCAGGGTTCTGACTCTGCTTTTTGCCAGGCCTGCGTTCTTCAAGATCACAAACTTCGCCAGGGCACAGTCGCTACAGCCCGGGCAGCTTCCAGTCCTAACCTCTCCAATGCTCTCGTCCGCACTGGTGAGCACCAGGTCCAGTAAGGCTTCACCTCTGGTCGATCCATCTAATGCCTGGACTAGGAAGTTATCGTCAGCGGACTCCAGGAATCTCCTGGATTGTCTGATCAGGTGGTGTGTAGCAGACCCCATCCACTAGATGCTCTTTGCTGGACTGATCCTTGATTTTATCCCACAGTCTCTCAACCTGATTGTGACTGTTCCTCAGACACAGCTCGTTGCAGTCTCTCCACTACCTAACACGGGGGACAACTCCCCCACCCCTCCTACCCTGTGTATCCCTTCTGAAAAGCCCGTAGCCCCTCAGTCACAGTATTCCAATGGTGGGTTTTGTCCCAGCACGTTTCCACGATAACAGTTAGGTCATGCTTTCCCCATTACGTCACGGTTTCTCATTCCTCCTGTTTATTTCCCATGCTGCGTGCGTTGGTATAAAGGCACTTCAGCTTGGCTATTGACCTCGCTGCTTTCTCGGAGGAGCCGTCCCTAACACCTCCAGGACAAGTCTGGGGTTTTCTCCTAACGCCTCCCACGGTGTCAGCGTTCTCACACTCTTCTCTGTCACCACTACACTTCTTTCCCCCATCATATCTAGTTTAAAGCCCTGCTAACCAGCCCAGCCAGCTTGCTCCCCAGAATGTTTGCGGCCCTTCTAGTCAGTCGTCTCCCGTCCGCTGTCCGCATTCCCCCTTTCTCAAGGCTGCATCCCAAACCATAGTACCCAAATCCCTGAGTACAACAGCATTCGCAAAGCCATTCCTTCAGCATGTTCATCCTCCTCCTTTCACGCAGATTCCAGTCACCAGCTGAGAGGGCAGAGGAGAACACTACCTGTGCTCCTGATCCCTTCAGCACTCTTCCCTGAAGTCCCTTTACATCGCCCAAGAACTTCTTGTGCCTGCCTCTTCATTTCCAGTGTGGAAAACTAGTAAAGGACAGCAATCAGAGGGCTGGACCGGGCGAGTGATGTTCTTAGCAACGTCTGTCTCCCGGGCTTCAGGCAGGCAACGCACCTCCCCATGGGACGGTTCCGAGCAGCTTGTCTGGCCCTCGGTTTCTCATCAGAAGGGAGTCCCCTATGATGACAGCCCTTCTTTTTTTCGTAACTGATGTTGTAGCGATATGGGGAGCAGCCTGACTAGCCCCGGGCAACCTCTCTTGCAGGGTGGACCTTCAGCCGCATCCACATCCCCCTCTTCCTCCAGCTCCACAGCCTCGTACGTGCTATGTAAGGGCGCCAGGGAAGGTTGGACAGGCTGAAGGGCAGTTTGCTTGATGCCCCGAACAGGGACTTGTTTTCATCCCTCGCTGTGTCTGAGGTCACCCCCTCAGGCATTCTCCGCAGCCCAGTTCCACCTGGTTCTGTGACTAATGGGGCAGGAAACCCACCGCCCCAAAACACAAGAATGGGGGGAGGGGGGAAACAGGCGGTAACCACATTGATCATTGGAATAATCGGAGGATGTGTTTTCCCACACAAATAGGAAACGACAGCAATACTTAGATGCATTCATTTGAAATCTAGTGAGGAGGACAAGCCATGTGCTGCTGTTATAAAAACGCTGACACTTTTGAAAAAGGCAAAAAGTTTATCACATCAGACGGAAGAAGTAAAATGAAATTTAATAGTTTTATTATATTTTTTCTTTAGTTCCAAATTAAAAAGCCAGATTGAGCCAAATGAGGAATCCGTGTACAAAATGGTCATGTACATGCTAGGTGAGAAGGAAGCAATTTGTACACAAACAGGAAAGCCACGCTTCTCATCAAGTGCCAGTACCTTTCCTACGGTCTTGCTAAATGTAAAGGCGATGAAGTGATGATGCTGCGGTGAAGAAGGATGCTGCTTGGCAGAACTGGCACCTGAGACAATAAGCAGTTGTGTAGAACAGGAGATGTGCACGGGTATTGAATCATGAGAACAGCTCTTCTGCATCATGAGAACAGCCTCTCACACCAAGGACGGAGGCTTGCATAAATGTGAGCTCAAGAACAGAGAGCAGAAGAAGGGGCAGACCTTGCTGCCTCTGGTGAGTGAGTGACCAGGGTGTTTCATTTGCAGACCGGAGAGGGAGTGCAGGGAGGGACGTGCAGGGCTGGCCCACAGGTTGGCAGAGGCTGTCTCAACCTGCCAGGCTTCCCCCCACTGAGCACAGTCCAGACCCAGTCTTCTTTTTGTGCCTGGTGCCTTGCTCGCCTCATGCTGAGGGCACACAGCCACACCAGAAGCTGAAGACTTGTCTTCTGCTTCACCAGAGGGGGGGGACTCCAGACAGTCACCGTGGTGTTGGCTGCTTCTATGTATTCCTTTGCTCAGGCTTGGCTGCCCAGTGGTCCCGCAGAAAAAAGCCATCGGTGTCCCAAGAAAGATCATCCTTTGGCGACAAGGCGTGGGTAGGTACGGATTGCCCCTCAAGCCTGGGACCTGCAGACACGGCAGAGGCTGGAGGCAAGGATTTTGCCTGCCCAGATGGTGTGCTCGCCGGGCCTTTAGCAGCCTCTGCCACAGTGCTGTCTTCCCCCTCTTCCTGCTCATCCATCAGAACATCACCGCAGAGAGAAGTGCAAAGACAGCACGGCAGGAACATGGCTCTTCTCCTGCCGGACCGTGGCCTTCCTTCAGCATCCGTGGCACCCAGCACGGCCTGAGAAGTGCCAGCAGCTTTGGCGCCATCGTCTGCTGCCTGCTCTACTGCCAGGGAACGTGACGTAGAGACCCTGTCAGCATCTCTGGTGCCCTCCTGAGCACCGGGAGCAGGTCGTGTCTCATCCTTGGGGCACTTCCCAGCCTTGGGGGCCAGCACCTGGGTTGTTTGTGCCGGTGTTCTCACAATGCTGGTGGATGCAGGTTGCCTTGGACCCTCCGGTTTCTGCCACGGTCCTGGTCTTGCGGCTACCGGACGCCTTTGGTATGCCAAACTGAGGGACTTGCATGTGGGATGTGCAGACTTGACAGGGGGTGCAGGGACATGCAGGGATGGTCCACCGCTGGGCAGAGGCTGTGTCCCTTCCCCAGGGGCTCTGCTGTGGGTGGATGCGTCCCTGAGCTCCAGCCTGTCCACCTGCAAGAGAAGCAGAGGAGAAATGCTAAGTCAGTGGCATGCTTTCCCCTCACGACCCACTCATCCGTGCTGAAATGTGTCCCGCAAGGCGCTGCAGGGAGCCCGAGGGCAGCACTCAGTTCACCGATTGCTGCAGCCCTGTTCCCTTGTGCCAGTGTCAGAGAGCTGCCCGCTGTGAGGCACCCTCATGCCCCCGCTGTCCCCTGCAACAGTCCCTGACACACTCTGGCAGCCATCTGACCGTGACAGGGTTCGACCTTCCAGACTTTCCCGCAGTGTGCACACTCCTGACCCTGCCTCCACTTCATGCCTGCTGACAACCACTCGCATCTTGCTCACCCCGTGCTGAAGCTTCCCAGGCACTGGAGACGCTGGAGGTCGGGCCTGTGCCTCACCAAATGATGTGCTCACAGGGTCTTTGGCTGCCACTGCCACAGCGTCTCTCTCAGCGGTGCCTTTCCCCTCTTCCTGCTCATCCATCAGTACATCACTGCATGTAGAACAGCAAAGACAGTAGGGCAGGAAAATGCCCCTTCTCTTGACGGACCGCGGCCTTTCTTCAGCATCCTTCGCACCCAGCACGGCCTGAGAAGTGCCAGCAGCTTTGGCACCATCGTCTGCTGCCTGCTCTGCTGCCAGGGAATGTGACGAAGAGACCCTGTCAGCACCTCTGGTGCCCTCCTCAGCACTGGGAGCAGGTCGAGTCTCTTCCTTGGGGCACTTCCCAGCCTTGGGGGCCAGCACCTGGGTTTTTTGTGCCGGTGTTCTCACAGTGCTGGTGGGTGCACGCTGTGTAGGCCATGCTGGTTTCCGGCAGGGTCCCGGTCTTGTGGCTACCGGACGCCTGCGGTACGCCAACCTGAGGGACTTGGGCGTTTTCTTTGCAGGCTCCACGGGCAGTTGAGGGAGACACAGATCTGTCTGCGAGCCCTCATCCCTCGCTGCTGTATCGTGGTGCTGAGGGTTGCCCCGTAGAGATAGGACAGGCAGCCCGCCACTGGTAGCTCCCACAGCACCTGCTCTGCCTGTTGGAGAACTCCTGGGGGCTGCTGCTGGCAGTGTGGACAATATGGGTGCATTCTGGGGTGCTGCCGTCAGTGGCATTGCCTGCCGCCGGAGAGGCGGCAAGGCTGGCAGAGGCTGCCTCCTTACTCCAGAGCCATTGCTGCGGGACACTGCCTGCCTGAGCTCTGGTCTGTCCGCCTGCAAGAGAAGCCGAGGGAAAACATAAGTTAGCGGGGTCCCTTCCTCTCACGCTCCACCGGTCCCTGTTGGAACGGCTCCCGCAAGACCCTGAGGAGCACCCAAAGGGCAGCACCCAGCTCACGGCCACTGCCACCCCGTTCCCTAAAGCAGAACTGTCACAGTACGGCTCCACCCCCAGCAGTCCCCAACACACCCCAGCAGGCAAGCCGCTGCAGCAGCCTCATCCTGCTAGGAGCGGTCCCCACCAGCAGCTGCCACCTGCTCGTTGGCTGCTCCCCGCACTCGGGAAGCCGTTCCCACTTCCCTTGGGCTCCCTACCTGTGCACGGCGGCTCCCAGAGGCTTGCGCGCTCTCCAGGTGGGCTAGCGGTGGCAGACGGATTTCACGGAGGGACACATCCCGGCTCCAGCTGCCTGGCTGCACAGCTTGCTGCGGCCTGCGGCCCACCTGTGTAGGGAGAAGGAGGCATGGGATGAAGGTGGCTGCGTTACCACCAGCATCCCTGGCAAAGCCCCCATTAGGAGGCCGCTCCTGCACACGGATGGCCCGGCTGAGCTCAGTCCTACTGCTCTCTGCCTCTGGGCGCAGAGCTGCTGGGCCCGCCGCATGGGCCTGGGCTGGCCTGGGAGTTGGCGCATCCCCAGGAAATGCCCCGGGACACGAGGAGCAGTGCCCTGGCCAGAGGTGCTCCGGGCCCGCCATGGCACCCCAGCCTCTGCCGTGCCCTGAAGGATGCCTCGGTGCTTCAGGTGCCGTGGCATCCTTCTCCCTCCCACCACATCCCGCACCTGGCGCTGTTCCTGCACGCTCAGCAGCCCTTTGTTGGGCTGGGAGCAGGCCTTCTTCTCCTGCTCCTTGGGCATGTCTGTATCCTCTCACAGAGACAAAGCTGCAGGTACCCAGGGGAGCCGCTACCTCCTCAAGGAGCTGCTCTCCTGAAAGTGAGCAGCGCAGGGACTCCGGCTCCTGAAGGCACCGGAACACCCCCGTGTCACAATGGCCTTTGGGTGTGGTTGCCCCGCGCATCACAAAGTCCTGGCAGTTGCCATGGAGGCCCCGTGCCCCTCTCCTGGCAGCCCGCCCCACGGCCAACATGTCGAGGCGCCCCTCCTCACACAATCACAGAATCATTGGGGTTGGAAGGACCTCTGGAGACCATGGAGTCCAACTCTTCCGCCAAAGCAGTGTGATGAAGAAGGAAGAACTGCTTGGCGGAACTGGTACCTCTAATGATAAACAGTTGTGTAGAACAGGAATTCTACATGGGTACGGAAGATTTTATTTGGTTTAATTTTCAACATTCAGAGCATGCATATCTTGTCTGGGTGCAGCAATGCAGTCACATCTCTAGTCATTAACTGAACAAAAAACAAAAGCACTACAATTTAGACATTTGGGGTACTTCTTGTTTTCTTTTCCTATGGAAGGAAGGAAGGAAGGGAGGAAGGGAGGGAGGAAGGGAGGGTATGGAGAGGAGAAGGGAGGGAGGGGATGGAGAGCGGAGGAGAGGAGCGGAGCGGAGCGGAGCGGAGCGGAGCGGAGAGGAGAGGAGAGGAGAGGAGAGGAGAGGAGAGGAGAGGAGAGGAGAGGAGAGGAGAGGAGAGGAGGAAGGAAGGGAGGGAGGAAAGGAAATGAAGGGATGATGAAAAGGTAGGAGGAAGACTCCACTGTGTGGTCTGATAGTTCAGATAGCTACGGATAAGCAGCCTGCACCCAGCTAAATCCCCTCATAGCTACATTGCCCTCCTCACACAATCACAGACTCACTGGGCTTGGAAGGGACCTCTGGAAACCACTGAATCCAACCCTTCTGCCAAAGCAGTGTGCTGCCATCAGCAAACTTGCACTGAATCCCATCATTTATGTCACGCACAAAGACATTTAAGTGCACCAGATCCAAGACTGTGCTTTGGGGGACACTGCTCGTTACTGATCTCCACCTGGACAAGAACCATCGACCACAGCCCTCTGTCTGTGACCTTCCAACCCATTCCTCACCCAATGAATAGTTCACCCTTCAAGTCCCCGTCTTTCCAACTGAGAGAGAAGAATGTGGTGGGAGACCACGCCAACGGCCTTGCAGTTGCCTTCCCTTTGTCCACTTGTGGGAATCAAATGTTGTTTCTGCATTTGAATTAGGTAATTTTTTATTTCACGGTCTCCGCTGCCATAGTTCTTTTTGGGAGTCTTTCTACTTCACTTGGGGCGGGGCCGCTGATAGTTTTCATCACTTATTCTCTAGATGAACCTTCCCCAGGAATGCAGGCTCAGTGTATAGGTGTATAAATGTATATTTTATCAAACACATTGCGAGAATGTCCTGCAAGAGATTTACCAAACCAGAGAACAGGTCATGACACGCACAAGGAAGCGCCTGCAGAGACACTGGGAAGGCCTGGTATCCTCACCCCCTGTCTCTTTTTTTAACAAAGACTTTGAAGAAAATTGCCACATCAGTACGACTGACACATCTTGGAAACAACAGGATGGCTACTGAGTGACACCAGATAACACACACATTACCAAATGTAAACCTTGGATAAGACTGTGAACCCGGAGTACCCAGCCAATGGGGAAGGAGGGGAGGGGGACAGGCAAAGGGGGAAACATGGTACAAACTGTCATTGTGTCCTTAGGGGTGCTCCTGCTTGTGGGACGCCTGCCATTGCAACCACGAATCAAATCTGCTTTTATCAGAGATATTGTCCTGGCAAAATTATTTGGATATTTCCCACAATTTGGGGGCTCGTCTGGGATTATTATCGCCTCTCTGGGGGTCCCCCTACTGCTCTGGACTGGATAGGTGCACCGCGCTGATTTTAGGGGTCCTGTCTGGGTGGTGCGGTGACTCCTTGGGATGGCCAATAAGAAACCAAGACTGTTACATAAAGGACGGGCTCTGTGAAAGCCAAGGGGCAGGTAGGCACGTGCATTGACCCCCACAGACCTGGTAACTTGGTGCACGGACCAAGGTAAGGGAATTTAATTCTTGCCTTCGGGGTCAGGGGAGACTCGGGTGAGTCTCCGGAGTGGGCTGCTGGCGTGCTGTGTGCTTGACGAAGTGCCAGCAATACACCCCTACTGAATCTGAGAATCGGAGCGAGGTACTCCGGAGGGATTGGCCCTACAACTGAGAATTGGAGTGTGGTAACCTGTGAGCTGGGGAGTTCACAGCAGCGTTCCAGAGGCATGGGGAATAGGAACTCCCAAGAACAGGGAAAAAGGGTTCCCAGAACTGTGCCTAAAGAGAGCCCCTTGGGAAATAAGCTTCAGAATTGGAAAATAATCCCAAAACTAGGGACAAGAACAGGAAAAAGATGCTTAAATACTGTATACAGCCATAGGCTTGAGAACCACTACAAGGAAAATCATTATTTTGACCAAAATAAGGGTCTGACGAAGATGGGGCCTGTCAGACTTTGAATTCATATGTAAACAGCAAGACTCCTTTTTTGAAAGAGAATTGGCTTATGCCACGTAATGGTGCAAGAAGTAAAACAGTTCCTCACAAGAAGGAGTCGAAGCTCAAAAGAAAAAGCAAAGAGAAGCAGAAAGATCATAAATGGAATCCCTTAGATAACTGCCCCCCCCCCCCCCCCCCCCCCCCCTTCCCCCATTCCCCCGCTCCTTCAGTTTCTAAAGCAATGCAAGCTGCAGTGACCTCCCTCTCCAGAGAAGGAGTGGCTGTGCTGCTGATCCCATGCAGGGTCCTAGAGAGAGGATGCACTCTCGGTTACTGAGGGAATTGGAGCAATGTGAATGGGACCTAGAGAGTTTTTCTTTCTCGAACACTAACCTCACTAATATTCACTATACTTCCCTCACGGGGAAGTTTCCTTAGGTCAAAGGGAAATAGGCTATGCTAATGCCTGATGTTTTTACTAACAGAAAGGTTAGGAGTTTCAAGAAGGAAATGAATTCCTTAATTGAGGATCCTATAGGAGTAGCAGAACAATTAGATCAATTTCTAGGGCCTAATTTCTGCTCGTGGATGGAAATGATGTTTATGATAGATATCTTGTTCACTGGAGAAGAAAGAGGCGTGATTAGGTGGGCAGCTATGCAGCTGTGGAAAAGGAATACAGAGGGAAGTTTGAGGCCTGGAGGGGCCGGAGAGAGGAAGGATCCTGAGGATAAATTGTACTGATTGCTGTCACTGTCTTTGTCATGGTTAAGTATCTGTGTTGTGAAAGTGTTATCTACGAAGTTGTTAGGGGAAAAGGGGTGTCTAAAGAGATACTGAGAAGACCCCTTGGGTTGTGTTTTGGCTCACTGGAGAAACACTGCTGGTGAGACAGGGGGAAACCAGGAACATAAATGGACTAATGGGACCGGTTTTATAACTGGGTACCCCAATCATGAGACCAAGTGCTGGGTGTTTATGGAAGCTGAAGAACCGTATTGTTTGATTTGTGGATTTTGAAGGGAGTGGAAGAAACTCTTATAATTGGTACAGGGAAGAGCAGTTGTTAATGGTATATGGAAGTGTAATTGTGAATGGTACGTGGAAGTGCACTTGTTCTCGGTACATGGCAGTGTAGTCGAGGGCACAAATAGCGGAATTATGGGGGGAAAAAAAAATACAGCAAAAGGATTAAGGAAAATAGTGAGTTTGGAATATTAGAGTTTGTGCCGGCACGAGAACACATTTCCAAAACACTGATGCTGTCACTCCATCATAGAAGGCTGCCAGACTGGAGAGGCAAGATCTGCCCTTGGTGAAGACATGTTGGCCGTCTCAGATCACCTCTTTGTCTCGTATGTGCCTCGACATAGCTGCTACAAGGACCTGCTCCATGATCTTCCCAGGCACAGAGGCGAGGCTCACTGGCCTGTAGTTCCCCAGGTCCTCCTTTCTCCCTTTCTTAAAAATGGGAGTAACGTCTCCCTTTTTCCAGTCACCGGGGACTTCACCAGACAGCCGCAATTTTTTAGATAGGATGGAGTGCGGCAACCACATCAGCCATCTCTCTCAGAGCCCTAGGAGACATATCATCCAAATCCATGAACTGATAGACATTCCATTTCATAAGAAAGTCTCAGACACGTTCTACTGGTACAGTGGGACGGAATCCACTCCCCACACCCTCACCTAGAGGTTCAGAGTCCTGCCAGACATGGGAAGCCAGCCCACCAGTGAAGACTGAGGCAAAGCACTCATCAAGTATCTCAGCTTTTTCTCCGTCTGAGGAAGCCAGCTCTCCATTGCCTTTCATCAGAGGGTCTCTCCTTGGCCTGTCTCCTCCAGCCTCTGTACCTGTAGAACCCCTTCTTGTTATCTTTCACATCCCTCACCGAGTTCAGCTGCTGCAAGCTCCCTCTGTGCCTTGGCGTTCCTAATCCTATCTCTACACACACGGACAACAGCCCTGTATTTCTCCCAGGACACACAAAAAACCCTGCTTCCACTTCCTGTACATTTCCCTTTTCCTTTCAGTTTAAGCTGCAGGTCCTCGCTCAGCCACGTTGCTCGTCTGCCTCCCCTGCTCGACTTCTTGTGCTGGACAATGGAGAGCTCTTGTGCTCTCAGAAGGGTTTCCTTACAGAGCTGCCAGCTCTGTTCTGTGCCCGTGCCCTTAAGGACAGTTTCTCAGGGGATCCCATCCAGCAATTCCTCGAGCAGCCGGAAGCTTGCCCTCCAGAAGCTCAGGGTTCTGACTCTGCTTTTTGCCAGGCCTGCGTTCTTCAAGATCACAAACTTCGCCAGGGCACAGTCGCTACAGCCCGGGCAGCTTCCAGTCCTAACCTCTCCAATGCTCTCGTCCGCACTGGTGAGCACCAGGTCCAGTAAGGCTTCACCTCTGGTCGATCCATCTAATGCCTGGACTAGGAAGTTATCGTCAGCGGACTCCAGGAATCTCCTGGATTGTCTGATCAGGTGGTGTGTAGCAGACCCCATCCACTAGATGCTCTTTGCTGGACTGATCCTTGATTTTATCCCACAGTCTCTCAACCTGATTGTGACTGTTCCTCAGACACAGCTCGTTGCAGTCTCTCCACTACCTAACACGGGGGACAACTCCCCCACCCCTCCTACCCTGTGTATCCCTTCTGAAAAGCCCGTAGCCCCTCAGTCACAGTATTCCAATGGTGGGTTTTGTCCCAGCACGTTTCCACGATAACAGTTAGGTCATGCTTTCCCCATTACGTCACGGTTTCTCATTCCTCCTGTTTATTTCCCATGCTGCGTGCGTTGGTATAAAGGCACTTCAGCTTGGCTATTGACCTCGCTGCTTTCTCGGAGGAGCCGTCCCTAACACCTCCAGGACAAGTCTGGGGTTTTCTCCTAACGCCTCCCACGGTGTCAGCGTTCTCACACTCTTCTCTGTCACCACTACACTTCTTTCCCCCATCATATCTAGTTTAAAGCCCTGCTAACCAGCCCAGCCAGCTTGCTCCCCAGAATGTTTGCGGCCCTTCTAGTCAGTCGTCTCCCGTCCGCTGTCCGCATTCCCCCTTTCTCAAGGCTGCATCCCAAACCATAGTACCCAAATCCCTGAGTACAACAGCATTCGCAAAGCCATTCCTTCAGCATGTTCATCCTCCTCCTTTCACGCAGATTCCAGTCACCAGCTGAGAGGGCAGAGGAGAACACTACCTGTGCTCCTGATCCCTTCAGCACTCTTCCCTGAAGTCCCTTTACATCGCCCAAGAACTTCTTGTGCCTGCCTCTTCATTTCCAGTGTGGAAAACTAGTAAAGGACAGCAATCAGAGGGCTGGACCGGGCGAGTGATGTTCTTAGCAACGTCTGTCTCCCGGGCTTCAGGCAGGCAACGCACCTCCCCATGGGACGGTTCCGAGCAGCTTGTCTGGCCCTCGGTTTCTCATCAGAAGGGAGTCCCCTATGATGACAGCCCTTCTTTTTTTCGTAACTGATGTTGTAGCGATATGGGGAGCAGCCTGACTAGCCCCGGGCAACCTCTCTTGCAGGGTGGACCTTCAGCCGCATCCACATCCCCCTCTTCCTCCAGCTCCACAGCCTCGTACGTGCTATGTAAGGGCGCCAGGGAAGGTTGGACAGGCTGAAGGGCAGTTTGCTTGATGCCCCGAACAGGGACTTGTTTTCATCCCTCGCTGTGTCTGAGGTCACCCCCTCAGGCATTCTCCGCAGCCCAGTTCCACCTGGTTCTGTGACTAATGGGGCAGGAAACCCACCGCCCCAAAACACAAGAATGGGGGGAGGGGGGAAACAGGCGGTAACCACATTGATCATTGGAATAATCGGAGGATGTGTTTTCCCACACAAATAGGAAACGACAGCAATACTTAGATGCATTCATTTGAAATCTAGTGAGGAGGACAAGCCATGTGCTGCTGTTATAAAAACGCTGACACTTTTGAAAAAGGCAAAAAGTTTATCACATCAGACGGAAGAAGTAAAATGAAATTTAATAGTTTTATTATATTTTTTCTTTAGTTCCAAATTAAAAAGCCAGATTGAGCCAAATGAGGAATCCGTGTACAAAATGGTCATGTACATGCTAGGTGAGAAGGAAGCAATTTGTACACAAACAGGAAAGCCACGCTTCTCATCAAGTGCCAGTACCTTTCCTACGGTCTTGCTAAATGTAAAGGCGATGAAGTGATGATGCTGCGGTGAAGAAGGATGCTGCTTGGCAGAACTGGCACCTGAGACAATAAGCAGTTGTGTAGAACAGGAGATGTGCACGGGTATTGAATCATGAGAACAGCTCTTCTGCATCATGAGAACAGCCTCTCACACCAAGGACGGAGGCTTGCATAAATGTGAGCTCAAGAACAGAGAGCAGAAGAAGGGGCAGACCTTGCTGCCTCTGGTGAGTGAGTGACCAGGGTGTTTCATTTGCAGACCGGAGAGGGAGTGCAGGGAGGGACGTGCAGGGCTGGCCCACAGGTTGGCAGAGGCTGTCTCAACCTGCCAGGCTTCCCCCCACTGAGCACAGTCCAGACCCAGTCTTCTTTTTGTGCCTGGTGCCTTGCTCGCCTCATGCTGAGGGCACACAGCCACACCAGAAGCTGAAGACTTGTCTTCTGCTTCACCAGAGGGGGGGGACTCCAGACAGTCACCGTGGTGTTGGCTGCTTCTATGTATTCCTTTGCTCAGGCTTGGCTGCCCAGTGGTCCCGCAGAAAAAAGCCATCGGTGTCCCAAGAAAGATCATCCTTTGGCGACAAGGCGTGGGTAGGTACGGATTGCCCCTCAAGCCTGGGACCTGCAGACACGGCAGAGGCTGGAGGCAAGGATTTTGCCTGCCCAGATGGTGTGCTCGCCGGGCCTTTAGCAGCCTCTGCCACAGTGCTGTCTTCCCCCTCTTCCTGCTCATCCATCAGAACATCACCGCAGAGAGAAGTGCAAAGACAGCACGGCAGGAACATGGCTCTTCTCCTGCCGGACCGTGGCCTTCCTTCAGCATCCGTGGCACCCAGCACGGCCTGAGAAGTGCCAGCAGCTTTGGCGCCATCGTCTGCTGCCTGCTCTACTGCCAGGGAACGTGACGTAGAGACCCTGTCAGCATCTCTGGTGCCCTCCTGAGCACCGGGAGCAGGTCGTGTCTCATCCTTGGGGCACTTCCCAGCCTTGGGGGCCAGCACCTGGGTTGTTTGTGCCGGTGTTCTCACAATGCTGGTGGATGCAGGTTGCCTTGGACCCTCCGGTTTCTGCCACGGTCCTGGTCTTGCGGCTACCGGACGCCTTTGGTATGCCAAACTGAGGGACTTGCATGTGGGATGTGCAGACTTGACAGGGGGTGCAGGGACATGCAGGGATGGTCCACCGCTGGGCAGAGGCTGTGTCCCTTCCCCAGGGGCTCTGCTGTGGGTGGATGCGTCCCTGAGCTCCAGCCTGTCCACCTGCAAGAGAAGCAGAGGAGAAATGCTAAGTCAGTGGCATGCTTTCCCCTCACGACCCACTCATCCGTGCTGAAATGTGTCCCGCAAGGCGCTGCAGGGAGCCCGAGGGCAGCACTGAGTTCACCGATTGCTGCAGCCCTGTTCCCTTGTGCCAGTGTCAGAGAGCTGCCCGCTGTGAGGCACCCTCATGCCCCCGCTGTCCCCTGCAACAGTCCCTGACACACTCTGGCAGCCATCTGACCGTGACAGGGTTCGACCTTCCAGACTTTCCCGCAGTGTGCACACTCCTGACCCTGCCTCCACTTCATGCCTGCTGACAACCACTCGCATCTTGCTCACCCCGTGCTGAAGCTTCCCAGGCACTGGAGACGCTGGAGGTCGGGCCTGTGCCTCACCAAATGATGTGCTCACAGGGTCTTTGGCTGCCACTGCCACAGCGTCTCTCTCAGCGGTGCCTTTCCCCTCTTCCTGCTCATCCATCAGTACATCACTGCATGTAGAACAGCAAAGACAGTAGGGCAGGAAAATGCCCCTTCTCTTGACGGACCGCGGCCTTTCTTCAGCATCCTTCGCACCCAGCACGGCCTGAGAAGTGCCAGCAGCTTTGGCACCATCGTCTGCTGCCTGCTCTGCTGCCAGGGAATGTGACGAAGAGACCCTGTCAGCACCTCTGGTGCCCTCCTCAGCACTGGGAGCAGGTCGAGTCTCTTCCTTGGGGCACTTCCCAGCCTTGGGGGCCAGCACCTGGGTTTTTTGTGCCGGTGTTCTCACAGTGCTGGTGGGTGCACGCTGTGTAGGCCATGCTGGTTTCCGGCAGGGTCCCGGTCTTGTGGCTACCGGACGCCTGCGGTACGCCAACCTGAGGGACTTGGGCGTTTTCTTTGCAGGCTCCACGGGCAGTTGAGGGAGACACAGATCTGTCTGCGAGCCCTCATCCCTCGCTGCTGTATCGTGGTGCTGAGGGTTGCCCCGTAGAGATAGGACAGGCAGCCCGCCACTGGTAGCTCCCACAGCACCTGCTCTGCCTGTTGGAGAACTCCTGGGGGCTGCTGCTGGCAGTGTGGACAATATGGGTGCATTCTGGGGTGCTGCCGTCAGTGGCATTGCCTGCCGCCGGAGAGGCGGCAAGGCTGGCAGAGGCTGCCTCCTTACTCCAGAGCCATTGCTGCGGGACACTGCCTGCCTGAGCTCTGGTCTGTCCGCCTGCAAGAGAAGCCGAGGGAAAACATAAGTTAGCGGGGTCCCTTCCTCTCACGCTCCACCGGTCCCTGTTGGAACGGCTCCCGCAAGACCCTGAGGAGCACCCAAAGGGCAGCACCCAGCTCACGGCCACTGCCACCCCCGTTCCCTAAAGCAGAACTGTCACAGTACGGCTCCACCCCCAGCAGTCCCCAACACACCCCAGCAGGCAAGCCGCTGCAGCAGCCTCATCCTGCTAGGAGCGGTCCCCACCAGCAGCTGCCACCTGCTCGTTGGCTGCTCCCCGCACTCGGGAAGCCGTTCCCACTTCCCTTGGGCTCCCTACCTGTGCACGGCGGCTCCCAGAGGCTTGCGCGCTCTCCAGGTGGGCTAGCGGTGGCAGACGGATTTCACGGAGGGACACATCCCGGCTCCAGCTGCCTGGCTGCACAGCTTGCTGCGGCCTGCGGCCCACCTGTGTAGGGAGAAGGAGGCATGGGATGAAGGTGGCTGCGTTACCACCAGCATCCCTGGCAAAGCCCCCATTAGGAGGCCGCTCCTGCACACGGATGGCCCGGCTGAGCTCAGTCCTACTGCTCTCTGCCTCTGGGCGCAGAGCTGCTGGGCCCGCCGCATGGGCCTGGGCTGGCCTGGGAGTTGGCGCATCCCCAGGAAATGCCCCGGGACACGAGGAGCAGTGCCCTGGCCAGAGGTGCTCCGGGCCCGCCATGGCACCCCAGCCTCTGCCGTGCCCTGAAGGATGCCTCGGTGCTTCAGGTGCCGTGGCATCCTTCTCCCTCCCACCACATCCCGCACCTGGCGCTGTTCCTGCACGCTCAGCAGCCCTTTGTTGGGCTGGGAGCAGGCCTTCTTCTCCTGCTCCTTGGGCATGTCTGTATCCTCTCACAGAGACAAAGCTGCAGGTACCCAGGGGAGCCGCTACCTCCTCAAGGAGCTGCTCTCCTGAAAGTGAGCAGCGCAGGGACTCCGGCTCCTGAAGGCACCGGAACACCCCCGTGTCACAATGGCCTTTGGGTGTGGTTGCCCCGCGCATCACAAAGTCCTGGCAGTTGCCATGGAGGCCCCGTGCCCCTCTCCTGGCAGCCCGCCCCACGGCCAACATGTCGAGGCGCCCCTCCTCACACAATCACAGAATCATTGGGGTTGGAAGGACCTCTGGAGACCATGGAGTCCAACTCTTCCGCCAAAGCAGTGTGATGAAGAAGGAAGAACTGCTTGGCGGAACTGGTACCTCTAATGATAAACAGTTGTGTAGAACAGGAATTCTACATGGGTACGGAAGATTTTATTTGGTTTAATTTTCAACATTCAGAGCATGCATATCTTGTCTGGGTGCAGCAATGCAGTCACATCTCTAGTCATTAACTGAACAAAAAACAAAAGCACTACAATTTAGACATTTGGGGTACTTCTTGTTTTCTTTTCCTATGGAAGGAAGGAAGGAAGGGAGGAAGGGAGGGAGGAAGGGAGGGTATGGAGAGGAGAAGGGAGGGAGGGGATGGAGAGCGGAGGAGAGGAGCGGAGCGGAGCGGAGCGGAGCGGAGCGGAGAGGAGAGGAGAGGAGAGGAGAGGAGAGGAGAGGAGAGGAGAGGAGAGGAGAGGAGAGGAGAGGAGAGGAGGAAGGAAGGGAGGGAGGAAAGGAAATGAAGGGATGATGAAAAGGTAGGAGGAAGACTCCACTGTGTGGTCTGATAGTTCAGATAGCTACGGATAAGCAGCCTGCACCCAGCTAAATCCCCTCATAGCTACATTGCCCTCCTCACACAATCACAGACTCACTGGGCTTGGAAGGGACCTCTGGAAACCACTGAATCCAACCCTTCTGCCAAAGCAGTGTGCTGCCATCAGCAAACTTGCACTGAATCCCATCATTTATGTCACGCACAAAGACATTTAAGTGCACCAGATCCAAGACTGTGCTTTGGGGGACACTGCTCGTTACTGATCTCCACCTGGACAAGAACCATCGACCACAGCCCTCTGTCTGTGACCTTCCAACCCATTCCTCACCCAATGAATAGTTCACCCTTCAAGTCCCCGTCTTTCCAACTGAGAGAGAAGAATGTGGTGGGAGACCACGCCAACGGCCTTGCAGTTGCCTTCCCTTTGTCCACTTGTGGGAATCAAATGTTGTTTCTGCATTTGAATTAGGTAATTTTTTATTTCACGGTCTCCGCTGCCATAGTTCTTTTTGGGAGTCTTTCTACTTCACTTGGGGCGGGGCCGCTGATAGTTTTCATCACTTATTCTCTAGATGAACCTTCCCCAGGAATGCAGGCTCAGTGTATAGGTGTATAAATGTATATTTTATCAAACACATTGCGAGAATGTCCTGCAAGAGATTTACCAAACCAGAGAACAGGTCATGACACGCACAAGGAAGCGCCTGCAGAGACACTGGGAAGGCCTGGTATCCTCACCCCCTGTCTCTTTTTTTAACAAAGACTTTGAAGAAAATTGCCACATCAGTACGACTGACACATCTTGGAAACAACAGGATGGCTACTGAGTGACACCAGATAACACACACATTACCAAATGTAAACCTTGGATAAGACTGTGAACCCGGAGTACCCAGCCAATGGGGAAGGAGGGGAGGGGGACAGGCAAAGGGGGAAACATGGTACAAACTGTCATTGTGTCCTTAGGGGTGCTCCTGCTTGTGGGACGCCTGCCATTGCAACCACGAATCAAATCTGCTTTTATCAGAGATATTGTCCTGGCAAAATTATTTGGATATTTCCCACAATTTGGGGGCTCGTCTGGGATTATTATCGCCTCTCTGGGGGTCCCCCTACTGCTCTGGACTGGATAGGTGCACCGCGCTGATTTTAGGGGTCCTGTCTGGGTGGTGCGGTGACTCCTTGGGATGAGGTGGCTTATGCCACATGTGGTGCAGAAGTAAAACAGTTCCTCACCGCAGTCGAAGCTCAAAAAAAAACAAGAGAAGCAGAAAGATCATAAATGGAATCCCTTAGATAACTTTACCACCCCCTTCCCCCATTCCCGCTCCTTCAGTTTCTAAAAGCAATGCAAGCTGCAGTGACCTCCACCTCTCCAAGAGAAGGAGTGGCTGTGCTGCCTGATCCCATGCAGGGTCCTAGAGAGATGCACTCTCGGTTACTGAAATTGGAGCAATGTGAATGGGACCTAGAGTTTCTTTCTCGAACTAACCTCACTAATATTCACTATACTTCCCTCACGAAGTTTCCTTAAGTCAAAAGGGAAATAGGCTATGCTAATGCCTGATGTTTTAACAGAAAGGTTGAGGTTTCAGAAGGAAATGAATTGAGGATCCTATAGGAGTAGCAAGAACAATTAGATCAATTTCTGGGCCTAATTTCTGCTCGTGGATGAAATGATGTTTACATGATAGATATCTTGTTCACTGGAGAAAGAGGCATGATTAGGTGGGCAGCTATGCAGCTGTGGAAAAAGGAATACAGAGGGAAAGTTTGAGGCCTGGAGGGGCCGGAAAATCCTGAGGATAAATTGTACTGATTGCTGTCACTGTCTTTGTCATGGTTAAAGTATCTGTGTTGTGAGAAAGTGTTATCTGAAGTTGTTAGGGAAAAGGGTGTCTAAAGAGATACTAGAGAAGACCCCTTGGAGTTGTGTTTTGGCTCACTGGAGAAACACTGCTGGTGAGACAGGGGAAACCCAGGAACATAAATGGACTAATGGGACCGGTTTTATAACTGGGTACCCCAATCATGAGACCAAGTGCTGGGTGTTTATGGAAGCCGAAGAACCGTATTGTTTGATTTGTGGATGAAGGGAGTGGAAGAAACTCTTATAATTGGTACAGGGAAGAGCAGTTGTTAATGGTATATGAAGTGTAATTGTGAATGGTACGTGGAAATTGCACTTGTTCTCGGTACATGGCAGTGTAGTCGAGGGAGCACAAATAAACGGAGTATGGGGGAAAAAAAAAAATACAGCAAAGGATTAAGGAAAATAGTAGGTTGGAATATTAGAGTTTGTGCCGGCACGAGAACACATTTCCAAAACACTGATGCTGTCCTCCATCATAGAGGCTGCCAGACTGGAGAGGCAAGATCTGCCCTTGGTGAAGACATGTTGGCCGTCTCAGATCACCTCTTTGTCTCGTATGTGCCTCGACATGGCTGCTACAAGGACCTGCTCCATGATCTTCCCAGGCACAAGTGAGGCTCATGACCTGTAGTTCCCCAGGTCCTCCTTTCTCCCTTTCTTAAATGGGGTAACGTCCCACTTTTCCAGTCACGGGGACTTCACCAGACAGCACTTAATTTTTAGATAGGATGGAGTGCGGCAACCACATCAGCCATCTCTCTCTAGAATATCATCCAAATCCATGAACTGATAGACATTCCGTTTCATAAGAAAGTCTCAGACACGTTCTGCACAGTACAGTGGGACGGAATCCCTCCCCACACCCTCACCTAGAGTTCAGAGTCCTGCCAGACATGGAAACCAGCCCACCAGTGAAGACTGAGGCAAAGCACTCATCAAGTATCTCAGCTTTTTCTCCGTCTGAGGAAGCCAGCTCTCCATTGCCTTTCATCAGAGGGTCTCAGCCTGTCTCCTCCAGCCTCTGTACCTGTAGAACCCCTTCTTGTTATCTTTCACATCCTCACCGAGTTCAGCTGCTGCAAGCTCCCTCTGTCTTGGCGTTCTAATCCTATCTCTACACACCGGACAACCCTGTATTTCTCCCAGAACACACAAAAACCCTGCTTCCACTTCCTGTACATTTCCCTTTTCCTTTCAGTTTAGCTGCAGGTCCTCGCTCAGCCACGTTGCTCGTCTGCCTCCTGCTCGACTTCTTGTGCTGGACAATGGAGAGCTCTCTTGTTAACCTCAGAAGGGTTTCCTTACAGGCTACTGTCCTGTTCTGTGCCCCGTGCCCTTGGGGACAGTTTCTCAGGGATCCCATCCAGCAAATTCCTCGAGCAGCCGGAAGCTTGCCCTCCAGGAAGCTCAGAGGACAGCTCTGCTGCCAGGCCTGCGTTCTTCAAGATCACAAACTTCGCCCTGGCCAGCTCTCCAATGTAGATCCGCTGGTGAGCACCAGGTCCAGTAAGGCTTCCACCTCTGGTCGATCCATCTAATGCCTGGACAGGAAGTTATCGTCCAGCGGGCTCAGGAATCTCCTGGATTGTCTGATCAGGTGGTGTGTAGCAGACCCCATCCACTAGATGCTCTTTGCTGGACTGATCCCAGTTACAGTCTCTCAACCTGATTGTGACTGTTCCTGAACCTCGTTGCAGTCTCTCCACTACCTAAGCACGGGGGACAACTCCCCCACCCCTACCCTGTGTATCCCTTCTGAAAAGCCCGTAGCCCCTCAGTCACAGTATTCAATGGTGGGTTTTGTCCAGCACGTTTCCACGATAACAGTTAGGTCATGCTTTCCCATTACGTCACGGTTTCTCATTCCTCCTGTTTATTTCCCATGCTGCGTGCGTTGGTATAAAGGCACTTCAGCTTGGCCTCTCGGAGGAGCCCGTCCCTAACACCTCCAGGACAAGTCTGGGGTTTTCTCCTAAGCCTCCCACGGTGTCAGGCGTTCTCACACTCTTCTCTGTCACCACTACACTTCTTTCCCCCATCATATCTAGTTTAAAGCCCTGCTAACCAGCCCAGCCAGCTTGCTCCCCCAGAATGTTTTGCGGCCCTTCTAGTCAGTCGTCTCCCGTCAGCTATCGCATTCCCCCTTTCTCAGAGCTGCAGCAAACCATAGTACCCAAATCCCTGAGTACAGCATTCGCAAGCCATTCCCGCGCTAGCATGTTCATCCTCCTCCTTTCACGCAGATTCCAGTCACCAGCTGAGAAGGGCAGAGGAGAGCACTACCTGTGCTCCTGATCCCTTCCAGCACTCTTCCCTGAAGTCCCTTCCCATCGCCACTTGTGCCTGCCTCTTCATTTCCAGTGTGGAAAACTAGTAAGGACAGCAATCAAGGGCTGGACCGAGAGGCGGTGATGTTCTTAGCCAACGTCTCCGGGCTTCAGACGGGCAGCACCTCCCCATGGACGGTTCGACACTTGTCTGGCCTCGGTTTCTCATCAGAAGGGTCCCTATGATGACAGCCCTTCTTTTCGTAACTGATGTTGTAGCGATATGGGGAGCAGCCTGACTAGCCCCGGGCAGCCTCTCTTGCAGGGTGGACCTTCAGCCGCATCACATCCCCCTCTTCCTCCAGCTCCACAGCCTCGTACGTGCTATGTAAGGGCGCCAGGAAGGTTGGACAGGCTGAAGGGCAGTTTGCTTGATGCCCCAGACAGGGACTTGTTTTCATCCTCGCTGTCTGAGGGTACCCCCTCAGGCATTCTCATAACCCAGTTCCACCTGGTTGCGGGATAATGGGGCAGGAAACCCCACCGCCCCAAAACACAAGAATGGGGGAGGGAAACAGGCAGTAACCACATTGATCATTGGAATAATCGGAGGATGTGTTTTCCCACACAAATAGGAAGCACGACAGCAATACTTAGATGCATTCATTTGAAATCTAGTGAGGAGGGACAAGCCATGTGCTGCTGTTATAAAACGCTGACACTTTTGAAAAAGGCAAAAAGTTTATCACATCAGACGGAAGAAGTAAAATGAAAATTTAATAGTTTTATTATTTTTTCTTTAGTTCCAAATTAAAAAACCAGATTGAGCCAAATGAGAATCAAGTGTACAAAATGAATCATGTATACTAGGTGAGAAAAGGAAGCAATTTGTACACAAACAGGAAAACCAGCTTCTCATCAAGTGCCAGTGCCTTTTCCTACGGTCTTGCTAAATGTAAGGCGATGAAGTGATGATGCTGCGGTGAAGAAGACGGCAGAACTGGCACCCTGAGACAATAAGCAGTTGTGTGGGAACAGGAGATGTGCACGGGTATTGAATCATGAGAACAGCTCTTCTGCATCATGAGAACAGCCTCTCACCAAGGACGGAGGCTTGCATAAATGTGAGCTCAAGAACAGAGAGCAGAAGAAGGGGCAGACCTTGCTGCCTCTGGTGAGTGAGCCAGGGTGTTTCATTTGCAGACCGGAGAGGGAGTGCAGGGAGGGACGTGCAGGGCTGGCCCACAGGTTGGCCCAGAGGCTGTCGCCACTGCCGACTCCCCCACTGAGCCACAGTCAGACTGATCTTCTTTTTGTGCCTGGTGCCTTGCTGTACTCATGCTGAGGGCACACAGCCACACCAGAAGCTGAGGCTTGTCTTCTGCTTCACCAGAAGAGGGGACTCCAGACAGTCACCGTGGTGTTGGCTGCTTCTATGTATTCCTTTGCTCCAGGCTTGGCTGCCCAGTGGTCCCATGAAAAAGTTGTCCAAGAAAGATCATCCTTTGGCGACAAGGCGTGGGTAGATGCAGGATTGCCCCTCCAAGCCTGGGACCTGCAGGCTACGGCAGGCTGGAGGCAAGGATTTTGCCTGCTTGGTGTGCTCGCCCCGGGCCTTTAGCAGCCTCTGCCACAGTGCTGTCTTCCCCTCTTCCTGCTCATCCATCAGAACATCACCGCAGAGAAAGTGCAAAGACAGCACGGCAGGAACATGGCTCTTCGCCGGACCTTGACCTTCCTTCAGCATCCGTGGCACCAGCAGTGCAGTGCCATGGCTGGCATATATATGCCTTTGCTCTACCAGGAACGTGACGTGAGACCTGTCAGCATCTCTGGTGCCCTCCTGAGCACCGGGAGCAGGTCGTGTCATCCTTGGGAACTTCCCCAGCCTTGGGGGCCAGCACCTGGGTTGTTTGTGCCGGTGTTCTCACAATGCTGGTGGATGCAGGTTGCCTTGGACCCTCCGGTTTCTGCCACGGTCTGGTCTTCACGGCTACGGACTGCTGGTATGCCAAACTGAGGGACTTGCATGTGGGATGTGCAGACTTGGGGACATGCAGGGATGGTCCACCGCTGGGCAGAGGCTGTGTCCTTCCCCAGGGGCTCTGCTGTGGGTGGATGCGTCCTGAGTAGCCTGTCCACCTGCAAGAGAAGCAGAGGAGAAATGCTAAGTCAGTGGCATGCTTTCCCCTCACGACCCACTCATCAGTGCTGAAATGTGTCCCGCAGGCGCTGCGAGGGAGCCGGGGCAGCACTCGGATCACGTGCCAGCCCTGTTCCCTTGTGCAGTGTCAGAGGCTTTGCCCGCTGTGAGGCACCCTCAGCCTTTCACTGTCCCCTGCAACAGTCCCTGACACACTCTGGCAGCCATCTGACCGTGACAGGGTTCGACCCCTTCCAGACTTTCCCATGTGTGCTACTCCCTGACCCTGCCTCCACTTCATGCCTGCTGACAACCACTCGCATCTTGCTCACCCCGTGCTGAAGCTTCCCAGGCACTGGAGACGCTGGAGGAGTCCTGTGCCTCACCAAATGATGTGCTCACAGAACTGGCTGCCACTGCCACCAAGCGTCTCTCTCGCGGTGCCTTTCCCCTCTTCCTGCTCATCCATCATTTATCCTGCATGTAGAACAGCAAAGACAGTAGGGCAGGAAAATGCCCCTTCTCTTGGACCGCGGCCTTTCTTACTGGCATCATCGCACCCAGCTTTGACTGAGAAGTGCCAGCAACTGGCACCATCGTCTGCCTGCTCTGCTGCTTTCCAGGGAATGTGTGAAGAGACCCTGTCAGCACCTCTGGTGCCCTCCTCAGCACTGGGAGCAGGTCGAGTCTCTTCCTTGGGCACTTCCAGCCTTGGGGGCCAGCACCTGTTTGTTTTCTGTTCTCACAGTGCTGGTGGGTGCACGCTGTGTAGGCCATGCTGGTTTCCGGCAGGGTCCGGTCTTGTGGCTACCGGACGCCTGCGGTACGCCAGCCTGAGGGACTTGGGGCGTTTTCTTTGCAGGCTCCACGGGCAGTTGGGGAGACACAGATCTGTCTGCGAGCCCCTCATCCCTCGCTACTGCTGTATCGTGGTGCTGGGAGTTGCCCGTAGAATGGACAGGCAACCCGCCACTGGTAGCTCCCACAGCACCTGCTCTGCCTGTTGGAGAACTCCTGGGGCTGCTGCTGGCAGTGGATGGTGCATTCTGGGGTGCTGCCGTCAGTGGCAATCTGCCGCCGGAGGCGGCAGGCTGGCAGAGGCTGCCTCCTTACTCCAGAGCCATTGCTGCGGGACACTGCCTGCCTGAGGCTGTCATGCAAGAGAAGCCGAGGGGAAAACATAAGTTAGCGGGGTCCCTTCCTCTCACGCTCCCACCCCGGTCCCTGTTGGAACGGCTCCGCAAAGCCTGAGGGAGCACCCAAGGGAGCACCCAGCTCACGGCACTGCCACCGTTCCCTAAAGCAGAACTGTCTGATACGGCTCCACCCCCAACAGTCCCCAACACACCCCCAGCAGGCAAGCCGCTGCAGCAGCCCTCATCCTGCTAGAGCGGTCCCCACCAACAGCTGCCACCTATCGTGGCTGCTCCACGCACTCGGGAAGCCGTTTCCCCACTGTGGGCTCCTACCTGTGCACGGCGGCTCCCCAGGGCTTGCGCGCTCTCCAGGTGGGCTAGCGGTGGCAGACGAAGTTTCACGGAGGAGCACATCCCGGCTCCAGCTGCCTGGCTGCACAGCTTGCTGCGGCCTGCGGCCCCACCTGTGGGAGAAGGAGGCATGGGATGAAGGTGTACGTTACACCAGCATCCCTGGCAAAG
This sequence comes from Chrysolophus pictus, assembly GCA_037305975.1. Taxonomy (NCBI): domain Eukaryota; kingdom Metazoa; phylum Chordata; class Aves; order Galliformes; family Phasianidae; genus Chrysolophus; species Chrysolophus pictus. The sequence continues at coordinate 28,544,003 of CM074614.1, read as the reverse complement.
CCCCAGGAGGCATCCCTGCACACGGATGTGACTGAGCTCAGTCCTACTGCTCTCTGCCTCTGGGCGCAGAGCTACTGGGCCCGCCCCGCTGTGGGCTTTGGGGCTGTGCCTGGGAGTTGGCGCATCCCCAGGAAATGCCCCGGGACACGAGGAGCAGTGCCCTGGCCAGGGAGGTGCTCCGGGCCCGCCATGGCACCCCAGCCTCTGCCGTGCCCTGAAGGATGCCTCGGTGCTTCAGGTGCCGTGGCATCCCGTACTCCACACCACATCCCCGCACCTGGCGCTGTTCCTGCACGCTCAGCAGCCCTTTGTTGGGCTGGGAGCAGGCCTTCTTCTCCTGCTCCTTGGGCATGTCTGCCCATCCTCTCACAGAGACAAAGCTGCAGGTACCCAGGGGAGCAGCTACCTCCTCAAGGAGCTGCTCTCCTGAAAGTGAGCAGCAGCGCAGGGACTCTGCTCCTGAAGGCACCGGAACACCCCGTGTCACAATGGCCTTTAGGTGTGGTTGCCCCGCGCATCACAGAGTGCAGTTGCCATGGAGGCCCGTGCCCCTCTCCTGGCAGCCCGGCAACATGTGGCGCCCTCCTCACACAATCACAGAATCATTGGGGTGGAAGGACCTCTGAGACAAAGGTCAACTCTTCCGCCAAAGCAGTGTGATGAAGAAAGGAAGAACTGCTTGGCGGAACTGGTACCTCTAATGATAAACAGTTGTGTAAATTGGAGATTCATGGTACGGAAGATTTTATTTGGTTTAATTTTCAACATTCAGAGCATGCATATCTTGTCTGGGTGCAGCAATGCAGTCACATCTCTGGTATTTAACTGAACAAAAAGCAAAAAGCACTACAATTTAGACATTTTAGGGATGCTTCTTGTTTTCTTTTCCTATGGAAGGAAGGAAGGAAGGAGAGGGAAGAGGAGGAGGAAGGGAGGGTATGGAGAGGAGAAGGGAGGAGAAGTGGGAGAGCGGAGGAAGGGACGGAGCGGAGGCAGGTGGAGGAAGGAGAGGAGAGGAGAGGAGAGGAGAGGAAGGAGAGGAGAGGAGAGGGAGAGGGAGAGGAGAGGGAGGAAGGAAAGGGGGAGGAGGAAGGAAATGAGAAGGGATGATGAAAAAGGTAGGAGGAAGACTCCACTGTGTGGTCTGATAGTTCAGATAGCTACGGATAAGCAGCCTGCACCTTCAATCCCCTCATAGCTACATTGCCCTCCTCACACAATCCACAGACTCACCTGGGCTTGGAAGGGACCTCTAAAACCATGAATCAACCCTTCTGCCAAAGCAGTGTGCTGCCATCAGCAAACTTACTTCAGATCCCATCCTTTATGTCACGCACAAGACATTTAAGTGCACCAGATCCAAGACTGTGCTTTGGGGGACACTGCTCATTACTGATCTCCACCTGGACAAGAACCATCGATACAGCCCTCTGTCTGTGACCCGCCATTCCTCACCCAATGAATAGTTCACCCTTCAAGTCCCCCGTCTTTCAACCTGAGAGAAGAAGAATGTGTGGTGGGAGACCATGTGACCTTGCAGTTGCCTTCCCTTTGTCCACTTGTGGGAATCAAATGTTGTTTCTGCATTTGAATTAGGTAATTTTATTTCACGGTCTCATGTAGTTCTTTTGAAGTCTTTCTACTTCACTTGGGGGGGCGGGGCGCTGATAGTTTTCATCTTATTCTAAGATGAACTTTCCCCAGGAATGCAGGCTCAGTGTATAGGTGTATAAATGTATATTTTATCAAACACATTGCGAGAGTGTCCTGCAAGGGTTACCAAACCAAGGAACAGGTCATGACACGCACAAGGAAGCGCCTGCAGAGACACTGGGAAGGCCTGGTATCTCACCCCCTGGCTCTTTTAACAAAGACTTTGAAGAAAATTGCCACATCAGTACGACTGACACATCTTGGAAACAACAGGATGGCTACTGAGTGACACCGAATAACACACAAATGTAAACATGAGATAAGACTGTGAACCCGGAGTACCCAGCCAATGGGGAAGGAGGAGGGGGACAGGCAAAGGGGAAACATGGTACAAACTGTCATTGTGTCCTTAGAGTGCTCCTGCTTGTGGGACAGCCTGCCATTGCAACCACGAATCAAATCTGCTTTTATCAGGAATATTGTCCTGGCAAAATTATTTGGATATTTCCCACAATTTGGGGCTCGTCTGGGATTATTATCGCCTCTCTGGGGGTCCCCCTGCTGCTCTGGACTGGATCGGTGCATGATTTAAGTCCTGTCTGGGTGGTGCGGTGACTCCTTGGGATTAAGTAATAGAAACCAAGACTGTTACATAAAGGACGGGCTCTGTGAAAGCCCAGGGGCAGGTAGGCACGTCATTGACCCCACAGACCTGGTAACTTGGTGCACGGACCAAGGTAAGGGAATTTAATTCTTGCCTTCGGGGTCAGGGGAGACTCGGGTGAGTCTCGAGGTGGGCGCTGCTGGCGTGCTGTGTGCTTGACGAAGTGCCAGCAATACCCCTACTGAATCTGAGGAATCGACCCGGTACTCCGGAGGGATTGGCCCTACATCTGAGGGTGAGTGTGGTAACCTGTGAGCTGGGGAGTTCACAGCAGCGTTCCAGAAGGCATGGGAATAAGACTCCAGGAGTGAGAAAAGAGGGTTCCCAGAACTGGCTTTCAGAGAGCCCTTGGGAAATAAGCTTCAGAATTGGAAAATAATCCCAAAACTAGGGACAAGAACAGGAAAAAGATGTAGAAATACTGTATGCAGCTATAGGCAGAACCACTACAGAGGAAAATCATTATTTTGACCAAAATAAGGGTCTGACGAAGATGGGGCCTGTCAGACTTTAATTCATGTAAACAGCAAGACTCCTTTTGAAAGAGAATTGGCTTATGCCACGTAATGGTGCAAGAAGTAAAACAGTTCCTCACGAGAAGGAGTCAGCTCAAAAGCAAAGAAGCAGAAAGATCATAAATGGAATCCCTTAGATAACTGCCACCCCCTTCCCCCATTCCCCGCTCCTTCAGTTTCTAAAGCAATGCAAGCTGCAGTGACCCCTCCCTCTCAGAGAAGGAGTGGCTGTGCTGTGATCCCATGCAGGGTCCTAGAGAGAGGATACTCTCGGTTACTGAGGGAATTGGGCAATGTGAATGGGACCTAGAGAGTTTCTTCTCGAACACTAACCTCACTAATATTCTCTCTTCCCTCACCGGGGAAGTTTCCTTAGTCAAAAGGGAAATAGGCTATGCTAATGCCTGATGTTTTTACTAACAGAAAGGTTAGGAGTTTCAGAAGGAAATGAATTCCTTAGTGAGGATCCTATAGGAGTAGCAGAACAATTAGATCGATTTCTAGGGCCTAATTTCTGCTCGTGGATGAAATGATGTTTATGATAGATATCTTGTTACTGGAGAAAGGGCGTGATTAGGTGGGCAGCTATGCAGCTGTGGAAAAGGAGCTTCTGAGGGAAGTTTGAGGCCTGGAGGGGGCCAGGAGGAAGGATCCGAGATAGATTGTACTGATTGCTGTCACTGTCTTTGTCATGGTTAAGTATCTACATGTTGTGAAAGTGTTATCTACGAAGTTGTTAGGGGAAAAGGGGTGTCTAAAGAGATACTGAAGACCCCTTGGGTTGTGCTGGTGAGACAGGGAAACCAGGAACATAAATGGACTAATGGGACCGGTTTTATAACTGGGTACCCCAATCATGAGACCAAGTGCTGGGTGTTTATGGAAGCTGAAAGAACCGTATTGTTTGATTTGTGGATTTTGAAGAGAGTGGAAAGAAACTCTTATAATTGGTGCAAGAGGAAGAGCAGTTGTTAATGGTATATGGAAGTGTAATTGTGAATGGTACGTGGAAGTGCACTTGTTCTCGGTATGGCAGTGTGGTCGAGGGCACAAATAGCGGGATTATGGGGGAAAAAAAATACAGCAAAGGATTAAGGAAAATAGTGAGTTTGGAATATTAGGTTTGTGCCGGCACGAGAACACATTTCCAAAACACTGATGCTGTCACTCCATCATAGAAGGCTGCCAGACTGGAGAGGCAAAGATCTGCCCTTAGTGGCCGTCTCAGATCACCTCTTTGTCTCGTATGTGCCTCGACATAGCTGCTACAGGACCTGCTCCATGATCTTCCCAGGCACAGGGCGAGGAGGCTCACTGGCCTGTATAGTTCCCTGGGTCCTCCTTTCTCCCTTTCTTAAAAATGGGAATGGCAGTCTCCCCTTTCCAGTCACCGGGGACTTCACCAGACAGCCGCAATTTTTAGATAGGATGGAGTGCGGCAACCATCAGCCATCTCTCTCAGAGCCCTAGGGAGACATATCATCCAAATCCATGAACTGATAGACATTCCATTTCATAGAAAGTCTCCAGACGTTCTACTGGTACAGTGGGACAGGGGCTCCCCACCCTCACCTAGAGGTTCCAGAGTCCTGCCGAACTGGGAAGCCAGCCCACCAGTGAAGACTGGGAAAAGCACTCATCAAGTATCTCAGCTTTTTCTCCGTCTGAGGAAGCCAGCTCTCCATTGCCTTTCATCAGAGGGTCTCTCTCTTGGCCCCTCTCTCCTCCAGCCTCTGTACCTGTAGAACCCTTCTTGTTATCTTTCACATCCCTCACCGAGTTCAGCTGCTGCAAGCTCCCTCTGTGCCTTAGCGTTCCTAATCCTATCTCTACACACACGGACAACAGCCCTGTATTTCTCCCAGGACACACAAAAAACCCTGCTTCCACTTCCTGTACATTTCCCTTTTCCTTTCAGTTTAAGCTGCAGGTCTCGCTCAGCACGTTGCTCGTCTGCCTCCCCTGCTCGACTTCTTGTGCTGGACAATGGAGAGCTCTTGTGCTCTCAGAAAGTTTTTCCTTACAGAGCTGCCAGCTCTGTTCTGTGCCCGTGCCCATGAGACAGTTTCTCAGGATCCCATCCAGCAATTCCTCGAGCAGCCGGAAGCTTGCCACTCCAGAAGCTCAGGGTTCTGACTCTGCTGCCCAGGCCTCGTTTCTTCAAGATCACAAACTTCGCCAGGGCACAGTCGCACAGCCCGAGGCAGCTTCCCAGTCCTGGCTCTCAATGCTCTGCGTCCGCACTGGTGAGCACCAGGTCCAGCCAAGGCTTCACCTCTGGTCGATCCATCTAATGCCTGGACTAGGAAGTTGTGATCAGCGGACTCAGAGGTCTCCTGGATTGTCTGATCAGGTGGTGTGTAGCAGACCCCATCCACTAGATGCTCTTTGCTGGATGATCCCTTGATTTTATCCCACAGTCTCTCAGCCTGATTGTGACTGTTCCTCAGACACAGCTCGTTGCAGTCTCTCCACTACTAACACAGAGGACAACTCCCCCACCCCTCCTACCCTGTGTATCCCTTCTGAAAAGCCGTAGCCCTCAGTCACAGTATTCCAATGGTGGGTTTGTCCCATACGTTTCACGATAACAGTTAGGTCATGCTTTCCCCATTCGTCACGGTTTCTCATTCCTCACTGTTTATTTCCCATGCTGCGTGCGTTGGTATAAAAAAGGCATGGCTGGCTATTGACCTCGCTGCTTTCTCGGAGGAGCCGTCCCTAACACCTCAGGACTGAAGTCTAGGGTTTTCTCACGGTGTCAGCGTTCACACTCTTCTCTGTACCACTACCTTCTTTCCCCCCTCATATCTAGTTTAAAGCCCTGCTAACCAGCCCAGCCAACTTGCTCCCAGAATGTTTCGGCCCTTCTAGTCAGTCGTCATATAAGCTGTCCGCATTCCCCCTTTCTGCATCCCAAACCATAGTACCCAAATCCCTGAGTACAACAGCATTCCTGCAATTTCCTTCAGCATGTTCATCCTCCTCCTTTCACGCAGATTCCAGTCACCAGCTGAGAGAGGGCAGAGGAGAGCACACCTGTGCTCTAGTCCCTTCAGCACTGCCCTGAAGTCCCCATCGCCAGAACTTCTTGTGCCTGCCTCTTCATTTCAGTGTGGAAAACTGGTAAAGGACAGCAATCAGAGGGCTGGACCGGGCAGTGATGTAGCAACGTCTGTCTCCCGGGCTTCAGGCAGAGCAACGCACCTCCCCATGGGACGGTTCCGAGCAGCTTGTCTGGCCCTCGGTTTCTCATCAGGGAGTCCCCTATGATGACAGCCCTTCTTTTCGTAACTGATGTTGTAGCGATATGGGGGAGCAGCCTGACTAGCCCCAGGCAACCTCTCTTGCAGGGTGGACCTTCAGCCGCATCCACATCCCCCTCTTCCTCCAGCTCCACAGCCTCGTGCTGTAAGGCGCCAGGGAAGGTTGGACAGGCTGAAGGAGCAGTTTATGATGCCCCCGAGCAGGGACTGTTTTCATCCCTCGCTGTGTCTGAGGTCACCCCCTCAGGCATTCTCCAGCAGTTCCACCTGGTTCTGTGACTAATGGGGCAGGAAACCCACCGCCCAAAACACAAGAATGGGGGAGGAAACAGGCGGTAACCGGTGATCATTGGAATAATCGGAAGGATGTGTTTTCCCCACAAATAGGAAAACGACAGCAATATAGATCGGTACATTTGAAATCTAGTGAGGAGAGCCAAACTAATGTGCTGCTGTTATAAAACGCTGACACTTTTGAAAAAAGGAGCAAAAGGTTTATCACATCAGACGGAAGAAGTAAAATGAAATTTAATAGTTTATTATATTTTTTCTTTAGTTCCAAATTAAAGCCAGATTAGACCAAATGAGAATCCGTGTACAAAATGGTCATGTACATGCTAGGTGAGAAGAGAAGCAATTTGTACACAAACAGGAAAGCCACGCTTCTCATCAAGTGCCAGTACCCTTTCCTACGGTCTTGCTAAATGTAAAGGCGATGAAGTGATGATGCTGCGGTGAAGAAGGATGCTGCTTGGCACCTGAGACAATAAGCAGTTGTGTAGAACAGGAGATGTGCACAGGTATTGAATCATGAGAACAGCTCTTCTGCATCATGAGAACAGCCTCTCACACCAAGGACGGAGGGCTTGCATAAATGTGAGCTCAAGAACAGAGAGCAGAAGAAGGGCAGACCTTGGTGACAGGGTGTTTCATTTGCAGACCGGAGAGGGAGTGCAGGGAGGGACGTGCGGGGCTGTGAGTTGGCAAGAGGCTGTCTCAACCTGCCAGGCTTCCCCACTGAGCACAGTCCAGACCCAGTCTTCTTTTTGTGCCTGGTGCCTTGCTCGCCTCATGCTGAGGGCACACAGCCACACTAGCTTCACCAGAGGGGGACTCCAGACAGTCACCGTGGTGTTGGCTGCTTCTATGTATTCCTTTGCTCAGGCTTGGCTGCCCAGTGGTCCGCAGAAAAAAGCCATCGGTGTCCCAAGAAAGATCATCTGGCGTGGCGTGGGTAGGTACGGATTGCCCCTCAAGCCTGGGACCTGCAGACACGGCAGAGGCTGGAGGCAAGTTTCGCCTGCCCAGATGGTGTGCTCGCGGACCTTTAGCAGCCTCTGCCACAGTGCTGTCTTCCCCCCTCTTCCTGCTCATCCATCAGAACATCACCAGAGAGAAGTGCAAAGACAGCACAGCAGGAACATATTTCTTCTCCTGCCGGACCGTGGCCTTCCTTCAGCATCCGTGGCACCCAGCACGGCCTGGAGAAGTGCCAGCAGCTTTGGCGCATCGTCTGCTGCCTGCTCTACTGCCAGGAGCATTGGCCATTGAGACCTGTCCAGCATCTCTGGTGCCCTCCTGAGCACGGGGGAGCAGGTCGTGTCTCATCCTTGGGGGCACTTCCCAGCCTTGGGGGCCAGCACCTGGGTTGTTTGTGCCGGTGTTCTCACAATGCTGTGGTGGATGCAGGTTGCCTTGGACTATCCGGTTTCTGCCCGGTCCTGGTCTTTGCGGCTACCGGACGCCTTTGGTATGCCAAACTGAGGACTTGCATGTGGGATGTGCAGACTTGACAGGGTGCAGGGACATGCAGGGATGGTCCACCGCTGGGCAGGCTCCCCAGAGGCTCTGCTGTGGGTGGATGCGTCCCTGGTAGCCTGTCCACCTGCAAGAGAAGCAGGAAAATGCTAAGTCAGTGGCATTATGCTTTCCCCTCGACCCACTCATCCGTGCTGAAATGTGTCCATAAGGCGCTGCAGGGAGCCCGAGGGCAGCACTCAGTTCACCGATTGCTGCAGCCTGTTCCCTTGTGCCAGTGTCAGAAGGCTGCCCGGCTGTGGGCACTGTCCCCTGCAACAGTCCCTGACACACTCTGGCAGCCATCTGACAGAGCAGGGTTCGACCTTCAGACTTTCCCGCAGTGTGCACACTCCTGACCCTGCCTCCACTTCATGCCTGCTGACAACCACTCGCATCTTGCTCACCCCGTGCTGAAACTTCCCAGGCACTGGAAACGCTGGAGGTCGGACTGTACCTCACCAAATGATGTGCTCACAGGGTCTTTGGCTGCCACTGCCACAGCGTCTCTCTCAGCGGTGCCTTTCCTCTTCCCTGCTCATCCATCAGTACATCACTGCATGTAGAACAGCAAAGACAGTAGAACAGGGAAAATGCCCTTCTCTTGACGGACCCAGCGGCCTTTCTTCAGCATCCTTCGCACCCAGCACGGCCTGAGAAATACCAGCAGCTTTGGCACCATCGTCTGCTACCTGCTCTGCCCCTGCCAGGGAATGTAGCGAAGAGACCCTGTCAACACCTCTGGTGCCCTCCTCAACACTGGGAGCAGGTCGAGTCTCTTCAGCAGAGACTTCCCCAGCAGGGCAGCACCTGGGTTTGTGCCGGTGTTCTCACAGGTGATGAGGTGCACGCTGTGTGGGCCATGCTGGTTTCCGGCAGGGTCCCCGATCTTGCGCTGGACCTACGGTGCGCCAACCTGAGGGACTTGGGCGTTTTCTTTGCAGGCTCACGGGCAGTTGAGAGACACAGATCTGCGAGCCCTCATCCCTCGCTGCTGTATCGTGAACTGAGAGGGTTGCCCCCATGGGAATGGGACAGGCAGCCCGCCACTGGTAGCTCCACAGCACCTGCTTTTCTGCCTGTTGGAAGAACTCTGGGGCTGCTGCTGGCAGTGTGGACAATATGGGTGCATTCTGGGGTAGCCGTCAGTGGCATTGCCTGCCGCCGGAGAGCGGCAAGGCGGCAAGAGGCTGCCTCGCTACTCCAGGAGCCCATTGCTGCGGGACACTGCCTGCACCGAGCTCTGGGTCTGTCCGCCTGCAAGAGAAGCCGAGGAAAACTGGGATTAGCAGGGTCCCTTCCTCTCACGCTCCACCGGTCCCTGTTAGAACCGGCTCCCGCCGCTGAGGAGCACCCAAAGGGTAGCACCCAGCTCACGGCCACTGCCACCCCGTTCCCCTAAAGCAGAACTGTCACACAGTACCGGCTCCACCCCAGCAGTCCCCAACACACCCCAGCAGGCAGCCGCTGCAGCAGCCTCATCCTGCTAGGAAGCCAGTCCCCCCACCAGCTGCCGCCTGGATTGGCTGCTCCCCTTTTCAGGAAGCCGTTCCCTTTCCCGCCCTACCTGTACACGCGCTCCCAGAGGCTTCTTGGCGCTCTCCAGGTGGGCTAGCCCCGGTGGCAGACGGATTTCCACGGAGGACATCCCGGCTCCAGCTGCCTGGCTGCACAGCTTGCTGCGGCCTGCGGCCCACCTGTGTAGGGAGAAGGAGGCATGGGATGAAGGTGGCTGCGTTACCACCAGCATCCCTGGCAAAGCCCCCATTAGGAGGCCGCTCCTGCACACCGGATGGCCCGGCGAGCTCAGTCCTACTGCTCTCTGCCTCTGGCGCAAATGGGCCCGCCGCATGGAGCCTGGGCTGGCCTGGGAGTTGGCATCCCAGGAAATGCCCCGGGACACAAGGAGCAGTGCCCTGGCCAGAGGTGCTCCCGGGCCCGCCATGGCACCCCAGCCTCTGCCGTGCCCTGAAGGATGCCTCGGTGCTTCAGGTGCCGTGGCATCCTTCTCCCCTCCACCACATCCCGCACCTGGCGCTGTTCACTGCGCTCAGCAGCCCTTTGGCCAGGCACAGGGCAGGCCTTCTTCTCCTGCTCCTTGGGCATGTCTGTATCCTCTCACAGAGACAAAGCTGCAGGTACCCAGGGGGGAGCCGCTACCTCTCAGGAGCTGCTCTCTGAAAGTGAGAGCAGCGCAGGGACTCCCGGCTCTGAAAACTTAGGAACACCCCGTGTCCCCAATAGCCTTTGGGTGTGGTTGCCCAGCATGCAAAGTCCTGGCAGTTGCCATGGAGGCCCCTGCCCCTCTCCTGGCAACCCGCCCCTGACCAACATGTCGAGCGCCCCTCCTCACAATCACAGAATCATTGGGGTTGGAAGGACCTCTGGAGACCATGGAGTCCAACTCTTCCGCCAAAGCAGTGTGATGAAGAAGGAAGAACTGCTTGGCGGAACTGGTACACTAATGATAAACAGTTGTGTAGAACAGGAATTCTACATGGGTACGGAAGATTTTATTTGGTTTAATTTTCAACATTCCAGAGCATGCATATCTTGTCTAGGTGCAGCAATGCAGTCACATCTCTAGTCATTAACTGAACAAAAAACAAAAGCACTACAATTTAGACATTTGGGGTACTTCTTTTCTTTTCCTATGGAAGGAAGGAAGGAAAGGGAGGAAGAGGAGGGAGGGAAGGGAGGGTATGGAGAGGAGAAGGGAGGGAGGGGATGGAGAGGCGGAGGAGAGAGAGGGAGCGGAGCGGAGAAGCGGAGCTAGGAGAGGAAAGGAGAGGAGAGAGAGGAGAGGAGAGGAGGAAGAGGGAAGGAGGAAGGAGGAGAGGAGAGGAGAGGAGAGGAGGAAGGAAAGGGAGGGAGGAAGAGGAAATGAGGGATGATGAAAGGTGGGAGGGAAGACTCCCTGGTAGTCCTGATAGTTCAGACTACGGATAAGCAGCCTGCACCCAGCTAAATCCCCTCCCACGCTACATTGCCCTCCTCACACAATCACAGACTCACTGGGCTTGGAAGGGACCTCTAGGCTCCTGAATCCAACCCTTCTGCCAAAGCAGTGTGCTGCCATCAGCAAACTTGCACTGAATCCCATCATTTATGTCACGCACAAAAGACATTTAAGTGCACCAGATCCAAGACTGTACTTTGGGGGACACTGCTCATTACTGATCTCCACCTGGACAGAACCATCGACCACAGCCCTCTGTCTGTGACCTTCCAACCCATTCCTCCTTGTGAATAGTTCACCAGCCAAGGTCCCGTCTCCAATGAGGAGAAATGTGGTGGGAGACCACGCCAACGGCCTTGCAGTTGCCTTCCTTTACTTGTAGGAATCAGAATGTTGTTTCTGCATTTGAATTGGAGTATTTTTATTTCACGGTCTCCGTATACATAGTTCTTTGAGGTCTTTCTACTTCACTTGGGCGGGGCCGCTGATATTTTCATCACTTATTCTCTAGATGAACCTTCCCCAGGAATGCAGGCTCAGTGTATTGAATTTATAAATGTATATTTTATCAAGCACATTGCGAGAATGTCACCAAAGTTGGACCAGAGAACAGGTCATGACACGCTCAAGGAAGCGCCTGCAGGAACTGGGAAGGCCTGGTATCCTCACCCCTGTCTCTTTTTTTTAACAAAGACTTTGAAGAAAATTGCCACATCAGTACGACTGACACATCTTGGAAACAACAGGATGGCTACTGAGTGACACCAGATAACACACACATTACCAAATGTAAACCTTGGATAAGACTGTGAACCCGGAGTACCCAGCCAATGGGGAAGGAGGGAGAGGGGACAGGCAAGGGAAACATGGTACAAACTGTCATTGTGTCCTTAGGGGTGCTCCTGCTTGTGGGACGCCTGCCATTGCAACCACGAATCAAATCTGCTTTTATCAGAGATATTGTCCTGGCAAAATTATTTTGGATATTTCCCACAATTTGGGGCTCGTCTGGGATTAATATCGCCTCTCTGGGGTCCCCTACTGCTCTGGACTGGATAGGTGCACCGCTGATTTTAGGGTCCTGTCTGGGTGGTGTGATGACTCCTTGGGATGGCCAATAAGAAACCAGACTGTTACATAGAGACGGGCTCTGTAGAAAGCCAGGGAGCAGGTGACACGTGCACGGCCCCACAGACCTGGTAACTTGGTGCACGGACCAAGGTAAGGGAATTTAATTCTTGCCTTCGGGGTCAGGGAGACTCGGGTGAGTCTCCGGAGTGGGCGACTCAGGCAGAGGTACTCCGGAGGGGTCCTTCTTGAAATTGGAGTGTAGTAACCTGTGAGCTGGGAGTTCACAGCAGCGTTCCAGAGGCATGGGAATAGGAACTCCCAGAGGGCAGGGAAAAAGAGGGTTCCCAGAACTGTGCCTAAGAGAGCCTTGGAAATAAGCTTCAAGTGGAAAATAATCCCAAAACTAGGGACAAGAACAGGAAAAAGATGCTTAAATACTGTATGCAGCCATAGGCTTGAGAACCACTAAAAAGGAAAATCATTATTTTGACCAAAATAAGGGTCTAGCCGAATGGGGCCTGTCAGACTTAGTTCATATGTAAACAGCAAGACTCCTTTTTTGAAGAATTGGCTTATGCCACGTAATGGTGCAAGAAGTAAAGTAGTTCCTCACAGAAGAGTCGAGCTCAAAAGAAAAGCAAAGAGAAGCAGAAAGATCAATGGAATCCACTTCAGATAACCCCCCCCCCTTTACACATTCCCCGCTCCTTCAGTTTCTAAAGCAATGCAAGCTGCAATGACCTCCCTCTCAGAGAAGGAGTGGCTGTGCTGCTGATCCCATGCAGGGTCTAGAGGAAGTGCACTCTCGGTTGCATGAGGGAATTGGAGCAATGTGAATGGGACCTAGAGAGTTTTCTTTCTCGAACACTAACCTCACTAATATTCACTATACTTCCCTCACGGGGAAAGTTCCCTTAAAGTCAAGGGAAATAGGCTATGCTAATGCCTGATGTTTTTATAACAGAAAGGTTAGGAGTTTCAAGAAATGAATTCCTTAGTGAGGATCCTATAGGAGTAGCAGAACAATTAGATCAATTTCTAGGGCCTAATTTCTGCTCGTGGATGGAAATGATGTTTATGATAGATATCTTGTTCACTGGAGAAGAAAGAGGCGTGATTAGGTGGGCAACTATGGACATTGCTCTAGTCATTAACTGAACAAAAAACAAAAGCACTATGATTTAGATGCTTGTTTTCTTTTCTATGGAAGGAAGGAAGGAAGGAAGGAAGGAAGGGAAGGAAGGAAGGAAGGAAGGAAGGGAAGGAAGGAAGGAAGGAAAAGGAAGGAAGGAAGGAAGGAAGGAAGGAAGGAAGGAAGGAAGGAAGGAAAGGAGGAAGGAGGAAGGAGGAAGGAAGGAAGGAGGAGGAAGAGGAAGGAAGGGAGGAAGGAAGGAAGGAAAAGGAAGGAAAGGAAGGAAGGAAGGAGGGAAAGGAAGGAAGGGAGGAAGGAAGGGAGGAAGGAAGGAGGGAAAGGAAGGAAGGAGGAAGGAAGGAAGGAAGGAGGAAGGAAGGAAGGAAGGAAGGAGGAAGGAAGGAAGGAAGGAAGGAAGGAAGGAAGGAAGGAAGGAAGGAAGAGAGGAAGGAAGAAGGAAGAGGAAGGAAGGAAGGGAGGAAGGAAGGAAGGAGGAAGGAATGAAGGAGAGGAAGGAAGAAGGAAGGAAGGAAGGAAGGAAGGAAGGAAGGAAGGAAGGAAGGAAGGAAGGGAAGGAAGGAAGGAAGGAAGGAAGGAAGAGGCAGGAAGGAGCAGGAGGAAGGAGGAAGGAGGAAGGAGGAAGGAGGAAGGAGGAAGGAAGGAAAGGAGGGAAGGAGGAAGGAAGGAAGGAAGGAAGGAAGGAAGGAGGGAAGGAAGGAGGAAGGAGGAAGGAAGGAAGGAAGGAAGGAAGGAAGGAAGGAAGGAAGGAAGGAAGGAAGGAAGGAAGGAGGGAAGGAGGAAGGAGGAAGGAGGAAGGAAGGGAAAGGAGGGAAGGAGGAAGGAAGGAAGGAAGGAGAGGAAAGGAAGGGAAAGGAAGGAAAGGAGGAAGGAGGAAGGAGGGAAGGAGGAAGGAAGGAAAGGAGGAAGGAGGAAGGAGGAAGAGGAGGAAGGAGGAAGGAGGAGAAAGGGAGGAAGGAAGGAGGGAAGGAGGAAGGAGGAAGGAGGGAAGGAAGGAAGGAAGGAAGGAAGGAAGGAAGGAAGGAAGGAAGGAAAGGAAGGAAGGAAGGAAGGAAGGAGAGGAAGGAAGGAAGGAAGGAAGGAAGGGAAGGAAGGAAGGAAGGAAGGAAGGAAGAGGAAGGAAAGGAAGGAAGGAAGGAAGGAAGGAAGGAAGGAAGGAAGGAAGGAAGGAAGGAAGGAAGGAAAGAGGAAGGAAGAGGAAGGAAGAGGAAGGGGAAGGAAGGAAGGAAGAGGAAGGAAGGAGGAAGGAGGAAGGAAGGAAGGAGGAAGGAAGGAGGGAAGGAAGGAAGGAGGAAGGAAGGAGGGAAGTAAGGAAGGAAGGAAGGAAGGAGAGGAAGGAAGGGGAAGAGGAAAAGGAAGGAAGGGAAAGGAAGGAAGGAAGGAGGAAGGAAGGAGGGAAGGAAGGAAGGAGAGGAAGGAAGGAGAGGAAGGAAGGAAGGAAGAGGAAGGAAGGAAGGAAGAGGAAGGAAGGAAGGAAGGAAGGAAGGAAGGAAGGAAGGAAGGAAGGAAGGAGGGAAGGAGGAAGGAGGGGAAGGAGGGAAGGAGGAAGGAGGAAGGAAGGAAGGAAGGAAGGAAGGAAGGAAAGGAAGGAAGGAAGGAAGGAAGGAAGGAAGGAAGGAAGAAAGGAAGAGGAAGGAGGAAAGGAGGGAAGGAGGAAGGGGAAAGGGGAAGGAGGGAAGGAGGAAGGAGGAAGGAAGGAAGGAAGGAAAGGAAGGAAGGAAGGAAGGAAGGAAGGAAGGAAAGGAAAAGGAAGGAGGAAGGAGGAAGGAGGAAGGAAGGAAAAGGAAGGAAGGAAGGAAGGAAGGAAGGAAGGAAGGAAGGAAGGAAGGAAGAAGGAAGGAAGGAAAGAGGAAGGAAGGAAGGAAGGAGGGAAGGAGGGGAAGAGGGAGAAGGAAGGAAAGGAGGAAGGAGGAAGGGAAGGAAGGAAGGAAGGAAGGAAGAAAGGAAGGAAGGAAGGAAGGAGGGAAGGAGGAAGGAGGAAGGATGGGAAGGAAGGAAGGAAGGAAGGAAGGAAGGAAGGAAGAGGAAGGAAGGAGGAAGGAAGGAAGAGGAAGGAAGGAAGGAAGGAAGGAAGGAAGGAAGGAAGGAAGGAAGGAAGGAAGGAGGAAGGAAGGAAGGAGAGGGAAGGAGGAAGGAAGGAGGAAGGAAGGAAGGAAGGAAGAGGAAGGAAGGAAGGAAGGAGAGGAAGGAAGGAAGGAAGGAGAGGAAGGAGAGAGGAAGGAAAGGAAGGAGATGTCACGGAGTTAACTATATCAATCTATACCTGTGACAGGGATCTATGCACCTGTGACAGGGGGCAGTGGGCCCCCTGCCCCCTCCCTCCCCCCCATGCCCCTGGCACCACAAAATGGGAAGGGAGAGGGAGGAAAAACGGCAGCCAACAATCTATGGAGGAAAACATTTTACTATATCTGAATGCAAGATAACACAATATAATACAATCTAATTAGAGTGAGACTAAACAAAATCAAATAAGATAGGAGAGAGAGTTCCTGAGACCAGTCAAACCTGAAAGAAGCTTGGAACAGCTGGAAAGCACCCTCCAGCACCCCTGCAAGGCAGTAAGAGATAAGCCCCACCCGGAAGGGTCAGATCTCATGACTACGTAATGTATAGGGATAGGTACTGGAATTGGAGCATTACTATAATTCCAGTACATGATGTTTGATGTGGAATACTGAAATAAGGAAGGAAGGAGGAAACATAAAACCATGGCAGGGGAGGAAAGGAGGGAGGGAGGAGGGAGGGAGTGGAGGGAGAGCAGAGGGAGGAGGGAAAGGGTAACGTCTCCGTTTTCCTGTCACTGGGGACTTCACCAGACAGCCACGATTTTCAGATAGGATGTAATGTGGCTCGACAACTACATCCAGCCATCTCTCTCAGAGCCTAGGATAGATATCATCCAAACCCCATGAACTGATAGACATTCCGTTTTCATGAGAAAGTCTCAGACATATTCTACTGTTATAGTGGGATTAAATCCTCCTCCCACACCCTCACCTAGAGCAGAAATTCCTCACCTTTCCAAGTGAGTGGTATATTTCATCAAAATCTATGTACATCTCTAAAAAAAGGAGTAATAATCTGCCCAAAATTGAAGACTAAAGTGCTCCTGAATAGTTTTGGAGTTCCCAGTTTTCCAGCCTATCTTTCGTTGCAAGTTTATGTTCCTTAGCTACTGCTAAGAGAGTCTGAAACCACAAACGAAGAGAATATCTGATCTCGCAAATACTTAATATCTTTTTTTATATATAAAAAAGTGTGAGGGGAGAGAGCATAAGAAATGGCTACTGGATTCAGTGGAGGTAACTTATTTTATATCAGAGAATTAAATATGACAAATTGATGCCATCTCTTATTTGTCTAAGAGTTACTCTGATGGTCCCCACAGTTCTTTGGAAATGCAATTCATGAAAAACTGTAAGCAACAGAAATTGGTACAGACCAATGTATGAAGGTGAACAACACAGAAAGGTGCTCTGTTGCACATAATAAGATCTACAGTTAAGTAGCCATCCTGTTAGAAATATTTGGATTTTCATGACATAGAAAGAAATGTATATGTTAAGTTTTCTGGTGAAATGTCAAAGTTGTCCACAAAACAGAGATTTCTGGTTTTGTTGTTTTGCTTTGATTGGTACATCTTATCTTAATCTGTCTTCTATTACTATTTTAAATAACTAAATAAGTGATAACTTATTTATCTACCAAATTTTAGATAGCCTAATAACAATTTTTCGTAGTGTTCCTAAATGTTTCAATCTTTGGAAATCATATTCAGACTACTAGCCTGGACAAAACAATAAATGGAAAAAACAGTGGCAACACAAAGCAGCAGACTTTTCTGCACCTGAGTGTCTAGCCTTTGGTATTCCTTCCTAATTTCTTTTCACTAAAAATGAAAAAGCAAAGTGAAGTCTGAAAAGCTCTGTGAGATATGATACTCTTCCTGTCCTTCTCTAGCAGCCTCCTTCTCTTTTTTGGCTGTAAAACTTCCAGCAGTCAGTTACATGAAGCCGAAGTTTGTAATATTGGAATTCTGGTAAGGCAGAAAAATGGAAATGAAGCCAGATCACTACTAGGCAGCAAGTATTGCATGAGAAGTGAGGCATAGGAGTTTCTCACTTCTATTCTTACTTACTCAGGTTAAGGAACCTGCAAATAAGTGGGAATATACCAGGTGCTCAAGCCTGTTGGGTTTCTTTGGAGAGTATGGAATAGTGGCATTGTCTTCACTACCGTTCCGTTTTCTTTTTCACAACTGGAATGTTATGAATCTTGAAGTGTTGTTGAATCAAATGCAGATAGTTTTAAAGTCATAATGTTGGGTGTGTCCTTCTCCAGGAGACTAGAAAAGTATCTCATCTCTTCTCCTAAATGCCTTTGATAGTTGCTAAATTTTGATGCACTCAGTTCCTCTTGGAGTTGTAGTTGAGATCTGAAGCTTCACAATATTCTGCTGATTGCTTTTTCTTTCGTTGTATTACTTCTCCTTGGAATAAAATCTACTTATCAGAGCACCAGACAAAAAATCGACAGTCATTAAGAATCAAGTAATTCCAATTCAAACCCATTTTAGCCAAAAAAAAACAATCAATTCAAATCCATTCCTTGCCGCAAAGGAATAATTAACTATCAGTATAAGCAAATTAAGTTGTTTACTACCGAGAGACTGATAATTGTAATAGAATTTGACTTTACAATATATTTACTGCATCAATCATTACCCAAAACATTACGTTCATTCCTTTTTAATCCATGGGTACTAGCTACATGTGAAATGCAGTTTTCCCACTGAATGAGCAGTGGAGAGTTACAAACCTCATCACAATCCACAGCTATGATGAAAGAGCTTCTCCAACGGTGCTAAGCATGATTATCCTCAATTCTGTTTTAGTATACTCTCTGTTTATACTATTCAAGATCCTGTGAGGCAGTGTCCTTGGAATTCAGTTTTGAAAGGTAAAGAATTTCAGGAGGCAGGACATGTGAAGAAGTCTTAAAATTGTAGGAGCAGATTGTCTCCTGTGCCGTAAAGTGAGCTGGTGGGAAAGACTGGTGTGGATATACAGGAAAATATTTCCCGAAACTCCAGGAGAAAAGATAGACTACATCCTCTGGAAAGAAGGGACAGACAACTAGGAAAAGGTGCAAGAATGCTGCTAAGATACGCAGTGAGAAAAATTAGAAAGGCAAAACCAGCTTGAACTCACATGAGCCACTGGAGTGTAAGAAAGAACATTTTTTTACTAATACATTAGCAGTAAGAGGAGGACCAAGGGAGAATCTCCATATTTTGCTGCATGTGGCAGGGAGTGTGACCACTGTAAGGGAAGAGCTGAGGTTCTCAATGCCTTCCTCTGTTATTAAATTCAGACCAGTTATCCTCGGAGTACTCTGTGTCTGACCTGGAAGTCTTTGATAGGGAGCAGAAAAAGCTTCCCACAGTTCCAAGTGGAAACAGAGAGATGTACAACTGCACCTGGACTTCCACAAGTCCATGGGGCCAGATGGAATCCATTTGAGAATGCTGAGGAAGCCAGCAGAGGTGACTGCAAGCCACTTTCATCATTTATCAGTGTTCCTGGTCAGCGGTCAAGAGTATACAGAAGAGGTTGTAAGAGGATCTGCAGGTTTGTCAGCCTGACCTCAGTGCCAGGTAAGTTTATGGAGCTGATAATCGTGGGAGAGATCACACAGCAAGTGTGAGACAGTGCAGATCAGGCTCAGCAAGCATAGGTTCATGAAGGGCAGGTCCTGCTTGATCAACTTGATCTATTTATAACAGTGAACCACTGAGTAGATGAGGGAAAGGATGCTGACATAGTCTTCAGCAAGCCTTTGACACTGTGTCCACAATATTCTGGAGAAGCTGGCAGACTGTGGCACGGACTCATACTCTCTCTTCTGGGTAAGTTCATTGTCCCCAGTGGGTGAACTGTGAGGTTACAGCCTGAACCAGTGTTTGAGCACCTGGTGAAGAGAGTGCTCCAGCCCTGGAGCACAGGTGGAAGGAATTCACCTTTGCAACCATAAGGGTGTTCACTTGTCCCTGACCTCATGTAAGGGCTGGCAGCCGCAGAGAAGTTTCTCTACTTGGAGACTAGCCTGCTTTGGAGTGTTTGATGAGCCCTGATCCTTGGAAAAGGGTTTGCAATTCCTTCTTTATTATTGGTTTGTGCCTGTTGCCTTTCTTGGGTTTAAATCAATTATATATGCTACTGTCTATCCTTACATTTGGCAAGCCAGGTGAAGCATCTATAAAAGGCAATATTAATTCTAAAATGGCTTTGTTAAAGTCTGTAGCAAGTTTTTTTTGTATGGGGGAAAACCATTTTCTTGGAAGAGGAGTTACTTGGGCACATTCTGGGATTTCCTGGATGCCCTTGCTATGGGCTTGCATCCTGGCAGAGATTCCATTACAGAATGGGGAGAACATTGCAGTTCCCCAGCCTGGTGAAAGTATTTTGAGGGCCCTGGATAGGATATTTTGATTAAGAAAGAAAGCCTGCCATCCATTACAATCTGGCCCCTGTTAATGGCTTTAATCATTTAAATACCTTAAAACAATATATTGAGGATGAGAAATTGGCTATTGTGCAATCGAGTTAAACAATAGAATGTAAGACTGCTGTAGTTAATAGATAAACCTACCCAAACTATTATGTTACAACAGGGTCAAGGCCTTGTCTCTCACAAACAGAAAAGGACACCCCAAACAACTTGATCACTTTATGGCCCTGACAAGATTGGCGAGGAGAATTCTAAAAAAACCTGAACTAGATTATTTTGGCAGAACTGGAATTTCTAGAAATCTGGCCAGAGTCACTCCAAAAAACAAAAGAAAATCCAAGAAAGACGTATGGGAGTGCCACCCGAAGAATGGCTTTGTCTCCCAAGCTATGAAGCATGTTACTGCACACAGAAGTATATGGCCACTGAACTGACGGACTTAGACCAGTCATTCCAGCGAAGTCAGGGGAGATTGTCCCAGCCTGGTTTTGAAACTGGAATACAGGAGCTGAAAGTGTCATGGTAAATAGCCCAGAAATTTTCAAACTAGCACCTATCATGACACAATAATATGAATGCAAAAGTTATGCATACATATTCAAGTGTTCAGTTTTGAGCCCCTCACTGCAAGAAGGAGTCATTGGGCTCTGGAACATAATCCCCAGAGAGAAAGATAACTGCAGGGCGGGTTGAGGCAAGTCTTGAGAGTGGCTGAGGAGGTGATCCCTCTGGAGAATAGGAGGTTCAGGGAGAACTTATCAATCTCTACAATTCCTGAGGAGAGGAGACTGTGGTGAGGTGGCTGGCAGTGTCTTCTCTCACATGGAAGATCTTTCAGTTATTATAATCTCATCATCTGGGAGGATCAAAGTAAAAGATGAGATAACTGACTTTAAAAAATAAGCTGTATACATAGAAGGAAGGGTTAGCTGCATGTTTTGCAGCAGGATGTGAACAGAATGTATCTGACTGTAATTTTCCTCATTAGCACCTCAACCATTGCATTTAGCCCATTAGCTATGTGGAAATGAGAATAATTGATATAATTTTTACTGCTTTTGTCTGTTCAAACTGTAAATCTTTGAAATAGAAACTGTGCTGAATCTCACAGTTTCCACAGGACCATAGACCTGAAGTTTCCAGAATGAAACTTCGGTCTGAATATAAAGAAAAAATAATAACAGTGAAATTACTATGTGAAATTGTTTTCTTAGAGTGCCCCCAAGAATGCAATCAGTGAAAAAATCAGTTTTAGAGGACTACCGTACTTACTGGCAGAAACAGCCTTCTCGTTCTTAAAGAGTAGTGCAGCTTTGACAGGTCTTCTGTTTACATACGTACAGAAAAGTAGTAATTCAACTAAGTATATACAAGCCTACAGTTTTCAGGATCCAAAAATTATGCTATTCCTACCTCATACCAGTCTCAAGGACTGAGAACTCTATAGCATAGCTATACTAAGGGCTGCAGCTCTGCTACAATCTGAGTGCTGACACAACCATATGTTTCATTTGAAGTGGTATACAGGAATACCTTCATACAGTGAATTCAAATTCATTCAAGGCTTGATTTTAACACCCAGTTACTGAAGTTTGGGGCTAAATTACATATGCTGTTAACATTTCTAACTCAGAGATTTGTCCTGTTTCTCATTTCATATAAAATCTTTTAAGGCTATTCCCAAAATAGTCACATATTTACATTCAACTCCATATTTTGATGAAGTTTCACATGTGACAAAATGTGATAAAACTGTCGCAATTTACTCACAAAGCATTACATAGGAATACTTTAGAAGGTGTAATGACAATTGCTGAGCTTTTTCAAGACAATGAAGTAAATTTGTTCTCCAAAATCTGCTTGTATTTGGCATAAGATGTCAAATGTTAGGAAGGGAGGACGGGAGAAAGGGACAGAGGGAAGGAGAGGTAGGCATTTGGGAGAAGGGGGAGAGGGAAGAAAGGAAGAAAAAGAAAAGAAAATCCTTGAATTTTTCTGTGTGACTACTGTCATGGTTTTGGTTTTTTTTGATTTTCAATATTCCACATCAAAACATCATGTACTGGAATTAAAGTGTTAATGCTCTAATTCTACATACCTATCCCTATACATTACGGAAGTCATGGGATCTGACCCTTCTGGGTGAGATGGTCTCTTACTGCCTGGCAGTGGGTGCTGGAGGGTGCTTTCCTAGCCGTTCCAAGCTTTTTCAGGTTTGACTCGGTCTCGGGAACTCTCTCTCATATCTTATTTGATTTATTAGTCTCAATTTCAATTAGATTGTATTATATTGTATTATTTTGCATTCTGATATCATATTCCGATATCATAGTTAGTAAAATAAGTTTACCTCCATAGATTGTTGCCGCTGTTTTTTTCCTTTTCCCCCTTCCTCCCTCCGTGGGGCCAGGTGGGGGGTGGGAAGGGCAGGGGCCTACTGCCCCCTATCACGGGCATAAACTGATCTAGTTAATTCCGTGACAGACTACTTAGTCCTGGGATTTATTTTTAAATTGAGCTAGGTTTTTCTAAGTTACTCCCTATATGAAACTTTCTGTGATTTCCTTCATAATCTGTAAGACAATAACTAGGTTGTTCATTAATGCTTTCTGTGGCATGATTATGAAATGTTGAAAACTGGCCTGTTTCTTATGCAAAACAATGTTAGGATTTCCATACTCAATTGTTTAGTAATTCAAAAGCAGTGTAATGAGGTAAGTGTAAGCAGGTACTTTGCTTAGTACCAAGTTGGAAAAAGACAGTGTTGCCAACAAGTGCTCCAGCCTCCTGAATTTAGATGCAATTGAAAGTCCTTTTCTCAGTAATACAAAAATAGCACTTACTGAGAACATTCTACCTGTTTGGTGTGCTAATACAGCACTTATCTCTCTTTTGAGTGCATAGCTGTATTAACAAAGAAAGTAGACAGACATTTTCTTAAATTGTGAAATATTTATTTTCACTTGAATTTTGTATACTTGAGATATCTATCACCATCCTTTTTCTGCAAACCTCAGAAACTGCATAATCTTCCAGTAGTGGACAAAATTGTCTGTCTTAACAGCTTCTTAAACAATGATCTCTGAACAAGGAGGAAGGTTCTGGCCAAGTATCTGTCAGGAGAACATCTACCACTCTTGCCCTGGACCAGACCCAAGTGGTGGCCAAGACAGATTGTAAATGATGTTTCAGATTTATTATCATCGTACAAAGGAAAGAAGGGGAAAAAAAAAAAAAATCTGAGAAGAGATACTCATTTTTAAATCATATCATTCTGATTTCTTTCATTTTTCAAGGTTTTTGCATTTTTCTTCAACACCCTCTCCCTCTTCCCCTTCTCCACTCATTGTCCATGATTCATTCTTTAAGCTTTTACTTAAAAAGAAAACTCTTAACTAAGGCATGTAGCAGTTGACAGAGCTAGTATATGTTACTCTGTGAATGTCTTGTCAGTCTCTCCATTGATTCTCTCAAGCATCCATAGACCAGCCTGCTTATTCCCATAGCTAGGATGAGAAGGCAGTGTTCAGAACTCCCAATCCTGTCCTTCAAAAAACAAAAATTTTAAATTTCTTTTTCCTCCATACTCATTTAGTTGTCACTTGTATAAAATAATGCATCACTGCTAGAAGTTTTGCCTCCACACCTCTAATCCTACAAGAGTGAAATTCAGCGTTCTCTTAGCTAGAAAATCACATCCTCTATCTGAACATGCAGAATATTCATTTAATGTTTTCCTCCTTTTGTTTCACTTACCAAAACTGGAGAAAGCCAGTCAGTATGTTTTTCATTCTCCTCAACAAGTTATGACATTGAATTCCATCTTATTTCCAGTTACAATTCATTACTGTGTACCACAAATTACTCCAGCAGTAGTTAAAAAAGCAAAGTGATGCCACTGACAACTTTCTGACACTTTCCTGTTCATCCTTGCACAGTTGAAGGAAGCCTTCAAAAGAATTGTCAGTGCCCAAACTGTAGAGATTAAAAGTAGAGAAGAGCTGAATAGTCACAAAGTTCAACTAAAGCTCCTTCTCAAAGTCTCTGAAATGCTTTCCTGATTGGCAAATATCTCAAGTTTCATCTTGTATGTACAGCAATTTTCTGTAAAACCATATGAAGTTGTGCCTTGGAATGCACAGAAATATGTAATCCCTTTGTGTGCAACACAATCTCTCCAGTATTATCACACCTCATGCTCGTATACTGACTTGAGAGCCATTAGACTCAATTTCAGCCATCACCAAAATGTATACAAATACTAGGATGTTAATGTCGAAACCAAAGCACACGTTGCTCTGATCTCTAATGCTGCTGCTCTTTTGGAAGTGTCCTGGCAAGTGTTCAAGTGAAGTAGTATATCTGTAGTTTTATTTCCTACCTACAAATCTCTTAATATTTCACCTACTTCTGATTTTTTATTTTCTAGTATACTCATCCAGAGACACCTAGCCCCTATCAGTTGATAAATGCATTACTTGCACTAACTGAATGTACTTTCTCATGCTCAGTGTTATCAGTGTTATGAAGATACTTTATATTATTTGGTTTGGAGAATTCCTGTAACTAAGTGGCCATTTTCTGGAAGCAATGTATTGTTACTTATTTTCACAAAATTTTCCAGAAGCAATACATAAAGAACAATTGTAGACATTTTCTTTAGAGACCAAAAAGACTACAGGAAACCTGCAAGATATTATTAATGGTAGCACAAGATAGTCCACTTCTGTATCCTGGGGGGTGCATTAAAAATAACATGGCCAACTGGTTGAGTGAGGTGATCTTCCCTCTCTACTCTGCCGTGGTGTGGCAACATTTAGAATATTGTGCTCAGTCATGGGCTCCCTAGTTCCTAGAAGGAATCCAGTGGAGGGCCACAAAGATGAGAAGTGTCCTAGAGCACCTCCCTTATGAGGAAAGGCTGAGTAACCTGGATCTATTCAGCCTGGGGAAAAGCAGACTGAGAGGAGAGCTGACAAATGTTTACAATATCTGAAGAGAGGTAAGAAGCAAATGGATGAGGCCAGGCTCTTCTCAGTGGTGCGTAGCAATAAGACAAGGAATAATGGCCTAAAACTTGCACATAGGAACAAATACTACTTGCACATATGCAGAAATACTACATTACAGTAAGGGTGACAGCACACTGGGACAGGTTGCCCAGAGAGGTTGTGGAGTCTCCTTCTATGGAGATATTCAAGACCCAGCTGAACGCCAACCTGTGTGAGCTATTGAAGGGAATCTGCTTTGGCAGGGGAGTTGGATTCAGTCTGTTTAGGTCCCTTCCAACCTCTGTGATTCTGCAATATTTTTTTAAAACCAAATGTACTGTTTATTTCCTTCACTGTTTTTTCACCATTGGTCTACTGTACCAACAGAATCCAGAGCAGGTCAAAAGACTAGATTCCACCATGACTCCTTGTCAAGCTGTAGCTAATACAGCAGACCTAAATAAATAATTCTGAATCAAGATTAGATACTTGAAGGGCTTGTAGACAGACTAGTCTTCAGAATGCCAATTCACTGTCTAAAGGTGAAAGTTCAGAAAATCTTTGAGAGACAGAGCAAATTGAAATAGAAGTAGCTAAAACGTGGTCTAGAAAACCCTGAGGAAATCAAGCATGTAGTGCTTGGATCTGTCAAATATTTCAAAACAAATATTCCAGAAGAGCTATTTGTCCATACACGTCATGGTTTATTCTAAAGAAAAGGCTAGTTTCAAAAACAAGGGGAAGGAGCAGTTGCTCCCAAATTATTAATTTGAATTAGATATATAAAAATCTAAAACATGATGAATATGCAATATGTTTTTGGAATCACAGAATCACCAAAGTTGGAAAAGACCTCTAAGATTATCTAGTCCAAGCACCCACCTATCACCAATATTTTCCACTAACCCATGTCCCTTAGTACAACATCTAAATGTGTCTTGAACACCTGCACAGACTGGGACTCCACCACTTCCCTGGGCAGCCCATTCCAGAGCTTGACTACTCTGTCAGAGAAGTATTTCCTAAGTCCAAAACGAATCTTCCCTGGTGCAACTTGAGGCCAGTCCCTCTACTCCTATTCCTAGTAAGATGGGGAAAGAAGACAACTCCCACCTCACCACAAGCTCTTTTCAGGGAATTGTAGAGAACAATAAGGTCTCTTCTGAGCCTCGCTGGAATGGACCTCAAGTTCCAGCCCCCCACCCTTCCCTCCTTTATATAAGGATATATTTCTTTCATTTCAGTGATAGCAGCACTACCTTAATCCATTATCCAATTTGAACTATGAGAATTGACAAGAAGAGTGTGGGACATCATTTCATTCATTTCTGGAGATTTATACTTCTGGTTTTGTACACCAAATAGGTTTTGGTTTTTTGTCTTCTGCCTGGAAGTATATTTTAGCTGTTAAAACCTGAAACAAAATTCATGTCACTCTTGAGAGTGGTTTTTTTAGGAACTCTGAGAAGATTTGTAGGAGCTAGTCTGATGCTATCTCTAATACAGTGCAAAGTGAAGTCTTAGCATCATGTGAGAGCTTAACATAGTAGCTCTTTGCTAATACCTGTCAAAAGCAATTTAGTTTTTCTAATTACTTGCATACATAACCAGAGTTCTTCTGTCGTGTAATGATAACAAAAGGATCATGCTTCTCTGTATGCAAAATGAATCTCTAATGTATTTGTTGTTACTTCCTACCAGTTAATCATTCAGAAGCTATTGTGCAAAAACATCTTGTTATTTTCTATTAATCACCTACAGAATCATTTCCTGTTGAAAAATTACAAATTTCTTTGGTTAAAAAAAAAAAAAAAAAAAAAAAAGCAGAACATTTTCTGATATCTCATGGAGTATTTGATCTCTTGTATCAAAAACAAGTACACACAAGAGTTCTCTAGCTCTCTCTATATAAGGAGTGTGCATAATAACAATTGTTATGGCAAGTCATGTAGTCTACCTCAAAACATTGTATTCTAAGCTGTTACTGCATACCTTGATTGTGCATCCAGTGGTTTCTTATTTCTTTCAGGAGAAGACTGGTAAGCCGTGTCAAATGCCATGCTGAAGTCTGCTTAAACCACAGTCCTTCCCTTTTCCACTATGTGGTTCATCATCATAGGAGAAGTTGAGGTTAGTCCTGAAGTATCTGCTATTCATAAACCAGTGCTGCCTATATCTGATCACAAAGTCTGATGTCTCCATTAACTCTTGCAAGGACTGGCTGCTATATTTCACAGTCCTTCAAGAATCCCCAGTAGTATAAACTCCAGCCTAGCAGCATTTCTTTACCAAAGTTACTTGTCAGTTACCCAAAGGAAATTATGTGGATTTATGTCACGGAATTAACTAGATCAATCTATGTCCATGACAGGGGGGAAGTAGACTTCTGTAATGTACAGGGGACAGGTACCTGGAATTGGAGCACTAACACTTTAACTCCCAGTGCTCTACATGATGTTATGATGTGGAATACTGAAAACCAAAAAATGAAAAACCATGACAATTTACTATGATTTGTTAATTTGGACCACGAACTGAGGTAATTTTCCTCCCAGCATTTTTAAATACAGACTAGAAGTCAGAGCACTTTTGCTTGGACTCTTCAGTGAAATAGTTCAAGTGTCTTTTGCACCTGTGTCTGTTCTGTGACATCTCAGAATCATGAGCCAGCATTTAACCTTAAGCTGGTATTTTGAGGACATCTATAAGACTTTTGTTTTGATTTGGAAAACCAAGATGCAGACTTTCCATGGATCTATTACCAGTCTTTTGCTGTTTTATTAATATAAGTAGAATAATATTACAGAGCAACTGTTTATTCAGAATGGACTAGCACTAATCCATTTTGACTTGTTCCACCCTGGGCAGTCCTGCAATATTAATCCAGAAAGCTTGAATGCCTCTTCACACCTTCATGTGACTCCCATAAAATGCAAAACATTCTTATTTTATAGTACTTTGAGGGACTGCTGGATGGCCTCACACTTTTAAAAACAAAGAAGAGAAAGGGAAAGGGAAAGGGAAAAGGAAAAAAAAAAAAGGAAAGGGAAAGAGAGGAAGAGGAAGAGGAAGAGGAAGAGGAAGAGAAAGAGAAAGAGAAAGAGAAAGAGAAAGAGAAAGAGAAAGAGAAAGAGAAAAAGAGAGAAAGAGAAAAAGAGAGAAAGAGAGAAAGAGAAAGAGACCCTCAGTCTGTCTGTACATGGCCTTCCCATCTAGCATCTTCACAGACAGTAAGCAGTCCTCAATTCTTACACACTTAGGAGCACAGATTTAATGTGTTTCAGTTTCCTAGGTATAAAGTAGGGATAAAACTTCCTAACCTCAGAGTCATTATGTTTTTATGTAAAGATTCATGTGTTTACAAGTGTGAAATATTTCAATAGCGTTCCTATGTATAAGAATGAAGCATTTTGAAACTTAATGGACGTTTAAATTCACTGATTTAGAAAATGCTTATTTGCTGATTTATTCTGCGAGGATACTTGTGCATCATAATTACAAAAGGAGCATCTAATAGTTTATGCAAGTTCATTCAAGTGCTCAGATGAACACTGACAACATTGACAAATACTATTCTGAAACATTAACTGTGCTATAATGCTTACATTGTAACTGAAGGTTTTTTCCAGAATAAGGAGGTTTCTGTAAGTGTTTACAAGAACGAATGAGTGGAAGAAAAATGAAGATTAGTTGGGAAGCTGTTCTGAGAGTGTTGGTGTATGAAGAAAACTCTGAAATTAAAAAAAAGCTTGCACAGACAGGAGACTAAAGGAAAAGCATCAAAATGAAGGCAGCATGTTGCTATGGAGAGATTTGAAAATATCAGAGAAACTTGGGTTTAAAGTGAGAAAAATGAATGAATTAATATACAGATAGAAGATGAATGAGGCAAAAAAGTAAGGAACTGATGATCTGATTGAACTGAAAAGGGGAATTTTATTAAATACGTTATTTGAGCAGAATTCTGTAACTGAACTGAGAAAACTGATCTGCTCATACACACTAATTAAAATTAAAGCTATTTGCTAGGAGTGGAAAAGCAAAGGGTAACTTAAAGGTATCGAAGTATTTAATCAGAACCAAATGCTGTTCAAATTTGGAATGTGATATCTGGCAGTATTTTTATTTTTATATTTTGACTTTTCTTAACATAAGCAATTAATTTTATTCAATTTCTCTGTCCTCAGAAAACAATTACATGTAGAAATTACTTCACCATTTAGGAATTCTAGCAAGGTAATTAAGGAAAAAGCTGAGTTTGTTGAGTGGCTGTGGAGTTTCTGTGCTTGGATATATTCAACCCCTGACTTGATGAATATCTAAGCTATCTGCTCAACAGTGCTTGAGCCCTGGGATGGATTGGACCCCAGATCTCAGGAGATGCTTACCAGCCTTAGAAATTTTGTTATTCTATGGAGTACAGAAAACAAGAAAAAAAATATTCTACCAGGCAGTCACATTTGGTAGGTTTCATATGTACCTTTTGAAATAGGCTTAATAAAATCAGGTATGGGAGATACAGTCTAAAGATAAGATTGAATGTTATCTAATGAATAATCTGAAATTTGAAATATAGAGACAGATTTTCCTCAAAAAATCAGGTTCTTATTATGCTTCACTACTGACATTTACCTATCCCCACTGTGTTGCACACCAGAAAACTGATAAAACAAAAATAAAGTATATAAACATACATATAAGTTCATTATCTTTTCAGCAAGAGCTGCTGTAATTTTATTTCATAGAATTTGGTGATGACTTTGCCAGCATAATCTTGTTGTAGTTTGATTTCAGCTTGATTAAATTTCTTTATTCATGTCTCTTAACAGTTTGAAATATTGAAACAAGAACAAAATTGTATGGATTTCTATTTTCATTAAAATTACAGAGAGAAAAAGGAATGCTGTCACACCTAATTTTATTTTATTTGCAGCTTATTCATATTTGCATTTGCACCAAGAAAGATTGTTTGTGATGCCAATGTGGCAAAGGACAGCATAGATGTGAACCATTGTGTATATTACAGCACAGTAAAAATCATACAATTTTCCAGACTGTTTTGTCATTCCAAATTCACAGTTTTAGTTTAATTTTGATTATATTTTTCTCATAAATATGAGTTCTCACTTGATTTTGAAATAACTGTCCTGCCTTTGGATACCTATATAGGTAAATAATAACTTAGTTCAGTGAGAACTGCAAAAAAGATCCCATGGGAAAATGCTGCATTTGTGATGTTCTCTGAAACGCTTACGAAAACAGATTTTGCACAAAATAAGGTTTACTTGGAAAAGTTAAGTTTTAATTGAATGCTTTTGTTTCATTTTGTTTTGTTTCTGATAGTCTTATAAACTTATTCCTGTTACTGATTGTACTAACATTGTCTCTATTAAAAAAAGCCTAACTTCCAAAGAACAAAAAGATTAGAACTGGGCAGTAGTCCATCTCAAGCATTTACAGGATTTAGTTAATTCAAGGCTTATTTTCTTGGAATTATCTCTGATGCAAATTTCCTTATTATATCTTTTTGAACACACCAAGCATCTTTTGTGCTTCGTTCGAGGTGTAAAATGCACTATACTTTTATAAAAAAAAATGAGGTACAAAGTATAATTATCATTGTTGTTTCTAGACCATGTGGAAATTTATAGAAAATACAAATGAAATAATCACTGAAGGTGGGTTAATTTGCTTCTGAGTACTTTTCTCCTTATAGAAGAGCATCTGAAAGTAGGCTATAGCGCGTACAGCCCCTAGATTTATTTGTAGGAGAGTGGGAAGATGAAGAGGAGAAAGGTCTGCACCTTAACTCTTCCAGAGAGCTTCTTAGTAGACTTTGACTGCATGGCATATTCCCTACAGCAGTAAAAATATTCCCGTAAATGCAAAGCAAAACCCACATCTCAAACGTGTCAGCAAATTGCTAAAGGTATCTAAGTTTCACTTAGTCCTTGTGAACAATGTGATCAAGACCAAAACACAACTTTTTGTTTGTTTGTTTTACTGTCTTCAGCACAGGGGCTTTGGGATCTGGATACTTCATTTGAAAGATGAATTATTTCAGTGTTATAATTCTAGACCAAGTACCAGGAAAAGATGGAACAGAAGTTGATCCACACGATTCTCACAAAGATTTTTCTTCTGAGGGTTAATCTTCTGTTGATTTACCTTGTCTTTTAAAAATGCTATTGTTTGTTCATAAATACTTGTTTCTACATTTTCACAAGTACAACTCTTAATCTTAAAAATACCAGGACATGAATTCTTAAACGTTAAAAACTGGATCCAGATATCACTTGAGGTCAGACACAGGGGATTACTTAGGGCAGAGAGAAAACTCAAGAAATACCAAGAATCATGGAGAAGATATTTTTTCTATACATAGTAGTATATCACGTATAATTTGCTGTACACAATATCTCCCCTTTTCAGTGGTTCAGGTTACAGTATTTGTGAAAGTAGAGCAATTCTCTGTTCCGTAATTAAAGCTTATGGGCCCTTACCTCTTTTAGATCACAAATCAGAGGGCATTATTTTTCTTCTTGTAGGAGAACTCAAATTTGTATGAAGTGTGATGGAAATCAAAGAGTTCTTGTGACAACTTTATAGAATTACTTTCAAACATTTGCAGTAACATATCTGAATAAGGCTTCCATTATGCTGGCCTTTTCTTGGAATAGTTTTGAAGACCAAAGAGGTTTTCCAGAAGTATTCGCAGGATACAAAAAGACTGTGAAGATTAAAGCAAAGCCATTATTCTTATGACTATTATGAAATGCCTTATTTTTCAGTCTCTATTCTCTTAAATAGTATTAAAGCTAGAGTTGTATGGCACATATAAGAAGATTTTATTTGTGCCTGTGTGCTTAGCATGAAACAAGCATATTTCTGCTAGAATCCTGAAAGCCTGAAAGCCTGAAAGCCTGAAACTGTTGTTTACAAAGATCATTTTTCAAGAC
Source organism: Chrysolophus pictus (assembly GCA_037305975.1). Lineage (NCBI taxonomy): Eukaryota > Metazoa > Chordata > Aves > Galliformes > Phasianidae > Chrysolophus > Chrysolophus pictus. The sequence continues at coordinate 28,512,465 of CM074614.1, read as the reverse complement.
CACTCTTGAGAGGAAAACTGATTTTCTTTGCTACATCGAAAACTGTGATTGACAACTTTTTAATACGCTTTTGTTTTATTTGAACACCACTGCATTTTTATGATGGAAGTTAGGGATTTGATGACAGGAAACAGTAAATCATAGCCTTAAGTAAACTGTGATGTGCAGCCATGAATGAATACAAACAGAAGGGAAAGAGAATGAAATGGCTGAAGAGCTGAAGGAGGAAGGTAATTCACAGAGGGCACCTGAGCAAGGGATACAGGACAGATTGGGAAACAAGGCAGAAGGAATGAATAAGAGTAATTTGAAATAAACTGGGATCAAGTGGCTACCCTTGCGTTACTTAACAAAGAAGCACAGAATTTGGGTAAGTTAGTCCGCAGTGTGGGGAGAAGTTGTTGTGCAGTAGGGCAGTGAATTTGGTGGTTTATTTTTATTTTTATTTCAGAAGATAACAATAAGAAAGAAACATCACAAGGTCTGTTTGCAGAGAAATGTTGCAGTTTAGAGAAAAATCCAACCAGGAAAAGCCCAGTATTCCTCAAAAGTATTAAAAAGATTAAGTTAAAACAAACAAACAAACAAACAAGAAAACAAACAAAAAAAACCCTTAAAACAGGAGTAGCAGAACTCTCATTTTTTTAGTGAGATCTGAAGTTAGGTGACTTAACCACAGTTCTTAGAATTTGTCAGAGAAGTTTTGCACTGCTTTATCTCTAATGTTCTTCAGATGATAAAGAACAGCGATAACAATAATGGCATTGTCATTGCACATCCAGACTTCTAAATATGATAACAGGAATTCAGTTAAAAAAGGAATTCACTTTATTAAGCTGTAACATTCTCTATAAAGATTCAGATATATCGATTCTGCCTTTAATATTAGCTTGATATAATGACAAACAGAAAGAGAATTGAGGAATTTCCTATTTTCATTATCAGCTCTTCCTTTTTCATGCACAATAATTCAAACCTGATTGTGGGAAAGAAGCAAGACACGCAAGCTCTGTAACTGGTGTCGTCATAATCTGGGTGTAGGACCTTGGCAAAAAAGCTTCTTAGCTCTGTGTGCCATCTTATTTGGCCTGTTTGACTATTGATGCAGCAGAAATGTTATTATCTATTCAATTTGTGAGGAAAACTGCTCAATATATTATAATTTTTCATTTTTCAGAAATAAGAGTTGACCTTGACATGGTCTGCTTGTCAGAACATCAACAGGATGCCCTACAATCACTGCAGTATGGAGTGGATTTCTCTGAAGCTTCTGACATATATTTGCCTTGGAAATAACTGCACAAGCTAAAGAAATTAACTCTTTCAACCACATATTACTACATATCTGTGTCACTTTTCTATTATTATTTTATCAGTTGATTGTGACCCACATTAAGGAGGTAAACTGTGTTATTTATAAAAATCAATGAAGATAAAACCCTTTGGTTGAGGTATGTTGGGGAGCATACATCAAACTTCAGACATCAAATTTGAGGCTTTGTTTATTGCCATCTATTTAAAAAACATAAACCTGTTAAAGTGCTATTGTTAGTAGATACAGATCAGGGACATATGCTGCAATCATTGCTTTTCTGATCCAATAAATCCTAGCAACAGTTGAATTACAGTGATTTGCTTCCTCTCTTTGGGGTAGCCCACTGAACTGTAGGTACTTAGGCTATTTTCAAATCTGCAACATACAGCATGTGCTAACTGGTTGCCACTGAGATAAATGGGCTCAGGAAAATATGTTTTTTGAAGACAGTGTACTATGATCTTGCAGATGAAATCAGGATGACTTAAAAACTGTACTGTAAAGAAGCCAGATATAATCTCTTTGTAAGAAATTTAGGAACATCTGTACCAAAAAGGACATTCTTCTCAAACATTTTGAAAACACAAACTTTGTCTAATGTAAAATATTCTATAACAACATTACTTTAACCATATTTTGGAACCTTAAGTATATTGAGTTAACAGTATTTTGGAACCTTGGGGAATAACTTTATTTCATGAGACAGAAATGCCTCTTACTTCCCTTTACCTGGTTAATTTGCTGTGAATGAATTTGTTCTATTTCATTATTCTTCTGGGAAAGACCTGAATGTTGCACTTTGCATTGTTTTGTGATGTTTTTAACAATTATTTACAGGGGAGAAATCTGAGAGAAGTATTTTTTCTTCCTAAGATCTTCACTCATCATTTGGTCACTTCATTCTTCAAACAGGAAAAATGAAGGTGATGCAGAAACAGAAAAATGAATGTCTCATATTTTTTAAGAGTTTTCCAGTTCCATACAGTAACTCTTACTCAAATGCTTCTGGAAACGATATTTTTATATTGGGGGATGACCTGCTGGAGAGTTCTGCAGAGAGGGACCTGGGTGTCCTGGTGGACAACGGGTTGGCCATGAGCCAGCAGTGTGCCCTTGTGGCCAAAAAGGCCAATGGCATTTTGGGATGCATTAAAAAGAGTGTGGCCAGCAGATCGAGGGAGGTGATCTTCCCTCTCTACTGTGCCGTGGTGAAGCCTCATCTGGAGTCCTGTGTCCAGTTCTGGACTCCCCAGTACAAAAAAGACAGGGATCTCTTGGAAAGAGTCCAGCAGAGGGCAACAAAAATGGTGAAGGGCCTGGAGCATCTCCCCTATGAAGAAAGGCTAAGTGAGCTGGGTCTGTTTAGCCTTGAGAAAAGAAGACTGAGAGGGGACCTGATCCAGATCTATAAATATCTAAGGTGTGCGGGGCAGAGTGGCGAGGCCGGACTCTTTTCAGCAGTATGTGGAGACAGGACAAGAGGAAATGGCCAGAATCCAGAGCATAGGAAGTTCCGCACCAATGTGCGCAAGAACTTCTTTACGGTGAGGGTGACGGAGCACTGGAACAGGCTGCCCAGGGAGGTTGTGGAGTCTCCTTCTCTGGAGATATTCAAGACCGCCTGGATGCCTACCTGTGCGACCTGGTGTAGGGAGCCTGCTTTGGCAGGGGGGTTGGACTCGATGATCTCTGGAGGTCCCTTCCAACCCCTACAATTCTGTGATTCTGTGATTTTTGAAGGAATAATCTGTTCATTGCCTACGTAAGAAAGGAAACAAGTAGGAAAGAATAGTCTGCAGATTCAGAACAGAATCTGAGCAGCTTCAGTTGTTGAAGGGTTTACTTGTTTAAAAGTCAGAGGTTTCATTTTGCTTATGTTTTCTGTCAAATTGGTATTTGTTTGTTATTTTTAATTTTGAAAATTAAGAGTTAATGAATAATACAAGTCTAGCGATTACAATTCTAGTCTGAAGTATTTCATACCAAATGGATTTGCCAAATACAGTCTCCTGTGTCTGGTATGCAGTATTCCTAGGAGAGAAGAAAGATGTTTCAGCTGTAATAAGACTTGAATCACCGGAATTTTTTTTTTCAAACAAAGGTCTCAGACAGTAAATGAAACAACACAATGAATATGGAAGTGATGAAGTCTAGTGACTTCATTTCTAGCTATCTGGAACCATAAATGATAAATAATTTCAAGGTAACTAAATGAGGAGTTTTAATAATTGTGATGTTGGTACTTAAATGGAGTTAAATAATTAAGGAAATTTCTTGAAAGGAAACTGAGCCAGTTCAAAGCACTCTGGAAAAAAATACATATGCATTGATGATAACGTAATTCCTGTTACCATACACAACAATCATTTTTTAATTAGAAAATAAACTTGGAAAATTTCACAGGTTTTAAATAAAGGAAGTTCTCCAAAGATTTATTGCAATTTCAGGTAAGTGGATTTATTGATCATTTGTTAAATAAATGAGACAGTTAAATTCTATATTAAAACAAAATAGCAAAAAAATTATTTAATTACTATAAAGAAAAATAGATCCCTCGTAAAATTATAAACATGATTTTGCTGGTCTCTGTACTCCTTAATTCTAGGTAATATGCCAGTTAGTGGAATAATTTAGATTTGTTGGAAACTCCTTACTTCAGTTGGGTAGAGATTCATTTTCAAAAAAGCCGTCTCTGATTTTTTTCCTTATCATTTATTTAAAATTTTAAAATGATCCTGTCAGTATTCTCTATCCTGGTCTGGTGGTTGGTGACTCTGCACATAGCAGGGAGGTTGAAACTAGATGATCATTGCGGTCCTTTTCCACCCAGGAAAAGGTGATTCTATGATTCTGTGTCATAGTTTCATAGTTTCATAGTTCAGCCGTCAAATCCACCATATTCACCCCAACAAAACATATTTGTTGGAACAATGAAGAGAAAAAAGGGAAATGAACTTTCATTAAATTGTTCAAAAATCCATTCAGTTTTCTCATTGAAATGTAAGATGTCGATTCCAAGACCAAAAAAAAAAAAAAAAAAAATTTCCTTTGTTTTGTAGGGGTCATCAGCAGACTGAAACTGTTCGGTTGTGGGACTGATTGTGAAGTTTAGAAAGCAGGCTGTTCTCACTTATCAGAGAATGGAAGTAAAGTATAATTGAAGTACTTTAATAAGATTTCTTCACTGCTACCTGGACATAGAATTCAGCCATAAATTTTCAGGTGACATTTTCTGTGGTACTTTTTAGATGTATTTGCTTCATCCTTTAAAAGCAGACCTCTTGTGAAAGCATGAGAATAGATTTTTCTTCCCAACTCACAGGCTTCTGCAGTTACTTGTACTTCTACTTAATGAAGACAGCAACCCCTGGCAGGAAATGAAGGTGTGATATAAGTGATAGTTAAAAGAAGAAGTATTTGTAAGTCATATTTTGTATCCAGTATTGAAAGAACAAATCTTTGCCACACCTAAGATTATTTTAGTGAGTCATGAGGAAGGGAAGCTCTCTCCCCTTCCAGTCTGGTTACTTAAAGGTTCAGATAATTGGGATAAACTTTCTATGAATATGAAAATTAAACCTTCTTTAGAGGTTCACCACTAAATATTCATTTGAAAAGATTTTCAGCGCTCTGCTGAGCATAGTAATTACTAGCAGCATACGCTGATGACATAATCTTTTAATTATTGGTCAGGACAGAACTTAGTGGATATGTGGACTTACAAGTTTTTGTGTCTTTTTTTTTTTTTTTTTTTAGTTCCATCATCCATAAAGATTGCATTAGTGATAGCCCTGATAAAAATAATAAAAAGAAAAAAAGTTTTATCAGCACTTAAATATGCCATTTTCTCTTTTGTATTTTTTCTATCATCTTAGATTTGTAATTTTGCATTACACATAAGAAAATCTGGATGCCATGTGACATAATTTTTGTTTATATGGCACTTTTCAGATTGTTTCTGCAGTAAGAGTGTCTAGATACTCCTCCTCAGGTGCAGGTTTTTTTAATAATCATTTAAGAACTGATGAAAATATCTCAAAACTATTATTGTGTCAGCTTACCACCAAGAAAAATTATATACTTAGAGGCAAAGCACAAAATAATCCTAATAAAAAGAGGAAAGAGAAGAAACAAGGAAAGGTAGAACAAAGCAAGAAGTGGAAAAGATTCAGGAAACACAGATAGTACTATTGGTCTTCCGTGAAATCAATACTGTCAGCAATTTCTTGCTTGTTTTAGCCAGAAAAAAAGTGAGTGGGTATGAACATGTCTTCTCCCAATTCTGCCCCATGCTCTTAATGATAATGCAAGCACTTATGAAGAATGGGCACAAATTTAAGTGTTTTGACTATGTTTTTTGATGTTTTGTGATATTTTTCTCTCTTTCTGCAGAAATACACTGTTTATATTTCTCATTCCTCAGCAATAAGTAAAGCTAGACTGACCATTGGTATCTATGATATATATAGATCATCAGTGGAGAAGAACAAACATCTTTGACCTTAAGGACAAAGCCGTCTTTGATATTTCATTATGAAAGATATGCTTAAAATGTAAGATGAGTGTGTTATCAAACACTTTAAGAAGAAGGGATGCATATTTATTTAACAGATTTTTCAACTTGAAAAGGGAAATGCAAATTTCTTGAAAAATATGCAAAGTTGGGAACAAAGATAACTTTGAAAGCAGCCCCAAATTATTTATCTTCTCACATAAGAGGCTACATTCTAATTCCAAAGTAAATGGCCTGACTTTACTGCAACTGGGGCAGATTTACATCAGTTTAACTGAAATAAGATCCCTCCATATGTGTTTATCCCAGAAAAATAAAGCCGCCTTTTTTTGTGTTTACCTGTCAAAACATTCATCTGCGGGAAAGATTGTGCTATAAAACGGGTTAAGCAAACAGATCTGAACTTCTCTATCAGTTTTATTGTACATCATAGCAATTACTCTTGCTGTCAAGAAAAATAAAGTTTGATATCCTCCGAGTTTAAATCTGTCAGATGTAGTTCTCCAAAATGTAATACAAGTTGCAGACTTTAAAACACAGAACAGAGGCAGGAATTCTACAAGGGATGCTCTGAAAGTAACGCCTCCAATTTTATTATGTGGGCCTACAATATCAGAGGTGGGTGTTGGTGGTAGGGCAAGGGAATTTTGAACTTTTCCACTAATATTCCATTCCGTTTTGTTGCCATGTGAGAGATGGCAGCAGAGTGGAAGGCTGACAGAATGGCATCTGACGTCAAAGTGCATATGAAGAAAAAATGTGTCATTGAATTGAAAAAATAAATAAATAAATAAATAAAAATTGACATTCACTGATATTTGCTGAACATTTATAGAGACCAAACAGTGGATGTGAGCATAGTGAAGCAGTGGGTGGTGCATTTAAGCAGCATGAACAGTAACATGAAAGAGAAGCCATGTTATGGATGGCCATTTGCAGCTCTTGCACCATGAAATTAAGAGTGTTTCAATTGGCTATCTGTACAGATTGGCAGATTATAACCAGAGAACTGTCTAGAGAGCTGAATATTGACTTCAGTGCATTGGAAACAATGGTGGCAATGTTGGAATATCACAAAGTTTGCACCAGGTGGATCCTAAAAATGCTCACGCAAGAACAAAAAGAACATCATGTGCAAGTTTGTTGCACTGAACCAATATGAGGCTGAAGGTGACAGTATTCTGGATTGCATCATTACTGGTGAGAATATGTTGTGTCACCACTATGAGCCACAGTCAAAAGAGCAGTCCATAGAGTGGTGAAATTTGAATTCCCCATCAAAAAAAAAGGTTCAAGATGCAGCCGTCAGTGGGTAAAGTAATGTTCACTGCCTTTGAAGACGGGAAAAGGCTGAATTTCCTGGAACCCACACAAACCAACAGCTCTGACAATTGCATTGCAGTGCTCTGAACTTTCAGAGTTAGGCCAGAGAAAAAAAACAGCTTTTCTCTTGCCATGTGATAACATCATGGCCCATAATAATTTGAAGACCATGGAGCAGATTATTAGTCTTGGCTGGACTGTCCTACCACACCCACCATACAGTTCAGATTTGGCAACTTTGACTTCCATCTTTTCTGGATGGTGAAAAATGGTGTGTGTGGGAATTTTTTTCCTACAAACTATGACTGCATTGAAATATAGTGTTTTGGAGCTGAGAATTTGCTCTATAAAATATTGTTATTGTGCTTTTTGTAGCTGTTGTAATTTCCATAGAAAAAAAATAGGAGGTACTACTTTCAGAACAACATCCATATTTGCTGCTGCTAGTGAGATGTGTAGGGATCTTGCAAGACGTTTTTTCACAGGAAGCAATAAAATGATATAAATATGTCTACACCACCACAGAAAGCTGGTTCTGAATATGGAGGTGACAGGATATGTGGTCTTTTGCATGTTTGGCCATGCACAAAAACAAACATGTGATCTGCTCCAGTATTTTGCACAGCTTCAGAGTGAGTATCTTTTCAGTGTATTCTGCTGTGAAGATATTTCCAGTATGGTCTCGGTGGAAGAGATTCAGGTCAGGAAAAATATAAGCAAATTGGACATATGTAATTCCATACACCACAGTGGGATGTACCCACAAGAGCTCAGGGAACTAGATGTTCGCTATTAATTCATCATTTCATCTCAGATAAGGCCATGCCTGTAGACTTAAAGAGAGTAAACATCACTCTTATCTTCAAGAAGGGCAAGAAGGAGGACCGAGGGAATTACAGGCTGGTCAACAATACCTTGATCCCTGGGAAACTGATGGAGCAGCTCTCTATGAGTATTACTTACAGGCATATAAATGGTAAGAAAATCATCAGTAGTAATCAACAGGAATTTACCAAGGGGAAGTAATTCTTGATCAATTTGATGTAGTTCTATAATTAAATGACCGTCTTGATGAGGAGAGAGAAGCAAATACTGTCTGTTTGAAATTTCATAAAACGTTTGACACTGCCTCCTCCAAAACATTCATATACAAGCTACTGTTATATGGGCTGAATGAACAGAAAGTGAGGTGGATTGAAAACTGGGTAAATGGCTGAGGGTGGTTCAGCTGTGATGTTCAGCTGGAACAAATGTAGAGTTCTACTCCTGAAAAGGAATAATAACACACATCAGTTCAGGTCAGGAACTGACCTGCTGAAAACAAGCTCTGCAGAGAAGGATCTGGGTGTCCTTGTGGACAGCAGGTTGACCATAAGCCAGCAGGATGCCCTCGTAACCAAGAAGGCCAATGGTATCCCAAGGTGCATTAAAAGAACATGGCCGGAAGGTTGAAGGGGGTGATCCTCTCCCTCTAATCTGCCCTAGTGAGGCCATACCTGGAGTACTGTGTCTATTTCTGGGCTCCTCTGTTCATGGAAGTCAGGAAACTGCTGAAGAGAGTCCAGCAGTGGGCCACAAAGATGGTTGGGGGCCTGGTGCATCTCCCTTATGAGAAAGGGACAGTAGACCCTGGAGAAAAATGAGAGAAGATCTTATCAACACTTACAAATATCTAGTTGGGGGGGGTGTCAATGGGGATAGAGGAAAAGGACACAAACTGGAACACAGCAAGTTCCATATACAATTTACATGAGTAAAAGAATGATTACTTTGAGGCATACAGAGCACTGAAACAAGCTCCAGTCCAGAAAGGCTGTGGAGTTTCTTACTCTTGAGATATTCAAAACCCACCTAGATGTTTTCCCATACAACCTGCCTTAGAGAACCTGCTTTAGCACGGAGGGGTTGAACCAGAGATCTCCAGAAGTCCCTTCTAGCTCCTGTGATTCTATGATTCTCTGACCAGTAATACAAAGTCTAGTCAGAAGCCATGGGCAAGTATACCATAACTATCAATACTGGATCAAGTCCTGCTTAATATCTTCTTTATTGATCTGGCCAATGGGGTAGAGTGTACCTTCAGTGAGTTTATAGACAACACACAACTGAAAGAAGAGCCCAATATGCCCAAGAATCATTCAGAGGGACCTTGAAATGTTGGAGAAGTCTGATAGGAATCTCGTGGAATCTAGCAAAAGGGAATGTCAAGTACTGCACCTAACAAGGAACAATTACACAGGCAGGAGCCACTCAGCTAGAAAGCAAGTTGGCCACCAAGTTGAACATCAGACAGCAAAGCATCTTTGCCACTAAAAAGGCTAATGTTAGTCTTGGATACATTAGGCAAAGTATTACCAGCAAGTCAAGAGAGGTCTGCTCTTGTGAGGTCCTGTGTGGAGTATTTCATCCAGATTTGGGTCCCCTAGCACAAAAAAGATATGGAGCTGTTGGGTCCAGAAGATGCCATGAAGGTCATCAAAGGGCTGGAGCAACTCTCCTATGAAGAAAAGCTTTTTCATTCTGGAGAAAAGGCTGTAGGGAGACCCTGTTGTGGCACTTCATTATTTAAAAAGAGCTTAAAAACCAGATGGAGACCTACTTTTTGCATGATCTGATAATGATAGGACAAGGATAATGGTTTTAAAATAATAATAATAAAAAAGAAAAGGACATTGTTAAGAGGTAATTCTTTAATCAGAGTGTGTTAAGGCTGGAACTGGCTGTGCTGAGAGGTAGAGGCACTAAAAACTAGGTTGGATGGAATTCGGAGCAACATGAACTAGTAGGTTGCAACACTGATTATGGCAGGGATATTAGAACTAGATGATCTTTAAGATGCCTTCCAACCCAATTTTTCTATGATTCTATCCTTCCTTTCCACTCAGCATCTGGAGTACTCTGTTCAGTTCTGAGCCCTCCTGTACAAGAATGACATGGAACTACTGGAGGGAGTCCAACAAAGGGCTACAAAGACAGTGAAAGCAACTGAGCACCTCTGCTTTTAGGAAACATTGAGAGTGTTGGGACTCTTCAAACTGAAGAAGAGGAAGCTCAGTGGGGGATCCCTTCGGAGGCTGCAAAGAGAACATAGTCAGACTCTTTCCATAAATGTTCCATGCCAGAACAAGAGGAAATGGGCACAAACTGTAATATAAACAGTAAAATCAGGAAACCCTTACTGTGACGATAACCAAGTGCTGGCACAGGTTGCCTATTGTTTTGGAGACTCCTCTCCTGGAGTTAGTCAAAAGCCCTATGATCCTTGACAACCTGCACTTGGTGTCCCTGCTTGAACAAGTGGTTTGCACCTAAACCATTCTGTGACTGTGATTTTCTTGACTGTCTACGAAATATATATTTTCCAACGTATTGCCTTTACCTACTTCAACCTTTATTTTATAACAAGGATTGTGTGAATCTGAGTTGAAGGGTTAATATGATTAAGAAACCACCGAGCATTTCCACAACCATCTCTCTTTTTTACATTGGAAACCTTACAGGACTCAAGCAGTACTTTGTGTTCACGTACATTTTCTTTGTCAACTCCATTCTGCTTCCCAGTTCTTCTAATAGTGAAGTAGAAGGAACAGTAGTCTCCAGAAGAAAATAATTTTCATCTGAGATGTTGATGCTTAGTTTATGTAATATAAGGAATGGAATATACAAAAGAGAAAAAGAAGACTAGAAAAGTAAAGGGCAAATCAAAACTCTATTTATGTCAGTGAGGTATTAATTCACAGTGAGGTAATGATCTCATGAATATTATCTGTCTCTTGTTCGATGGAATACAAAATGATGCCATGTATGGGTTTTGAAGAAAGGGCCTTTTTCTTTACATATATAGTATCAGCTGTACTAGAGTAGAAAAATAGCTCGTATATCTTGCCTGTCTCAGAGAAATTAAAACAACAAAATGTTAAGCATTCAATAGCAAGGAACTTAATAGGATGTTAATATTTCTGATTTCCAAAAGTGATTTGTAATCAGGATCACTAAAGTATTCATTGTTTGTAAAAGCTTATGATGGCTTATTATTGATACGACATTAAGAAGTTGTTCTGAGAAAAAACATTTCTGAAAATACTACAGGAAAATATAAAGAATACTTCATGAAATTCTAAGTATTTAATGGAAATTGAGAAAAAAAATTATGTCTGTTTTTATTTTTTCTCACATATGATTTTTGGTTTTACTCTTGTTTTTCCAGTAGCATGGGGCTCAAATCAACATCGAATAATTTAAAATCCTGACAACATGGTGTTGATAATGATTCTTTATTCAGTACATCTGTGTATACACACATATTTATATATATCTACTGACAAAGAATGGCGTAATTAGAATCAAGCTACTCTTTATTTTTTGATGAGTTCCATATTCTTCTCCTCTTGTTTCTAGTCCATTTCCTTCAGTGCTTAATGTAACTAGTATTATTTCTTCTAAAATTGAAAAGAAAGAGCTCTCTGGAACACTGAGAGAATTGAATGAACACTGAGAATTCCCAATTAACTTTTTTTTGTTATGTGTTCTTTCTTGAGAGCCTTAACTTGCATGCAATCAGTTTAACTGAGTGAAGAAATAAATTATTTTCATTCTACACTAATAAAATAGTTTTACAGTATAGTGTTTTCCCCCTCTATAGCCAAGGACAAGAATTTCAAAGGGAAAATCTTACTATGATTCTTAGGACTCAGATACCAAATGTGTAACTAGTGGCAAACTTGGGAAGGGAGTAAAGAAAGCAGGCAGCTTTGTTGCCTACGAGGCATGCAGAATTTTCCAGGCATGCATTGACAGGCACGTGCTTCAATCAGCACAACTCTGAGGAGCTGTATCTTCTCATTCAGCACTGATCTGTGGTATCCAAGTCAGTGAATACTGACTAGATGCACATTTGAGATTCAAGTTCTATGAAAAGGTGGGACACAGAGACCTACCAACCTGTCCATCAGCTCCAGTTGATTTTTCAGCTGACTCACAGTGATATTTTCAAATTTTTCTAATCTGGATTGCAAAATCATGCTGCCAAGATAGGCAGATGGTGGTTAGGATACTGGTGCTTGGAATTGTTTCATAACACTGTACTTAAGACTCAAAAAAAGAGAGGTTAGGAGAGATAGATGAAAGACATAGTTTACCTTCTGTCCAATTTTTGTTGGTGGTAAAATGAACATTATGAACATGTCATAAGTGCAGACAGACGTTGCTGTTAAATTTCAAAAGGAAAACTGAACAGGATAGTTCTATCCTCCTAGAAAGCTTGGTCCTTCATATACATTCTCACTTTTCAGTTAAGTCCCTATGTCTGGTGATAAATGCAACTACAGACAATATTGTCTGAGGTTGCTGTGCAATACTGTTCTTCTGTGATAGGACGTACTTCTTTGAGCTCAGTTCTAGCTTAAATTGTATTAAAACCATATTATGAATCATATGAATGTGCCTCCTTTTTAGTATGCACAGAGGAGGCACGATTCTGCTCACAAGAGTCTCATCTGATATTGCCATGCCTGTCAATGCATGCTATCCTTTGCATTTCTGGAATGGGACATTCCTGCTACAACGGTATCAGGCAGCTGGCAATGCAGAAGTGAATAAACATATTTCTCATAGTTTCACTCAGTCTGACCAAACTGTTTCAATTTTTCAAGTGAAAACAGTAAGAATCAGTACAGAAGTCTGACACATGCAAAGTCATGTTGCTTATATAGGAGCTGATTAATCCCTGAAAAATCAGAAAAATCTCCTGTGTAAAATGGGACTTGCAACAATAACAATGAAAAATTTGCTGGGTTCCATAAAAACACAAAATAAAGCCTAACTTAAGGGGATGGGATGTTGAAGACTGTGAATTCATGAAGTATTTTACCTACCAGTGAAAGATGTCTCATCTATATTTTACTGTAATTTAAATCAAGATCTGAGAATATCTCATTCATTTCTTTTGTAAAAGCACACAACACAGTGTCTCCTAATGTTGATACTCTCTGTGAATGTATAGGAATAAGGACAAAATTATTTTTACTTTTCATTTCTCTGCTTGCTGCTTAAATCACTGTATCTATTCTGCAATTCTGTCCTCAGAGAATAAACAATTCCCTTCTTTTATGCAGTTTCTTACAATTTGTTTTGTAGTACTGTGATCATGCACATCTTCCTCATCAATTAGCAGAAGCCCAGGCTGCCAAAGGAGAGCTCAATCCGTTAACAGATGAAGTGGGAGGGCATTAAAAGTTTCAGGAAAACTGACAGAATAAGATCAGTTTGCTTTGTTGCTTTCCCAAAAAAATTTTAGTGTCTATATTTTCAGGGATCTCTTTATTCTGTTCTGTTGTGATCACACATTTTGGTAGAAGGCAAGCATTGGGACCACATGTGGAAATAGCGTCTCTCACATGGAAGGGTACATAGCTTGATAAAGTGCTCTGGAAACCTGGGACCCTTTTGAAATGCAATCTATTATCTAATGTGACGCAACTGCAACTTTCTAGCAGGACAATAAACACATTTCTAAATTTCAATCAGGCAAGGTCTATGTAGCCTAGGAAAATATAGATTTTTAAAGGTCAGCATTACCTTAAATCTTTCCACCTGCTCCTCCTCACCACGTGATCCAAATCCTTGCAGTCTGTCACCAGAGCCCTTCCATCCTTGAGTAAAGAGAGGTAGCAAGAAGAACTTTGGAATACAAACTACAAAGACAGAGAATATTGTACGAAAAGAAAGAAGTAGCTGAATCCATCAATTAAATGATTATCTGTGAATAATTATCTCATCTGCAACTCAAAACAATCTGCTCCTGCTGACAGTCCTGATGCTCCCGCATCTGTTAATCCAAACACTGCTGTTTTGACATCTACATATCACACAAATCAGGGAGTCACAAAATTGATTCAGATGTTGGAAGGGCCTCTGGAGATCATCCGGTTTACGCCTCTACTAAGGAAGGTGGCCCAGGAAAGCATCCAGGTGGGTTTAGAATGCCTCCAGAGAAGGAGATACCACAACCTCTCTGAGCAGCCTGTTCCAGTGCTCTCTTATCCTCACAATAAAATTTTTGCTCATGTTCAGATAGAACTTCTTGTGTTCCAGCTTGTGCCCATTGCCTCCTTTCCTGTTATTGACCCTGTCCTTGAAATGGTATTGTTTTTAATTTTGACTTCTGCTTAAGGAAGCCTGAAATTTCGTATGTTTTAGCATGGCTCATTAGAAATGCTTCTAAAAATGTTAGTCTGATGTTCACTGAAGCAAGTAGTTGTAGTCACAAAGGAATTCCCATTGACTTTTACTATTAATACTGCTAACCAATATATCTATATACCTAAAAACATTTTAATTTCTGCACCAAATGGGATTTTATTTTGTCTTTTCAACTTAAGTTTTTAAAAAATAATTTTCACTACAATATAAATGAGAATAAAAGTTCTTGTTGTCATCTGCATGAAAGAAAAAAAAGGAAAAAAAAAATAGCATTCCAAAATCTTAATCATGACAATAATTGGTTTTTTTTTTTGGTTGGTTGTGCTTTTTTTTTTTTTTAATTGTTCTAATTGTTTTGCTTAAAGCAGAGTAGAAAAGCACTCCTGTCATCTTCCAGTTTTTACCTTCTTTTTTTAACCAAGTAATGTATTCTTTATTTAACTGAAGTATAAATAATGCAGAAATAACAACACTGTTCTTTTTTTTTCTGTGTAAGAATGACCAAGAGACAGAACTAAATGATCCTGACCCACCACTTGTCACTGGTGAGAGATACCAATGTGCTATTCCCAATTTTGGTGTTCTGTGGGAGGACAGACCATGCTGCATGGCATGTTCTGTCACAGTTCAATGGAAGGTCTCCATGACTGTCAGTGCTGGAGAACAGGTTGCACAAGCAGAAGCAGAAGGCAGTGGGTTAGCTGAGGCTGAGAAAGAGGATGGGGAGGGGAGACTATCTGCAGCTATATGGGATGTAGCTGAGGATGTGGAGTAGTTGCGCCTTCTCAAAAGTGCATGTTGGATAAGTGAAAGGCAATGGCCACAAGTGGGAGTATACGAATCATAGAATCATAGAATCCTTAGAGTTGGAAGGGACCTCTGAAGACTATCTAGTCCAACTCCCCTGCAATGAACAGGGATGTGCACAGCTAGATCAGGGTGCCCAGCGCTTCATCCAGCCTCAACTTGAAAGTCTCTCCAGAGATCAACTACATCTCTAGGCAACCTGTTCCAGTGCCTCATCACCCTCACTTTAAAATATTTTTCCTTACATCCAACCTTATATTCTACTCTCTTTTGGCTTGAAACCATTTCCCCTTGTACTGTCACCATAGACCCTGCTAAAGAGTCTGCCCCTTCCTTCCTGGAAGCTCCTCTAAAGGCCCAAAAAACTGCTATCTGGTCACCTTTGTAGCCTTCTCTTCTTTGGGCTGAATGGCCCCAGTTCTCTCCACCTGTCCTTGTAGGAGAGGTGTTCAATCTCTGGGATCATTCTGTGGCCCTCCTCTGGACACGCTCGAACAGGTCCATGTCTCTCTTGTGCTGAGGAGTCTACATCTGGATGCAGTGAGGTTGCACCAGCACAGAGCAGAGGGACAGGATCACCTCCCTCACTCTGCTGACCACAGTTCTTTTGATGCAGCCCAGGATACAGCTGGCCTTCCGAGCTTCAAGGGCATGTTGCTGGCTCATGTCCAGCTTCCCATCCACCAGTATCCCCAGGTCTTTTTTGGCAGGGCTGCACACTCAAACCTTTCATTCCCCAGTTTGTATTGTAGTGAGGGTTGCCTTGATCCAGGTGCAAGATCTTGGACTTGGATTTGTTAAACCTCATAAGGTTCACTTGGGCCCACAGCTTTAGCCTGTCTAGGTACCTCTAAATTCCTCTGGTGTGTCAATCACAGCCCACAGCTTGGTGTCATCCCAACTTGCTGACTGTGTACTTGACCCCTCTGTAAACATCACCGATGACAATATCAAAGAGTATTGATTCTAGCACCAAGGCCTGGGGGACACTACCCATCCAGGCATTGAGACATTGACCACCACTCTCTGGACTCGATCCTGCACCCATTTCTTCATCCTTGAACAGTCTACCCATCAAATCCATATCTTTCTAATTTGGAGAGATGGATGCTGTGGGGTACTGTGTCAAAGGCCTTACTGAAGTCCGAACAGATGACATCAGTGGCTCTTCTCTTGTCAACTGATACAGGAAATTTCACCTCAGAAAACTTAACCATGATGACAGGAACCAATCAGAATCAGAGAAGTAATGTGGGCTATCCATCCTTGGTTATGATCAGAGTTTAACTGGGTTTAATGTTTTTCCCAAGAGTTTACTGCTCTTGAGATGCTTGTTATAAGTGGATTTTCTTTGAGCATCAAAACAGACTAAATCAACCTAGCTAATTCCATGATTTGGTAATCAGTAGTCAAGTTGTCTATGCATTTTACAGGTATATTCTATATTCTCTTTAAGGAATTTTTTTAATGTGGATAAGAAACAAGCCTAAGTCAATGTTTTTAGCTTGTACACAGATTAAAATGCTCAACTAACAGCAAAATTATTCCCTTCTTATCTGCTTGATTATTTACACTAGAAACTATCAAACAGTTCTAATGTATTAATCTGATATTTAGTGAGCAGTACAATTTACATATTGAGCATAGCATTTGTCCTTAGTATAAAAGATCACAGAGATCTTAAAAACTTATTTGGAAGGTTAAGACCATATCTTAGTAGGGTGATACATTTCTGAACTATGTCTGATAATCAGATATTAAAAGATAAACTTATCATCTTAGTGAAGTTGTAGGCCATACTAATTAGAAAAAGTTAATACTTTCATCTCTTCTCCATTTTGAACTAGGAATCGCTTTCTTAGAAGTCACCGCTTTCTTTTCTCTTTGCATTAAAGGTTAAGAGTTTACCAAATGATACAGGAAAATATTGTTCAAGATGCTTCCCTATTGAAATTATATTGACTGTGATAGAATACTAAACACTCTTTAAAACTGTTTAATTGAAACAGAATCTTGCTTTTATCACATTTCTCTAATACATTTTAAGCGGATTTTATTTTTTTTTTCAGACTGCAGTAAATATCTTCATATTTTGTCTGAATTTCCTCTGTGTTGAATTGCAAGCTTAACATCTTACAAAGACGTCTTTGATTTTTTAAAAGACCTCCTTGGTTGTTTCCCCAGGCACAGTTTTATCTCTGATGAAGTCAAGGAGAAAAAAATGTTCTCCAAAATGGTACATAGCCCCTTTGAAACTAGATGTGTGCCAAATCCCAAGCTCAAAAAATAACATTTCTTGTGGTAAAGTTTAAAACATTACCTTTCATAGCCTTTCTCTTCTCTGAAATCACAAAGCCAAGAGGCAAATCTTGAAGCCCAGAAAACCTACAACTCCTGACATTAAACAGCATTGCTTTAACATAACCATCATGTTTTCCTCTCTTTTTAATCTAAAACTGGATCAAATGTTATTCCAAGAAAAAGTGTTCTTATTCACATGAACTTAAATCTTGAGGCTCACCCGAATTAACTGGAAGAGTGCACAGTTCTTGTAGTAGTTGAAGTGATATATATGTACCTTAGAGATTTTACTGTCCTGATGCATATACATATTTTCAGCTGAAAAGTGTTTTCAGATTGTGGATCGTAATTCACATGAGGGCCTTATTGGTGTTTGACTGAGTGAATACTTCTAAGCTTTGCCGCAAAAATCAGAACTGCATTTATGCAAGATGGCATCTTCCGTCTTTTATAACTTCAGCAAAAGACACTGTTTAAAAACAAAACAAAACCCAATTGTTTGAAGACCTTCTCTTAACAAATAGGTGTCTAAGATATTTACAGGCTATCTGGGAGACAGACAAAATAAAGCCCCTGAGTGCAATATATCTTCACATACGTCAGATGAATCTCTTAACTACCTAGAATTGACTCCTATCAATAAAGTTCATCCTACATCTGAACACTGGCTTATTGAAACCTCATGAGAAAGTTATTTCCAAATTTATTTCCTTCTTCCAAAATTATTTCCTTTTACAAAATAAACTCTCATCTATAGTAGAGCCAGTATTAGTTTTATTATGTTTTATCACTTACAGTATTATAAACACTAGGAGAGCAGTATGTCCTATTTGGAAGGTCTCTGAGTTAGAAAAGCTGCTTAATAAGAAACAGATTGCTTTAAAGTAGTGCAAGAAAATCACACAATGTCATAGACACTTAAGATGTTCTTGGATTTTACATGGATTAAGTTCAGTAGGACACTTTTGTCAAGTCTTTTGGCACACAAGCTGAAACGAGCAATGAGAAACAGATGGGAATACATCTGTAGCATTGTCATCTCTGCAGATGTTCTATATTGAGCTGATTACATGAGAAGTATTACAAAGAAACTTTGCATAAGCAAGGTACTCTGTCCAACTAATGTCTAGAATTACTGATGCATTTTTCTACTTGTTGACACAAATCCTTGTTCTTCAATTCAGTGAAAACGCATACAAATTTGTCTGCATTTGTATTTTCTTCAGGCAAGAGTCATCTAGGAGGAGTTTGCTTGCAGCAAAAAACAGAACCAAAGCCAGGCCTCAGTGGTTACACAATTGGAAGGTTCACCTAGTCTTGCAAAGAATACTGTAGAATAAGTTCAACTAGAAAATCACTCAAAATCAATAGACTAGAAAAACACATTTGAAAGTTGCCCTTTTGCAAGGATGCTGAAGATTTCATGCTTGTATCTGTGACAGGCAATGTCTGTTTTGTATTTTTTGAAACCCATTTCTCTGTTATATACTGTAACAGTAAAGATTTAATTGTCTGTGACCTTTTGGAGGAATGGAAAGATTGCTCCTTCTTAGGAGAAAAATTTAAAGGACATAGCAGAAAAAGGAGATTGACAGAACTGCACTGCAGATCAAGGGGACTACACAGCTTGGAAAGCAGAGAAACTGTTTAGTTGAGCCATAAGCCAAACCTCAGAAGTGACAGACTTCATAAGGAGCTGAGGACACCAGACACATAATAATAATAATAATAATAATAATAATAATAATAATAATAAATAATAACAACAACTCTTGTACAGAACTGACTAAAGCCAAGCCTGGCAGAAGTGCAAGGACACCATGAACAGTACACTAAAGTACAATTTTTAAAAAACCTGTTGCTATAAAAGTATTTTATATTCTTTAAGAATAGTACTCTAAGAAGAATATATTGGCAGCTCTACCTATAAAATCTGGATTATATCATTTCCCATCAGATTATCTAATGGTTTTCTATCTAAGAGTTTTTCTGAGAGACTGCAAACATTGATGGGTGATAGACTGATAATATTATATGAAAGGATGGGTAATTCTGCTTTGAGATGCACATCAAACTCTTGTATCTGCCAGGTACACATTGACTTAAAATTCAAGAACACCTGAACAGACCTACAGTCAAAGGCAGAATGAAAGGTATTCTGTGATGGTTGCACTGGGATGAACTCACAAACCTTCCTGACCAAAACAATACCTCTCTAAATGTATTATAAAAACCAGCAGAGTAAATTATTAAAGTTACAGAAATGCTCGATGTAACTAAGATAATTGTTCCTTAGGAAGTTGAAGTCTTATACTAGGCACACTAGATAGACTAAGAGTTGATTGTTTCTCTTTAAAAGGGAGCCTAGGTCTCTTCCAGATGAAAACTGAACACTGTTCACTAAATACTCTTTGACCAAAGAAAGATTTAGATGATTCATTTCCTTACGACTAAAAAGCAGACGATATTTGTGAGTATGCCTTATGCCAGCAGATGAATTTTCATTGCATAAAATTTTTATTGCGTACAAGAAGTGGAAGAACTCCTTCAGTTCAAGCAGAAACCACAGCTGTCATTCATATACTGTAGATGAAATAAATAAATTTATTTTAGCAAACTTTGCCTTATATGTAATTTAAAAAAAAATTCAAATAAGGCTCATATTCCTCATGAAAAAAATATTTCATAAATTCTGAAATACTTTCCCAGAAAAATCTGAAACCACCTGCAATAGACTTCAAGGAGGAGTCTCAGACATGGCACCAACCCATACGGCATTACTGTCCTTTACAGCTATTCCGTGTTTCTCTCCAAGCATTGCTGCATTAATGTTAAAATATGCCTTACCTTTTTCCCAAAAAGTAATCAGTGATAGCTGCAAGATCACTGCAATTTCACTATTTTCTGTCAAACAGTAAGGCTTTAAGAAAAATATTTAGCTGCCTAAAAGACAAAAACAAATTAAATATGCATTGATTTGTAGGTCATAGGTAAGCTTTATATGCTGTGATGAAACAATCTTTTTTTTTTTTCAGATTTGACAAGAATAACAGGTCACATTGCACCATCTGGCTTTTAAGGGTACCTCCCTGCTAATCTCATGTTCTGCTTTCAAAACAGATGGCATAATATGGCCCATGTGCACTTTTTACACAATGATGTAAGATTAGGGTTGCTTTAACTGTTTTTTGTTTGTTCATTTCTTTTTGTTTTGTTTTCAGCCTGAAGTGTTTGTAATACCCTAAGTGATGTACTAGGTAATTATTTTGTCACATAGGAACCTGAGCTGTCCCTGATTTGTCTTGGGGGCATTTTTAAATTGTCTTTTGCAGAAGCTACCATTCTACCAACTTGAAATTTCAGAGTATTGCAGTAAAACTCAGCTGCATTTTCTTGGCTCACTATTTGTGTATAAACAGTGTTGTCATCTTGACATAAACTGCCAAGCAAATCTGAGGCAAGGCCATTTAAAGTGTGTAGAAAATACGCTCACTGAGTTAAGGGAACTATGTAGTAGTCCATT
The DNA here is from genome assembly GCA_037305975.1 of Chrysolophus pictus. NCBI lineage: Eukaryota > Metazoa > Chordata > Aves > Galliformes > Phasianidae > Chrysolophus > Chrysolophus pictus. Next base: position 28,491,483 of record CM074614.1, on the reverse strand, counting down.
TATTTATGCTTAGCATTGCATTATTTTCATCACTAATTATTTTTTTTATCAATGTGATGAAGCTTTGGTTTGGATATATCTACTGTTCCCTGTTGTGCATGTCTTTGGGAAGAGATGAAGAATTTGAGCCATGTTCTTCTATTTTCTTTTTCATGTAAAGAGCATTACATTACTTGTAAAAATCATGAACTGAATGGGACTAGTGGAAGCAGTTAATCTTCCATGTTTTAGCACTGGTCAATACTAAGCAGAGGCAATATATGCACAGAGAAAAAGTAAGGTCCCTCTAAATTAATCATTGTAGCTTACTGGTCTGAATTTTTTCATAAACATCTGCCTGCGTTAATACACTCATCACCTAGATACTGTCTTTTCTATGATATGTGACCATTATTGCAATATATCACAAATGGGTGTGTGGACATCTGGGAGTCCAAAAGGATTTTTGACTTCTAATTAGAGGGTAAAATATTCATATTTATGCTCACACTCAACCACGTACATTGTCTCTATCTTCCTTTTTAAAGGTTTCATGCAATGACTGGGAGTCCAGACATGCACTGTGGGAACTGCAGTACAAGACCCTACCTGAATGCACTGCAGAAGGGGTTCAAACAATTCATTTCCACATGCCAAGTAAAAGACCACAAAAAAGCCAGTTTTCCATGGTACAGGAGAACAGTTTCCTACCAGCTTCACTTTCATCTATAGGTAGCAAAAATAATTTTTTTGTGCAAAAAGCTCACAATGGTAGCAATAAAGTAACTTTCTTATGGAAAGTAATGTGGGTTTTTACAGCAGAGTGAGCAATTTTCCAGCCAAGAACCAATAGGCTTAATAATACTATATTCTAAATGGTATTTGTAGCATCTGTGATTATTTTTATAAAGGTTCCAAAGTAATTTAGAACATAAAGTTTAAAGATTCTTCCATCTGTGAGGAAAAAAAAGATTGAAAAAAAGGAGCTATTATCTTCTGTATTTCTGTGGCAGCTGAAGTGCTAAGATTCTAATTGTTAGCTCACAGTCATTTATTTTACAGAGGGCTTTCAGAAGTATCTTTTATCTTCCTATAGTTTCATTAAGTTAATTCCACATGTCGGCTTGAAATTAGTTCAGTCTTCAGCTGGAACTGAAATATTTCTGAGAAGGGTCAAAAGTCACCAGATGTAGTGTCAGAAAAAAAAATGATAAAGACTGTCCTAAAATAACATTCGGTCAGAAATCTTGTCATCAATTTTGAATGACATTTCTACCAGGAACACTGCAAATCACATTGATTCCCTTGCTGAGAGTCCTATTGACTTAGTTTGTCGCAGTCTGCTCAGGCTGGTGTGCACTGGAGCATATTTGAAAGGCCCTTCATCTCAGCTACAATATATTATTTAAAAATGTCAAGCCTGTTTTGCTGTTGCTGGAAAATAAATGATGTTGTCTGTGCTCCTCACACAGAATCTTCTCTTGCTAATTTCCTTTAATTATGTATTTCAATGCTGTCTTCTGCAGAAAGAAATAAAGGAGTGTTGAATAATTTTCTTCCAGAGTGTATTTGTTTGGCTGCAGCTTTGAAATGTGTTCATCCTCAGGCCCACTTTTAGTAGGGATACATTTGGATTGTGTCTGGCAGTAATGTAGGTCATACTGCAACACTACTCTTAGCGAAAGAGGAATACAAATGTATATGCATGCTTTGCATGTGCAACTTAAAGAATTTGGGGGAAAAAAAAAACTGTCCCCAATAAAGTGTTTCTCTGAAGAAGCCCAGCAAACCATTATTATATCAAGTATTATTAGCCTACATTTATGTCTTCACATTAAGTTCTTGCCAGAAGCCTGGGGAATAAATGGGGGTTAAGGACCATTACTCTTCCTGTAGCTCATTTTTTTTTTACAGCTCTATAAAGGATACAGCATTCTTTATGGTATCGACATCATATCACAAAAAATGACTATGCTACATCAGACTGCTTGGTCTAATGACTGGCTTCAGTAACTGAGCTGTCTACATATATACAGAGGAGAAGGAACAATCAGACTGTCTGATGTAGTGGCTGCCTTCAATAATTTCACTGCCTGGATACCTTCAGAGGAGAAAGAGCAGATGCACATGGTTCTCTCCCATAATACTCTCCCAGTTTCTGGGAATCTGGATCTCTTCTGTGTAATCCAAGATCCCTAATGTATTTTTTCTCCAAGTATTTCAACCCTTGTAATCTTCAACCTCTGGCAATGAGTTTTCCATATTTACTACCTTGGAATGGAAAATTTTGTCTTTTGTCTTGAACTTGGTTCTTGTTATCTTTCCTGCATGACTGTTTTTACACTGAAAGACACTCTGAGCAGCTGAGCTCTCTGCAGCCATCCTGCATATTTCTGTAGGCATCTGTCATGCCTCCCTACTACAAGTTATTTATTTATTTATTTATTTAATTCTGACAAGCCTCAGCTTATTAAATTATTCCTCTTGTGGAAGGAAATCTGAACTTTTTCATTATATAGTATTAGTAATGTTTCTTCATCCTTGAACTCCTGCAGGACTATCAGCTCAGTGCTGTTTGGTTCTGGTGAAAAAAATATTGCTATATATTTTGTCATCTATTTCTTAACATCTAATGTCATTTCATTCACAGATATCATGACTTTGATGACTTAACGATAAAGGTTTCCTATATAGGAGATTTTTCCCACAGAGAAATACAATGCAAACAAACAAACAAACAAACAAACAAAAACATTAAGTTTCACTGCAATGGTCTTATGTTCTCTGGATGTTTTATACCCCAATAATCAATAGGCTCAAAGCCTTTCCGGTAGGAATCCCATTCCTGATATTTTTGACGAAGGATTTTGCATTAGCATAATTTTGCTACTTGCTCAGTTTTCTATATGTATGAATATATACATATATGCAAGGGCTGCTCTGAAAGTAATGCCTCAAATTTTATTATGTTGGTCCACAATGTCAGAGGTATATGTTGGTGGTATGGCAGTAGAGATTGAGCCTTTCTGGCAATATCCCAATACATTTCATTGCTGTGTGACAGATGGCAACAGAGGGGCAGTATGACAGAATGGCATCAGACTCAGAAGTGCATATGGAACTAAGATGTGGAATGGAATCTCTCCATGAAAAAAAAATGACATCCACTGACATTCATCAATATTTGGTGAACATTTATGGAGACAAAACAGTGGATGTCAACACAGTGAGGCATTCAACACAAAGAGTCCATTTTAGTAATGACACCAATAGTGGGTCACCTCTGCTGGTGCAGATGCTTCTGAGCACAGCATGAAGACTATTGATCATCACTGGCAAAAGTGCAGAGCTAATGGTGGTGATTATGTTGAAAAATAGTGTTCTGTTGTTGAGAACTTTCTCTATCAAGCTGTGTTAACGTGTTCTTTACATCTTTTGTAGTTTCTATGAAAATAAATAAGAAGCATTACTTTCAGAGCGATCTACATATATTTTTTTCTTACATTTGATCTGCCAGACATTTTTACCCTTTCTATTTCTTTGTTTGTAAACTACTTCAACTTTTTGAAGGATATCTTCTTGTTTTGAATTTGCATCTCTTGCCTTGATGAGAAGCCATGACAGCTTCCTTTTGCCTTTTCTCAAACCTTTTTTAATAGGTAAAATGCCTCGTACCTAGGCCTGCTTTAAGATATTACTATCAGGTGTGTTCAAGTATCCCATGTAACCCTTAAAGACTTTACAGCTTCTTTCTAGCAAGCTTCCACCTTTTTCATTCTTCCTTCTATTGTTTTTGCTAGTGTCAGAATTCTGATAGCTTTTTATCTGTACATCAGTACTGTCAGTATTGTCCTGCACAGTCAGAAAATCATTACTTCAGATCAGGAGACTTATCTCTCTCCACCTATGTTTATCTATGAGATGTCCAGTCACCATCAAAATTTCAGCATACAGTGTATTTCCTCCTCCATACTACCACACTACCATACTACCTCTAGTCTTTTCTCCTTCTTTACACCTTGTGGTAAAATGTTCTAAATATTTAAAGCATGCAAGAACTTCTCCAAGTTGTCAAATTTCTCATTGTCCTGTAAATAGAGGCATCTGGTGGCAGATTTTTTTTTACATATTTCAGTTTTTACCCTATCAAACATGATATAATTGAGACAAAAAACTTGACACATTAATGAATGATTGTTATGATATCTGAATCCTTAAATGATTATAACAAGGATTTTTAAAATAAAAGTGTTGCATTTGTCTTCAGTTCCTTGCACAGGACTTTCACTTCTGGGCTACCTGACAATTTATAATTGCTGTTGTCCACCATTGTACCCAGGTCTTTCCCTGCAACGCTCCTTTCCAGCAGGTCAGCCCATAACCTGTACTGATGTGCCTGATTTTTAAAATAAAAATCTTTAGGAAAAAAAAGAATTTATCTATAAGTAAATATATCCAATAAATTTGATTTTCTTTTTAAGTGAAGCTAGAAGCATCAGTTGTGTTTTATTTGCCGGCATATATGCCTTCCTCTCACCACAAAAAGAGTAGGATAATCTAAAGATTTCGAACAAAAGAAGTTCTCTGCTTCCAAAACAAAATCATGTGCCACATCTATTTGTTGGTAAAACTAAATATTCTTCTTGAAGTCTTTCTAATTTGAAATTTCTAACTTATTAGTGTTGCATTTGTCTTCAATTCTTTGCACAGGACTTTCACTTCTGGGCTACATGATAATTCATAATTGCTGTTGTCCACCATTGTACCCAGGTCTTTCCCTGCAAAGCTCCTTTCCAGCAGGTCAGCCCCTAACCTGTACTGATGTGCCTGATTATTTCTCCCTTCCCATCAGTCCAATTTCATGTTTAAATTTTGCCTAAGTTTTCCTGAATTACTAACTTATTTTCCCTTGCATATTTATTCAAATAAAAGCAGTCAACTACTTAAATAAAATTTCAAATTCAATTCAATTAATTTAGTTCTAAGTGCTTTTTCACCATCTAAGAATTGCTCTGAATAAATATATCTGCTATAAGATTGTTTTGTCCATTTAGACTTTAAATTTTGTTATCACCATTTTAAAACCAGAGCTGTGGAGAAAAGATTGTCTCAAGAGTTACCCCCCCAGAGGGAAACTGAACACTGAACTCATAGATCTGAGTAGACTTTATTATTTCCTGGATCTTCTCTTCTGAATACTGAAAGTAAGTCTGATAAACAGCACATTCAAAGTTTTAACTCACATGCAGTTTCAAGAGGTAGAACATAAGCATAGGAAACATAGTTTCATTGATTTTAATATGCAATGTAAGCTAAGTTTCATTAACAACTTATCACACCAGAATATACTATGATTTCTGCTATAAATTTCAATTTGTTTTTTCAAATGTTTGGTCAAAAATAGAGGTCAGCAATTTTCACTTGTTGATTTCTTTATTTCAATATAAATTGCCATATCTCAGGTTAACAATATATTTTTAGTTAAAGGATTCCTTCATGATTAGTAAGATTAACTGAAAAGAGTTAAGACTCTCCCTCAGGAAAGTAAATCTTAAAATAAAGAATGAGAAAGCTGAAAGTTTGAAAGTTCACAAAGATGAGTTCATGTAGAGAATCAAACTTCAGCAATGCAATCGTATTCAAAAATAAAATTACTGAATCTAATCCATCTGTTCCCTAAAAAGATTTTAGTTTTCTTAGCAATAATGTAGTCCCACAGCACTGCTTATTTTCAACCTGTTTTAAATGTGCCTTTTTACCACAACTAGTATTTCTAAGGCCTTCTCTTCAAGGAAATCGCTACCCCTGCCTTTTAAACAGTTTAAAAATTGTTTAAAATAAATGGGGGAGAATTTTTATGTAACTTAAGAAATGAGCCCATAGTATATATATCAAAATACAAATACGCATCAAAAAGTTGATATTTTGAATTGTATGTTTTTAAAAGCGGAGCAGCTGCGCTTACACAACATGGCATTGAATTTGCTATTAAGGAAATAGCAATGCAGGTTTATTTTTGATAATGCAGAACTTAACTAATTAAAGTTTATTCAAGCTCTACACTTAAAACATTTTCTTCTACATTATTTTAAATAACAAAATCTTTTGTAGCAAGAACTCAGAGAATGGTTCAGGTATTTGTGTACAATACAGAGGCAGGAAATCCAACTTTTTTCAGGCTTGAATCAAAAGATATTACAAATTCATCAAGGTGTAAAAGTATGCTTATTCATTTGAACTATAATAAACAAAATGTTTGAATACTCTGAATATCAGGTTTCCTTTTTAATATTTCTGAAACAAATGGATCTATCAAAGTTTACTTTCATTCTGAGTTTGGCAGAACTATTAAAGCAGTTTTAGAGAAATGATAGTAAGATATGAATATATTAGATCAACATTAACAAAACATTGAGTGGTTTCCTTATTAATACTCAATAACTCAGTAGTTAAATAATTACAGAGTCAGTGAAAGACAAAGAATGATGGATAAACTTCAAGTTCTTTTTTTGGATGTGAAGCCCTTAAAAGCATTTTATTTCATGAAATAAAATACTGGCTTCATGAAAACCAATACACAACAGAACATTTTGTAGTAGGTTCTGACTCAGGTTGGCAAAACATGCACATGAAATTTCTCCTTTCATGCTTTCTTTCCCTCCTTCCTTCAACATCGTATTTGCTTCCAAATCACTTCAGTTTTGTCTAAAGTAAAGGTCTTTATGAAAAATAATGTGTCTTAAACACTGGCAACATTAACATGAGAGTAGTACAAGTTGATGATATTTACAGTTTGTTAAAAACATACACTGTTTTGTTCCTCCTTATGTGTAGGTATTTCCAATTATGTAGAAGTCTTAAATAATAAAAAAGATCATCTTGGCCATCCTCCCAAAGAATGATGCCAACATTCCACACTGTATTAACTTACACTGCACAACTTGAGACTAGAATGTAATGAAGAAGCATATGTCAATCAGTTCTGTACATTTACCATCAGCATTTTATTTTATACTTGTAAAGAATAATTGAGGAATCACTATCATTAAAAAAAAAAAGAGAGAGAGAGAGGGAGAAAAAAACAGAACCACAGCTGGCCAAGTTTGCTGTGCCTACGTATTCCAATATTATGTTGAAAATATTTACTAGGGACATTTGCAGTGTTTCAAAACAGTGCCAAGCTTTGGATTCCTATTTTCCATTTCCATGTCTGTACCCCCTTCCCTCTTCCTCATGCTTGGATTTTAAAAAATTAAAAACATTAACTCAAGGATAACAAGAGGAAAAAGCTATGCTGAATACACTTTGGAAAGGTAGAGGTAAAATAAAGATGAGGTGAAATGGAAATTAACATGAAGCTGTATTAACAGAAATATCACTTATCATAATGATTAATTGTAAAACAATATTGAAATATCACTGAGATGGGAAAGAAAACTTCTGTTCTAAATTTTCATTGGTTCTGACACCAAAACCTGTCTCTATTTTAGAAGAATGATTAAAATATTTTCAGATAACATATTCAAATTTACACATACATCTTTCTTAGACCAATTTTCTTCTCATCAGTTACAAAACCCACTGAAAATTTGTTGTATTTTCCTGACTGCCTGGCTTGGTGTTGCCTTGGATTTTTAGAGAAGGGATTGTCTCAGTCCTGTACTGCAACAATTCAAGCCTTATGAGCTTTGTTATGAGCTTTGTATAAATCTTGAAGGCCCCCGGTACAGCTTATCTTCTTACTGAAGATGCTGGTTTCTATTTTTATCTAAATTTGGATCAAAATATTTCAAAATAAATCCAAGCTACGTTACAGCTCTATAATTTTACAACATAAATTAGTATAACATATTATTTTAAGTTTTTTTCTTATATTTAAATTGACATTTTTCTTATTGGTAGTTTTCATTAATGTGGTTAAAAATAGTTGATTGACTAGTCTTGTAGTACAATGTACAGTACAATGCTTCAAGAGTATTAAAACATCTCCTAAGACTTAGGAGAAGGGATGATAGTGAGAATAAACAATAACATAAAAAGGAGAATCAAATGGAAATCCATCTTTTTACATTTGGCTAATATATTTTCTCATTTCCGCTGAAGGTGAAGAGAAAAAATACAAAAGGAAACCTGATTTTCATTTAATTACTGTAGTTGTATAGCTCTACCACTACTACAAGAAACAGTTAAAAACTAATGCTTTTTTTGCATTTTCTGATGTCAAGGCATATTCTTTTGAATCCACTTCTATGGACTCCTTGACATACACTGACAGATGAAGAATTAATAGCCCCATGCCATTTTATCTTCAGGGGACAATGCTGGGCCTCGCAGTGTTCATTGGTGGACTGAGTATTTACTGCAGAGCATAACCTTTCGAGTGAGCATGTCTTGTTTTCTTGTCTCTCCTTGGACAGTGAGAACAACTTTCCTCCACATCATTCTTTGCACAGCGGGCATGTCTGTGCCTCCTCCTCCCCCCCCATTCTCTGTTAACATATATCCCTGTGCCTCATTTTCTTTCCTCCTGAATACATTTCCGTGGATACACACCACCAGACACATGAGTGCTGGCCAAAGGACGGGTCTTGTTCTTTCCTCTCTTCTGGAGCTCCATGCAGATGGGCTGTCAGCTGTTTACAGAGCCAGGAGATGGGAAAGAAGGGGTCACACCACACTTGATGATTAAATGAAGGATTATTTATTGCTACGAGCTCTGGTGAGCCTGCAGTATGTCCCAAGTTCATCTTTGATGTAATGGAGGGCACAGAGTCAATGTTTTCAGTAGGGAACAAGCCTGACTAGTCTACAACTCTGCTGATGCAACCTGATGGCGTAGGGAGTGTAGACGTGATGGGGTAGTGCCAGATCATCTCTGTGGCAGGTGGATTTCAATTCCATCTATTCTTCTTCATCTTCCAGGATACACCTCCATGGGGTCTTCACCATCCAATGGTGGACACACATACAGTCGCCTCCCGTGCCATTTTCTCCTGTGCCCATCACTGAGTGTCACAGAGTAGTTTGGTGGATCCAATTCTATGAGTTCTTCGATGTCCTCTGCTAGAAGGGAGTACAACAGCTCCATGACATTTGCTCCTCAATGGACAGCACTGAGCCTCACATCATTCTCTGGTAGTTACATCTCCATTGACTCTTCACTATTCTCTTGATGAATGGCATGCCTGGGCTGAATGGTTTTCTCAGAATGATGATTACGGCCTCATCCCATTCTGTTCTCTAGATGGTGCAGATGTCTCAGTCCCATATTGTCCTCTGGATAGTAGCTCTAGTCTGAACTCTACAGAATTCTCTACTCGGTGGGTATGCCTGGGCCCCATACCATTCTCCAAATGTCAAGAATGCTTGGGCCTCCTGGTATTCTCTGGCAGATTTACTTCCATGGACTCCTTGCCATTCTCTAGATGCTCTCTAATGCTAATATATTTGTTTGCTGATATTGGATGATGGAAAAGCTCCAGGTTCATAGAATTATAGAATAGCTTCAGTTGAAAGGAGCCCACAAGGGTGGATCCTCAAATTCAACTCCTGGCTCCACACAGTACTACCTAATAATTAAGCTATCTGCCTGAGAATACTGTCCAGAAGCCTCTTCTGGCAGTCTTGGTGCTACGACTACTGATTTGAGAAGCCTGTTTGAGTGTTCAAGTGTCTTGGTGGAGAACCTTTTCCTGATTCCCAGACTGAGCCTTTCTTCATGCAGCTCCATTCCATTTCTTCAGGTCCAGAGAAAAGTGATCGATATCTGTCCCTCCACTCCCCTTGTGAGGAAGCTCCAGGCAGCCACAAAGTTTTCCTTCAATCTTTTCTCTAAGACCAAGGGACCTCAGCCACTCATCAAACATCTTGTCCTCCAAAATACCCTTTATCGTATTTATAGCTCTCCTTTGGATGGTGTCTAATAGTTTTATGTCCTTCTTATACTGTGGCACCCAAAACTGCACCTAATGCTCAAGGTAAGGCCACACAGTGCAAAGCAGAGTGGGACAGCCCCTTCCCTCGTCCGGTGGCAGTGCTAGGTATGATGCACACCAGGGTAAGTTGATTCTGATACCACTGACAATTAGTGTCACAGGCAAACTAACTTAGTGTGTTCATGTTCTGAATCTAAGTAATTTATGAAAACATTAAGGAGAGCTGGCCCTAAGAAGGAGTGCTGTGGAACTCCACTGGTGACTGGCCACCAGCCTGATGTAAATAAGTGATTGCATGTGAGCAGATCGGCTCTGCCTAACAAAGACAGTAGGTCACCTGGTCTCCCTCTGAGTATGTAAAACAGTATTACTCATATATATGAGTAGCTAATATTAACTAACCAGAGATTCAGTCTTTATCCCTATTAAATTAACATTGTACATCCTGGATGCCATACAGTGATGGTCATCATCTTTTTCTCAGTTTCTGTTTTTTTTCTCATGTGTATGCACTTGTTCCTAGCTTTTGCCATAATACTTTTTCATTTTTTTGGTTACTTGAAGTGAAATATCCAATGTAGTCAACAACTACACAATCAAAGGCAAGTTCTGTCTTAATATTTTTTTGGTATCTTTAAATACTCAAAATCTATGATGTAGGTTTTCTGCGAATACACTTTTCTTTCCCTCTAGCTCACTACAATTTTTACTCAAAAATTCCTGACTAAAGGTTTTTGAAACTTAAACATGTTTAATAAAATAATAGTAACCACATATTGGCAATGAACACTACTGTGATTACTCTTTGGAAAAAAAAAAAAAAAACAAACTACAAAATGTTTTAAACTCAGGTTGTAAATAAAGCTGGTATTTATTTGAATGCTTGATTTATTTATTTTTTTTTTCCAATGGTAGCATTCTGTTCTTACCAGTTTTTTGATGGCAAACTTTGAAGTAACTTCTACAAACAAGACTAACATGTTTTTTAGTTATGACTAGGTTAAAAGATCTGGTTTAGTTCTCACCCAGCACCTAGAAATTAAGTAAAAATGACAGCTGAGGAAATAGGTTTTTTACTGAAAAAGGCAACAGAATAATGTTTATTATTTGCTCCAGAAAGAGGGAATGACATAGGACTATGGTTGTATGGTTCTTCAGACTTCTGGCAACCATTTAAAATCTCTCTGTTTTCATGGGACCCAAAACAACAGTTTGCCAACAAGAAATGCAAGGAATAAGAAAAAATTCCCTAAAAAATAATGATTTAATGGAAACATGCAGCAAAGACACAGTAAAATCTCTACTTCTCTGCTAAAGAGAGAAACTAGCAAGTGATGAGCAAATAAGGGTTAGTAAGGGAAAGGAACAAGACATTTTTATTTTTTCTTTCTTGGTTGGTACAAGCCTGGAACTAACTTATGATTTATGTCAGTGAAAAACATCCACAGAATGAATGTATTGGGTGCCATCTAACATTTACAGGAAAATGTACATTGCAATCATAAAATAAATAAATAAAACACTTCATTTTGGGCAGTAACATTTTTCAGTGTTGTAGGAGATGCCTACATAGCACTGCCATTTACTGCAGTCCCCATTTGTGTGCTACATTTGGAGGATACAACCTTTAAGTCCTTAGGCATTCTACAGTTTTATGACAGATGGTCTGCTGTTAGTGGTAGCTGTAGGGAAGAAGCTGAGTGATTATCAACCTTTGGTATCTCTCCTCCCACAGGTGCTGGGAGCATGTAGCTTGCAAGCTTTCATTGCTAACTGAGTGTGCATGACAGTTACGGGAACCAAGTGTAATGTAATTAGAAGTTAATTGGAAATAAGAGCCCAAAGAAACAAGGGTAAAACAAGTTGAGTACTGAAATGTTGTCCTCACAAGAAAGGGATGTGATAGAGCTGAAGGAATGAACTCTGCAAGTATCTAATTTTGGAGATTACAGATACTTGCAAGCCTGTTGTTTTTTCACTTTATTTGCAGAACTGGAATTAAAATTTTAAAAGCAAACTGCACAAATATTCTTCTGCATCTAAGCTTGTGCCGTCTTCAGGTCAAAACCTAATGAGTTTGTTTGTTTTGTCAGTTTTTTATTTTCTATAACTGCGAGCCACGCTTTAAAAAGAGAATAGTGCAAGGAAGAGTAACAACAACAAAAAATCCTGCTGTATATTTCCAATGAATTTTTCAGGGCTTGTGTATTTTATTTGTTGTCAAAATATTTCACCAAGAAAACAAGTAATCAAGTAGCACTTAGTAAATTAAGTCTGATGCAATGCTGAGACAGAATACAGGGTATAAATATATTTAATGAAGTGATACACTTCAATGCATATACTATACTAATGAAAAAATATCAGCAGAGCAAAAGAACTTTAAAAAAAGTTAGAGAGAAAGCTACTATGAAAAAGCAAAACCTTATACAAATGGCTGGTACTAAGATGGCTCTTGCAAATTGTGTCTCTAAGGGGATGGTTAACGTTAAGTCTGCACATCAAAATAAGAGATTGGGATGAAAAGCAGATGTTCATTTGAAAAAGTAATGCAAATGGAAGATGTTTCTTGACAAAGAGAAAATTAGCAGTATCCTAGAAAGCCTGGAGCACCTCTGCACTGCATAATTTGTACTTCTGTATTTTGGCCAAAGCAGAGTCAAGCATATAGTACCAACTTATGAGGCCCATTCCAAGGATGTGTAACTTTGTGTGGACAAAGAGCTTGAAGTGATTACCATTACATTGTTCTTCAGCAAGTTCAGCAATACAACCCAGACATTTTTGAAATATTCTCTGAATGCTTACATTAAGTCATAATTCATGAAGCCCTCTCTCAACCATATTCTTTAGAGACATTGAGTTAACTTTGGCAATGACATCAACAGGCACCAGGTCTGTGATTCACAATGTCAAATAGTTAAAAGTCAGCAGTTTCTCATCACCCCTTATTTTATTTGCTGCTGTATTATTGACAGATTATCTTTTACTGATCCTAACCAGACTTTTCTTCAGCCTTAATTAAATGTGTAAATTGGAGAAGCCCATTATTTCCTTTCCATCAAATCTGTAAACAAGAGGAAAACAAATTCAAACTGCTTACTGACTTAATTATCAGTGAAGTTTTTATATGGCTTTCTGATTTAATAAGTAAACCATGTTCATAAAATGAATGTACAAAGTTTCATTCTCTCTGAATGTTGAAGTACTTACGTGAAATGTGATTAGGACATACAGTTGGCAAAGTTCCTTGGTTTCTTTCTGAGTGTCAGGAGTCACTGCACTTTAGATGGCAAAACAGAATGTTGGAGATTTTATTAAAGAGCAAAAACCTTATAAGGGTTACATTTAGATTGACAAGTAATGTTATGACTGTCATTATAAGGAGATCTGGAATTAGTCTGTCAACTCAGTTGTTACCCTTCAATAAAAATGAGCACGAGGGAGTAGTTAATCTCTCATCTTTAGCATTGATAGGCCTTTCTGTTACTGCAGTTGTAGGCAATTCAGTATGTAACTTATTTTTCAGAAGAAGTATTACTCTAATTGATAGCTTTACCTTCCTTATTTTGATGATATACTCAAAGAGCAACATTTACATTTGTATAGAGGCAGACAAAATTGTTGAAACAGAACTAAGGTTTACCATACAGCATGAGAAAATAAAACTTAACACAGAGACGATGATTATCTCTCAAATAAGTCCTTGTATATTTTACTTCATTGTAGGAATTAAATACGCCAGGTTATTGGTAATACAAAAAAAGTTTAGGACTACATAAGTGAAGGAAAAATAGGATACCATTTTGCCCTTCTTAAAAATCAGTTAGAATAAATAATTCAAGTGGATGGAATATAATAATAATAACTCCTCTTTTAGGAATTTTAAAGGAAAAGCTTTTTAAAAAGTGTTTGACAAAACAAAATACTCTGTATATGCCCCTTGCTTTTTAAGAACAATGCTGCTTCCCCCACAGAGCAAGCTGGGAATAACATATTTTACAAAGTTCTTTTCATGAGATGTTGGGTACCACTGTCAGAAAACAATTTTACAAACAGAGATACAGCATGCAGGTGCAAGTAAACTATTTCACTACTGTAAATCAAATATTAGATGTGCAGAAAATTCTAGAAAAATATTCCACCTGTACATGCATATATTTGCATAGCAACCTCACTTGGTCTAGCCCCATGGTCTCTTTTTTTTTTTCATATATTTACAACCAAGCCCACTGGTTGCTGCCAGGCTAGGTCTCACATAAGGTTTGTTACATCCAGCATACTCATTGGGTTAAATGAGGGGAACACTAGAGAAGGACTGTAAAGCAAAGCACTTGATACCTGAAATATTTAATGCAAAGTAATTTGTGAAGTCAGACTGAGCATCAAAAAAACTGACTGATGTATTTCCAATTACAGGGAATTTTTGCCCAGCTGTGGAATAAGGAGTACTGAATATTTTTGCTTAGTAAAATCAGTGGCATTGAAGGAAAAATTATTAGCAGAGTATCCTTATTTTATTCATTTTTATATTTTATTCATTTTGTTGTGATTCTTGCCCATTGTGTTGAGGTGAAGAGGTCAGAGGGAGCCCAATTCAAATCTGAATTTCAGTGTCTTTTGTAGTAAAATTCCTGATGACATGCATAGGTCAGCCTCAGTGATCAACATATCTAGCAGTAAATTGAAAACTGCAGTGTGTCATATACACAAGGAAGGAAGGCAACAAATTTGCTGAGAAGGAAAGACAGATTTTTGAACTGGCAACATGTTCATCTCCCTCAATTGTCAGTTGACTGGAAGCATACTGTAATAATTGCAGGTTTAGAGCAGCTACGTACAACCACCATAGGATGTCTGATGGCACAACAATGCATACAGTGTTGGATAGTACAGAAATGCTGATGGTTTTCCATTTTCCTGAATATAGGTTCTGAGTGTCCATAAAATGGACAAAAGACAAAGTAACAGTATGCAAGTCACAGTGTCTAGATTATGTTCGATGACTGAAGAATAGCTGAAGAAGTTAATCTGTGCTATTAACATAATCGGTGGAGACTGAAAAACTACTGATAGAGATGAAAGTACTAATGAATTGAAAATCATCTTATTTTTTCTTTCTCTGATGGTGAAGTCAACAGTGCCATGCAGCTGGGTTTGAAATGGCTTTTTATATGGGTAAGAAATGAATACTGTTGTAGATGGCTGATTTTCAAAACGAAGTAAAGTAATCAAAATGTAAAGAGACAAACGAATACATTTTGCTTTCATAAAAATAGAAATGAAAATTGGATATTTCCACCTCACAGTTATCAACTATGCAAGATAGTATGTTTTGAAGCTTATGTGGGATCACAATAGTGGGAGACACAGGTGGGAATCACAGGTTATTTTTGGTCAAGTGTTTTTAGGATGAATAATGTGTATATTTGCTGAAATTGAGGACTATCTGTCTTTGAATCAAGGTTGAATTAAATACAGACTACAGAAAAAATTCTGAAATAATTTTTAAGGATTAGAAAATATTAGCTGTTAAGAAGAAAGCATTGAAAATGAGCCAAGTAATGCTTAACTGAACTTTGAGCATTCCTATTTTAAAACACAGGCATGTAACTTATTTTAGAACCACAGACTCATTTAGACTGGACTTTCAAGATCATGAAGGTTCCCACCACTTAACCATGTCTAGTGCCATGATCATGCATTTCTTGAATGCCTCCAAGGATGAGGATCCTTGAATACCTCCAGTGAGCAATTCTATGGGAAGCCCATGCCAATGCTTGACCTCCCTCTCCATGATGGAATTCTTCCTAATTACCCATCTAAACTTCACCTAACACGGTTTCAGACTGTTTCCTTGTGCCCTATCGCTTGTCACCTGAGAAAATGAACACTCTCTTCATCACAACCTCCTTTCAGGTAGTTGTAGAGAGCAATGAGGTCTCCCTCAGACATCTCTTTTTCAAATTAAACAACCCCAAGTTGCATCTCATAGGTCCCTGTACACTTTTGAGCAATTCAATTCAAGATAATTTGTACTGAGTGTGAAAGTCTGGGATCTAATTTATTGGTGTTTTTTAAGTGATTTCTATACAGCTGATGTTTGGTTGATGTCCAGAAATGGATGATAACTTTGTACTTGAAGTATTTTGGAATTTTTATATTGTTTCATATGGATTCAGGGTTTTCCTCCCTTATCTTCCACAGATGTCTTCTGCATAGCAGACTTCTTAAGGAGCTCATTATCTGAGACCCCTACTTTACAAAGGCATGAAGTCAGTACATTTTTAGGTGATCCTGTGTGAGGGAAGGAGTTGGACTCAATGATCCTGATGAGTCCCTTTCAAATCAGGATATTTTATGATTCTGTGATACTAATATTAATCATATATGCGTCATTCTTGGTTTTGTTTTGGTTTGTTTTGGTTTGTTTTTTTTTTTGATGAAACTGAGAGGGAGGTGGGAGGATTTTAAGGTTTTTTTGTTTTTTGTTTTTTGTTTTTTGTTTTTTTTTTTCGTTACATCATTCTGCATTTCTTATCCTGTGCTTCATGGAGGCTACTGCAGAGTACTATTACTGACAGGCCTGTTAAGTGCTAAGAACTCAGCAGCCAGTGAAATCATCTTGTATGCAATGTCAAGTGAGTTAAACTCAATCTGAAAATGAGACAAAGTGGTTATATCTCAACAAGTTAACTGAATATGAAACCCCTGATAATGTGCAATGGTGATTCAGGTGGGTTGGTGCATAAGAGTCATAGTCAGCAACAAATACTTCATTGCTCTCACTTTTATTTGTAGTTCCCATCATGGTAAGAAATGAAGTACTGAGTTTAGAGCTGTTTTGGAACTATATTCTTAAATGTTTGCCTTACAGCAATGTTTATTTTATTATTTTATAATTTATTGATGCACCCCTCTTTTGGTGTGTTTTGGGCTGTTTGCTTGTTGTCAGGCTATTGAGATAATTAATTATTCTGTGTATTTGCCTGGTTGCTAAAACTTAAACCAAAATGAAGGAACTTAAGGAATCTGTGCTAATAAACAGTGTGTTGTCATTTGCTGACTCTAAAAGATAGAATTATAGCTTTTGTTTTATTAGACCATGACCATTCACACTTTGAAATGTATAGTTACGAGATTTGTCGGTTTGGTATCAAATACACTGTATGAGTCAACAGTGCATGGCAGTGGACATTTTCAAATAAGGCAGGAATGAAGAATACAGTTACCCATTCTATAAGCTTCTCTCAATAACTACGTGTATTGCTTCATTTAAAAGAGAACAGGTGTAGGCTAATATGGGAGTTTTACTCTCAATTTAGTAATTCATGTGTAGGTCCATACTGAATGTGAGACAGAGTCTCTGTTGCAAAATAATGCCAAAAGTTCCACTGCTGAAGTCAGTCATTTAAAGTAAAATTAATTCAGTTTTACTCCATTGAAAATCTGGAAATTACTCAAACACTTTTTAGGTGTGTTCTATATTCCTCTATCAGATGCAAGGACTTGCACATCTTCTGAGTCAGAAAGCAAATGGTATCCTGGGCTCCATCAGAAGAGGGGTGGCCAGCTGGGACAGGGAGGTGATTGTTCCCCTCTACTCTGCTCTTGTGAGGCCCCATCTGGAGTACCGTGTCCAGGTCTGGAGTCCCCAGCACAAGAAAGACAGGGAGCTGTTGGAGGAGGTCCAGAGGAGGGCCATGAGAATAATCAGCGGATTGGAGCACCTCCCCTACGAAGACAGGCTGAGGGAGCTGGGCTTGTTCAGCCTGGAGAAAAGAAGGCTGCAGGGTGACCTCATTGCAGCCTTTCAGTACTTAAAGGGAGGGAGTACTTAAAGGGAGGGGAGGGGAATCAACTCTTTGAAAGGGTTGATAACTGCAGGATGAGGGGAAATGGTTTTAAGTAGAGGGAGGGAAGATTTAGGTTGGATGTCAGGGGGAAGATCTTTATTATGAGTGTGGTGAGGTGCTGGAACAGGCTGCCCAGAGAGGTTGTGGATGCCCCATCCCTGGAGGTGTTCAAGGCCAGGCTGGATGGGGCCCTGGGCAGCCTGGTCTAGTATTAAATGAGGAGGTTGGTGGCCCTGTCTGTGGCAGGGGGATTGGAGATTCATGATCCTTGAGGTCCCTTCCAACCCTGGCCATTCTGTGTGATTCTGTGTGTGTGAGTCAGTTGCCCAAAGAATGATGAAAGAGCAGAAGGAGAGAAAAACAAAACTAAGAAATAAAGAACATAAAAGATTGGACATAAAAGATTGAGGGAAGTGGGAGGAATAAGAAAAATATTAGGAATTAAAATGCAGAAAAAGGAAATGCAAGGGACAAATAATTTCCGAAGGCGAGAGTAACTGACTTTGCAGCACAAATTCATCTGAAATAAAATGTGGATGAAAGAACTTAAGGTTGAAGAGGTGAGTAAAGAAACTAAGATGAAAAGCATATTACAAAAAAAGGAACAAATGGGATTTTCACAGGCAAACAGGGTGTAAATTGGATTGTTGAATGTCAATCAAATAAGAATAATTAAAAGGAAGCTTGAGAAACTCCTGATGAAAATACTGTATGGACACTAGCACTTGTTCAATGAATCTTAAGGTCAATCACCTTTGTCTTTTGACAAGACAAATCAAAGCAGAATCAGCTCTGGTAACTTGAAAAAGCATTTTGCACAAGAGGCAGAATATCTTTGTGAAAAAGAAAACCTGTGGAGATTCTTTTCTATAAAAGAAATTTGTCTGAGCTGCTTTAGCCTCTTGAGTTATATGAATGCATATATGTTCCTGTTAGTTTTAAGCCTTTAGTTATACCTTACACTCGCCATTCCAGCCAAAGGAAACTAGAATTTCAGTGAAGACAGCTGGGTGATATATGTGTGCATTTACACATGTTGCAATATTGATTTTTTCAACCTCATTTCTTCACAATTTTGGATGACACATATTTGGCAAAAGCTGTTTAAATTTCTAGGTTATGTTAAAGATTATGCCTGGAACTGTGTTTGTATGTACATGCCTATATTGCTTTTTTTTTTTTTTTTCCCCAAATATTTAATCAAGAAGATAAATGTGTTGCATCAGCACAGCCACTGGAAGTGACTGACAAAATGGCAGAGAAAGATTTTTTTGTGTTGTGAAAATCTTTCCATTCATAATATTAACCTTCTTATTGCTCATTAGTTCTATAATTATTTACTGATTTACACTGCTATTGCCGTTTAAAACATTAGCTGAAGTTTAAGAATACTACATAACAATGGTCATTGCTGCTGAAATTATAAAAATACTGTTTTCTAAGTACTGTCATAAACTCTAGTAAATCTGTTATGCCATAGATGTCCATTATGATGTATATGAATAACTTACATGTCTACTGAACCATATGAATTTTTCTATACAAATCTTTGAGTTGCCTCATTTAAAACAAAACCAAATAAAAATAATCTCTGAAAAACATTGAAAATAGATCTAATCTGTGAAAATGAATTATTTTGTTTAAATTCTATTTGCTTAAATTCTATTTCCAAAGTTATTTTTAAATCTACAAGAGTTTTCCTAAGAAGTATGGATTTATCTTCATGAAAAAAAAAGTGCTTTTGTTTTTTTTCAGAGAACAAAGTATGTGTTTTGCATGCTTTTCAAAAGATATGGTATTCTTTTTAAAAAGCATGCTGAAACTCAGTACTATTCTCAAACAGGGCTTGAAATATTATTCCAAGGGTACAGCCTCATCCTGCTTGGTTTACTCACAGAGCAGCTTGCAGTCATAATAAAGTCTGTGTAGGAATAAAATCCCACTGATATGAATCCTAAGAATCTATCTGAGGAGTCTAATAATACTCCAGTAAACTGCAGAATGATTTAGCTGTAGCTGTTGTTCATATCTTACAACAATCTTTTTGAAAAGCTCTCCAGATATTTGAAGTTTTGTTTGGCTTTCAAAAGGAAATATCTCTTTTCATGCAGAAGGAAAACTAATACAGGAGCCACTTTTACTATATACCAAAGGCTTTCTACTTAGTGTTTCATTTATTAAAAAAAAAGAAAAAAAGAAAAACAAACAAACAAAGCAACAACAAGAAAACAACACTACGTCCTCTAAACCTTCCCTGAACTGTTATTTCTTGCAACGTCATTCTGAGAGTTTCTTCTGTCTTCCTCTTGTTATGTCAGACACTACTTTTGAACTTTTAACTTTTACTTTCTTTATTTCAAAGGCTCTGCTAGGGCAGGAAATGTTTATTCCTGGTGTTTGCCTTTGAAGTACCATTTGCTGGCATGCTCAGCAGTTCTCAGGTGGCAAAATCTGCCTTTGTATTTTAAAGTTTGATTTAATCAAACAAAACTGGAGCACAGTTGTCCTTGAACTTTGGTAGGAAATGTTTCTGTTTAAACTGAAATGCAAAAACAAAACTGAAAATGAATCTTCTGTGGCAAGGAGAGGATGCAGAAAAGACTCCTGACTATAACAACCCTGTTTCTGTGGTTTTCTCATTTTCTTGAATTTTCAGCAGAATGCTTATTTTTTAAAAATATATGTGTGAAGTACATATGCCTGCAGTAAGAACTGAAGATTTCAGCACTAATGTTTTTGAAGAGGTGTTTGAGAGGAGAATAAAGCTTTCAGTAAATTAATAAAATAGAGCTACATCAGATTATGTTGATATTCTAGGATGCTATGACATAGAGTTTATAAGAATTTCAAATTCACTGAAGTTCCATGAAATCTCTATATTTGTCTGAATCCTTATTTGCACATATCCTGAAATTATGGTTGAGGTACATAATCGGGGGTTCATAGACAAAAACAATCTCTTGCTAAAGCTGATACTGTTATGCTCATAACAGAGTTCTCATTATACAGAGAAATATGTGGATTTGAATATATAATTGTGCAATAACTTCAAAGAAGAGTTTAAAACAACTTGAAACAGCCCTCATAGGCTGTTCCCATTCTTCCTTCCAGTGAATGTCTGTTGAGCAGCCATGTTTATGTGCACAGCTATAAAGAAAAGAGTAGTTACATTAAGCATTAATAAGTTGTGGAGTTTTTTTTTCTTCCTGATAAGTAGATACTTCTTCCTGATAAGGTAGAATGAAACATGTTTCGATGCCTAAAATAAAATGACAACAGTATTTGTGTACTTGTATTCCAGCTTTTATAGTGAATATATTGGATATACCTTCAGAGTCCTTGAAATTCTACTTTTGACAGATGCCCACCCATGTAAGACAGAGGCAGTCATCTGTGATAGATATCCTTCTCTAAACAACTCCAGTATCAGTGTATTACCTAACACAGTTATTCAGCGGTTTGTTGGTCTAAGTGAATAGGATGTACATAACATTACAAAACATATTTTTATGACTTATGCAAATTAAAGACAATAAAAAATTTCACTACAATTGCATAGTGAAAAGACTACATCAAATGCTTAACTGTATCTCAATAAACAACTGAGAACATAAAGAAACTTTAAACTAGCTTAGGCCCTGAGGGTAAGTATGTATGTAATTCTCCAAGAGTAAGCTCCCAAGAAGAACTTGTTTTTATGGACAGAGTGGTGTAAATGATGTGTGGAAAGTTCAGCCTCTGTAGTGAGGAGAAAGGTGTTCTGGCAAGGCTGTTTCCACAGAGATGACCAAAAGTGTGCTCCAGTTTCAGCTGAGGGGGTAGTAACCAGGTAAATAGCACTGCTATTTTTCTCCAGTCCCAGGACATGAATGTACCACTATCACAGAGTCCCAGACTATAAGAGGTCATCTCTGAATGTGAAGACAGTAGTAAACTACATGGCTTCATGCAACTTGAACACATGTTCTAAGCTCCACTTCTTTTTTTTTTTTTTCATTTCATCCTGAGGATTTAATTTAAAACACTCTCTCTAAATGTGATCTCTTGTACGTTGGTAAGACTGTGAGAAGTAAATCACCTCAGTGATCTATTGAAAAGATAGAAAGAGGAGAAAAAGAGAGCAAGGGCAAAACAGTGCTTCATGAACTGATTCATTTAGGAATCTGGCTAAGTAGGTCAATGTGCAATATGATTCTGGACCTGGAAGGAAAGTCCAGAACATTGTACAACACAAAGAACTCAAAACTCAGTTACCTCAGTTACATACTGATATGTCCTTCTGGACATGATGAATGTCACCATTCTAGTATAGTGAAAATGATCTTGAATCATTAAGACCCACTTCCACCTATTTATTTGACTGTATTGTTGAAATGTAAGATAGATCTTGTTCTTGACAGTTACTTCATAAGAAGTGCTCGTGATTGCAAAATACTAAATTTTAATGACAAGTGCATTTATAAGCATCTGTTGCAGTAAAATGCTGCCCTTAATGTCAAAATCTGCATATTAATTTATCTATATGCACTTGTCAAGACACGTAGGTAAGACTCTTTTTGACAAAGAATTAAATATGTTGACCAAAGAGAGAATAGAGTCTAATAAAGTACTAATTGTAAGAATTTTTTGTTCATTACCCCATCATGGATGACATCTGTCACAGGTGGACTGGAAGAATGTCAGAGCTTTTTCTTGGTTGGCAAGATTTTGTTTGTTTGTTTATTTGTTTGTTTTGGGTAGACATGCATCAGTTTTAGCTAATTCAAGATCTGTCAACTCAGATGAGTCCCGATTGCTGTCATTTAGATAAGAGAAGTTTGCTGAATGGTCCAAAGTAACTCCATTGACATAACCTTGTTATACAGGCAGGGATGGACGAATGACTGGTGCTGACGAAGAGAGAGGAAAGCAGAGTGCATTCGTTTCTTGGAAGGACAAACACCATCACTCAAAATATCCTCCCTCCTCCATTCTTTTTTCCCCCAATTTCTATAGATGAGCATAACACCAAGTGTATGGAACATCTTTATGTCCGGTTTGTGTCAGCTGTCCTGGCTGTGCCCCCTCCCAGCTCCTCGTGCCATCAGCTCCACACTGATAGGACAGCACAAGAAGCTGAAATGCCCTAGGGTCTGTATAAAAATTGCTCAACAGCAACTAAAAATGGTGTGTTATAAACTCTTGTTCATTGCAGATCCAAAACAGTCAACTTATGAGATACTATGAAGAAAATTAACCCCATCCCAAAACAAGTACACCTTCCTATGCTGCTAAAAAAACTATTTTACCACAGAATGAAGGGGGGGGAATATAATGACCAGGTGGATACCTAGCACCAGTGATATATGCGTGATAATTTAAAACAAAAGATGAATAGCAAACTCTAAGTTCTTGAAAATGGAGGAATAAGATTATCAACTTTTATTCTGCTTTTATTTGAATTTTTATTAATATTTTCTATTTTTTTTTTAAACAAGGCCACCTGAATGTAGACTGATCCATATACTCTTACAATTTGGTTATTATGGCCACGTCCAGCTTTAAAGAGATTTTCATCTATACAGCTCAGTTGTATAGTTATGAAGATATGCTCCTGATTTGAATACAAAATATAGGCTGAGAAACTTGGGGGAGGGGGAGGAAGCATATGCAACAAAGTGTTCAGACACCATAGAGAACTGACAATAATGATACCTTTGTCCTGATTCAGGATTTTTAATGTTGTAGAAAATAGTGTTAGTGACAAGGAGTTTGATCCTTTAAAATGGTGATTTCTTATAAAACTCCATACCTTAAAAAAAAAAAAAAAAAAAAAAAAAGTTTATCAAATTAAAAAGAATTGTATCTCAAAATTAAATAGCTAAGCTTTTGCCAACATATTATCATTTTAGATATTTAGTATGATGTGTGAATTTTAGGCAAAATAGTCATGTATTTAACTTCAGCTAAGGCTATTTTTACCATTTAGAAATATCATTGTACAAAGCTCTGTGTAATTAAAATATAGTCTGAACATATCACAAGACACAATGTAGATGAAATCTTGTTGCCAGAAAACCTGCACGTTCTCAGAGTCTCTCTGCAATGCAAAAATCTGAAGAACTGGAATGATAAAAGGAATCTTATAGTGTACCAAATGGAAACTAAAGAGCTGTTACATGATTTATCATTTGCCTTTGTTGTCTGGCTTGCTCAAACCTGGAGCAGAGAGCAGCAGAGTACTGTTCTCCTCCTGACATCAGGAAGGGAAAATTGAACCACAAGTAAAGATTTTAGAATCATAGCATCATAGAATTATAGAATGGTTTGAGTTGGAGGGACCCTTAAGATCATCAAGTTTCAACCCCATGCCATAGGCAGGGACACCTCCTTCTAGACAAGGCTGCTCACAACCCCATCCAGCCTGGCCTTTGAAGGCTTCCAGAAAGGGGGCATCCACAACCTTCCTGGGCAATCTGCCTCACCACTCTCATAGCAAAGAATTTCTTCCTATTATCTAGTCTAAATCTATCCTTTTCTGGTTTAGAGCCATTTACGCTTGTTCTGTTGCTACACATCCTAAGGAAAAGTCCCTCCCCAGTGTTCCTTTCATGTACTGGAAGGCTGCTATACAGAACCCCCACAGCCTTCTCCAGGTTGAAGAGCCCCAGCTCTCACAGCCTGTTCCCATAGGATAGGTGCTTCAGCCCTCCGATCATCTCCATGGGTCTCCTCTGGACCTGCCCCAAAAGCTCCATGTCCTTCTTGTGCTGGAGGTTCCAGAACTGGATGCAGTACTCCAGCTGGGGTCTCACAAGAGCCGAATTGCCTCCCCCACCCTGCTGGTCACTCTTCTCTTGATGCAACAGACAGTTGGCCTTCT